>CM018076.1:177889894-178612408 GCA_008658365.1 Alca torda | reverse complement strand
AATTTGTTTATGGTACAGTTATCTTTTTGGCTTTGTTCATGTGAAACAAGCAGGATAACCATATAAGAGAACAATATCCTACGACAGGTATGTAATCCCATACTCAGAAGAAACAATAGGGTGGTTTTGTCATTATAACTCTTTTTCCTTTTCCTTTTCTTCCCTTTCCCTTTTCCTTTTCCTTTCCCTTTCCTTTTTCCTTTCCCATTCTCTTTCTCTTCCCCTTTTTTCTTTTCTGCTTTTTCTTCCTTTAACTTTTTTCCTTGTTTCCTTTCCCTTCCTTTTCCTTTTCCCTGTCTCCTTCATTTTAATTTCTCCTTCACTTTTTCCTTTGCCTTTACTTTCTCCTTTTTCTTTTGCCCTTTTCCCTTTTTCCCTTTCCCTTTTTCCTTGTTCCTTGTTCCTTTTTTCTTTTTTCTTTTTCCTTTTTCCTTTTTTTTTTTCCCTATGCTAACATGACAGGGACATTTTTTTTTTGAAACTCAGAGGCTGACGCTAATATATATTGTTTACAATTGTATGAAGTAACCAATTTCAAACCCAGATGCAGGCACAATCCCTAAATTATTTTTGGTCTATTTTTTTCTTGTACCAGCTGTTGTAAACTTCTGCCAGAAAAACAACGTGTTTCTCACTTGGCTGCAGACTTTTAACAATCAGTAAAGCTAGAGGGCATGGCCTAAAGTCAGTCATTCAATATGGTCAGGTTATAAAGAAACAAAAAACAAGGAATCCTGAAGTACTGAGAGATATGAGAACGGTCAAAGGAGAACTGATCCGAATGGCAGCCCTATGCTGGAACCTTCATTTCTAAGGGCATGTAGCAAAGCTCCTGTTGTGATAAAAGGGACAGAAGATTGGGATTTTGTTAGGTCTTAAAATGACACAGAAAAATCAGCTGGAAAAAACAACAACATGCAGTTTAAGAAACCCTTTACTTACAGTATCACATTGGTATTGTATTTTGACCTTTGGCAGGACGCTGTGACTTGTTTTGATGATGAAAGAAGACAATTGCTTATTTGAAAGATTTCACTTTATACAGTTCACATTCAGGATAAAAAAATATGGAAATGAAAAAAAAATAAATAAACCCCTTGAAATAAAAAGGATCATATAATCTATCTGTCTTTCATTCAAACGTGGAGGAAAAAGTAGCAAGGAGCACATTTGGATCTTTCTGATTTATTCACAGTGCATGAACCAGCATCTGTGTCTCTGTGCAGTCCAACAGCGCCTCCCGTGACAGGGTCACATCAGGAGAACAGCAGCAGGTTCCACAAGAGCTAAGGATGCAGTGGAACACAGGTCTTGGCTGTGGAATACTGTGAGACAACAGGCACAGCTGAGACTTCATCCACTAAGAAACACCTTGGGACCAGCCTGGCTCCTTCCTTCAGAGGAACTGCCACAAACTTGACCTTGGGTCCTACTTACTTCTGTCTCCTATATATGCTGAAAACCATTCATCGTGTCCCTGTACTATCATATATCCTATATTCTCTGTCCCTAGTATATTTGTACATAATTGGTTCAAAGAATTTGGGACACTGATAATTCAAAGGAAATAGACCCCAAGCATATTAAAATAGGGAATGGTGGTGCTGTATTAATTATATATAGATGTATTTTCAATTTACAATGGCACTGTATTTCTGTGCTGTATCTTCTCAGCTGTACAGAACACTCTGGTTCATAGCAGCATGTGAGGCAAAAAATATAATCCTTTACAAGACCCATCCCTTTGTGGCTTCGGAAGAACCATTTGCCATAAACATGGAAGGCTGTGCATGAACAAATCCCATTTGTAGCAATTAACCTCAAGAACTGGGAACTTGCTTTACACTACTGTGTACTTCAAAGGCAACAGCAACATAAAAAAAGTGTTTACCTGTCTTTCAAACAATGACCTTTTCAGTGAAACCAAACAGCTTGTACAGAAGATAATTCCTATTCTAACACAGTGTATCTATGTCTCTCATTCATGTTCATTTCTTATAAAACCAATTGTATTTATCAAGTTTGTTTTCTTGTGAGCAAAGCTAAAGCTCAGAAGCATGATTCATTGAACAGTCCAAGTCCAGCACTAGATTACGGCTGGTTTACCTTGTAGAGGTAACACTTTGAATCATAAAGGTCCTCTAGCTGGTAGATGGCTCCAAGATACAGGATCAAACACCATGGGCATGGTCTAAAGCAAAGAGCTTTTGTCCTTGCCTTCTACCTGCAGATGGGATGATTCTCATCAGTTGACTAATTTGAATTCCCACTTGTCCTGAACCACCTTTGCTATCCTAAAGTCTGTATACTTGCTTTAGAATGCAGAAGATAGCACAATAACTAAGCATTACAGAATCCCAGAAAATTTGGCTGTAACGGATCTTGAAGATTCACCAAATCGATGCATCTGTTCCAATGTAGGATCCATTATACCTGAATCATTCTTCACAGATTTGTAACCTGGTCCTTAACTCTTCTGACAGAGACCTTCCTGGGCAACATATGCTACTAATTCTGTACCATCATCATTAGAGTGCTCTTCCTAATACATATCACATTTGTCCCAAATCCCCTTTGAAATGTAAGATGATTACTTGTTGTATTGCTCATAGGCTTGTATTACTCCTTTGAACAACACTCAGAACTGTTGCTTTGTGTCTTTCTATTCTGCAGAAGCCTATTACAGAATTGAGCATTATCATCATGGACCCTCTGGGTCTTATCTTTTGGAACTAAGCATAAAGCCCTGAAGAGCCTAGCGGAAATGTTTCGGTTCACTACTGAACACTGGACAGCAACGACTTCTCATTGAATGAGATTTTCTAGCTATTTACAGTCACGTGACAGAAGTTTCATTCAGACTATATTCCTTACATTGCCTATGGGAATATTACAAGAGACAGCAAGCCCCAGGTAATAGAGAAGTATAAAGAGTTAAAAACACTTGGCCTACCCATTCCTCACCAGGAATACTGGTAAGTTCATAGTGAATCTTATTTCAATTATTAATCTGCTAAAGCTCTTCTTGAAGGCATGGAGAATTTGTTCCACTTGGAAAATAATAGTAACATCTGCATCTTCTATTCCAAATATGGGCTAAAATCTTCAGGTGTGGCTCCTAAACTCTGTTTTCTCTGTCTGATTGTGCCGGCTACTTGCAGGATCATTCTCTTTGATATAAGCTTAACTATTCTGACAGATGAATGTGTAATAAAACACAGACTTATCCCTTGTATAATCATATGGATGAATTTACAAAAAAAAATCAAGTATTTGTTTTAATGTGCAACTATGTAATCTTTAAGTCACTAGGCAGTTTTCACTTTTCTGCCTTTAGTTATCCTGTAACATAATGACTAAGACAACACACATCCAGGGAACAACACCATAATGTAAAAATATGACTCTGAAGACTAAAAGCAACAGAGGACAAAAATCTAGCTAGAGGGCTTTGAGGTCAATATCTACCCACTGACCAAGAAAAGAATAAGCCCAGGTGGTAGAGCCAGATACTTGGAAGCCACAACATTTGTGATGATGCAATCATGCACGTGCTATTAGATGGACTTAATTAAAAAAGTAATTCTTAGCAATTACTGCATCTTGGCTACTATAGCTGAATTTGCACTATTCTCCCCCCAATCCAAACACGAACATGTGGTAATAATTCACTTTTTTTTTTTTTTTTCTGAAAGTGTGAAAACAAGTAGTGAGAAGATAAGCGATAGAAACTAGAAATCCAGAGGGTGTGTATGTCTTTGCCTCTGTGTGAACAGAGCAGGCTATTAAATAACTGAAGTGACTCATAAGCCATAACACTTGGAGTGACACTTGCATTGGAGAAGGTTAAAGTAGGCCATCTGTTATCTCTCAGGAACAAATTGGAGGTTATGCAACATCATTTGTGTTGGATATATATAATGTAACTATTAGTCTCTACAATAATCAGATTTCTCAAGTGTACTCCAAAACTTACAATGACGTCTTCCCAAGATTTTAATCAAAGGTTTGAATGAGAATAATCTATTGTTAACACTGTGGATCTTGACAACTCGAAAACGCTGCTTTCTTGAATTGATTGCTCCTGTGAGAAACAAAATCAGAAAGGCTGAATTGCATACCATTCCCTGCTTTCTGACTTGAGGTACGACTGTTTTGAGCTGCTTTCACTTGACAAAGAAAGACCAAATAATTTTGCTTTGGTCTTTATTAGAATATTGTCCATACTTCACAGCATACAATATTCCTGCCTTTATACATTTATTTTGTTTTAATTTTCAGAAAGATTGACTTCGTATTACTAATATAGAGTTTACCATTTATCACTCAGCACTTCTATTGTCTCACCAAAATCAGCTGTGCTGGACTATCCTTAAGAGCATATGTATTATAGAGCAAAGTTAGAAATTTACCCTCTTGTTCAAAGATATGCCGCACACATAGCTCACTACCCTTCACCATTATCTTAAGGACAGTTTTGGCAGCTAGTAATTTGGAAGGTGTAATTGTCCTAACAGCCATGAAATGACAAATTGTAGGCTACTGGCTATGACAAGTTCATCTGTTTTTTTCAACCATGCATATATATTCCACATGTGATTTAAATAGCTCAAACCAGAAGAGTCAGGAAAATACATATTTGAAAACTAGTCAGCTATAACCCAGTACTTCTGCCTTTGTCACTTAGTTGTGCACATTTGCTCAATTTTCTAAAGTTGGTCCGGCATGTGAGCAACAATTAATGATTTTTTTTCGAAAGTCAGTTTCTTGACAAAACACATGCTGACCATAATTATAGTAATGTTTTTCTCTGTCACTGGACAAACATTCATATGACATGTACTACATCCCAAATCACCTTAGTGAGTCTCCAAAACATAGTTGCTTTCACTTTTCCTGGTAAAGTAATTTCTTCTCCATGGAATAAAATTTCCTTGTAAAATGTAACCCTTCTCTTGAAAAAGGAAGTCTGGTGACTGTTTGGTATGCTTCTAGAGCAGTTTGATCATTTTGTGACTGTGTAAAAGGAACTGGAGCTTTGGATTTTCAGTACCCACCTGTCCGAGGTGTAGCAATGAAGAAGATATTGGTTCAGGGTTTGCAGAGCCTTTCCTGAGCTTCAGTTTCTTCCAACAGCTGCAGTGTCCCTGCTTTAGTTACACTGTGAGGATGTCTAGACGGAGTATCAGGAGTCGCAGCGCCTTGCTGCGCACATGCTCTGCCTGCAGATTGTACTACATCATGCAAAGAAGTGTTCTTCGACATCTCGCCACCAAAGTCTTTGCTGTTTGTCAAGGATAAGAGTCCTTTGCATTGCATATAAAGTTGCAGCAAGCTAATATGCATGAGTATTTTTTACAGGTTTTTCCTCAGCCACTGGCAGCAAGTCATTCCTTCTGAATATGAGCATGCAAAGTCACAGCATCAGTTAATGTGTCAGCAGTGTATGCAACAGCATTGGAGAACCATCAATCCTGTACCTGCACTCTGCAAAGTAAATATAGTGCATGATTTATTATGTCTGATTCCCAATTCATTCTCCCTCACTTCTGAGCTACTATGCCTGACTCTGCATGTCTAGCTTTTTAATTCTAAATTTCTAATAGCCACGTTTCATTCTAAAGTTTTATAGAAGAATTTCAGTATTTAGGGCAAGAATGTAAGGTTCAGTACTATATGGTAAATCTACATTTTATCACAGTTTTAGCTTATGTTTGCTACCACCAGTCAGAGCACCTTCTAAAAGAATACAAAACACCAAACCATGAAACCTGTTAAAATTAAGCACTAGCAACTTAAAAAAAAAAAAAAAAAGAAAAAAAAAATCTTAAATAGTGGTTTGTTTATTTTTTGGTCAGGGCCTCACTTGTGTCCATAAACCAAGAATACCTTAGTAATACCCTAGTATGTAACTCAACTCATGTTGACTTAGAAAATTCCTTTCCTCAGAAGCCCTTTACGAAGTAAATATATTTACTGTAGTTACCAAACACCAATTCACTACTAAATTCAGAAGTATTTAGTATTTCTGACTGCCTACAAGCAACAAAGATGAAAACACCTGTGGAACGTGTGTTAATATTCAGTTACAATTTTTTAATATTTTTTTTTAAGACCTGAGTTTTAGGAGTTTAATGTATATACATGGACTTTTGCATTTCAGTCCTAATCATAGTGTGATGAAAATATGTGGAGTCTTAGAAGTACTGCTCTTCCTGCTTTTTTCCTGACTCTGCCTGAATTTACTACTTGACAAGTGGTTGAATGTGAATAACAGTTTGCATTAAAAATAATGCATTTTACTGTTCACTCTTGTATCTTTTTGATGGATAGCAAGTTAATATAATTGTGTAATTCAAAGCTTTCTTTCTAGCACAGAGTAATTAAATTACCAGTTACTCAACAGACTTTTTCACTGGAATGATACTATTCTAGAGGCTGTTATTTTATATTGTGTATTCACCGAGACTGAACATCTTTCCTACTAGAAAAGAACACCGAAATATCACCATCCAGTAAGAAAAGCAAGGAGCACTTGTTGTTGCTTGTTTGTGACATGGATCCTGGTATCCATTTGTCTCTGATGGGTCTAATTTTGATTCTGCCCTGGACTGATGACATAAACCAAACATAGATCCTCTCACGACAGAAAGATTGGTGAGGAAAACTCTACAAGTCACTTAGGATGGTATTCATCTCACTTAACTTCAGACATCTACATCCAAGTTAATCACTGCATACTCCCTTTATAGTCAATGGAGAGAAATAAGCAGTTTTAGGATGCAATTCATCTGCCCTATTCCAGATAGCTACTTTAGGATAGAATCAATCACCCTTTCAGGCTGTCTTCTTTTCAGTGTTGACTATAAAAGTAGTCCACAGTGACTAGATCAGATCTAAATGTCTGCCTTATAGACATTTATGTTTGATGAGGTAAAACTTTCTATGAGATGGAATGGGAGAACTGGTTACACACTTGTGGCACACAAACTGAAGTAAAATAGCCCTGTATGTCTGTGGGAAGAGTAAGTTTTGCTCTACTTTCATTCTAGCTTTCTCAGTCTGCTCCTCTGGAAAGAGAAGGTGAAGTTCTGACTCAATGTGAGTGTGTGGGGTAAGTTATTGTGCTGACTACACATCAGGAAATGTCATGTTTTCATTTTAATTCTGTTGCACATAGGTTTACACATGCAGCTTCTCAGGTGGGAACCCCAGATGACAATCAAGAGGGAGTCTGCAAACCACGTCCTTCCTCATCCGAAATCAGTATTTGGTCAATACTGGCACAGCACGGCAGGTGTCTCAGCTGCGGGGATGCTGTGCCTGACCATTCGGGTAGAGGAACAGAGATGGAATACCATTCAGTTTAATCGGAACCTGAAGACTGCTATGTTTCCCCCACCTTGTCAGTTGTCTGCTGACCAGGCACTTGGAAACTGCTAGAACTTGAAGACCACAGTGTGCTGTTAAGGCTATAAAAGTGGATCAAAGCTAATGGATTGCTCCTCTTGTTTTGAAATACTATCATATGCATTCATGGCTCTGGTTTTGCATAAAAAGATGAAGGAGCTGTGTTTCTTAATTAACTGGAGGAAAAAAAAAAAGAGTCAGGCAATATCATTTGCATGAACAGCATTGTCTACATAACCGTTTCAGTTAAAATCCATTAATTATTGGTTGAGAGAGTCACAGATTGCTGTCGTCCTTTGCATGCAAACAAAGAATTTAATGCTCCTCAATCAAAAGCTCTGTCTTATACCATACAGCATCGAGTTTTAGATCAGAAAAGTGAAAGGAGAAAGGGACTTCTAAATTGCAAGGTGCATGTACGATTGTTAGCAAAGGTGTTGTTGCAGCGTCCCATATGCCACTGAACCAGGATAATACTTGAGTAACAGGAAACAGCTGAAGGGAACTCAAATCCTGGGTGGGCTGAATGGATACGTTCTGAAGGTATCCATGAGTGGAGCTATACCTGTCAAGATGCACCATGGTACCTTCTGTCATCCTGCCCTATTGTCTGCCCAGAGCAGGCGCTCATGGAATATACCGTAGCTCCTATTCCTGGTATAAGCTTGTACTTTCTCTCCATGAAACCCGTACATGGGTTGAATGTACAGTTTACAAAGAAAAAAAAGGTATACGCCTCAGCACAAGAAGGTCTCACACCCAAGTTTTATAATGCAGATATAACTTATTCTTTTCCTACTGACCCATTGCAGTCTACAGCTTCCAGTTTCATGAAATAAATGTCCCAATAAAGTGAGATGTACCCAAACTTCGTAGGTTGCAACTGTGGCGTACAGGAGGTGCCTTTTGTTTCAAATATTTCTGATCGGGGCCAGAGGCCCATCTTTTCTGTTTGTAAGAAAGGAACACTAGGTTTTGAACCTGGCAACGAGAATCCAAAAAATTTACATGAGTTCATAGTGTCATTTAGAGTGAAGCAAGTGTCAGCAATGGTCAGATCATAGAAAGATTTGCTATCTCATAGCCTCTAAGACACTAACATGTTTTGATCAGGAAGAATCTCAAATGGCTTTTGGATGAAGGTGACTGACAGTGACGATTTCAGAATGGTATTCTCAGTGTTTCACTGGTACAAAAATTTACACCACGAATTAATGTGCTATTTTTTGTCTTTGCAAGCACTGGTATTAAAAATGCCACTTTTTGAGTGCCATAATTATGTTTTGAGTCCATTTTTCTGTTATTATCTCTCTGTCTGCCTAGAGTTTTTGAAAAATATCTCCTTCATCCTCCTATTGGACATAAAAATGTTCTTTTGAAAATGTGTAACTTAGGCATTAACGTACAGCAGAGTTTAGCAGGTTTTGAGGGCGGGCATGGAGTTTTCCACAATATTCATAAGGGGAGAATCACAAATAAGCTAGTTAATTTGAATTAATATCTGGTTTCCACTTTTCTTGGAGCAGAGAGTCAGGAAGTGTTAGAGTCTATTATATACATAATCCACTTTTTTCATAGAAGGATTTAATGGTAGGCTGGAAAAGCTCCACATACCAGTATTCTAAGGCTGCATAATTACAGACTTACCCAAGGGGCCAGAATAGCTCCACTTCAGCCCAAGCAAAGAATAATAAATACATATATATACATATTTTAAAAATTATCTAATTGTTAAAGCCTCAGAGACCTCTGTGGATTCATAGGTAAATCTATTTTCTCCCACACCATGAAAATAAATATTACTTATATTGTTATGTTTTCATTAAGACACACAATTAAGTTTGACATAGAAGTGGGCCAGATTCTTGACCTCACTCTTTGTACTGCTTTAGTAGCATAAATGGGCTATAAAGTCAATTTAACAAAGCAGATGAAGATTCTCTTGAGGAGAGGGAATATGAAATGGAAATATGCCATTTCTTTTGCAATACTGATTGGATTATAGCGATATGGTTCAGAATGCTGCTGTGTTACAGTGAGCCCTTTGAACATAATGGCCCCTTGGAATTAGACTCACAAAATTAGGTTTGGAATCAGCCCCAGGACTGCTATACAATAATTGGTCCTTTATGTCTTACCACCTGTGTCCAGCATATACAGGCGCAGCTGAGAAGCTGAACCAATGTATTTAGCAACTTATTTACACCACAGTCTAATAAAAAAGCCAACAGTCACCATGATACAATAATCAGACACTCCTTGATTATGTCTGAACTGTGTGTGGACATCCAGTTTGGCTACAAATCTCCCAGTAACATACAGATAAGATACTCATTTGGGAGATACATGTTTTTCCATTGCCAGACTGATTTGCTCATTGCCTTTATTCCTTCACCAAGGCAGCCTTTACTGGTCTGAGTTGCTATGAAGAGTAATATATTCTGCATCTGACTCAATCAGGCTTTTGATCTTTGCCTGACTGCAAGTATACAAGATGTGGGCAATTACAAGGGTTCGCAGAAATTTGCATTTGGGGAAAGAAATGCAGATTGTAACTGTTTCTAATGTTTTCTGCAGCTTATGTGACAAGCCCCTCAGGAAACAGTGTTTTGGATGCTAACTCTCTTGTTACCATATTAATTGCCTTTGTCATGACAGTTTTGGCATCTGAAAATGGCTGGGAACACGCTGTGCTCCTCAAGAGACCAATCAAGGGCAGGGGAAATTGGTTTATTGGTTCCCAAAGCAGCCTGTGCTAAAGGTGCCGCTATTCAAGCATAGTTTTGAGTCTCCTAGCTTCAATGAGGAGCCAAAGACACTTCAGGCTAAGGAAAACAGAGCTTTCATTTAGAACGGTGAAGGGGAAACTGAGAAGTTTATTTCTCTGCCAGCATAACTTCTGCAGTTAGCTTTTGTGTGCAAATCTGTGTGCCACAGTACAGAGGGTGGGATCAGGAATCAAAGTTGCCGGAATCCAGTGAGGTCCCAGGCTTCCCAGGAGGGAACCTGAACATCTTTGGTTTTAAATGAACTTCAGCTAAGTTTGCTGAAACACATGCTTTCAATCAAAATTTTCCCCATGATCAAAGAATACACTGTCACAAGGACAGGCTGCAAACTGGAGGAAAGGGATCAAGGGATAAATATCAGGGGATAAATAATTATGAATGTTATTTTAAGTGATGCTGAATTTATAACATAAGAACAAGGAGATGTTAATTTCTGGTTAATTTCTTCTTTCTTTGAGAAGAGTGGCAAGCAGCTGTTATGCTGTAGGTGATAGACTGTGGGTGGTAAAGGGATGGGTCAGGATGGCAGGTGGTGGGGCAGCGAGGAGAAACTGGAAGAAAAAGAACATAAGGAGAGGAAGATGCACATGCACATTAAAAAGCCAAAGGAGTTTACACGAGAAAAAAGAAAAAAAGAAAAAAAAGCACCTAATTCCATTACTTACTTCATTTTATGCCCGGAAAACTCAGAGCCGGTAAAAATTTAGTGATGCAGCAGAATTACGTCTATAATGTTAAATAAGGGAAGAGAATCCTTTTCAGCATGAACTGCAGAAGTTATAGAGAAAGTGTGCAACCTGACCCTATTATCTTTCCCGTGTCTCAAACAGACAGGGAAGACGTATTTTGAGTTTTTGCTGGCATATGCAAAATTGTTTTTTTGACACTTAGTGAAACTAGTGAAATGTTAATGCTGTAGGGCCCGAACAGTAAGATTATTACCGACAGTTTCAGTGAAGAAGGCCGGGGGGGTGGGGGGAGAAAAAAAGGGAGAGACTAAAAACACAGCAAAAAAAGGCAAGCTTAATTACTAGCTTGGTGTAGGCAGAAAGTAAGGGAAGAAACAGAAAGAAGTCTTTTTGTTTATTTTTTTTTTTTTCCGCTTCTTTCTTCCTGTTAAATAATCACAAACCACTCCTGGCCCTTAGGCCTAGCTGGTCAAAACAGGTGGGTGGAAAAAAAGATATAGGAGGGTTGTGTCCCTGTTGTCTCGCCTTGCACTAGCCACCACAGCAGGCTCTGTTATGAGAGTCTGCTGCACTAAGCATCCCCTGTAACAGCGCCTCACTTATCTCCCACGCAGTACTCATTTACCCTAAAGCTCATGCATCTTTACGTGTGCACACCGGAGGCCGCAGGATACATCCTTTATGTTCTGAAGCCCTTAGCTAGATGCTAGAAGTGCTTCCATGATGTGGACCAGTCTCAGAATAGCACGGAAATCTGCAGAAACATGATAGGGAGCACTGTGCCTCTGAAAAGATAATGCAATATTTTAGTAACTAACAAAACGGTAATTTTTACAGCACAACTTAGCCCGAACAAGCAATCGAAAGGGATGAAGAAGGGAATTATGCAAGGCACTTCCTGTTCCCATCTTCCCCTTATTTAAATGATGAATTTTTGCAGCAAAACAAAAGCTGTGAGTCAGAGAGAGGCACCAGGATCAGTAGGATTTAAGTGAAAGCATGGGTACGTCATGACAGATTTTGAATGGCGTTACATCTATTATTCATTACTCACTCACATCCAAGTCTATAGTTAAGGGAAGCGATATGACAGGCAAGACATGTACGTAAATTGCCCATCAGATGATATAATCTACTACTGAGGGAACATTTCAAAAGGCCCAAAATATGACAAAAAACATAAAACACCCTGCATGCTAAGTATATAATTGTCTGAAATGCATGCTCTGAACTTTACAGCCCTTTTCATTTGCAAATTTCAAGAAGTCGTGGGAACTCACTGAGCACTATATGAATTTTCAAAACAGACAATACTTTTTGCAGAGAGTATCCCAGCAGTGGAGAAACTCTCCTGGCGGCAATGTTCAAAGATTTGTCAAGAGAACAGTTAGATAGGTATAAACCTATCTCTAACTACTTGTAGATTATAATGCTACCAAGACACCAATGTTTCTGCAGCAATTTTTGTTCAAGGGGATCTCAAATTGTGTCTTTCCTAGGTAGTTACACTGATTAATTTAGTTGCATTTTGTAACAGTACTAGCAGTACACGTTTTCTTCCTTTCTTCCCAGCTGAAAAGTAAATTAAACAGGACTATTTGCCTTGAACAGACATTCTACGATAAATGTAAAATATCTGATGCCCTTGTTCTTTGCTACAGCACAGAATAAAATAGTTTCTTACAGGTATAAAGAAACTATTAGGAGAAACAGTTCTTTGTCATCTATGATTTGGCTTCTATGCCAGCTCAGTAAACACATAGTTTGGTTCTTCCTCTACAAAAGAGATCAAAAATGGCTTCCAGTTTTTCCACCCGTATTTCCTTTTTGCCTGTAACAGAGAGCATTGCTGAGATGGGACTAAGTCTTTTCCATCTCTGGTTTCTAGTTTCATTGCTGCTTAACCTATAGGAATTTGTACATAAGGCAAAAGTTGTAAGTACAGAAAATAAGATATTTCTTTTTCTTCCTTGTTGGGGCAAAACCACCTGCCTCCCTGCATTATTTTGGCCCATAGAACAATAATATCAAGGTCTAGCGTCCAACTACAGTTTTCATGAACTCCCAGTTACTAAGTTTCTATTGTAGGTTCTCTAAGTATCACTATGAAACAAGTAATAGTAATAATGAGAAAACCAGTGGTCATCGTCATCATACATAGGAGGAACTGTGGCATCTTTTGATTTATCTTTTCCACTTAACTAAATTATTTCCTTGTTAGCATGACAAAAAAAAAAAAAAAAAAAAAAAAAAAAAGAGAGAAGAAATATTGTTTGTTGTACTTAACCAGGAGATCTTACTCATTATTTAGTAGTGATGCACCATTTTTGACAGAACTGAATGCATTCATCCAGACTTCAGAAAGAAGGATAAGCAATCTATGAAAGGATTTGCATTGTGTCTAGGGAGAAAGATGGACTTCATAAGAAGTAAAGAAATTCGCTTATGCATATGAGTCAGTTCCCAGGTACACTTGCGTTCAAGGTATACTAATGAAACTTATACAAGGATTTGTTAAGTAAAATGAATTTGGTCTGGGGATCAGTAAGAGCAGGAGAAACATTTATTTTGCATCTCTTTGCAAGCGCTCTATGGGTCACATCTCACAAAGAGGATACTAACTGGACACTGCCTGATTTCTGTCCCCTTCAAGTATCATAATAAGTGATTCTAAATGAATAATGTGCATATTTTGACTTTAAATAATTTTACAAAGTTGGGGAATATCGAATATTCAATATCATTTAATTAGGCCAAAGCAAAAAAACATATTAAAAGCAGATCACAGATTACAGGCTGAAACAAGTATCTTATTCCCATCAGATTAACTTTTTTATCCCATTCATAAACTTGTATACAGTTATTTTAATAACAATGAAAATTCAAAAGAGAACAATATTTAGAAACATACAATCAACATTTCGCATTTTCATATTTTTAAACATGTTTTGGAAATAAACAGCCTAGTCAAATGAAAATAAAGAAGTATTTTTTTGAAAATTACTATTCTATATTTTTTCATAGGAAAACACTCTGTCCAAAAAAATTCACAGGCTTGAAAATTAACCTTGGGCGAAAACTATAAAGAAACCACAAACAAAACCATTTTACACAACCTGTAAATTCCTCATTGTTGCCATGATTTAAAGTGTCTTTAATGTATAGGGTTTCTTTAAGGTATAAGGGAGAGCAGTGGACTTTGTCTAACTTGACTTCAGCAAGGCTTTTGACTCTATCTCCCATAACATCCTCATAGGTAAGTTTAGGAAGCATGGGTTAGATGAGTGGACAGTGAAGTGGATTGAGAACTGGGTGAATGACAGAGCTCAGATAGTTGTGATCAGCAGCGCAGGGTCCAGTTGGAAGCCTGCAACTAGCAGTGCTCTCCAAGGGTCAGTATTTGGTCCATTCTTGTTCAACATACTCATCAACAACCTGGATGAGGGGACAAAGTGTACCCTCAGCAAGTTTGCTGATGATACAAAACTGGGAGGATTGGCTGACAACATCAGAAGGCTGTGCTGCCATTCAGCGAGACCTGGACAGTCTAGAGAGTTGGGAGAGGAACCTAATGAAGTTCAACAAAGGCAAGTGTAGGGTCCTGCACCTAGGTAGGAATAACCCCATGCACCAGTACAGGTTAGGGGTTGACCTGCTAGAAAGCAGCTCTGCAGAGAAGGACCTGGGAGTCCTGGTGGACAACCAGTTGACCATAAGGCAGCAGTGTGCCCTTGTGGCCAAGACTACCAATGGTCTCCTGGCACACATTAAAAAGAGCATGGCCAGCAGGTCGAGGGAGGTCATCCTCCCCCTCTACTCTGCCCCCCCCCAGGTTCAAGAATGACCAGGAACTACTGGAGAGAGTCCAGCAGAGAGCTACAAAGATGATCAAAGGACTGGAGAACCTGTCTTATGAGGAAAGGCTGAGAGACCTGGGTCTGTTTAACCTGGACAAGAGAAGACTTGAGAGGGGATCTTATCAATGTTTATGAATATCTGGATGGCGGGTGTCAAGAGGATGGGGTCAGGCTCTTCTGAGTTGTTCCTGGAGACAGGACAAGGAGCAATGGGCACAAGCTAGAACACAGGAAACTCCACCTCAACATGAGGAAAAACTTCTTTACTTTGAGGGTAACAAAGTACTGGAACAGACTGCCCAGAGAGATTGTGCAGTCTCCTTCTCTGGAGATATTCAAAGCCTGCCTGGACAACTTCCTGTCCAGCCTGGTCTAGGTGAACCTGCTTTGGCAGAGGACTTGAACTAGATGATCTCTGAAGGTGCCTTCCAACCCCTACAATTCTGTGATTCAGAGCTGAAACTTTTGTTTAAAAATGGGATGCAAGAGGCTGTGGCTTTTTTGTTAAGGGAGCATGTTTCCAAATATATGTTAATGTAATGTTGATTTTATGAGTCACTGACCAGAAGAGCTGACAACAGTTAGTCTTAAGGAGATTCGCACTGAGGCAGCACCTGTGAGTCCCAGGCAAAGGTCAAAGACAACAAATGATACACAAGGCACAATTCAAACTCAAAGCAAAAGATGGACACTGCCCTATTTACCCAATTTGACAGAATATCTCTATAAAATACAAATTTTATGCTGTTCCACTGTATATTTTTTTTATAAAAATATCTAGCAGCAAATATCTTGAAAAATGTCTCTTCCACAGCATTTACCTGAATAGGAAGAATTTACATAATAGTTTAAAAAATGCAAACTATTTTTTTCAAATTTGTGTCTAAGGTTTTAAGCTGAATGAGGCACTAACCACAGCTATCCTGATTTTTCACAGCAAATGCAAGACGTTCTCCTAATACTGCTGCAATAGGAATACTAAAAATTTAGCATCTTTACGTCACCAGAGACTCAAACCCTTTCATTTAAATATCATCAGTCACACATGAATCAGGATTCATTACACAGAAATTGGTGTTGTGAAGTCATGTTAAGCAGCCTAGAAAAGGCATCCAAGGAACGGAAAGGAAAGGACCCACTACACCTAACGTCACCTTCTCTGAAGCACCATATGTAGTCAGTGGAGGAAATAAGCAGGCACTCCCAGAGGAAATTTCATGCCATCTTGAAATAGCTGTCCAAGACTTGTAGGATGAATCACTCTATCTCTTGCTCACTCTTTCTCAGCTGTAGACTACAGCCTTAATGACTAGCTTAGACTTGATGCCTAACTTTTAGGCAGCCAAGGTGAGATGAATCCTGTCTTCACTGTGAAGAGAAAGAAGATTTTTCTAGGGGTTTCATAAAGGAATTGAGGGACAAAGAGAGAGAGAAGCCTGTGGGAATGACAAATATTTCAGAAATGCAATGTTTTTAAATGCCAAGACTAGTCAAAAGTAAAAAGGCAGAATTATCTAAAGCACCTCACTAAAGACAGGAAAGTTTCATGGCATTTGCTGGGTTTTGTAAGTGTTAGTGAAATTGCCTGAAGAAATTTCTCATACATTGTATAATCTGCCACAGACTTTGCAATATTTGGCAAAATCTGCCACAGACTTTCAGTAGCCTCAATTCAGGTTGTTTCTGAAACACTGCAAAGAAAATAAGGAAAAATATTCTTGCTGATATTAACTTTTTGGAGAAAAAGTGCCTTATAGCGTATATTTATTGTAGAACCATAGAATCATAGAATGGTTTGGGTTGGAAGGGACTTTAAAGATCATCTAGTTCCAACCCCCCTATAGTGGGCAGGGACACCTTTCACTAGAACAGGTTACTTAAAGCCCCATCCAACCTGGCCTTGAAAGAAAGCGTACTTATACATGAAAGAAAGTGTATATATAAAGTATATATACATATACTTTAGAAAATATATGTAAAAATTACACCCTACCCCCTTAAAACCAGACAAGTGCTGTTTTGCACTTGCAATGCACAATTTTAAATGTCTATGCAAAGGGTAAATAAGTCACTACCTGTGTGCTGCTTTCCAATTAGACTGGAGGAGGTCAGAGACATTAAAAGCCACAGTAGAAGCAGTCTCAGCTATACCATCCATTTTATTTGTCTGGTGAAGAAAACAATGTGCTGTATCCAAGAGCACTTTGTCCTGAAGTGACTAATGCTGCTGCTGTAGTGTATTTGGAGGACAGCATGTTAGGCATAAAGAATCAGGATCCTCAGCAAGAAGCACAGCAAGAAATCAGGGAAGTATATTTTAACCATACAGAAGAGACAGAAGAGATGAATAGGATACAAGAACTGAATTCTTTACTTTTGCCTCAGGAAATGAGATAGGCACATAGCAGGTGTGCAGTCTGCTAGTGTCTTCTCTATTTACAGAAGAAATATTATGGATTGGGGCACTATTCAGAGTCCTGAAATGTCCACTCTTCAGATATATGTGATATGGTAAAAAAAAAAGCAAACAGTGAGTTAGGTAAATATCCCTAAATTCTGCTGTTCATCTTTTCTGTGTTCCACCATTTCTTTGATTTGCTGCTGTATTTTACCTGGAGATCCCAATTGTTGCATCACAGCAGCAGCAGCAGTAATCTCAGAGGAAAAGGCTTAATAAAAGTAGAAAAGCACGGAACAAGAGAAATGAGGGTTGGCACAGACCCTAGAGGTCATCTAGTCCAACCTCCCCTTCAAAGCAGCACTGTCTCCATAATAGACCAGATCAGTGTTTGGCTAGGCTGGACAAGTCTTGCACAGCCCCAAGGATGGTGATAGCACAGCTTCACTGGGTAACTTTCCCTGTGCTCCCCAACCCTCCTAGGATGTTAGTTTTCCAGACATTCAGTCTGAGCCTCCCAAGCCACAACTTGTGCCTGTTGTCCCTTGTTTTACCATCCTCATAATCCACCCTACACCTTGTTCTTCCTTCCATCACTGCAGCAAGAACTATCTTTTACAAGTGCTCCGTGTAATCTTTTTGTTTTCTATCTGCAGTAGGGCTCAGTAATCCTATCGCTTGTGCAGCTGCTGTTGGCTTAAATACAGACATCAGACTACTCCTGAATTATTTAGGAGATACATCACTGGAAAACTAACTTTCACAGTTCAAAGTTCTTAATTCACGAGAAGCTCAGTGATGATTTTATGATGGAGGGTAGGTGCCATGCCTGCATAACAGCAGACAAACTTTTAGACTTCCTTATGCCACCTTATAGGTGAAAATATATGCAAAATTCTTCTTCTGTTGTGCCTTTAAAATATACTGTCTCTCTTCATCACAAGCATGGCTTTGCTGTGTGGGGTTTTGTTTTATTGCTCATTTGTTTCTTTCTCAGTCTCCTCATTCGTTTTCCTGGCTGTAGATCTTATCCTACTCATTTGTCTAAGTAAAATTGTCCTTGACTGTTTCTCTTTCCTCACCCCCCACCTACTCCAATGAATTCCACTTAGCATTGTCTCTTTCCCTCTGGTCACTTTGTACCATGGCATCTGTGCAATATTGCAGTGCTCATTAATAACTTCCTCGAGTACTTCAGCAATGGAAGAAGATGGTTAAAAAGTCTTTGAGGAGATGTTTAGCAAAATACCTGTCCACATTTTGATAAAATAATGCACAGATTTTTCTTGACTCGTGTAATAAGCAACAGTTAATAAAAATTAACTGGAAGCAAGTGTCAGCAGTCACAAGTTACTTTGAAATGTGTTTGTCTTTATATTGTAGAGGATTCTAGCATGCCTTTTATAAATACTGTTCAATGTATATTTGCTCACCTGAAGACTTAACAGTCCATGCAGTTATCACCTCTGCATCTTGACAAAATTAAGTGTTAATTGTAATCCCTAAATCAGAATCAAAGCCCTGTTCAGCTATACAAATAAAACCTTTGGATGTAAAAATGACAGATATTGTATTATATTCCTGTCCCTTTGGATAATTTTTTTTTTCCTCTCCAAGATTTGTTATACGCTGTCCAGAAGTAAAATGAGCCCAGAGGTAATCTCCTGAGAGATCTGCTAAAGTGGATTTCCACTGCAGGTCCACTAAATCAGACATAAGGCTAATGCCCAGTCCTGACAATAGATCCAGTAAAAACCTGTGTGTCAGGAATCAGTGAGTTTGCATGTTCTCAGCTAATGGTATCAGAAGTCTTCAGTTAGACTATCACAAAGAGGGGGCCTTTGCCACTGATGAAGGTTAAGCTTGGAAACCTCATGATCTTTTTATTACATTTGAACTCATGTACAAGGGAGTATGACACTCTGAAATCTGAGTGTGTAACCTGGCTGGTTTTCAGCTTCATCTCAGGTTTTGAATCACATTTCTTTTCCTTTTCCCTTCCTTCTTCCCTTCCAGCACCACACTTGGAGTTTCACATATGGGAAATGCAGGCAAATGGGTGCATTGCCACCAGCTCCCTGTCTTGGGCAGAGGGCCAGAAACAACATATGTACGGCAGTGGAAACTTCTATAGATGGTGCCTTTGAGTCACCCCTGCAGGAGTCAAGCGGCCTCTTCTCTCAGGGTGTTTTTATATACTCATAACAGACTGATGTCGCTAGCACTAATGTCATATGGTCTCAGTACAAGACATTCAAGAACTCAGTAAACAAATAATTGTTTGCTTAAAACCAAAGAATTTCACAGGAAAAACTCTTCATAACAGTCTATAATCTGTCTGTCTTTTCCCAAAGCTTATTATTTTCTGTCATCTGGGGAAGACTCCTATTGTTTTGAGACTTATGTCCTTGTCTCTGACAATTTTCTTTCCTTGTAAGACTCAGTAAGAATATACCCTGTTTTCTCTTTGTCTCTCCTTCTCAAAAGTCTTTTCAACCCTTTGCAACGCTGAACTAAACCAGTACACTGGGTTACTTTATGCACTTACGTATTGTTGATTCTGGACAGGTAGCATTAAGGTCTTACTGTTAAGTTTCCATCATGAAGTGAAACAGATACTAGTTGGGTGCTTTTTTGGTGCCATCCAATTTACCTCTATGGAACAGGCACAAAGTCTCGTTTTCCTAAATAAAGTAGAAGCAAACAGGAACTGACAGTTTCCTTGCTCACAATTTCTGTGCTGAGCTTTCTGACACGGCCAGGATTCTTCTCTCTGTGGAACATGCTGCCTGCTGGCTTTCCACGTGTATTTCTAACCTCAGACACAAACAGATCCAATCAGTGCCTGTGTCTATGAGTCCGCAGGGAAAGCATTTGGATTCTCAGGCCCTTCTTCATACCTCATTACATCGGGTCATGGCTATATTGTTTCAACTATATTACTCCAAAAAGAAATGTAGGTACTTCTTGTATTTAGAGCTTGTCTACGCGTGGAACTACTGAGAAATAATTACTCAGTTATAGCTCAGAAATGCATGAATAGCTTATAAATGCTTTCTTATTTCAGACCTAAGGAAGTATTACATGATAAATAAGGAAAAGGTACTCTTTAAAGTGAGTTGCCAGCGAGCTGTTGTAGAATACTTATTCCAGTATAGAGAACATTTTCTGGTGGCTTCTAGATTATGCATATAGAGCTGGACACACCCCATGTTACTTCACGTTAATTGTGTTATTTTTGGCTACAACTAGTGGAATAAGGCCAATACCTTCAAGAAACAATTTGAATTTTAGAGAACAAGGTTCCTTTCAGATTTGCAGAAAAGGACCTGGGGGTCTTGCTGGAGCCCAACTTGAACATGATCCAAAAATTTGCCCATTCCACACAGAGGACTGATGGCATCCGGGGCTGCATTCGGAGGAGTGCTGTGAGCAGGCTGAGGGAGATGATCCTCTCTCTCTACTCAGCACAGGTAAAGCTGCATCTGGAGTCCTGTCCAGCTCTGGGCTCCCCAGTAAAAGAGACATGGACATACTGGAAAGAGTCCAGGAAAGGGCCACAAATATGGTTAAGGGACTGGAGCATCTGTCCTGTGAGAAAAGGCTGAGAGAGATGGGACTGCTTAGCCTGGAGAAGAGAAGGCTCAGGGGGATCTTTCCAATGAATATAAATATTGGAGAGTGCAAAGACAGAGCCAGGCTCTCTGCAGCGGTGCTCAATGAGAGGTCCATAGGCAATAGGCACAGACTGAAACATGGGAGGAGCAATCTCAACAGCAGGAAACACTTTTTTTATTTTTTCTCCCTCCTTGGAGATATTCAAAAGCTGCCTGGACATGGTACTGGGCAACCAGCTCTAGGCAGCCTTGCTTGAACCAAATGACCTCCAGCTATCCCTTCCAACCTCAACTATTCTCTTATTCTGTGATTCTGTTCCTAAAAGTTGCACACCTCAGTTAACAATGAAGAATGTGAGCTCCGATTTGAAAATAATAAGACCTTTGTAAATTTGACTCTTTGGATTGTAAGATTTTCTTTATAATATATATTAAAATATTATATATATATGTGTGTGCATAAAGATATCTCTGTATATCTTTATCTGTATCTATACATATGTATGTTCAGAAGTAACAGAAAAGCAACAATTATTTAAAAGATACATTAAAGTGTATTTTATGTGACATATATTGTGCAAAATACACATCCACTGTCTGACAAAAAAAACCAAAATACACTTACAGATAAAAATAGAACAATCATCATTTAGACAAATGGAGGAGACTCACAGGAAAATGTGAGTACACATCACTAGCCATAATTTACAAATATTCATTAAACTGTTTGTCACTTCAGATAAACTAACACAGAGGAAGTAGCAGACAGCACCTAAGTGAGAAAAATACGAATGGTAGGACAGGGTAATGTCTGATGAAATAATTTTTGTGTGTTTTTTTTTTTTTTTAAATATTCTGATGTAGAGATAGGAGACAATACATTTTATATTTTGTTTGAAGACATAGCAATGATTATAGATCAAAGTAATTCTATATTGCATTTAGAGCATGAAGGGACTACATCTTTGTTTTATGTATATGTATACATCTGAGCACTCAACATGCTTACCATAATGAAATTACAGCCCCGATAGGGAACTGCAATGGCAACAGTAAATAATTAAAATGGTAATAATTTGTGTTTTGAACAAAGGCAGAGCACCACGTCATTAAAAAGATATGATTTGTAAATGGTGGAAATTCAACGGGAGAAGGAGCCCATGCAGGTGAGTCTCAGGTCTTTGGTATACCATACTAACTATCCTAAAGACCAACAGTAGCGGTTTATAGGCAATCTGCTATTTTACAGACAGCTAGATAAAGAATGAAAGCAGACATTAAAAAATAAGCAGAGTAACCTGTGGTGTGACTTTATCAAATATTTCGATCTAAGAACAAGTGCTTTATTTAATAAGAGAAATTTGTTCATAAAATAATTTTGTCCCTTTGTCCTAAAATCCTACTTCTAGAAATAAAACTGTATGGAAAAATAATTCTGCCAGCAGGAGAGAATAAAAACATATCTCAAAAATGCAATTACAGAAAATGATTTACAGCTATTTTACAGGTTTAAAGATAACTGTCTTTCACTCTCTCATTTTCCTTTTAAAGTCCATGACCCAGAGGAACTGAACTGAGATCAGCTCAGAAGGACTAAATGTTCCCCAAGAACCTTTAGATTTATCTGATGCAACCACTTTCCAAATTCCAGCACAAATCTAAAACAATTTAGTCAGCACAGGAGAAATGCTTTTGGTGATAAGCTTTCATTAGGAAATATCTAGAGAGAACGAAATTAACTTTTTTTATTGGATCTTTGGATTAATTATCCGGTGAACACCTATTGATTGAAGGGTGAGCTTTTTCTTTTTTTTTTTTTTTTTTTTTCCATCTCAATGAATACTTTGCCTCATTCAGTTCTTCTTCAGTTATTCATTGTAAATGTTGATGAAGCATCCCCTAGGGCCTGAGCTCCTCCTACCTAAATTAGAGAGTTTTGCTGAGATACTGTTTAGGAAACTGTCAGTATAAACTTTCTTTATAATCACTGGAAAGAGATAAATGTCTCCAAAGGGGTTTTTAGTCTACTTCACCACTTGGAGGTACCTCCCTGTTTCCTCTATAAGGAACTTTAATCAGCTGCAATTCTATTTAGATATCATATGTAAGAGCTTAAAGCTAGGTTGGATGTATTCAGTTCCCAAAGTCTCTTTCTCCCATTGTTTTTTCCTTAAACATTTACCTATTTTTTTTCTTTGTTATTCTCTTACCTGAAGAAAACTCAAGTTCTAATCATATGTTCACTCATTTTCTTTCTTACAGTTATACAGATTACAGTATTCCAGCTCTCCATGTTAATAGAAGTTACACTTAACCAATATTTATGTAATACAAACCATGCCTACTTTAGTACATTATTGCCAGTGAATAAATACTAATGTAGCCAGCACTCTCAGCCACTTAAGCTGCAATACATATTAAAGTTCTTAAGAAAGTCTTATAGGATTAATGATCTTGGACAGAAATCTAGACACCAGTTGCCTTGTAATAACACCATCCTATAATACAAGCTGAATACAAAGAGTAGTAAAAGTAAGGAAAGTTGATGAAGTACTTTAAGTTAATTAAGTAGACATTGAGAAAAAAACAGCTAGGGTACATAAAACATTATAGTACAGAACTAACTTTGAAAGTATGGCTAATTTTAGAAAGAAAACATAAGAAAATGAATTGCAGTCATCAATGAATAAAAAAAATATTTTTTAAACTAAAAAAAATTCAATATTTAATTAAATTTTAAAATATTTAAATTACTAACAAAGATTTTCCTTTATTTAGAAGATTCTGCATTAGACCATTAATTTCTAAAAAATAACCCTCTGGTAAAAATCAGAAGAGAAGCTGAAGAATAAAACCATAGAATGTTTGAGAATTGGGAAGAATTTTCATTTGTTCATTTTAGGAGTCCTATATGTAATTAAATTGCATGTGTATCTTTTGCTTGTTTGTTGGTTTTTATGCTGCCTATCACCATTGTATCTGATTTCTGTCCATGTAAAACCAATAGCATTAAAAAAAATTAAAATGGTCTTCAATGATTAACAAGGAGGAAAAAATAGAACAAAATTTTGCTTAGCTTCTTCGGCAGTTTTTTGTTTGGGTGATAGTTTGTCACAAGTGTATTTTATTTATTTTTAACGGTATTTCAGTTTATCAGTAATTCAAATATTCTTCTATCCATGCTTCCTTCAATGTACTGTAAAGACTTTTTAAAGACAAAAATAATCTGAGCTCATAAAAGACAAAGTCTATGTGTATAAAATGATGCTGGAGAGAAACAGAAGACCAAGTTGTACTTCAAATGTAATGCACTGTGTCAGCTATGTAAGTTATACCTGCTATATAAAGCAGGTATTTTTTTATTATTTTATTTATTTTATTTTTATTTTTTGCTTCAGTTCTCAAATCCTCAGATAGATCTGCCTAAAGAGACTGTATATCTGCATGTTATTGTTTTGAGGATGGTGGGCCATCATACAAGCACACAAGTGAAAGATTTGAGGCTTCAGAGGATCCTCTGGGGCCTTCCTCTTCTGCCACACCCTTTTCACACAATCTCAGATAAGTCAACTAGAGTTGAATTCATCCCATCTAACTTCCATCACTTAATTTCATGCTGATCAGCTAGCCCTCCTCTCAAGAGAGAGAGAACCAGGCACCCTGAGGGACTAATTAACCCTCCTGTGGTAACAGAGGTAAAACCACAAGGTGCCTTGTGGTGTGTACCCTCTATATCCTCTTTCTTGAGCCAGGATATCCTTACTCCTAATAGCTGAGATTCTGGTATGTACAGGTAGGGAGTAGGACCTACCTTCTCTGAGTTTCTGGACCTCCTAGACCAGTCTTTCCACAGCTGAGATGAAGACCCTTATGGAAATAGAAAGATTTTCTTTGTATTGCTGGAGCTGGCCAGCCACTGCATCTACTGTGAGTGTCTCTTCATTTCCCCAGCTCATTGGAGCCAATGTAGAAACTTGTCATTTCCACAACTTCCGCCATAGGGGTTGGATGCACTGGACTTCATCTGGATCTGTGGTTGGCTGCGGGTCATCCAGGTCATGATAAATCAGCTCCCACAAAGCTAATTCCCTCAGGTACTGGATACTTCTGTCCCTGATGGCCCACTTACCTGGGTGACGTATCATAGAACAGAATCATAGAATCATAGAATTATAGAATCATTTAGGTTGGAAAAGACCCTTGGGATCATCGAGTCCAACCATCAACCCCACTCTACAAAGTTCTCCCTTACACCATATCCCCTAACACCACATCTAAACGAGTCTTCAACACATTCAGGGATGGTGACTCCACAACCTCCCTGGGCAGCCTATTCCAGTGTCTGACCACTCTTTCTGTCAAGATTTTTTTCCTAATGTCCAGTCTAAACCTACTCTGCTGCAGCTTGAAGCCATTCCCTCTTGTTCTATCACTAATTACCTGTGAGAAGGGACCAGCACCAACCTCTCTACAATGTCCTTTCAAGTAGCTGTAGAGAGTGATGAGGTCTCCCCTCAGCCTCCTCTTCCTCAAACTAAACAGTCCCAGCTCCTTCAATCGCTCCTCATAACATTTATTCTGCAGGTCCTTCACCAGCTTCGTTGCCCTCCTCTGCACTCGCTCCAGCACCTCGATATCTCTCTCGTATTGAGGTGCCCAAAACTGGACACAGTAGTCAAGGTGTGGCCTCACCAGTGCTGAGTACAGGGGGACAATCACCTCCCTACTTCTGCTGGTCACACTATTTCTAATACAAGCCAGGATGCCATTGGCTTTCTTGGCCACCTGGGCACAATGCTGGCTCATGTTCAGCCGCTTGTCAATTAGAACTCCCAGGCCCTTTTCTGCCGGGCCGGGCAGCTCTCCAGCCACTCTTCCCCAAGCCTGTAGCAGTGCATGGGGTTGTTGTGGCCCAAGTGCAGGACCTGGCACTTGGCCTTGTTGAAGCTCATACCATTAGCATTGGCCCATCAGTCCAATCTATCCAAGTCTCTCTGTAGATCCTCCTTATCCTCATGCAGATCAACACTCACGCTTAACTTGGTGTCATCTGCAAACTTACTGATGATACATATATGACATGATGATGAATAGAATCATAGAATATGTTGAGTTGGAAAGGACCCTTAAAGGTCATCTAGTCCAGCCCCCCCTGCAGTAAACAGGGATATCTTTAGCTAGATCAGATTGCTCAGAGCCTCATCAAGCCTGGCCTTGAATGTCTTCAGGGATGGGGCCTCCACCACCTCTCCGGGCAACCTGTGCCAGTGTCTCACCACCCTCACAGTAAAGAACTTCTTCCTAATGTCTAATCTAAACCTACCCTGCTCTATTTTAAAACCATTGTCCCTCATCCTATCGCTACATGCCCTTGCAAACAACCCCTCCCCAGCTTTCTTGTAGGCCACCTTCAGGTACTGGAAGGCCGCTACTGTAAGGGACGGACTGTAAATTCCCTGACGGGGTGCAGAAGGCCCTCCAAGCCTTCAATGGAATGCCTCAAACACTCACAAAGAAATAAATAATGCAGGCCTGGCCTTCAAAGAACTGATAAGGCTAACACTTCCGGCACCTGAAATTGTGGGAGAACTGTCTTGTGAAGACAGGATAGTTCTGCCACTCATGTGGTGAGCTTGCTAGTTCTCAGTTCTCAAGGCCATTGTGTCCCATGAGTGACCTTTGCTTCATTATCTGCAAAGTGCATATGAAAGCGCACACCCCTGCATATGCTAATGAAGATTATAGAGATCATGCTAAACACGTATGACTGTGGCACTCGTCTCTCCACCCAAATCATGCTACACATCACATGGGAGGAGGGAGAAACCTGAGACGAGGCTGTCCTCAGCAAGGGGGGTGGATCATGCTAATTCAGCTAACATAATAGGGGAAAATAAGTGCCCCTAGGGGGAAACAAAGAAGAAAAAATAGAAGAAGATTGTGCTTGGGAAGATTCTTCCCAAGAAAGATGACCGTACCTGGAAAGATTTTTCCAAGAAAAAACAAGATTATGCCTGGGAAGATTCCCTGAAAAAGATGCTGGAACCAGGACTGGTGATCTCTTTATCTCTGTCTTTTTTCTCTGTCTTTTCCTTTCTCTATCCCTCAGTTTCTCTTTTCTCTTAGAACTGTTAAGTAACAACCTTAAGTACCACTTGCCATAAGTTGTCGTATAACTGTTGTTAACTAACAGTATGTATACCCCACCACTCGCCATAATTTGTTATATACCTAACGAATTATTGTGGACTTGGTAAGCTAATAAATGTTTCTATATGGACCTTGAGATTTATCTCACCTTAGTCTGCACCTCTGAGAATTTACGAATCTGAAGTCACTTACCTCCCTCTTTACTGAGAGTGGGTTGTTACAGCTATAAAGAAAATTAACTCTGTCTCAGCTGAAACCAGGACACAAGTGTTTGTATCAAGAGATGTATCTAACCCCCAAAATTTATGGAAGATCTCTCTCTCAGTTGGTGATAGAAGGTACTACGCAGCTAACTTAACTCAGGTAGTTCATACGTGAGACAAACCTCACCCATACAGAAAGGTGTTTAGGTAGTTGAAGATGAGATTTCTATCTGTCTTTGAGATTTAGGCATCTCAGTTTCCTAGGAATTCCCATCTGAATTGTTAGGTGCCTAATTGCTTTGTCTTGTCTTGACCTTCACATTACCATCTTCATTCCTGAAAAACAGAATGGAAATAATACCACTTGCCTGTCTCAAAGGGATCTCTGTTGTGAAGATAAATGCATTGTTTGTGAGGTGATCAAACTCCATGGTAATGGGGACCACATAAGTATAAAGATTTTTTATGTTGTTTGAAAACTACATCATGCACAGTGGGAGCTTCTGAAGACTAGAAATAGCATCAGTAACAATAACTTTCCTAGTCCTTTTTTAAAAGCTATTTCTATAGTACAAATGCAGAAAACTATCACAATTTGGTGGTATTATTACAATAAACAAATGTTAAACATGTTTTTAGTGTATAAATGCAGAACCAAGAGCTTTTTTATATATCATGTAAATATATATGACACAAAAAGGAAAAAACCAAACAAACAAAAATGGACAGAACAAAAACTGGAGTGATTTTAAAATCCTGAGCAGTTTGAGACAGGTACATCAGTAACAATACCATTAGAGTTTTCAGAATGCACCGCAAGCCTGCAAAGTTTATTGTTTCACCACATGCTGCAGAGTTTATTTCGGGACTGAAATCTACAAACATAATGAAATTGAATTGCATATACAAGGCTGGCTATGTACCTTGAAGGCATTTCAAATACTCACACACTGAGAAACCGTAGAGAAGGAGTATAAGGATAAACGAAATGTGGCAAATAGAAGTAAACATCAGAAAACTGAAGAGAGCAGGACTGGAGCAGATAAAACTGGTAAATTAACAGGATGTTTTGGGGTTCTCTTCACATCATCTTTGCGTGCTTTTTCGCTATCTGGGTGGATTTTAGAAGCATTATTTTCTTTTACCAGAGAGAGACTACATAAGCAAGACTAAAATACCTAAGCAGCCCACAAGTATAAATTCCTCTAGTGACCACTTTTTACCTGAGCCCACTGCAGTACATAAAATCTCCTTAAAAAAAGATTTGGTAAAGGATATAGCTTTTGGGGTTAAAGTATTTGATTAAAAATACCTAGAAATTTTACAGCTACTTAGTCTGAGTACAATGTACTCAGATGACTGGCCCAGTCATCACAGTCTCAGAGTCCTGCTCAGATACGTAGTTCTGGGGTCCCCTCTCTGATAGACGCTGGTGCCAGGTGCATCAAAAAGTTATGAAGTAGCTTGTCTCCATGTAAAACTTTATACTACCACCCAATAATTAAAGGTTGGCTTATATCTCAAAATGTAAATTGAAGGCTTTTTTTTTGTATGAAAGGACTATTTCTGTCATGGAAAATAATCTTCAGTATACAAAATCCCAGAATTATGAATTGGGAATTAAAAAAAATTACAAGGTTGCATTAGGGATCACCTTGTTGCTCATGTGTCTAGATCTAATTTTCCACTTGCTCAGGTGAAGTGAACACTCAGGTAACTAAGGCTAGGGCTAAGAAGGGCTTTTCTTTGCTTTTCTTTGCATTTTTCCTAAGAGAAAGGAATAGATCAATGTCTACTGTCATTGGTCAAAATTCCACTGTCATGCCATTGCCTGTACCTTAGGGGTCACTTTTACCATAGAGATGATTCCTAGCCACCAACAGCTACTAATCAATGTGTTTTCTTGGTCCTGGAAAATAACATTGCTATGCAATTTCAAATTAGATTGGAAGTTGTTTTTTGATTTGTTTGGTTTTGTTTTTGTTTTTTTTTCCCTCTTATAATGTAACCAGACGTTCACTAAGGCCAAATCTTGAAGAAAGTAACCTGCTGTGTCGTCAGTGAAGCAACATCATCCCAGTAAGGCCTTGCACTGCAAATCTACAAGAGAGTTGCAACTTATTCAGAGTAGCTAACAGCTACTTTAAAAAGAGGGGAGTGGTGATAATTTGGAGGGCCTGCGGCTCTCAGCATACAGTGCCTCAAGCTTGATCAATCTGCTTCAGGGCCAGGGGAGGGATAAGAAGAGTATGTTTTGTCAGGAGTGACGTGTCCTGGGATTTGTGGTTGTCTATAAGCTGTGTGTTTCTAATAAGTAATAAAACTGCTGCAGGCTGCATTGCAGAGCTTCTGAATGTGGGTCACATTCTACCTACAAGTAATAATTTGGCCACCCTACAAGTTAAATATTTATGTTATTAAAGTCAGTTTCTTACCATTTCCACTTCAGTTTCCGAAGGTTCTTTTGATGGTATTAATGCCATAAGCAGAACTAAATATCTGCAGAATTATAGCAAGTTTCTCTATAACATTTCACTTGAATCTTATCCTTCCCTCAATAGATTAAAAGGTCTTTCATCTCGGCAGTTTTAAGTAGTATTTTCCACAGTAACAGGGGGAGGCCACATCTCTGCTAGTCAGTTTGCTGACTGTTTTAATGCTTTATAATTTTGTAATGTTCTCCCCTAAGGCTGTCCAAGGGTGATGCACAAGCCCTGTTCCAATGTCTGATATTAGTTGTCCAAGACAATGTGTTGATTCTTGACTTTTTTCTTTCTTCCACTCAGCTCATTGAAGATAAAGGGAGACTGTGCATGTAGTGTCAGGGGACCTTGGGTTTCTAAGACGAGCTATTTTCTACAATTCTATTTGTGAAGCTTCTCCTAATATTAAGAAGTAAGTCCCCTCAAAAAACAAAGTAATGAAGGATAAAAGACTAACTGTTGTCACAATTTTTGCCACTCTACACAAAACGACCGTTTCTCATGGCCAAAAATCCCTCGGATGAACTTGCTTTTGCAGTATGTATTATGTAAATGTATTAGAGTTGTTTTACTGTATTTACTGAGTATTGCTCAACTTTGATGATGTATAACTGAAGTTCTGTAAAGGTAGATATGCATATGGCCAAGGTATCAAAAGACTTCAAATGAGTTTGTTGCTTCCCAGTAATTATATCACAGCTATTGACATTTTTGTTATTCACCAAAGAAAGAAGAAACAGTAGAAACTGTTAGCCTATTTACAGATATTTTTATTGGATAATACCAAGGAAATGCCCATACCAAGTAATCTGTGTTTAACATGATGAAGCAGAAAGGCATGTTTTTCTCATTCTTTCCTGGGTCTCCAACAGCATATCAATTCTTTGGATCGAATGGCTTTTTCTCCCAGTTTAGAAAATTTTACTGCAGAGGATGTTATATAGATGCAAGGTCTTTCTGCAGGTATTTCTAGCAGGCCAGATAAAAGTTAGGTCAACACTGGAACTGCATAGGTGCAAAAGAATTGTGGTGTGTCCAAACGTATGCAACTGAAAGGTATGTGCAGGCTTGATACCACATTAATGTAGCCCTGTGGCATTAGCTTATAGATAGCTCACATCTAATCAGACTGGAGTATGATGTCATGATTTAAGTCCAGCCAGCAACTAAGCACCACACAGCAACTCACTCAGTCCCCCGCGGTGGGATGGCGGGGGAAAATTGGAGGGGTAAAAGTGAGAAAACTCATAGATTGGGATAAAAACAGTTTAATAATTGAAATAAAATAAAACAATAATAATAATAATAATAATAATAAATTATAATGAAAAGAAAATAACAGAGAGATAAATAAAACCCAAGAAAGACAAGTGATGCAAATGAAAACAAGAAAACAATTGCTCACCACCAACTGACTGATGTCCAGCCAGTCCCTGAGCAGCAGCTCCTCTACCAACCTCCCCCTAGTTTATAGCTGAGCATGATGTCATATGGTATGGAATAACCCTTTAGTCCGTTGGGATCAGCTGTCCCACCTGTGTTCCCCCAGTTAGGGACTGGAAAATAGAAGATTTTCCCTGATGAATGGATAAAATATCTTGGCTACCATTAGAAGCTAAGACACTTTTGACCTTAGTGATAGCTATGTCTTAAAGAACTAAATGTGAGAAAAACTTTTAATGCCAGGTCAAAGGATCCAGTGCAATCAATCATATCTGTCACTCATATGTGGAGGGACAAGGCACAATCACAGCACAAAGGAATACATTTCTGTGTCTTATAGTCCATATCATCTCAGTTCTGTCTCCATTCCTTCTGGCTCCTTGTTAGGAGGACCCCATGGTCCAGAACAATCTGTGTCCTCAAACTGCTTCCTCCTGCTTTTATCCTGTCAATAAATATAACTGTGAATGATCACTTAATGGAGACCCTTGTTCAGTTCAGAAAATGCCATCTAAGTCTGTTTGCTCTAGGGGTATGATTATTTTCTTAGATCTTGTTTCATCCTGCCTCAAGCACCACTGTTTTATCTGCTTTGCAATGAATTTGATTCCCAGCTCAGTGAGCCTCTGCAACACCTAAGGATAGACTTTGGTGTTTTTCATCATGGAGACAAGCTCCCTGGACTGTATTATTATTTAGATCCTCAAGAAGGGCTGTCCTGTTGGTCTCAAGCCTTTGCTTGCTTGAAATTATTTCCTAAAATCAACAGAGTAAGAAGCACGATGTTGAAAGAATGTGTTAGGGTAATCCTGCAATAATTACCGAGGTAGATGCTGGCGTTGTGTCCTTAGAGCAGTACATTCTGATTAGGAAATCTACTAAGAGACTTTTTATATGACCAAAGAATTCCACTCAATGCTTGTACATGGAGTATGGCATAGCAATGAAATAGATCTACAGTGCATGCACCTTGTCTCATACAATTTGGGAAATAAGTATAAACCATGACGATGCAGCCAGATATTATCTCAGGAATTACTCATTAATACTACTGCCAGACAGTTACCATCAAGAATGGAATTTGCAGTGAACTGAAACAGTTGTAGCTGACAGTAATGCTGTTAAGGCTGTATAAAAGAGATTATTTTTTTTCCTGGTAGTTGAAATATGCACAACACGATATATACATAATGATTTATTACTTACTAGTTAAAGCATGTGATATTAAGTGTCCCAAAGAGTTTACTGTGTCATGTTCTGCTTGAGACACTATGATTAGCTCAATCCTGTGTGTGCATCTATCTGTGCATCTGTATGTGTTATTTTAATATTTCTGTAACATGCATACATGTATTAAGGTTCTGCTTCAGAAAATTACCAACCACAATTTCTATTGATAGTCTGATTTAATGCTGTCTACAGTCATAACCTGCCCTGGACTGATGAAAGGTTGGACAATTTGTTCTTAAATGATTATTTCAGTGAAGAAAAGATTTTAAGGACAGCAATTGTGGTCTGTCTTCAGTGTTGGAGTTTTTTTTTAAATCACTTGTTTCACTGATTTAAGCACTGACTTTGAAAAGGTCAAGCACCAGGGGAAAAAAATAGAAAACCTTAGGCCCTATTTCCTAAGGGAAACGTATTATCATTATTGACCTGTTCAAGGAGAAGTAGCAGCTGGAGGTGGAGTTGCACACAGTGTTCCCTGGCACGCTTTTACTTCAACTACAAGGACTCCTCTCCAGTTATCAATGTTTGTACCTAGCAGAGCTTTGACTTTCATGTTTCCTTTTCAATACAGGTCAAACAATCAATGCAGCAATAATGTTCCTCTTCAAACACTTCAGTTTTGTAGGGTACCACTGTTACCACAATCATATCCCCTTTAATTTTCAAATCAGCTTTGGATTTGTTCCAGTGTCCCCTTTAGTAAATTGATTTTTAACAGTAAGTGGCTTACATTGTCCAAGTTTCTTCAGAAGCTGTCTTGCTTTGACAACTTCAAAAAGTTTGAGAGAAGAGAGAAAAACTACTCTGAATCTTTGTAGAGGTAGAGCATCATCTAACATTTATTCTTTTGGGTGGTATTAAATCTCTCTTGCTGTCATATACTTACACACACACACACACACACACACACACTCTCTCTCTCTGTCTGTCTCTCTCTCTCTCTCTTTCTTTCCAGTTAAGTGTACTTTACAACTTCCTTTCCAGAATCTTGTTATCAACTATAAGAACTGTCTTAATTCTCATACTACTTTTTCTAGCTACCTTTTTTCATCAGCATCACTTACATTGTCATCACCCTTTCATTTCTTTACTTGGTTACTTACGCTTTGATCCCTTAATTGGTTTTATAAATCTTTTTTCTCTGATGTTTTGTCTCTGTATGAAAGATAATCCCTTTTGAGCAACATTCTTCCTGCATTTACTATCGTACCATATATCTCCAATTTTCTACTAGTTGTCATTTTTCCTTTGTGGTTGCCATCTTCCTTTAACAATTCAGCCTCTTCCCTAGCCTTATTTTTCACAGTAAAACTAAAAACTTTGCAAGTGAAAATATCAATAATTAATTGAATGCTGAATATCAAATCATATATATTAGTATTCACTTCACATTTAATACTTAGCACTTAGTAAAATATTTTCAAAGTATTGTAGAAACACTGGACAAAATTAATACCTGACATAATTCCTTGGAGTAAATGGAATTACTCCACTCATTATGTGGCCCATTAATTAATTAATCACCCTATTCACTTGATGTTATAAGTAACTACTAAAAGTTAAGGTTACTTGCCCAAGGTACAAAACCAGATCAGTAGCAGAACTAGAATAAGAATCCAGTGGTTCTTGGATGCAGGCACAAAAAATAAATTCAATAGGACATACAACCTGTATTTCTGAATACCAATAGATACTAATTAAGAATCTCAATATAAAATGCTGTAAGGCTTTCATGGATTCATATTTTGCCATTAAGAACTGGAGCTGAAATTCTGTCTCAACCACAAACATTTCTCCTCTGTGGTAAAATCCATCCTTTACTAGGGGAGCATGTCGGCAGCAAGCAAAAAAGCCAGGTATTAATTAATGTCGTAACATTGCTTCATGGTATTTGAAAAGATAAATGTCAGAAGGGGAAATTATAAAAGCACAGAAAATTGTTAGAGCTGCAAGATGAAGAGTTTCCAGCCAACATGAATCTCTCCACCAAAAATACATGATCAACATGTGTGATAGGGATTTTTCTTGACAACATTATTTTGCTTCTTCCTTTCCAGACTGACGCGGTCACTGGGATTCATTTTAGAAGAATATAAGTTTTATCTTTCAGACAGCTATAGGAACAAAAATTTGAGATAGACCACCACTTTGGTGCTCTTTCCACCAAAAAAATCCTTGATAATAATAGCAGAGAGGGAAGCCCACCCACTGCAGTCTGCAAACTGTGAATCTAAAATACTTCACTAAGTTGTTCAGTGGTATTTGCCAGAGATAAGGTGAGGACAAGGGGCACCTGTGGTTTCCTTTCCTATAGCCTAGTCTAGTCTGATGCTATTCACAGGTCATTCTTTGAATGACTGACAATGAATTTTAAATTCCTATTGAGCTAAAATCTTGACATTTAGTACATTCATTCTTTATGAATGCTGAAGAAAAAAATCTCCCAATTGAATTTTGACTTTTCCATTGCAGGTTCCTAAAAGGTCACTGGCCCTTTTTATTAACTGCAACCATTGTCAAATCTTTGTATTAGAGGGTAACAGTTAACAAGAAGGAGGTTTTAAGACACCTGTGGGGAGTAAGGAGTCACACCATCACTAAATTTCAAGATTATATCCATTTTTTGGCACTACAGTTTGCTATATCTCTCATTTATAGAAATTAAAATAATTTGGAGTTACAATTATCAAATTTTAGGTGTCAAAAATATATGTTTTGCTGATCCATACAAATATTCAGATTAAATTAAAAATTACCCATTTGTGATGCCCAGGTGATGTGGAAATTCTTCTCTGCATGAGCAGATATTAGACTATTGAGTGTACAGTCTTACATTGTGTGTGTTATTTCTATAATCTTTAAAACAAATATGAAAAAGGGTTATAACAACTATGATAACAAATTAAGACCACTGAGTGATGCTGAACATTCACTGCATTGTAATTTCTGTTTCCCAGAGCAGCTATATCACTATAAGGAAAAATACTGAAAAATGCTCTTGAGTATTTTAACAAACGTTAATTCTGATAATCACGGTAGGAATAAACAGTGCCATAACATACGTATTTTAAAGAATCAAGGTTCATGGAACATTTGACACTGGAAGGCATTTCTAGAGGTCATCTAGTCCAACCTCCCTCCTGAAGGAAAGGGCAGCTGGAACAGGTTACTCAGGGCCACTCCTCATCAGGTTTTGAACATCTGCAAGGGTGGAGAGTTCCCAATGTCATTGGACAACCAGGTTCAAGTCTTCAACCATCCTCACAGTAAAACATTTTTCTTTTATGTTTAAATGCCATTTCCTGCATCTCAGTTTGTGCCAATTGCCCTTTGTCTTTTTGATGGGCACCACTGAGAAGGGTCTGGCTCTGTTTTCTTTACCACTCCCATCAGGTGCATGCACACTGGGGCAAGATCCCTCTGAGCCTTCTCTTCTCCAGGCTGAATAGTCACAGCTTTCTCAGTCTCTCACCATATGTCCCTTCATTACCTTCATGGCACTTTGCTTCAGTATGTCTCTCTTGTACTGGGGAGCCCAGAATTGGACCCAGCACTCCAGATGTGTCTCACCAGTGCTCTGCAGAGGGGAAGAATCACCTCCCTCAACCTGCTCACAATGGTCTGCCAAATGCAGCCCAGGAGACTGTTTTCTTTCTTTGCCTCAAAGGTGCATTGCTGGCAAGTGGTCAACTTGTTGTCCACCAGCATCCAAAGTCCTTCTCTGCATAACAGCTTTCCAGACAGTTGGCTCCAAATTTGTGCTGGTAGATAGGGTTATTTCTCTCCTGGTTCAGGATGTATCATTCCCTTCTGTTGAACTTCATGAGGCTCCTGTTTTTCCATTTCTCTAGCCTTTTAAAATCTCTACAGTTAGTGATATAACCAGCTGGTTACATCCCTCTAAGCCCGTCATTCCAGCCAATTTTCGATCTGCCTCACTGTCCGATTACCTAGTCTGTAACTCATCAGTTTGTCTATGTCAATGTCGAGACTCTCTTCCAAGTCTTACTTAAGACTAGACAAGAAATAACCCTGCTCCCCTGTTCCTTTCAGAGATAATAAAGATAATCAAGTCATTTTCAAAAAAGAGTAATTTTAAAGTTAATCAAGAGTAGCCTTGCAATGACATGAGCCAGTTTCTTCAGCACTCATGGACACATCCCATCAGGCCCCACGGACTTCCGTATGTCCAGTTTATTTAAGTGTTCCCTGACCTGATCCTCCTCCACCAAGAGTAAGTCGTCTTCTGGATTTTTTCATTGGTCTTTGGGCCTTGGGATTCCTGAAGGTGAGTCTTACCAGTAAGGACTGAGATGAAGGAAACATTAAATACCCCTGACTTTTCTCTGTCCTTTGTTACTAGGTCTTCTCTCTCATTCAGCAGGAAGCCATTCTTGCTCTTCACATTATTTCCAAGATTCAAATCAGGAGGGTTTTAGCTTTCTTATCCTAATCCCTTCATGCTCAGATGGTGTCTCTATATTCCTCTCAGGTCCTGTATCCACTTCCATCTCTTGTACATTTTGGTTTTATGCCTGAGTTTAGCCAAGAGCTCCTTGCTCATCCATGCAGGCCTGTCCCCAACCTTCACAGCCCCTTCCAGTCCTTCCTTGTTTGTAAGAATCAGGTCCAGCAGAGCATCTCCCTTTGTCAGCTCCTTGATCACCTGTGTCAGGAAATTGTCCTGGATTGCCTCTTCCCTGTTATATTGCCTTTACAGAAGATATCGGCGTAGTTAACGTCACACATTAAGATAAGACCTGCAAATCTGAAGTTTTTTCTTGTCTGAAGAAGGCCCCATCTTCTTTCTGATCAGGTGGTCTGTAACAGACACCCACCACATCACCCATGTTGGTCTGCCCTCTAATCCCCACCCTCAGCCCCCAGCTAACTCATCACCCACCCCTAGGCAGGGCTTCATGCATTCGCACTGCTGTCTCACATAAAGGGCATCTCCCCCTCTTCACCAGGAAGGCCTGTCCTTTCTAAAGAGCCTATATCTAGCCACTGCAGAGTTCCAGTTGTGTCAACTATCTGACCACATTTCTTTGATGACCATCATGCACCCTTTGCTTGACATTCCCTCCACCACTTTCTTACTTGATTGGGAGTCATCTCCCTTCCCCATCATTTTTAGTTTAAAGTTCTCCTCAGCAGGTTAGCCAGTCTGTTGGTGAAGATGTGTTTGCCAAACTTGGTCAGTTGTATCCTATGTCTTCCTAGCAGGTCTTGATAGTAAGAAGAATTCCAATGGCCATAAAAGTGAAACCCCTGTTTTTGACACCAGCAGCACAAACAGCTGTTAATCCACAGGATCCATCCACTCCTTAAGGCCTCGCCAGCAGAATTGAGAAGAAAACTGCCTGGGACTCCAACCTCTGTGCCCTTCACCCTCCCCCCCAGAGTCATGCATTCACACTTGAGATATGCTACAGATCTCCCTGACAGTATCATTGGTGCCTGTGAGGAAAAGCAGCAAGGGGTGACAGTCCAAGGGCTGGACAAGCTTCAGCAGCCTCTCCACAACATCCCAGATCCAAGCACCTGGCAAGCAGGAAGCCCTCCAGGGCAGCAAGCCAGGTGGGCAGACGGTGTCCTCTGTCCTCCTCAGCAGCAGCCTCCCACTGCTGTCACTCACCCTTCTTCTTGGTGCTGTGGTGGGGCTCGGGCTCAGCCTGCTTGAGTGCTTCACTGGACACAGCTCCCAGTCCCTCACCTGTTACCAGGGCACCAATCCTATTCTATAGCTGTAGATCTTCAAGTAGACCATTTTATAATGGTCCTCTAAACAAGAAGAACTAGATAGACTAGATGTGCAACATAAACATCCGGTAGGAAATATCTAGGGAATGTAAGTAAAAAGAATATAATTATTGACAATGCTGGCTTGTATACACATAGATATTTTCTGGCATAGATATACTGAACTAATTATTCTGCCATAGTTCTATCAGTTTTAGCTCCCATGTGGAGATTCTGTATGCCAAAACTGTTATATTGTCCCAGAATAATTACTCTGGAGTAATTATTCCAAATGAAATGACTATTATTTTGAAACAGAATGTCCATACTGATCTTAAACCAATACAGCTATAGCAGCATAGATTGTAGATATGCCAGGAAATATCTATTTGTAGACAAGCCCTCCGGTAGTATTAAAGTTGCTATGAGTTGCAGCAATTTAACGGTTTCTTTTCTTTGTGTTTTTGGTTAGTTTTATTTTGCTGTTGTTTTGAGGTTTTGGTGGGTTGGTTTTTTGTGTTTTTTGTGTTTGTTTTTTTTTTTTTTTTAAGAGAGATTTGATTCTGTGGTATGTGAGAATGAAAAATCATCACTCTAGTGTCACTGGGATTATTTCGTATGATTGTCTGTCTGTGTCCTGTTCATTCAGAATAGGTGGTTTTACAGATTGTCCTATGTTCTTCTGTGTGATTATGAACTGCGTATTCTACAGAATCATGCAAAATTTCAGAGTTCAATAAGCAGTAAATGACCATGATTAATGCAGCTTATTCTGTGACAGATTTTGGGATCACAGCCCATGAGAGGTGTCATGGTTATTGTTCTGAAATGGTTTTCTTCCATGTTACATGTCCTCATTCCTTTGTCTATTGTATTCTTTCTATTAACTCCTTCTTCTATTGTCCTCCTGTCTATTGTCTCCTCTTTCTTTCAGCCAATTTTAGTGTGATTGGTGAAACATTTTCTTTATATGGCACATTAAATATAAACAGCCATCTTTACATTTCTAGGCTTCTTAAAAGAAGTGACCCAAGACTGAAGGGCAACAACCTCACATTATCATTCTAGATGTTTCTTTTGTTCTGAAATAACATTCTAAGAACCTGAGATCCCCAGAAAAGCATTTTACTGATTTTATTTGATAGCTCAGGCAATTACAAACCACATTTGGTATACTTTTAATACCTGTGCATATATACGTCAATTCAATGTAAATGGCTTTCTCTTGTCATTTCAGCTAACCTGAAAGAGGGCATTGTCTCCCACGAATACTTTACTAAGGCAACCTTTAAGTTCTCTAGAATTCTTTGATACCTTCAACTTTTCTTGTTACAGAAACATTTCCAACTCATTCAAGAGTAATAACCACAGCCACATCTTTTGTTCTTTCAAGGATACCGCTAGGTTTTACACAGTGTATTTTTCTTGTTGATAGATGGAAGTACTGTATTCTCGGGATTAAAGAGAGAATACACTCTCTGGTTTTTAAAAGTACTTTACTGATATAGGCATTTAGCAGCAGAGCTAACAACTTGATTCTTCAGAGAAAAATTCCGGTAAACTTGGTCTTTGCAGGGGGGTATCTGTCACTCAGTGCAGTGAGAGCAGCAACAGCTTATTCTGATCTCATCATTAACAGTGGAACCAGTAACCTATTTCTGCAAATTAGCACACTGAAAAAAAAAGCAGTCTGAGGAGCCAAGTGGCTGAATAACTTCCTTGAGTTTCATAGACAGCATTTTGAGCTGACTAGTGTTGGTGCAGCGCAGCATTAAGAAATTATAACAGACATCCCAAGAAAAAGACAGACCAATAGATCCGACTAAGAATGCCTGTTTGAGAGACAAAGGAAGACAAACATCTAATTTGCCTGATGATCCCACAGAAGAGTAAAAATCAAATAACCAGGAGACATATAATGTTAGAACAATGTGGTCAGTTGAACATATAATCTTAAAAAAAAAAAAACCCTTTAGATTCATATTAAAAACATAAGAAGAAATGAAAAGAAAACATTGGAAAATAACAAAATGTGTTAAAATATATACATCAGAAATTACTGAGCTATGTAACAGATCTATTTATTTTAATAAAACATGGTAAACTGCAGGCCGTTTCTACCTATCCCTGACTAAATTAATTAGGGAACAATATCTGAGGATGACAATACTATAGCATAGTTCTAAATGCAATATAATTTTCTGTTAAAATTCTCTATGATGTCATTTAAAAATAATGTCTGTTGAGTTCCATAGGCTTCAAAAAAGAGTCATTCCTAAAAGACGGAGTTCTAATAATTCTGAATCCAAACAGGATGATGTATCTTACCTAATTTTACTCCTTGAAAAGTCAGATTCCTAATCTAAGCCAAATACTTAGGTGTCCTATACAGCCAATGGAGAGAGACTGGATTTCCACATCACCATTCTTTCTATGTATCTTTGCCGCTTGCCTTGATGAACTGCCAGTTGGAGATGCCTGAGAGAGCCTGACTAACTATTTTGTACGGGGGATCTAACTTTTAGATAGCCAGGGTGTGCTTGAGATGCTTCCTAATCTAAGATTTCCAATATCTTTGCTTTTGGTTCTGGGAATATATATATATATATATATAACATATTTTGTTGATCTCCTTCAAATATTTCTTACGTGATCTTTCTGCAGATCAATCAGCAGTGTCACACAGGCTTCTGGTTTTCATGGATAGCATAAAGCTGCTCCACCTTTTGCCTACAAACACTGAAGTAGGCAGTGGGTCATCCTATCAAAATGTACTCCATACGAAGCAGAAAAACAGAACTATCAACAACAGTGTCTTATTCTCTCCCCTCTCTTCCCTTCTCAATTAACACCAGGGTCAAGCCAAATGGTTAAAACAAAAAGGTTTATAATTTGCTCTTTTAAAGAGAAACACTAGTTTTAGAAAGAAAGACATATTGTTGATTTTCTTGGGAATTCTTAAGTATATAGTTTGTTATTTGTGGCTTGTTGTTCTCCAGTTTATCATATATTTAAAGTATATTCTGTTTGGACTCAGTGTTTTCTGAAAACATCCCTATTCTGCAATTAGTTCTGAAGAAAATTTCAATCCCAATCACACTTTTGTGGAAGATTTATGTAAAGATGAAAAAACTTCAGACAGCATACTGCAGGAGACTGAAGGAAAGTATCCTGACTCAGGACTTCTTTTCACTTTTTTTGTTTGCATTTAATCCATGTTCTCTGATGTTATTTATAACAATGTAATATTTGGATAAGTACGTCTCTACTCTTGTCCAGGGAAATGCAACAAATTAATTATATTGAAACATTTTATTAAATCACTTTAAATAATTTAAATATTTTTATTATTAGTGTTGCTGTTCAAACAAAAAGACTGGGTATTAAAAAACATGATTCCTTTGAAAATTCCCATTTTCTGCTTAGATCTGGTGATTTAAGAGTCTAATTTAGACTAAGTATGACTAGAAACATTGACTTTATTTGGCACGAGATAGTTCCTAATCTCTGAAAATCCACATTCCTCATTTGCCTCCTATTGTCTGTTAGTATATAAAAATCTAAACTCTTTTTCATTGCGGTTCTTCACTTTCTTTAAAGCATCAGTTACTAAAGTCAGAACAATGACCTTAAGCATTAAGTTTAAATTCTGTTTCAGTTGTTAGTATGCAGTGTTGATAACTGATGTTTAGAAACTCAATTGTATTTACTCTTGCATGTGATACTATTCGTTAGTCGGCTTTATGAAAGGCTTTGTTGGACATTTTCTTTTCCTGGGAAACTAAAATTAGTTCCTTTTCTTATATCAAATCTATAGTCTGTGATTTCAGTCCCCTTCTGTCCTCCTTTAAAATTTGCCCAAATACTTCAGGAGTCCGTTCAAACTTGCAAGTCACAGCAGAAGTTCAACAACTACTATTCTCATGACCTAGAAAATTACTGTTTTTTTCTTATGTACAAAACACTTATCAAAACAAGGTTATTCCTCTCCAGATGCAGCACTTCACATTTACCCTTGTTTAACTTCATGAGGTTCCTGTCAAGCCATTTCTGCAGCCTGTCAAGGTCCCTCTGGATAGCAGCATGACCCTCTGGAGTATCAGCCACTTCTCCCAGTTTTGTGTCATCGCTTGCTGGAGGGTACACCCTGCACCATCATTCAGATCATTGATGAAGATGCTGAAGAAGATTGGACCCAGTTTTGACCCCTGGGGTACACCACTAGTTACTGGCATCCGTCTAGACTTTGTTTCACTGATCAACAACTGTTTTGGCCCAGCCATTCAACTAGTTTTCAATCGACTTCACTGTCTGCTCATCCAAGCCATACTTCAACAGCTTCTCTATGAGGATGTTAATGGAAGACAGTGTTGAAATGAAATGAAATGAAATATGTAGCTTTAACCTCGACCATGCAGCTTATCATCTTCTACTTTCATAACCAAACAAGAGATTTTTAGAGTGAACATGACTTTGTAGCCCAATAGCTTGGTCGCTCAGCTGGGTGATGGAAAACTTGCAATCTGATTCCTGCTCTCAGGAGTATTTGTGTATTAACATTAAATAGCCATCGGATAAATGACTTCAGAGTGGTTTCAAGTTTGGTAGGTAAAGCAAAGAAAATCTTATTCCAGTTTAGTGGACTATTCATGCTCCATCAAATTAATGACAAAATCCTATTTTCACTTGAAGACATTAAATCTTTTCCTAGAAACACGACCGTAGCAGACTGCTGGATCTATTTGGTTCTGTCCCACATCACATCAGGCAAAACTAACATATACTGTGCTTACAATATAACCAACTATTTGTAACTCCTGAACTCATTCAGATGCGTAATAAAACCTCTTGGAATATACTGTAGTAGTACATTTGCATTCAGAGAAATGACCCGTGGTATGTAACATATAATTGTAAATGTTTGAGCAAGATGTAACATCTGAAACCTATTTAGAAGCTTTATGAGTGGAATGCTGACCATAGCTGGCATTTCTTGAGATTTCAGTAATTAAAAATAATAGTGTACTAGAAAATTTGAGTAAATTTCAAGAAGACAGAAGCTTGCATGTTGAGTATTAGAATTTGGAACAACTCAGAACTCTACTGAAGTAATTTGCTAAATATTAGAAGGTAACTGGATAACATCACGTGAATTCTGTATATCCTAATGAAATTGCATATATGGTTTTATCCTTTTAAAGTATTTTTCACATTAATATGTGCCTGCCATAAACAGGGGTTGGAGAGGTGGCAGGTTATGCACCTTAAAATTCCCACTAGTAATTATAAAGTTATTCATTACTGCACAACCTATACAGATTTGATAACCTCTGTTTCTACCAAACAGTACTGGAGGGGGCAAAATTTCCTGACAGAACTAAAATATCTCTTCGCTATTTTATGTACATTCACATTTCCATTAGATTGAATAATAAATAGGGAAAAAAAAAGCAGCAGCAACAACAAAATGAATAGTCAGAGTCTGATTATTTCGGGTCCATCAAAATATACTGAAATGTGCTTAGAAAAAGATGTTATAAACCCCACAGGAGGGTGTATTGTCTTATACAAAAAGAAAGAATTTTCAGACAACTGTTTCAAAACACAGCTAAAATGGGTTAATAGAATACAACCTTCCTAACAAAATAGAATGCCAAAGATAGGGATACACAGAAAGGCAGCATACTGGGCTCCTTTTACTGTTTGATTTGATCAGTTTTGGACTTTTCAGGTATTTGCACTTCATATCCATTTTATTTTTACCTCATGGTTATACATTATTGAAAGAATCACTAACTGAGACAGATTTCGGAACAGGACACACTAAACAACAGAGGTAAGACCAGCAGAATTAATGTGGATTCCCAGAATAACGGGCTCACAAACAAAAAGAACTGGGCATGAACGAATGAAAAATGTTTGATCCAGCCACCTCCATTCTGCTTGTTTTACTTCACACTGGGTAGATTAGGGAGTGCTCTCATGGACAGTTATTGCATCTTAGCAGTTATAACACAGCCAAAAGTGGTAACTTCTTCAGTTAGCCAGATAAATTCTGTCACTGTCCTGTGTCATTCATAGATGTGATTCTTTCAGTCAAGTTTCTCAGAGATGAGTGACTCTGCTGTCCCTGTGTTTTCTGTAAATTAAAACTGCTGAGCTACAAGAAAGAGCATGGAAATGATGGGAGAGGATGGGAGAGGTCATATTTAAATAAGCTGTTAAATGAAATTGTAAAAATGAAAGAGACAGTTCTTTATTAATATATTTTCTAAAAAAGAAACCACACCCAACTACTAAAAATCAGCAGATTTAAGAAAATCTGGAAAACTAGGATATGTACCATCTTATACAGATATTTGAAATAGGATTTGTCTCAGGCAACTTCAGAACTGAACATCTGAACTAATCAATTTAGTGGCTCTTGAAAGTCAAAGAAAATAAGTTAGTTTTTCATATTAATTTAATGTATTTATCAAAATTGATTAGGACAATTGTGCCATAAATTTTTATCTCAGTGAGTTATGAACAGCTGAAATGCCAATGTCAAAGCTTTATACATCTAAAACAATACATGTGAAATGTGATGAACCATGCAACTGTGCATCTTCCTTACTTTAAGGAGATGAACTTAAAAGCCATTTGCTCCTAAATTCTTTTTTACAGTGCTCTCTGTTTTGTTGGAAAAAAAAAACCAATCTGTAAATTCTCAAGCTGCTGATATTACATGTCAACATGTCCACAAAGACTCCTAGTAAATCTCATCCCCTGTTTCAAGCTTGGACTGTAAGATCTTTAGGACAGGGCTCTTCCTTGCACCATGCTTAACATGAAACAGAACATTATCTCTTCTGCTTCTGATAATATTTTACTACCTTGATACCTAATAAGAAACCTGTAATTTTAACATTCAAAGAAGGCAAGACAAAGAGTTTGCCTGCAATGACAGAAGCACAAACGTGAGCATGAGACCTACTTTTGAAAACACCGCATGCCAAGCAACTAATATTCTTATCACTTATTCTAGATATTGATGTTTGAGCCCTCCCCTTTCAAAGGACTGCATCTAGCCCAACACTTCAACATAAACCCATGGTCCTCATGGAGTAAGGCTTTTCTAATCAAGCAAAATCACACCATATATCAGATTTTTTGTCCTCTTGGGTCTCCCTTTGCAGTAACAACAAAAAAGCAGTCCAGTTGAGTGGATGAGAGAACAGATGCATGTGACTCTTCAGCTTGCTGAAAGAGGTCAAAAGGAAAGAGGAGGAGTACAAAAAAAATGAAGGGGTTTTGAGCATTGGCTTTAATCTCTGAGGTTTAATATCTGCCTGTGAAAAACACTTCCAGAACAGGGCTTTGATACTCTGTGCGATATATGCGTAAGCACTTGCTAGATAAAAGTACACAGGGAAATTAGGTGTCAGTTAACAATTAAAAATGGGAGGCAGACGTTCATATTTTCAGAACGCTCTGCAGAGCAGGAAGCACACACTTGTGAAGGAAGGTTACTTTTAAGGGTTTCTGTTACAACTACTGCAAGAGAGTTTTGTTAAACTTCTGAAAGAAACAACAAAGGAAGACAGCCACTACTTAGAAGCCTCATAAGGAGATATGACATACAGGATAGAAAGTGGGATATTTTTATCTTGACAAAGGTAGATGTTTGAAAAAAGCATATTAATTTTCAGACAAATAGCTGGATTTCTGAGAAGGTATCCTGCTGAGATCCAGTATAAAAATATCTAATCAAAGGAAATCATTTGAATGTATCAAAAAAGACTGGTCAGATAAAGATGTGGTTGCTGAATTAGTTTTACTGGGGGAAGCTGACATGACTGTGCAGTGAAAGTAATGAAATATGAGAATTATGAGGAAGAAGCTCCACTAGAGAAAGAAGAGTCTTTATTATTTCCTTAAAGACAACAACCTGTACTACAAAGCTTTAAATCTTCCCTGAGTTTTTCAAACACCTAGGGTATTTAGGTGTAGGAGTTAGCACCAATCCATAGCTAAAAAGTGTATATTACAAATCTGTTACATATTTAATTAGTTTGCTGTGCAATTCCTGTAATAGAACTGAGGGAAAGGTTCATTTTATTGAACTTCAGTCAAGCTTGTAAAGAAGTGACTTTGGGAGATTAAATTAGTCATCTGTGCTTTCCCTGAAGTAAATGGACAGAGATAGACACCTCCAGGAGGCAATTCATTCTAACCTAAGTTAGCTGCCTAAGACTGTTTGGATGAATCATCTGATAATGTCTCTCTCCATCTATTTCAGAGAGCAACTAGTTAGCTTCAGCTGGGTATTAAATTTTCAATTCACTCTTTTTAGGCAAAATAAACCTTACCAATATTTGTATACAGCTGCTTTGAACTGAATAGGCATATACGTTTTATCTGATTTTTAGAGTTGTTAAATGTATTATTGACCCAGAACAGTAAACCATCCCTCTGCTTCTGGAAGAATATTCAAAGTTCTCAAAAAGTATCTCAAAGTTTGCTCAAAAGGAAAGGGAGCCAGAACATCCCCAATCCAAAAAGAAAAAAAACAAAAACAAAACAAAACAAACAAACAAAAAAACCCAACCAAAACCAACCCACCAACAAACCAAACAAAATAAAAAAAAAAAAAAAACAAACAAACAAACAAAACAAAATTTGTACTTAGTTTCAATGTACTCACCCACTTTTGTAACAAGGTAAATCTTTACAGCTCCGATGTACGTCTGCCTAGGACCCCTGGTTAGAGGTCTTTTCAGTCAAACCTGGTTCATATGACTTAAACTTCTTGAACTCCCCCATTGCTATGGAGTATCTCCAGCTGCATCTGATCAGGGTAGCAGTTTCACTTGCATTGCCATGAAGTCTGACTTTCCATAGAAAAGAAAACCACAAAACTGCATGTAACATGCACTGTGCAAGCATTTGTATAAAATCTAAACTTAGAGCAGTAGGAAGAACTGAGTCTCACAACACCGGCAAAGAAGATGAAAGACAACATAAGACAAGGAGCAGCTGAGGGAAGTGGGGTTGTTTAGCCCGGAGAAAAGGAGGCTGAGGGGAGACCTTCTCCCAAGTAACAAGTGACAGGACAAGAGGATATGGTCTCAAGTTGCAGTAGGGGAGGTTTAGGATAGATATTAGGTGAAAAATCTTCCTGAAAGGGTTATCAAACATGGGAACAGGCTGCCCAGGGATGTGGTTTAATCACCATTACTGGAGGTATTTAAAAGATGGGTAGACATGGTGCTTAGGGACATGGGCTCGTGGTGGACTTGGCAGTGTTAGGTTAGTGGTTGGACTTGATGATCTTAAAGATCCTTTCCAACCTAGACGACTCTATGATTCTAGAAGAAAGAAGAAAAAAAGTTCTCTGTAAGCAACTAAAGAACTTTATTTAATGAACTGGATGAGAAGTAATAAAGACTGCTTGACCATATTAATTTGTATGTAGTGGAGACCTCTTTTCACTATCAACAGTAAAAATTCCATTGCATGGGAAAATGATATAATCCTCCTTAATAATTGCCTTATGGGGTTGGGACAGGAAATATTTGCACAGAGCAACATCTGGGATATAAACACCATGGAGGAGAAGGAGTACTATTGTATTTCCTACAGTGATTCTTTAAGTCAGAAAATTATAGTTGTTGCAAATTTTAAAACAAATTCCATTCTTTTGTAGTGGGACAAGTAGTCAATTCAGAAAAGTTACATCAGTGTATCTGAGGAAGTGCTTGGTCTGGACCAGGCTGTGGTGCTGTCTGTTGAAATGCATCTGTGGCAATCAGAATTTCTGGGTTTTGCATATTCACCTTTCTTGTGATACTGTATATTATTGATTATTTTTTAAATTGTATGCATAAATCTTCATCCCAATCTCTTTATGTCAGTTTACTGGCAGGTACAAAGACTTTTGATTTTCCGTATACTGGTGCTCCTGTTAGAATGTGAATTCCTTTCCGAAACATTGAGCTATTCATCAACAGTGCTTAGAAACTTTTCAAAACCAGATATTTCAGTTAGAGGAATTCCCCTCTTTAATACTCTCTTCAGACCGTGGAGCAGAAAATGGCCTTAAATCCTACTGTCTTCTTTTGAAGCTGCACTACCTTTGATGTTACACTGTACAATAAGAGAAAGGGATGGGACCATGAGGCTGCATGAGTGTGCAGGAAAATAGGCTAGGAGGGAAAACTGACTGGAAATACATGGACTACATACACAGTCTTTGCTGATTTGAGCTGCTAGTTATTAGGCATGCCGACATGTGTCCCAACCCAAACCTATGCATGACTCGTGTGACCCCTGCCAGCCCAAGACTTAAACTTAACCAAATGACCTCTGATAGAGATACAGTAAATGCAACCCTTTCCAAAATCTGACCACAGTCCTCACTCCACCCCATTCAGACCCTGGATGCTTCAGATCTAAACCTCAAAGTAAGGAGGAAGGGAGGGGGAAGAGATGCTCTGGAGTGCTAGCATGACACTGGTCAAGCAGTACCTTAGGTTATGTAATAAATTAAAGAAGGGAAAGTATTGTTATTTGGCCCTGAGGCCAAGTGACATTGACTGGCTTAACTCCATGCTTCTGGGCTAGTTAATGTAATAAATTGATTTGGAAATACACCCATGCAGAACCCTTGAGTGAGGATTTTTCTCAAGGTCTTGGAAACAGGCATATGGCAATCAGACCAAGAAGTGGTGTGTAGGAGACAGTAACAAAATTGCCTATAAGGTAATTTTTTTCTGTTATCCAACATATGGCAACTAAATTCTCATCTTGTTTGTGTTTTCTTGAAAATCAATGGCATGCACTGTTATTGCTTTGTATGATAACTTTTTCTTAAACCTCCTTTGCATTACGTACTTGCCTGTACAAACACACAGACTCACACACATGTGTATACCACAAAATTTCCCATTGAGATCCCTGACAGCAAAAGAGTGTGAAAGACACCATTAGTGTGGACAATCAGTGATCTGATTCATAAACTGGTTCATAAGCTTGGTTGTTTTCTATTTAGCCATGTAGACTATGCCTAAGCCATTAACCTCAGCCAGCCAAACTCTTAACAGTACTCTGAAACTAATGCTGATGAACAGACTCTGCTAACCAGATTTATAAAGAAAGTCCTACTACTTCTGATTCACTGAACAGTAAATCTAAATTGGTAGCTACTCAGAATGTATCCAAATCCATAACAAGCACAAATCTTAGCTACGTGATCCCCACCACCTAATACATGGATGATAAGGACAAAGCGAGACCCCTGTAGTCCTCCCATACTTAAAATTAACACTCATGCATTGATCCCCAGAGCCTGGATTCCAAACCTTAATTGTAATCTCATCAGTCCTTTTCAGATTTAGATCTATTCCCATCCAGGTATTTCTGCTATCCCTTACCATGTTCTGATAGTCCACTCTGGACTCATTTCCAGCTATAACCTGTCAGATCCTCTTAAAAAACAAGTCTTCAGTCCTAACCAACTCAAATCACAGCCACATAGCATAGTTAGCAGAGTTTGATTGATAAAATTTAACTTTTAGTTCGGTCTTGGTCTTTGCCTTCTTCCTAATTCAACAGTTGGAGCCATAACATGGTGACATCTATTAAACCCTGTCCTGAACCAGCCACCCTATCCTAAACTTACATCAATCCTAAACATATTCTAGTATTGGTACTGAAACATTCACTCGGCAGAAGGTTTCAAAGAAATTAAAGATTTCATCCACATGTTTTTCAGAAAATGAAGGATGCCAATTTATAGTCACAAATCATCACAAATCTTAAATAAAAGTGCAATTGATTTATCTTATAGGGGATCCATTTTTTCAGATGACATATGTTGCCTCACCCAAATACTACTTCATATTGACATACAATATAATGGTCAGTGTACAGGGTGCAACAATTTGATTGGTATGATAATACTGTGAAGGCCTTTGAGTGAAGTGGTCTTTCCACAAATGGTTTGAAGAAACCCAGGAAACTATTTAACAAAAGCAGAACTGATGCTAATAGAAGTAATATCTTCACCTTAGTTTCCAAATAAAATTAGTTTTATCTCTTCCCAACTGATTTTGTTACTCTGCTAAGTCAGATCAAACTGCTTATCTTGACAAAGATTGATTACTAATTAAATATCACATAAGCTAATAAAACGATACCTTGAAGTTTATCCAGATGGCTTTATTAAAAACAATAATCTTTGACATAAACACTACTTGGAAAGATTGCATTGCTGAAATATTTCAGAAGCTACAGGAAGTTTTAATGATATCTTGACAAAGCAGGAAATCTCAGTAGATACATAGTGAAACTTAAGGTGACCTTCTAAATAGCCTATATAAAATATTTTATAAAACTGTTGTTTCCTGACATTCTACTTTTTCCACCATTTGATGTCAGGTTACATCCAGTGAAATGAAACTATATGAACAGCCATCCTTCAAATACTAAGTTCCATCATTTTTCTTGCCTCCCAGGGCATGAAATAGCTACCCACCACCTGCTGTTCACAGGTTGGTTTGTCAGGTTGCGAGTCAGAATTGATATGCACTGACTTTTATAGCGTCCCAAACTATATTAGATCTCTGTAGTGCTTAGAATAGTCACTGCTGCCCTGTGCTGGTCTGCAAGCATCTCTAGAACTAAATTAAAACAAAAATAATTCTACACTAGACTGTCTTTTTTTTTTTTTAATTTTTACCATATGTCATGCAAGGACTTTGAATGAAAATTGTATATTTGGGGCAAGTTACAGAACAGCCAAGGGCAAATTCACTAAGCATCTGCAACCAAAATTATTTTGGGTTCATTGATTCAGTGTTTTTCATGAAATAATTGTATGTGGCTATTCAGACTTACAAACACGCATTTCTGTTTTCCAAACTGATGACAGCAAGACAGGACAGGAATTTATTAAAGAAGCTTTCTCTTAGCTGACATCCTCCAGATGCACCCTGTATATGCACCCGTACATTCAGGTGGGTTTCCCTTTTTTTTTATTCTTTATAAACAATTGAAATAGCAATAGTATTTGTTTACTTAATTGTTTTGAACACACGAGCTGGCAGTAAGTACAAAATGAATGAGAAGATTCAACCCAGATAAGCAATGGGAAAGCTTTCAGGCTGTGTTTTTCTCATCACTGTTCACTTGATGGAAAGAAACTAAATTCCTTGCCCTTGGGTTAGCTATCATAAAATGTACTCAAAATTCTTTAAGCTCAGACTAAAATGTTCTAAATAGGTTAGCAAGCAAAGTTTACTCCATTTCTATGATGTATCATGTCTTGAAACAGGTCATATTCCCCAAAAATATGAATGAAAACAAAAACTTCTTTCTTGTAGAAAACATACAGGTTAAGAGCTGGTGGCAAACTGATCATAACATATGCTGCTATCTCTTACAAACACTGAACAAAACCTAACAGGTTCCACAAAGAGGAATTTAGCTAAAAATCAGTCAGACTCACAGAAACTGCAATACAACAATAGTCCTAAAATGTATTTCTATTTTAAGAAATCCTCAGTGTCGATATGGCTTGCATTGTTAGTAAATATATTTTTAATGAAATATTTACCCCACTACTCCTGGTGGCTACCAGTCCAGCAATGGTGGCCAACCCCAGAAGCTGGCACTTTGTTTGTGCCCTTCACATTACTATTTCACGGAATCACGGAATTTTTCAGAGTTGGAAGGGACCTCTAGAGATCATCTAGTCCAACTCCCAAATATTTCTGCTGATTTTTTTTTTTTTTTTATCCTTCTTACAACTCTTCCTTTATTGACATGGCTATCAAAAAAGTCCTGTAAGTATCAATTTCTCCAGGAAACCAGAGAAATCTGGTAGATCACTCGGACTTGCAATAACACACACTGAAGGTATTATATGCTGTAGCTGGGGAAACACAGCAGAGAAATTTGATAGCATACCTCCATCCTTTTCATTTAAAAACAAAACAAAACAAAACAAAACAAAACAAAACAAAACACCACAACAACCACAAATTCCAAAACCATCAAACAAACAAAAAAACCAAAGAACACACCCCACCCCCAAAAATATCCCAAAGCACAACAACAAATGACTATGTTATATTGGCAACATAGATTTAAAACAGCTATCCCGAAACGTAGTGGAAAGCAAAGACTGTATACTCTTGACTGTCAACTTTTTTCAAAAGCAGGTTAGAAGATTTGTCCATGTGATTTTACAGCTGCACAAAGTAAGCAGCAAAGAGAGAACTGTCTTTTTTTATTAAAAGCTGATAAAAAAATGAACTAAAATGAAGAAACATTTAGCCATGTAAGTTAAGATATTACCTTTGCCAAACAACACAAAACCTTAGGTGGCCACAGAACGGAAGTGATTGTGGCTAGGTAGAATGAATCTTCACATGGTGTCCTTGCACATTATTTGTAGCCGTTGTTTTAAAAGGACTCTCAAATGTTCAAAAAATAGTACCTCCATTACAGAAGGATATACTCAGAAAGCACTTTTAAAATTGGCAGTAGACCCATGAGGTCTATGGGAATGAGTGTCATTCTGCACAGTCTAAATAACAAATTTTGTATCAGCACGTAAGTTTGAAATACAGTTGATGTGAGAAAGGAATAATTCACAGTAAATGGGTATATCTTTTTTAACCAAACATATTTTTTTTTGTGAATTCATTGGGAAATATTTCTTTCTTTTCTATATTTTTATTGCTTTTCTCCTCTCAGTTTTGATATCCTGAATTGTCATTCACATCCAACTCATTCATAAATACATCTAAAATTTATTATAGTTTTATTGACTTAAGTATTGATCTAAAAAATAAAACCAAACAAACAAACAAAAAAAAAAAAACCACAGAAAAAAAACCACCACATGAAATGCCAGTGATGCAATAAGAACAACTGTTTTCTCAGGCTGAAACTGATTGAAAGCATCCCCTATATAAAAATGAAATGCATTTCTGTGGAATCACTGACACTTCACCATCTGTCTAACGTCTCAGATTTACTCTCCCAGATAACTTCATATTTCACCCTGCAGTCCCTAAAGAAACATCACTTTAAACAGGGCCACATGGAAAAATGCACTTCAATAACATCTGAAGGTCTTGCGTTTAGCTGCATGGGCCTCTAATCTAAATGAATGATGTGCCTATAGAGTAAGCTCCATTTAGAGTTATGGAAATTGGGAGGAGCAAATGTAAGGGAAGGAATGCTAAAAAAAAAAAAAAAAAGAAAAGAAAGAGAGAGAGACAGAAGAAAAAAAGGAGAAAAAAAGACTAGAAAGAAAAGGGGGGCTGCTGGAAAAGGGGAAGAAAAGAGAAAGGAGAGAAAGGGAAAAAAATAACGGCAACTCCAGAATGGTGGCAGTAAAAGACACAGGGATGTACAGATAAAGCCAGAAGATGCTGGCAGCCATCTATCAGTCTGCCTTGATGAAACAGGTATTGGAAATTAACTCAGGAACCCTATGAATTACATTCAATCCATGCTCTGGGCTAAGCACTTGTCAATTTTAGCTGCTATTGCAACCTATTACTTACAGACTACACGGCTGGCAAGCTAATGACACTGGAGAGTGTTAAAGAATAGCAGCATAAACTGTGTACAGCGATGCTTGTCACAGTCTCAGCATATCTTCTCATAGTCCAATGTGAAAACTGAAAGCCCAGACTCTTGGTTTCTCAGTGAGCACTTAACCTCGTATTACATTATTTCACACAGGAGAAACGTACATACCTGAAGAATTAGTCAGTGATCTGCCTGTCCATGGAAAGCTTTTACCAAGGTTTTCTGAGCATTGTGAAAAATGCTTTGATTAAACTTTGCTTGAACCTCCTTCCCCCTCCCCATAGGATAATCCACTCTGAAGCAGGGCTCTTGAAACTGACAATTTTTTTTGAGGATGCTAATAAAAGAGTAGACAAATATGCTGCCCCTATAAAACTTCAGCCTCTTATATATACAATGTACTTCTTTGTTGTGGATTGAGACTTCCCACCTGACTAATGCTTGATTACTTGGCTTTCAAAACAACCTTCCAGGGAAGGTTAATTTAATTTTATATCTACAAAAAACATACATTAATAGTTGTGCACTGAAATACTAGAAATGCATTTTATTAGAAAGGTACTCACCCAATATACTGGAACTTCTTTATTGTATTTTTCAGCTGATAAGCTTGTCTAACAGTGAAATATTTTAATAAGCAAGTAGATTCAGAGTAAATGTCAGACAGTGTGATCCTGTGACTAACAGCTGCTGCTGCTGTTGTTGGAGAGAAAGAGAGAAAGAGAGAGATAAAGTACAAGTACCAAAAAAACAGCAAAGGCCAAATTAGAACAAATGTTTGTCAAGTAAAAAGGGCAGTTTTTTGTCTGATGGAAGAGATTTAATTAGAAAAGTCACAGAAAGAAGCTGCCTCAAAAGTACCAGATCCATTTTCTTCAGATAAGCTAATGAACCTCATTGAACTTTGCAAAGAATTGCTGAACCACTAATACAAGGGGAAAAAAAATCCAGAAAATCTGCTGCTGCATCCCTTAGAAATGAACTAATCAATTATCAACGTGACTCTCCATCCCAGGAAAGGAGTAATATGACACATTTACTTAGTGATTTTTATTCCATTTGAGTGAGCAAGGGACAAATAAATGATTACAGAAGGGAATTATTTCAGAAAGAATATATGTACAATGTTTCTCTTTTACAGCAGACTATAAGTTCAACGTTTAAATCACATGTTGTATGTGCTAAGTCACCTACATGGTACATTATCTACCCAGTTTGTTGTCTAATTCTATCAGGGTTTTTTTTTTCCCCTAACAGCAACCATAACAAAAACCTATTAAGGAACATAATATTTTGCATAAGACAAGGGCATCTTGAATGTATTAAAGAACACAGTAAACAACATTCTTTTAACAATGACAATGCAATAATAATAAAAAAAAGAAAAACAAAAAAAAACAAAAAACAAAAAAAAAAAAAAACAAAAAAAACCACCTCCCAGTCCAAAGAAAGCTGATTATGTAGAAATTCAGGGTAACTCAAAAATTCTCTTTAAAAAAGAAGAGTCCTTTAAATGCTTTTGGATTGTTTTATGATTCATTGGTATTCTTCATGTGCTTCTCTCCTTGTTGTTTAGCTTTTCACAGTATATCCATGCTTGGCACAAAGCTGCAGGCCTGGAATTCAAGTATACAGCACGTATGGAATACAATAATAAAGCATCTATACTCCCATGCCACCAATTAACCAAAAATATCTTTTTATCGTAGGACAGACAACTACCAAGTAAGAGACATTAGAAATAAACAGACAAGCAAAAAACATTGATGTAAGTTGGGATTTAAAGATTCATAGAAAATTCATATTATATAGATTTTCAAAACAGAAAAAATGGATCTTTAAGATGAACTTCAGTGCTTGACATCTATTTTTTTCAGTACATCTTTTCTCTAAAGTTTTGGAATTGAGCCTTTTTGTATGGGGTTCTCAAAAAGCTCACTAAAGTCTATGGAAATTTTCTGTCTGTGTATGGGATGTCATTTTCAAAGGAGAGCAAAGTAAGGATAAAGCTAGAATTTTAAAATTCTGGAATACACAATAAATTAAATACTTGTCTGTAACAGGAGCTACTTTATTTAGCTGACAAAAAACATTCAGTGTACTTGGTGGAGAGCCTCCTACTCTGAGAGAGTAAGGAGAAGAACAGATTGAGTTAATACATCCCCCCTTTTACAGTAAAGCATGTAGAATTTTATAAAAAAGATTATTTTAACAAATGTGGTTTCAAATATTCAAAAAATGTATTTGACTCAGCAAATATACACTTCTTTAAGAATATGTGCTTATTTTTAGGAAGGTTGAGAGAATTGCTGGTGTTTGTAGTAGTACAAAAGAAAGAAGTAGAAGTAAACTTCTCCTCATCTTCCCCATTACTGCTCTTTTTTCCCTGTCACCACAAGTATCTATATATACATAATATTTTAAAGACATAGTGCTTTAACGTGGGTTAAGGGTGGGAATATATCTTTTGGGCATTCCTACAGTTGCACTTTTTTTTTCCTCTTCAGTGTTTGGGTGAGGTAAGAAAAGGAAGACGACAATTTTTTTTTTTAATTCTTTCCCACTCTGAAACCATACTAGTCCCATTCGCTAGACAAAAATTAAAGGAGAGAAGTAATAACATTTTCCTAAACATCCTGGTAACATACAAGCCAGTTGCCAAAAGTTTGCACCTCTTGCTATATCTGAAACTACGTATGTACATAAATATTCTTTAAAGCAGATTTTGCGTAGAGTTAGCTGAACCTCCTGCATGCTATATTTTTTAATATCAAAATACCACCTTTCTGCAGGCATACACACCTATAAAAGTTATGGTTGTATCCAGAGAGGCTGAAAATACAGCAGTGGATATTTCTGTCAATGAGATATGCCATTTTACCACATTAGTAAAAGATTTTTCTAAGGTTAAAAGACATGCCCGATCAATGAAGACAATGAAATTCAAACAGATTACGTGCATAGTCCATGGTTCATATGGATATGGAGAAAAGTGGTTGGAATTGTGGTAGCGTTATGCAAACTACTTGTCCCAAACCACAGCACTACTCCCACATTGTCATAAAGTCTTGACAGCAATATGTCAGGTTGATGAGGGTCAAAGCATCAGAAAGATGAAGCAATACCAGTGCTGAAATCTAAGCTACTTTCTGCTGCTTGAAGAAGTACTTTTTATTATTATTATTAGGAATGATGCTGCTCTGTGCCAGTCCAAAATGCCATTGTTCAAAATTCAGGATGGCAAAGGTGACAGTACACTGTTGCTAGGTCAACTCTACTTGAACACTGATTTTGCCTGCAAATGGAAAGTTACAGGCAAATCATCTCTTCTGCATGTTGACTTTCTGAGGTTTGTGGGAACACAAAGCCTCTCTGTGGGTACACAAGCAGCTACACTTATAAAACACATATTGAGTATTTTTTCTCTGTTAGCATTATTTATAGTTATTAATTACTGCTCTATCCAGACCAGGATGGATAAGAATACACAATGTTTTCTGAGATTAATATTTCTCAGAGATTCTTGATCCTCAGTACACGTAAGGTGTCCAAACGCTGGTAAGGATAAGAAAGCAGTTTGTATAGGCTAGGTTGGTTTAGGACTTCATGGTTTTCTCACTCACTATTCATTTAGGTCATGTCTTCTGGTTAAGAAAGGTGAGAACCCTTGATAGTTTCTATTGCATTGTCCGGACACTACTTAGCCTGCTGACTGGATAGAATAACAGTTATACCTAGTGACAGCTTTTCAGCTGTGATGGTAGTGGAAAAGATTATTTATCCCTGCTTTGATGATGACGTAAGAGCTCCCAATGCTGTTACCTCATTTCAGTAGGCAAATGCCTAATAAAACCATTGCTCACCTACTGGGTCAAAAAAGGTCTAATGCAGTATTGCACCACAGGAATAACAACATCTTGGTCTGGCTGATTCCTGTGGTTTTGCTTTCTGCAGGAAACTAAGAAACCATTGAGCTTTGAAACCCTTGGGGTTTTTTTTGGTTTTGCACAGACAGAAAGTAAATAACAATCTTTGGCTGGATGAAGTGATAATCTGATTAAGTGTTATCTCTAGTGTTCTGTGCTGTAAGTCAAGACTATTCCTGCATTCTTGTATGCATGATACCAGACATTAATAGTTTTCCACAGAGATAGCATTTGGAGGATGTGTTATCTGTAGGCAGACTGCAGTCTCTGATAATGAGTCTGGGGGAGTCATTGCCATATTGGGCAGCTAGCTGATGAGTTCCTCTAGAAACCCTGATAATCCATTTCTGCATAACGTCCATATGCATGTAAATAATGTTTAAGATTCCACCTCAATGTAACTCAGATCAAAACATTGAAATTAATGGGAATCTTAATTACTCTGTTGGGAGCTGACTCATGCATTGCAATGTTAACTAGTTTAGATTTTTCACATATTTCCTGATTTTCCTATGTAGTATTATTGTTCACGTGGTACTGTGGTCAACATGAAAAAGCTGATATTCATTGTGTCTTGCTGTACTATTGAATACAGACACCATAATGCTTTCCATTTAAAAAAAAAAAAAAAAAAGAAAAAAAAAAAAAAAGAAAAAAAAAAAAGAGGCGACACCATGATACTTCAGATTCCCTTGTGAAAAAAAAAAAAAGAAATAAAATGGGTTTTTCTTGACACATAGAAAGCCTTTTTCAGGTCTCATCTCTGCCTTAATCATCTGGAAGTGTTCTTACCTGTGCACCTGGATGTGACAAAGCTAAGGTACACCAGCTCTGCTTGCAGCCTAGTTTCGGTGAGGTGGGAAGCTGGCTACACAGACTTGAAGGAACTTCCACTATACCCCAGCTAGTTCCTTCACTTGTGCAACTGAGAGACCATGAGTGCGGAGCTAAGCATTGTTTTATGGGCAATATACAGGTTGTACATACCAGCTTCAAACTCAGATAAATAATATCATATTTATTGTCAAAAATAGTTCATTAAATGTAAACCACTGGCTCATATTTGCCCTGAAGACAACATAAGAGTTACTTAGATCTAAACAGGATTTGTAATTGTGCTATTGGTTCAAAATTACCCTTTTAAAAGTTTGGTTTTAATGTATATTTACGCTAATAGAGCTAGACTACAGTTTTGATGTATTTTCAGTGTCAGAAAAGACCATAATCTTGCTATTTAGACCTAATTTGCAAGTTATTATTTTCATGAGGTACATGAAAAATGTATTTTGTTTTCTATACAAGCAACTATTTTCTTATGATTTAGGTAAGGTACATTATTAGACTTATGACTGGATCAGCAATTTTTATTACTGTAAGTTTCTTGCATTTGCCTTGTACTAAAAATATTTATGTTGACCACTATCTACCTGTGGTCAGTCTCAACTAGTTTAAATAATTTTTAATCTCTTCAATTATTTATAATTCTATTTGGCTTGACTTACTTAAACCAGTATGTCACATTCTTTTCATATTTCATGCATGGTCACAGTTTACGATGAAATTTCAGTAGTTCTTTATGCCTCCGTGAAATATACCTATATTTTTCCTTTTACTTTTATAAAAAATGAAAGCCAAACTAGAAGAATATAGTGTGTGATAAATTGGTATATTTTTCATTACTAAGGAATGTGAACTGTTTTCTCTACTATATATTTAGTTGATTTTGGTTTTGAACTTTTGCACTTCAATCAAAGCACAATTTTGAACAAAACTGTTTTCTTAACTTTTATGGGAGGCTCAGCTAGATTTCCTTTTTCAGTGTAACTAAACTGAAGGAGAAAAGATATCAGCAGAGAAGACCTCACTGTCAGGCACAGATCAAAGTATCTCTCAAAAGTAACCAAAGGTAAGCACATATGTGTATACATTGCCAGGAAGTGATTACACCTTTGTGTCACAAAAGCAGTGGTTGCAAGTAATACTTAAAGACTTGCTGTCTTTCTATGGTATTCCTTCCCCTTAAACTTTTGCTCTTCCTGCTGCCACCAGTGAGATAACAGCAGGAGCACTAGCAGAGACAAAATACCAACTGGCCGCTGTTGTCATTGCTCCAGTGAGAGCATCTGCCCATCACAGCAAAAATGTCAGTTGCTTTTCTAAATATAAAGTTTAAAAAGTACCTGAAAAATTCACATTCACACAGTTATTTTTTTGGTTTGATGATGTTAATACATTTGAATAATCCTGAAGTATTATTGGACTCCTACTATGTTCTACAGTTTATTTCTATTCTCCCTATAGCTGCTGTTTTCCCTGTTATTGTTATGCCTGGAACGATCTTCTGTCTTTTCCATTTATTGTCTTTTTTTTTTTTTTTTTTTAATTGTCATCATATTTCCCATGTTGAATAGGATAACATTTGGCACTGAGATGGTTATTCTAATGACTATACATCAGAAATTTTATGAATAGCACATTAATTCTGTTTCTCCATAAATCCATGGTACATACCTCCAAAGCTAATCTTGCAGTATTAGACAGTTTAGGGGAAAAGAGCCGGCTATTGTCATGTTTCCTGATTTAAGAGAGATTATTTTCCCTTCTCTGTACCACAATAACAATGCTGCGAAATGACCTATTTATCTTTTATTGTCCAGCACCTGGGAGACAGAAGGTGTAAGCAGAGGGTGGAACTTGCATGTTCAGCTTGCAGATTTTTTCCACCTTGTCTCCTGTGGAACAACAAAAAAATGCATGCACCTGGGATCTGCATCCACCCCATTGTTCACCATTTCTCATGGAAAGGTGGAATTTTTTTTTTCCAGAGATGAGTTCATAAAGCTTCAATAAATGAAATAAGAGACTGATACTGAATTTTAAGGAACAAAATATGCATTGCTCTCAAGCCAAGGGAGAGGGGAAAGGCGAAGGGAGGACAAATTAAGCTGTGACTTTCTCCAAACTTGTCTGACACACTTCTTCCCCTTCCTATACCAGCTCTGAGCAATAGGCTTGTGGCATAGATACGACTTGAGTAAGAAGTAAAAAGAATAACTGAAGAACAGATAGTCATTTGTAAGTAGATGATAGAAAAAGATAGTCATTTCCTCTTAGTCAGACGGACTGTATGCTGTCCCCATTCTTTGTGTGAAGAAAATGAGAAAAAAATAAAATAAAAAGAATCACCTTCTACACTTGTGAGGATCTTGGAAAACCAAACTTGAAATTGAACTGAAAAATATGTGCCACCAAGTTGCATACAGATAGCTATCTCTTTTTTATTTATTTTAAAGCATTACAGATGCATTTAGAAGACAAGTCGTCAGTCAGCAGCGACAGCCAACACGAAAATGTATAAGAATAAATTGGGCTTTAATTTTTCTTGACTAAGTATAGACATCTATCATAACTAATGCACTTCTAATAGCACAGCATTTTTTTCCATGAAGTAATCTCATCTATTTTGTTACGTGTCTTAAACCTAATTAGAAAGCAACAGTCCTAGCAGTTGTAAGAAGAAAGGCAATATTTCTTTTGACCAATGTAGGTGAAATCCACTGCAATTAAAGTTATGGCAAAGTTTATGCAAGAACAGAGAGATCATATCTTTGCTAAATAGGCTGTGAAGTCCTCCTACTTTTGGTGCCTAATTACTGGTGTCATGCTTGTAATAGCGGCATCTGTGCACACTCAACACTCTAATGGGCAGCTCCTACAGGACTAATGAATTTTAATTGATGGTGTTTAGCGTGGCTTTTGGTTTCTGTCTCTTGTAGAGGAGGCTATGCCCTTCTGCTCTTCTGTCCCCAAGTGAGCTGCATCTCTGTTGGGGAGCTCATAGATACAGATGGTCAACAAAAGGTGAAGAATGCCAGAACTCTCTGGGCATCAGTCGCTTTTCAGTAAAGATAAAGCTTGAATTGCTAATCAGCTTCCTTTTTTTCCACCCAAGCTGTTTATGCTGTGGGCTTAATGTTAATCTCTTTTAGTAAGATGACACATTCCTTTTCAATTCAAAATAGGCTTCCTAGGTTGACAAATCAGAAGGCGACCTTCTTCCCAGCCTCTCCATAGGTAGTTTTAAATGTAGCGTCCTTTGTCAGAGGCAAAACAAAAACACCTCATGGTGATGCTTAATCATTTTACCCATTCCCAGAGTTTTTGCAAAGGACTGAAAAAAAATACGGTTGCCTCTCTAAATGTTAGTTGTTCTGTACGTATTCTTTTTTTCTCAGATCAAATGTTTGTTCTTCACACTGATACTTCCTTCATTTGTGCATCCAAAAATATGCAATGGAAGGTAAAACTTATTTGGGGGAAGTATCATTACCTTAATAAGTCTCAAGTTTCTTTTGCTTGCTATAAAAGACTTTTTAAAGGGGTGGGAAGTCATTTGAACAAACAATATGAGTGGCATAAACTTATTATTCAAAAATTCCTTCTTCAGGAACAACAAATCTTTAAAGTAGCAATATGTCAGAGGCTACATAGAGATATGCTATAATCAAAATCTGGTTTATTTAGAAATAGGAAATTGTCCGCCCCCTGTTGGTTAATTAACAAGGCTGTTTGTTGTTAGCTTTAAGACAACTGCTTGCCTGCTTTCCTTTAGTCTATCCAGCTAAAGGGAATAATCAGAAAGTAGGAAGGAGAATGTGCTGTTTGAGTGATATCTCTGAACTGCTGTCAATGTAGTCCCTTTTTGTTAAAAAAGCCAAAACAAAACCAAAACCAAAATCACAATGCCCCTTTAAGAATAATCTCTTATTTTTTAAAAGACAAAAAGCTAAGGAAGTTTTTTTTATCTCAAGCATATTAAATATATTAACTATGTATCATCATGAGTGAATGCTTCAAATAGTCATAATTTAGTATTTTTCATATGAGTCTGAAAAACTTTGATGTGCCATTTTCTGATTTAAATACAGAAATAAACAATGTTTGTGTTGATTTCCGAAACTCATCTGTCGCACCTTTGTGCTGCCCACATCCTCCATCAATTTGTCATCATGAAGTCATGGTGCTGGAACGCAACAATGAATTCATGGCACTCAATGCCTTCTGTCTATAGACCATACACAAAATCACAAAATTTCATTACGATGTGCTGTCACAACTCATTGATTTATGTGGATGTGGTTTTACCAAGACATTCAAATACTTATTAACTAAAATTAATAAATTAATAATTAATAATTAAAATTAATAAAGCAGTAAAACAAACAAAAAAACCCATAACATGCATACATCTCATACATGACCCTTTACAGTTTTCTATAGCACAGGCCACAGCCTCCCTAGGGAAGTCATGATCCTGAACTCCTACCCCAACAGGACCTGGAAAAGGACACTACTGGCTCAGTCATAGGCAAGGATAAGTCATGCCAACCATGGCAGTTTTCCACACAGTAAGCAGGTCTACCTATGACTCATTCTTGGGAGTCTTGAGAGCACCTTTCCCAAAGTTTTCTTTACCATGCAGGGCTTATGTCACTGATCTCTTGCTCTGAGTGTTAGACGGGTCATGAAATCAATTACTTGTGATGATTTCATCCAGTCATTATCCCTTTCATGTACTGATCACTTCCTCACATTACTTTTGCATACTAATTTCCAGGCTCAGTTGTTTACTGCTGGATGTTACTTATGGGTCACTATAATCAATTATTTCCAGCCAGACAATATTTGCTTCCTTCCACCAAATGCCCTGAGTTCCCCTTTCTTGCTGTTCTATAGCTAAAAAAGTGCTACTTCTATATGATCTATTTCTTTAGATAAGTGTTACTTTATGGTCTTAACCTTAGTTCAACAAAGAATAAGAAATTTATTGGAAGATATAAATATGCCTAATTAATTTCCTGAACCTGCCTACCTATGAACAGAAATATTTCTTCCAGCCCTTAATCTAAAAATTTACAGGAAGACCTTGCTGAGTCTAAGCTGTAAGGAATCAACTGTAAAATCAAGACCTGAATATGGCTCATGCGTGGACATTTGAAACCAACATCTCCCATCTGTGGCTCTGTCCAGACTTCCCCAGAGTAATTGCAAGATTCTGCTCATTTAACTTTGGCTATCTGAAAAGCTATATCTGCTTTAAGTTAGGTATTCATGTTTCCTCTACAGCCATCAGAGACAGGTAGAGATGTTTCCTACCTACTTTAGACACCTATTTATCCAAAAGTATCACAGGAAAAGTTTGCTTTAATGTTTACATTAACAATTTTATCTCTGCCAAGACAGTGGTTTGCACCAGATAAGAGATGCCATAATGCCTAATACATGCATTCAGCTCTTTAAAAAGTGGTACCTTTTCACATGTGGCTTCATTTCATAGCAATGAGGCCCATGTCCACGAAGCCTTAAGTACACGTGCAATCATCCACCATGACTACTAGAAATAATGTTATAATAAGCTGCTTCAGAGGAGCTGGCAAAAATAAATTCATAAAATTATTCACTAAAATGTGCTGCTTTTTCTCTGTATTCCAATCTCCACACCTAATATATGAAAGGATTTCTGCAAAACTGTCACCAGTTGATAACAAGGACATATCAGTTAAAGGTGATATAGTTTTATACAAAAGATGTTCAGAAACTCAAATCTATTGACTTCAACTTGCAAGTAAAACTTCAAACCAACCTTTAAGAAAGATTATTCCATCCATTATGTCTGCAAAGAACAGATCTTAATAATTCAGTCAGGATTTGGTGGGTAACAAGAACTGCACAAAAGCTGGGAAAAAAAATCCATATGTGTTTATGAAAGTTTTAAAACACGTCAATCATCCATCATGTTCGTGTATATATTGGGCCATATGTGTTAATACTTTCTGACTGTACCAGCTTGCTCTATGGGTGTAAGACAGCAGTAATAAGAATTTAGCTAGCTGGTGAAGCAAGGTTTATACCTGCTTTGAACTGATTTTTTATGTAGTACCAAATCTCCAAGTCACAACTATGAATGTGGACAAATAACTTGGTATCTCCTCATGTTCTGGGAAACAATATCGCCAGAAAGAATCAGTATAAAACATGGAGTTAAAGGAATGTTGCTGGGCACTCGCGAGATGTGAAGTTTTGTTATGAAAATCTCTTGAAACATTATTGAAAGGTATATTTTTATCCAAACATGAACATTATCTGTTTGCTCTAAATAATGAACATCAAACACTGAGTGCTTGGAGTAAGCCCTTCAGTGCAGACTAAGATTTCTAATTCAGGAATTGTCTGTGTAGAATTTCACACGAAACACTAGATCTGTTAAAAATGCTTTCAGTAAGCCTGCTTTAATGTCTTCTGTGCCCAAGAGGGTTAGTAACAATATGTGAGGATCACAGCTGGGGTGATCAGACCTTTCTGTTACCAAACAAACTGTAGTTATTGCATTTGTAGAAATGGCGTCCATTTATCAAGTGAGTTAAAATGCCAATAAGTGGGCAGGTGAAAAAAGTTACAAAGATGGAGTCAATGAATGAGGTACAAAGAAATAAACGAACAGCAAAATGCTCCCCAATGCAGCTGAATACTGAAAAAGTAAGGTATATGGGAGGTTTCATGGCACCATACCAACTAAATAATCTCTAAAGTGCCAAATTTCTTAAGATAATTTAGTATGTCAACTTCAGATAGGGTTACATTCCGTTCTCTGATCATCATGCAATAAATGGAGAAAAAAATCTGTGTATGGTTGGTTTTATTTAAGTTTGAAGATGCTAAAAATATTTCTACAGCAAATCGGAGAATCACAGAATGGAAGGCAGCCCATCAGATCACCATCAGATCACTCTATATTGTTGTTACATACACACACACACACACACACACACACACACAAACAAGTTTATAAAACACAAGATAGCTGGATAAATTTATTGATACTACTGAAATCTGGGAAGCCTATCAAACTTGCTCAGAGGTTCTGTGCTCACCATGGACAAAATACGGGTACAGAATGCAAATCTGAAGGGGAAATATTTTTGAAAGATGACTCTGCAAAAAAAAGTCTATGGCTTCACATTATAGTTATGACAATATATTAGCTCTCTGGCAATGAAGGAACAGCCCTGTCTTCCAATCCAACCCTTTTCCTGATCGTATAGCTCTGTCCCGTCTTTTGCATCCATATGGTTGCTCATCAGGTCTTCAAGTGAGCTGGAGCAAAGACCTAAAACAGCAGAAAACTTTTTGGGTTGTTTTTTTTGGGTTTGTTTGGGTTTTCCCCCCCCTTTTATTATGGGTGGAGTGGAAAGAGGACACATATTTTAAATGCATTTTACATTTCTGAGTCTACTCATGATGTGATCCTTTCTTCCCAACACGAGCCAAGAATAAGGGTGTGGCTACTCCTATCAGTAGGAGCTATTTGTTAAATAGTGATAGCTGCAACACACACCTAACTCTGGGATCTTCTGAAAATGAAGACAACTTTACTACTACCAGGATGTTGTGAAGTACCTTGTTTAAGGTTCCCAGTACCAGGCAGAAATATCCTTGATAACATGATGAGTGATTAAAGAAAAAGGAAATGGGAGAAAGACCACATTGTAACAGACATGCTTTTTATGAATTTTTGTTAATTGACCTCCTGTATAAAAATTTTGTACCATCCTTTCTCAAAGAAGATACAGTATAGATGTGTAGAGGGTTTCAGTTTCTTTTATCATTGATTACAGGGATTAAATTTTCAGCCCTTTTCCTTTCACATGCATTTCTTCCTGTGCTTCAGTGCTGCCTGGATCTTCACATCAGCAACAGGAGACCTGGACCCAGGAGACATGGCAAGCAGCGTTTGTGCAGCCTCCTCTAGATGTTCTGCCAGTAGAAGACAGCCTTTATTTAACCTAGGAGATAACCAAGAGATATTCCAGCTACCAATGAAACAAATCGGTATCAAATCAGAGCATCCTGGCAGTCTTTCTACCATTGGATACTGCCTGCTATTTAGGCCTCTTGTAAGGAGGGATGCATGTTGTAAATAGTTCCTTGGCAGATTGCCATTCAAAGCCCAGTGCCAGGGGCTTACTCCTGGCCTTTTTGTAAGCCTGGACCCAGGGGTTCATCTGCCATCATGAGGTCAGAAGTTTGAAAGGCACTCATATTATTTAAGGCAACAGTTTAATTTACTTTAAACATTAAAAACAAACAAGCATAATGAAATCCACTGCAATGGTAACTCCTGCACACTCATGTTGAGCAAATGTATTGATCACCCTTTGCAAAGCTGTACTTTAATATGTTGTAAAACCTTGCTAATATAGTATAATAAATAAAATGGGGGAGGGTTAAGTGCATAACATTAGATCAGCATATTCTGTAGCAGAGATATTAAATAGCTCAGAGCACTTGCTTCCTAAAGGAGCATTAACTAGCTTCCATATGTTATTCCAGTGATCAATAGACAGTTCAACTCCCAGACCTTTGTTCTAGCTCTCAGTAGCACGATATTATCTAATCCATGTTCCACCCATTATCAGTAAAAAGCTGATGGGTTTTTTTATGGTGTAAACTGGCATACTTCCATCACCTCTAAGGGAACCCTGTTGAGATGCTTTGGGCCAGACCTCAGTCAGACAATCTGCTTCCCAACTTTTCTTGGTGAGAAAAAGAAGTATTAAGATCACTAAGGAAAGATTGTACAAAACAGCTGTTCTGCAAGCCGATAGAAATATTTTCTTCAAATGGGATGAGCTCCAAGTCAAACACATGAAGGGTTTTGGTGTGCAAAACTTTGGGAGATGAACATTTTACTTTTCTAGTTTTCTTGCCTTTTTCATTTGTTGTTGTGTACATCCCACTCCTGTTTCCCACTCTTTTATCTTCCCATGTTAGCTGCTCACTGGCAAGAAAAACATTAAGATAATATTGGAAACAGTTGTTTCCCAAGTCCTTTGACTACCTGAAGGTAGTGTGAAATACCATATCTACAAAGGCACTAGTGAAAAAATAGCATGATCCTGAGATTCTGTCCTCTGCTTACGACTTGCAATTTCCACCCAGCTGTGAGGTCTTTAATTCACACATTTTCACTTAATGTTATTGACTGAGGAGAAAATGAACCTTGGCTTGAAATGGCAAGGTTTCTTCTAGCGTAAACATAGACTAATTTTTGTTCTGTAAAAAAGGTCAAGCAGGATCATGTGATACTCACAGATGATCAATATCCGATCACAGAGAAAATTCTCCTTCCTGAGCATCTAGCAGCCTACAGGAGTACCTGTTGACTCCACTTCTGCTTTGCTTATTCCATGAGTCACACAAAGCAGTCAGAGACCTGTTTTTTCCCTCAGAAACAACAGCCAGGATCGACAAACCACCATAAGGCAGAAAAAGATGAGATAATGGTTTGTATCACTGGTAGTATGATAAGTCATCATTCCTGCCCCATCCAGATGGTAGCAGGGATGGAGCTGTGCCATTCCTGTGTGGCACAGAACTGAGTTGTCCCTCACCTGGACCAGATCACAGGGGCACAGCAGGCTGTGTTTTGGCATCTGATGACAAATAAAACAGTTTACATCAAGTTTGTCTCTGTGGCTTGATGCAGCATCCTTATGCAACCAACAGTTTGCACAGAGTTGCTATGGCCTTGATACATTGACTTTAATGGAGTAAATACAAAGCATATTGGTGTAGCCAAGTGAGGCATCAAAGTTCCATGTGCTGAGACTGAAATCAGAGTAATTAATGCAATTTCTAGCATACCCTTTTATTTCAAAAAACTAGAGCTTTTTGAGGAGTTGAATCAGTATGTCAATTCTGGAACCTTCTGCAACAAGACGTTATTTAAATATCTTTAAATATCTAACAATCAGAACAATCAGTACAGATGTCTAGAATAATAGCCGCTGTTCAAAAGTCTGTGCTGTTTGGTTTTGTTTTGGTGGTGTTTTAGTTTTTTTTTCCCCTAGCAGCTAAAGCAACAGTTTTTCAGGCTCTGAGTACAGAGCATCAGCGATACTTAAATGTAGATTCTTTAGGGAAAAACAGCAGCTACCCCCCACAAACCCACAGAGGAAAGCGGACGGAGGATGTCTTTTTGACAATCAAAGCTTTAACAGGAAGAAGGCACAGACAAAAGCTGGTGAGATATGGCTATTAGAAAGCCTGCAAAAATCTCACGGTTGCACAATTACAAGGTAGTATTGCTGTGAGAGAGATTAAATCAATAAAGAGAAAAGGGAGAGAACAAGAATAGACTGTGTTTATTTCTGCTTGTCTTGGTGCTGGTGTATATAATGCAGAAGCTTGGTCATTTCAAATGTTCATCCACGTCTTACCAAATTACATCCATTTAAATAAATAAATAAATAGATAGACAAATAGTAAAAAAGGAATATAAATAAATAAATAAATAAATAAATATTAAATAGGGATGCATTTAATCCATTTTTGCCAAAGCAACTTTATTTAGAAAGCTGTTTACCTTTCTGAAAAGCCTCATTAGGCATAAAAACAAAGAATGAAGTTGATTAATGTGCTCTAAGTGTGATGTTCAAATTGTAATTTTCATATACGTAAATGGATGCTTCTGCCATATTTTGTTTGATAATTTACAGAGTTAGCACCGGCCAAACAACTAATCAGTTTCTTTTTATGAAGACAGCTGCAGAAGATCCTTTTAGAATGCTAATTTCCATTAGTGCTTTTGCTCACCAAGAACTAGGGCCTTTCTCACAGATAACCTCATCACTGTAAACTGGACTTGGGGAAATTCGGTTCACTTGCAATTCAGTTATTTGGGGATTTTTTTTTTTTTTTTTTTTTTTCAGTAGGATAATCGGAAGAGAAGAAGAAAGGGCAGCAAAAAAAACCCCAAGTGGATGGATTTAAAAGAGAAGAGTGTCTATAAATCAAGACAAAGGGAGTTTATCTTTTCCTCTTTTTTTTTTGATATTATCATCTGCTGAGCTGGCAGAAAAAAAAGCAAGTTGCACAAAGGTAGCATTTCTCTAGGTACTGTCTGTATATTTTGTAGGATGGTGACATTAACACAGATTAGTTTTAACACACCACTTTTCTAGTAAGTCTGTTCTAAAGCTCTTTAACGCAAAAAGTAGTGCTACAACCATATGCACTGTAGCAGGAAGCAGAAAAGACAAACGGATTAATATACTGGGTTACCATGTATAAAAAATCAGGTTTAAATCAGAAGTAGCTGTATCATGCTATGCTATGTTTTACAGAACTGCCTCAGTTTCTCTCAGCAGTGCTAAAGCTGCCTCAGTGGCAGCATTAATTTCTGTTAATTCGCAATTTTCATGCTCCAGTGACAGTATTAATTTTTTATGCCAGTGTAAATAGTAAGTAACCAATCAAATGCTCTAAATATATTAATGTTCTGCCTTTGCACATAGGTATGAGAAGATTAGACTAATTCTGCTGTACAAAGAAAACAGCCTCATGGAAACACTGAAAGTACATTTACTGTTGCAAGGTAGAATGATTTTTCTCAAAATATTTTACATAGGACCAGAACAAAATTAGAGGTACTCCTCTAGCTTTAATACTGCAAACAGCAGTAATGAAACAGTCTAGCAGGTTTTATAGCAAATCCAAGTATAAGGGTGTTAAATAAGCTCTGATAGTTTCAGAAATCAGTTTGAGAACAGCTGACATGTTCAGGAGCCCCTGCAGTATCTCCACAATGATTAGAGATCTGAATCTACATTTCAAAATGGAAAATGTCCTTTGTTGCCTTTTCCAGAAATACGTGCTTATACCCATAAATTCCAACTCGAGACCTTTCCATTAAATCTTCCCATCTCTTCCACTTATTCTGTACTGTGTCTCCTCTTCTCATCCGCCTCTTGATCCTTCAAGCTGCATACAGACACCTGCCCACCCTATTCTAAGTCACTGAAATGATACTTAGGGTCAAGCAAGCAGATTTGGGAACCCCCTTGTGAGAAAGAGTCACACTGATGAGACTACATAAGCAGGATGGGTTTTTCCAAAAGACAAAAAATATTCTGTGGTTAGCCACGTTAAATATCGGTCTGTACAATTACTGCAAGAAAGAACTTTGCACTTGTGAACTCTGTCTTTCTGCCTAACTTCCATAATTCATTGGCTCTATGCGTTGTTTATATGCAATTTCACAGAAGAATGAGAGAGAACAGTTATGGAAGTTATGCCTTAAAGAAAGTTGGGGTGGGGGAAAGGATTACAGTGTACTATTGAATAGAGAGGATATATACTAAAATAGCTGGCATAGAAGACAAAAAAAGAAGATTCTGTAAAAATTGGGGGGGGGGGAGGGGTGAGGTGCAATAAATGTAACTGGCAAATTGAGAAAGGCTAAGAGCATCACTTAGGTTGACTACTAACAGGCAAAAGTAGTACACTGCTTATGCAAAAACTGCTTATTTTAGACAAATGAACTACCAAAGCAACTATCTTTTTAGGTGCATGAGAATGCCAGTCTTCAGCCCAGATATGTGGAAACAAGACTGTTATATAGTGTATGTTATCTGTGATAAATACAGCAGATCAGGATGAGTGAAAGAAGAGGAAATCGAAAATGCTCTTGGGCCATAAATGATTATCAGAGTTAGGATGCCGAAGGCTGATAGCAACAGTGGTATTGGAGGCAAGGAGGCAGAATGTAGGAAGAGAAATGAAGGAGCACTGCTACTATTAAAGAAACATAGCTATGGAGGTGCTACAAAAGCGTTCCTTGCTGTTTTCTGTCTATTTTCTTTGTATTTCAGATATATAAACAGTTGGGACTGCTAGACTGTCACTACATAATCCAGTTGCTGCTACTCCTGACTGTGGGATCATCCCAGGCTATAGAAAATGTAAGTCAACAGAAAGAAAAAAATAAGAAAGAAGGAAAAAAAAAAAAAAAAAACCCCACAAAACTGAAAAGTAAGTAGGTAGGCACTAAGAGATAATGACAATCATGGCAAAACTGTCCTCATTTGGCTTTGGAAGGACTTTGACAGCCATTTGGCATCCATAAAAATAATTTCTCACACTTTGACAAGCCAAACGTGGCACCTGATACATGAGCTGTATTCAAAGCTCTTTGTAACATCTGCAAAGTAAAAGTTGCCTATCCGTTCCTTATGTTTCATTGGTTTACTGCACAAAACCCATGGAAGTGTAAACATGAGATATGAAGTGCCTTAATAACAGAGACATTTTAACTGAATATTCTGAAAATATAGACTACTTGGAATGATATAATAATTATATTATTTCGCTAATTTATATCTATTCTCAGGAAAAAAAAAAATGTTTTGATATGAATAAACACAACATTATCAAGTTGACATAAGTACAGAAAACAAAGTATACCAAAATCAAGATGTTTAGTAGTACAAAGCAAAGAAAACTTTTGTGTGCTGGTACATTGTGTCTTTTTGTGGTTGAGTTTTTTTCCTCTGAACTCCCCCAAACAAGCTCTGTCTGAAACATGATTCACTGAAAATACAAAAGTTATGGACAAATTGTATTTTCACCTAATGTAATCACTAAGTGAAACTTCATCTTTCCACTGAAAAGACACATAGATGCCCTGGAATAGATGTAAGATGGTGTGTTAGTTTACAGCGACTTTTCCTTAGAGTTATAACTGAATCCAGCAAAACAGATTCCAGCGTTAATTGTCACTGCAGATATCTAGGGTTGCAATTTTATTATTATCAAAGCTCACTTTGAGCCCATATGCTTGCCTTTTTCCCTTGAATGTTATTCGTATTAAAGACAATCTAAGAGAAAATTTATTTCCATTAAAAATTGCGCAGTCACAAAGTGCATTTAAAAGACTATAGTAAGTAAGTGCAGTAATTTCTGATGCACAGTCCAAAATTATATAGAATGAGAATATAATGGGCAATTTCAAGAAATAACATTAAGGAAACCCACTCAGAATAAAACAAAAAACAAAAACCAAAAAAAAAAACTAGGAGCAGAAGTTATTACACCTTGATCCAAGTATCCACATTCATAGACACATAGGATAATTTAGGTTGTAAGAGACCTTTGGGTGTCTTCTAGTCCAAACCCTGCTGATAGAAGGGAAAAATTCAAAGTTAGAGCAGGTTACTTCCTCACTGACCAGCTGAGTGTTAAGCATCTCCTGGGAGGGGATTCCACAGCCTCTCTGGGTACCCTCTTCCAGTAATTAACTTCCCTCACTGAGGAGTTTTTTTGTTTAAATCCAGTTGGAATTTGCCTTGCTGCCCCTTGCATCCACCAGCCCTTGGCTTTTCACTGTCCCTATGACCACCCATTAGGTAGTTGTGCACAGCAACTAGGTCCCCCTTAGCCTTTCCTCTTAAGGCTGAACAAACCAAGCTCTCTCAAACTCCTGTGTCATGTGCTCCAGCCTCCAACCACTCTCCTCTGGACTCAATCTACTTTGCCAGCATCTGCCTTGTACTGGGCAGCCCAGCCCTGGATGCAATAACCCACTTGTGGTCTCACAAGTGCCAAACAGAGGGAAATGACCACTTCCCACAAACTATTGGTGATGTTCTTCATAATGTGACCCACCCCACCATCAACCCCAAGACACACTGCTGATTCATGTTCAAGTTATTGTCCTCCAGGAGCCCTTGTCCTTTACTGCAAACCCCACAACACTACCATTTCCCTGAGGCTCGAGCTGGCTCCCAGGTCATACTGATGCATGGGTTTATTACATCCCAGGTGAAAGACATTGCATTTCCCCTTATGAACTTCACAAGGCTTTTATTCATCCATTTCTCTAGCTTCTCAAGGTCTCTCTGAATTTCAGCCTTGCCTTACAGTATATCAGCTGTTCCCTGACACAGTTTCTGAGAGTGCACTCCATCCCACTGCCTATTTTGTTAAGAAAGGCAATATACATATTCAGCCCCAGTATTGGCCCCGCAGGTATGCCACTCATAACTTATCATTGCTGAACTTTGAATATTGGCCCACCACCTTTGAGCCAGATGAAGTCTCTACAATCTGAAAAAAGATAAATTTGTGATTCTGGTTTTCATAAAAGAATTATGTAAGACGAGTTGAATGGGGACACTGCAGGCTCATAGTAAGGACAAGGAAGAACTGACAGAACAGAAGTAGGTCAGTAAGAGCATCCCCAGGGAAGAAAAAAAAAAAAGTTATTAACTTTGAAACTGGAGAAAACCTGAAATCTTATACACTCCCAGAGGGTTAAGGCAACACCTTTTATCCCAGAAGACCCAATGAGGGTGTTTTGGGGGGTTTTGGGGGTGGAAGAGGTTGGTTTTTTTTAAAGACAACTAAGTCTGCGGATACTATTCTGCAGAGTTTAATAGTCTTACTTCAAAAGAACAGAAGAAATTTCTCTACCTCTTCAGTTGATTTCTGATCAATACTACCATTCCTTTCTTTCTCATGAGACCAATGTAACCTTCCTGTCTTTTATGGTGTGCATACTCAGCTTCATTTTGGTCTCTCCAGCTGAGATCCACTCTCTTCCTCTTCATCTTCTCTCCATAAATATAAATCCAGATTGCTACCCTGTTCAATGAAGCAATGTAGACTCCTCCAATAGAGAGAACGCTGCCTATATACCTCGTCATAAAGTGTTTAATAACCCTTTTCATAACACTAAAGATTGTTAAAGGAAGGAAAAGAGGAAGATTAATTGTCCTTCATGTTTACCCTTTCAAGACAAGAAAATTATCTTCATTTGTACCATGAAGGATTTAAAGGGAGGAATTAAAAAAAAAAATGTTCCTTATTAAGTACAGGAAAAGGCTACCTAAATTGTGAACTTAATCCATAAAGTTTTTTAAACAGAGGTGATGAAGAGGTCCAGCTGTACATTATCCCAGACTACTGAAGAAGTTAGTGGATGTTATGGCAGGACGCCCCTTGATCATCTAACAAAGGTCTTGGGAGTTTGGGAAGGTCCCTGCTGACTGGAAGTTAGACAGTGTTACTCCAGTCTACAAAAAGGGTTTGAGGGAAGACCCAGGGAACTACAGACCTGGAAGTCTAATATCAGTTTCTGGAAAAATTATGGAGGAGATTATACTGGGTACTATTGAAAAGCATTTAAAGAATAATGCATCAGGCACAGCCAATGTGGGTTCACAAAAGGAAAGTCCTATTTAACTAATTTGATATTCTTCTATGATAAGGTAACCCACCTAGTGGATGAAGGGAAAGTAGTCAATGTAGTTTTTGTGGCTTTTAGTAGGTCGTTTGATACTGTCCCTCACAGAATCGTTCTGGACAAGTTGTCCAAATGTGGGATGAGTGGGTTCAGGGTACACTGGGTGAACTGGTTGAAAGGCAGAGCTCAAAGGGTTGTAGTGAATGTGACTACATCTGATTGGTGACTGTGACACCAGCAGTGTTCCTCAGGGTTCAATTCTATGGCCAGTTCTGTTCATTATATTTATCAATGATCTGGATGCAGAAGCTGAATGCACCATTAGCAAGTTTACTGATGATACTAAACTGAGAGGTGCTGTTGACTCTCTTGAGGGACAGGATGCCTTGCAGAGGGATCTAGATAGATTGGAGCATTGTACTATGGTTAATGGGATGAAATTTAACAAGTCAAAATTCTAGATTCTGCACCTAGGATGGACTAACGCCAGGCACAAGTATAAACTGGGAGAGGAGTGGCTGGAGAGCAGCCCTGCAGAAAAGGATCCGGGGGTGCTGGCTGACAGCAGGCTCAATATGAGTCAGCAGTGTGCTCTTGCAGGCAAGAGGGAAAGCCACATCCTGGGGTGCATCAAACACAAGTGATCAAAAGAGGTGATTATCCCAATGCATTCAGCATTGGTGTAGCCTCACCTTGAGTTCTGTGTGCAGTTCTGGCCCCCACAATTTAAGAAGGATGTGAAGGTCCTTGAATGTGTCCAGATGAGGGCAACAAAGCTGGTGAAAGGGCTGGAAGGAATGTCCTATGTGGAGCAGCTGAGGACTTTGGGTTTGTCTAGTTTGGAGAACAGGAGGCTGATGGGCAACCTCATTGCTCTCTGCAGCTTCCTGGGGAGAGGAAGTGGAGAGGGAGGTGCTGATCTCTTCTCCCTGGTATCCAGTGACAGGACACATGGGAATGGTTCAAAGCTGCACCAGAGAGGGTTTGGACTGGACATTAGGAAGCATTTCTTTACAGAGAGAGTGATAAAACACTAGAACACTTTTCCTAGAAAGGTGCCTGGTGCTCCAACCTTGTCAGTGTCTAAGAGGCATTTGGACAATGCCCTTAACAATGTGCTTTAGCTTTTGGTCAGCTCTGACTTGGTCAGGCAGTTGGACTAGATGATCATTGTAGTTGCCTTCCAACTGAAAGAGTCTATTCTATTCTATATGTCTGAACTGTGCATGTTTCATAACTATGTATACCATGACCAGTTCTCAAGACACTTATTTTCCCAGCCTGAGAAACCTCAAAATAGCACAAAAGCTACTGTGTGTCATGGCTCTGTTCCTAGGGCTGTACAGCCAGAACCACATAGAGCCTCAGGACAAACATTGTGGAAAAAGTTTGCATGCACCAGGTCTAGCAGGCAATTCTGGACCGCAACAATTATATATATATATTTTTTTATTTTTTTTTTTTTCAGCCCTTAGGGAAGTGTGCTGTTGGAAAGGATCTGAGGCGAGGCATCACTGAAGGTTGTAGAGCAGTACGACATATTCAGATCCTGCAGCTCTACCTCCATTTACCTATGTGAAAAATAGACAAAGGAAGATCTTGTAAGACTCATTGCCTGCTCATCTGCAAAGATACATCAATGGATTTGTGTGAATACGTAAGGAAGCCTCCATTAAAAGAAAGACAACCAGTCCTTCCCACCCTCTTCCAATTACCGGGACATAATTTAGTGAACAATATTAATAGAGTACAGTTTTAGAGCAGAATCTGAAAAAAGAATACAGATGGGAAATTTAGGAAGGCAAGATGCAATTATCCAAACTGAACTTTCATCAGGACACCTGGGCTGGCAACACTGTTCTTCTGGAAAAAGCAGTGGAATCTCTAATGACCAAAAATGGTGTAAACAATGGTTTTACAGAGCATCTTCCATACAAGTGTTCTCCTGGGGCATCAGCCTGATGGTGACTCAGAGAAAACTGTGCTTGAACCAATTATTGAATACCAGCAAAACTGGATGAAATATCACCAAAAGAGATACACAATAATTATTTTGAAGAAAATCATCCACAACCATTTTTTTTTTTTTTTTCATTTTTCTTATGCTGTCAGTTTAAGGAATACAAGGAATGTTGTCAGTAAGCATGGTCACAGAGAGCTCAAGAATCCTCCATGTTCTGCAGAAAGGTATTTGCACAAACATTCACACTATATTTGTAAGTCATTCTTTATAAGATTTTCAGGCATCCAAATAAGGAATAGAAACAACTCTATGCAATTTATGTAATTATAAACTACTGGTAGTGAAATCTTACTGAAAGCAAATATACTGAAGTCTGTTGATATAAGTTGATCAAACAATTCTCAACAACCAGATTTCTAAAAATCAAAGTCTACTTGTGGGTAATTTACAAGCAGTAAAAGGTCATGTTTTGTTGATAAATGATTCATTATACGTAGTCTGCTCAGTACAGATCATTCACTCCATTAATAAACAGCACAGATGACAATCTAGTATTTTTAAACCTCCTTTTATATTCACCCTTTCAGACATCTAGCTTTTATTTCAAAGATTCAGGAGTCTTCCTAGCTATGTTATTGAAAAGACGCCCAATGTTAAAAACACACCTAATTTTCCTACACCTAAGTCCTCCACCATCTGCAGTGGTCCACATAGTTCTATCTTGGTAAAAAAAGATGATGAATTAGTCAGAGAAGAAGCAACTTCCAAATCCAAGTATTCAAACAGCCTTCCTCTAGCTACTTTGCATTTAACACCCAGGAACTGGTCTTGAGCAGATCTTCTAATACAAGCTCATACACTATCACAGTCAGAGTGCCTCTTCTTCAACACTGAAGGCTACAGAAATAATTCCCTTGAGATCTACAAAGGCTGTACAAGGCTATGGTGCTTTATAAGTAGAAGACAGGTTTAAACTTACATATAAGAGTACAGTAGAGCCATATTTTTTTTTTGTAAGAAACACCACTTACTGAGAGAGCAGCTGTGTACTGCACCAGATCAAGTTTGAGTGGTTTTAAGAAGTAGAGCCCCCCATGTAGAGCCCATTACAGTAATCCAATTTTGATGGATGAAATCCAAGCATATATGCTCTCCTGGTGATTTTCTGCCCTGAAAATATTTAAATACAATGAAAGAATTACAGTATTAAATAAATTTCCTTTTTGATATTCAATAGGAATTGAAATAGGAAATTCCTGAGAGCATGGCAGAGCTCTTATACTTTCAGTGGTACAGTGTATAAGCATAAGCAGCTCACCACCAGCAAGATTTGACAAAGTTATTCTTAATAGGCACTCTGAGTGCTTTGCCCTCATGAAGTACTGACCTTTTTCTACCTTATAATCAGCATTTATGGATGGCAAGTCACTCTCTGACCACTACTGTACCACTTCTGCACTCTGCATGTACCACTTGCACAAAAGGCCAATGGAGTTTGCTCTTTTTTAGAATGACATCTGAAGAAACTGGCAAATTGTATGAAGCATTCTCTACAGCACAAAGTCTTATTTTGCACTCAGAAAAGGACATTTTGTTTTAATGACTCCAAGATGCTTGCCAGTAGGTATTTCACAACAGTATAAAAGGACCGGAACAATATATGGAGAAGTTAGCATGAGGAGATTATGATGCACCAAGACTAGAATTGCTCCTTCCTTCCCTTAGGTACAAGCTGTCAGACATAATCTCGAGTATTTCAAGAATGGTGAGTGACTTCTCCCGCCATTTTCTCTTTAAAAGATAGGAGCACCCAAAGAAAAAGATACATTGTTTTTTTTCAGTGATCTTTCCCCATCTATGGCAGTTGCCACATTAGTACATACAGGTTTTGTACATAGTACATAGTACGTAGTACATAGTACATAGTACATAGAGCCGGGTTTTGCCAGCCATTTTTATTCCACTAAAATTGGTATCACAGATTACACCCAGACTAGCAAATCATACCATCAATTCAAAATCCCATGAATCTCCAGCACAGTTTAGTCTCATTCTGACACCCAAACATTCACCAGTACTTCAACAGTTTTATGGGCCTGTTAAGGAAATCCTGAGATTCCTCTGTGGTTATGATACCATTTATCTTGGATACATCTTGAAACAAGTCTGGAGTTGCCCTTCTAGTATTTTCAATTTGTACTTTTTAACTAATAAGGATCACATTTCTTTTTGCTTTTCAAAATTATCATGTGTGACCTCACCCAAAAATTGTAATGGACAAAACTTCAAGCATTTATACAATAAAAATAATTGCAGTTTTTACTGTATAATACTGTAAAGGAAGACTGAAAGTTAAGGCAAGATTTTACAAAACGGCTATGTACAATGCATAGACAAAATTTTTTTCTCACAAAGTTCTACTGAAATCAAAAATCTTATTTCTAGCTCACAGTTCCACCACTGAAGAAGGTTTCTACACTGTTGCAGGTACTATGGTCCCTGACATGAAGATCTTATGATATTTTTTCATGTCATACAAATAATAATGACAGCTAAATTGTTATATGTACATGTCTGGAAGATTCCATTTTTTTTTTAATACTACATATATTTTAATAAACTGACTTTTTACTGAGAAATTTACCCTTAAAATTCTTGCATAACATTGCTTGCATTGGCAAAGATCAATAAAAGTAAAATTCTCATGGAATCAAGTGCACTTGAAAGCTAATCAGAAATGAAAAATGTGTCTGCATTTTACATATATTGGTGTTCTGAGAACTAATGATGAATCAATAGTAATAATAATAATAGTATAAAAATAATAAACTTTTAATTTCAGAACAGCTTTTAAAATGTGTTGCCTTCATATATCTTCATGATTCTAGTTTGTTTTTTAGAAAAAACATTTTAACAGCACATTGTATTGAAAGGAATATGTACTGAAACAATGAATAGTGGGCCAGAAATATATCCATCAGGTTCTGAGTGTAAGTTCATATGAAAACAAAAATTGTATTTCTTTCCTTGACTGGGTATTTCTAGCTCAAACTATATGACCAAACAGATTATAGATTAACAGATAGATTATATCAACTGTTCTACTTGAAAACAAACTGAAGCACAATTTGGAATCATTATTCAGTGAGGATATTTACAGAAGAAAATCATAGAGGTTTTTTTTCACAAGCTGAAGGTGACGTGATATTCATCAAACACCGTTCAAAATTAATAGATAAATTATTCATGAGGTAGTAATGAATGATGCTTACCAGATAACTTCTTATAGAAACAATAAAATCTTAGTTTTTTAACAAAGTCCTATATAATTTCCTGCCTCCAAACCAACCTCTCCTCTCAAATCCTTGTCCTAACCAAAACAGTGTCTCCCCAGATGGAAGACAGGGGTTGGAAGTCCATTGGGGTTTATGCTATACTGACCACTGTTTGTAAATGATGTCAGACACAAAAGTGTTAAGCATGATCTCCAAATAGTCATAGCTGTATATTCTCCAAAAACATTTTAAATCACATATCTTGTTTAATGTGACTAGAACACACTTAAACATAAACTTCTCTCACATCACTATGAGACTTCGCTGATATTGATGGATATAGCTTAGGAGAATGTTGGCACAAGAAATCAAGTACTTAAAACCAACAACAACAATAAAGGCATATGAATATATTTTTAAAATGAGCCTAAGAACAACCTAGAGTAGCTTCTAAAAAAGTATATAAATATTTAGGAGTACGAGTATATTCAAAACATACATTTGGATTGTAGCTTATGTTTGAGTCACGAATAAACAGTTCTTACATAATTAGGAACTTTTGGAAATAATGACCCACATTGCTAGTTGAAATTGCATCCTACACCATTAGTGTTTGGATAATAAGGGTATGAGAGAAATTTGGGAGTATAATAGAAGCTTTTATATATCAAGAAGAATACACTGTGTTTCACTTCCATTATTCTCATCCTCTTAAATTTAAGATTCAGGTCCAGTTTCTTAGCAGGTAGGATTCACCATAGTAGTACTCAATCCAACCTAGCCACAACAGTCTGGTTATGCTGTGCATTCAATGACTAAAGAATCTAAAAACTTCACATTGCTAGCCACTGCTGTAAATAAATCTCTCACTATGATGTATATGGGTATAAAAACATAGTAAATTACAATATATTTAGTTGGCAAATTTTCAGCAAAAACTGACTCTACAAGATAAGGAAGGTACTTATTCCATTCCCTAATATTTACTATCCCCCTATAACCCTGACGTCATCTATCTGGACTTAGGCAAAGTGTTTGACACTGTCCTGCACGACATCCTGGTCTCTAAATTGGTGGGACATGGATTTAATGGGTGGATGACTTGATGGATAAGGAACTGGCTGGATGGCCGCACTCAAAGGGTTGTGGTCAATGGCTTGATGTCCAAGTGGAAATCAGTGACAAGTGGTGTTCCTCAAGGGTAGGTATTGGGAATGGTGCTATTTAACATCTTTGTCAGTGACATGGACAGTGGGATTGAGTGCACCCTCAGCAAGTTTGCCAATGACACAAAGCTGTGTGGCGCAGTCAACATGCTGCAGGGGAGGGATGCCATCCAGAGGGACATGGACAGGCTGGAGACGTGAGCCAGTGCAAACCATGAAGTTCAACAAAGCCAAGTGCAAGGTCCTGAACATGGGTCACAGCAATCCCAAAACCAAATACAGACTGGGCGGAGAATGGCTTGAGAGCAGCCCTGAGGAGAAGGACTTGAGGGTGTTGGTGGATAAGAAACTCAGTATGATCTGGCAATGTGTGTGCTTGCAACCCAGAAGGACAACCATATCCTGGGCTGCATCAAAAGAAACATGGCCAGCAAGGCAAGGGAGGTGATTCTGCCCCTCTACTCCACTTTGATGAGACCGCACCGGGAGTACTGTGTCCAGTTTTGGAGTCCTCAGCACAAGAAGGAAATGAACCTGTTGGAGCAGGTCAGAAAGATGATCAGAGAGCTGGAGCACCTCTCCTATGAAAACAGGCTGAGAGAGTTAGGGTTATTCAGCCTGGAGAAGAGAGGGCTCTGGGGACACCTTTTAGCAGCCTTCCAGTACCTAAAGAAAGATGGAGAGGGACTTTTTACAAGGGCTTGTAGTGATAGGATGAGGGCTGATGGCTTTAAACTTGAAGAGGGTAGATTCAGATCAGCTATCAGAAAGAAATTCTCTACTGTGAGGGTGGTGAGACATCAGAACAGGTTTCACAACTTCTCTAGATGTGGGCATGAGATGGGGCATCTAGGGATGCCCCATCCCTAGACGTGTTCAAGATCAGGTTGGATGGGACTTTGAGCAACATGATCTAGTGGGAGTTTTCCTTGCCCATGGCAAAGGGTTTTGAACTAGATAATCTTTAAGGTCCCTTCCAACCCCAACCATTCTATGATTCTATGAAAAGTATAAATGTGTTTCCTACAAGAGCAATCCATGCAATTACATAGCAAATATGAAGATTAGAGGACTGAATTCAGTAAGAAGTGATAATAAAACACTACATGATGGAGTTGCATCTTTAATGAGGAATATTTTTAGTGTATGAAGTGGGGTGCTGGTTAGATGGAGACAGTATTAACCACTTCAATGAAGGAGGTATAACCTACATTCATATGCATCATATAATGAAAATGATGTTTCATGTTGGGTTGCAAGAAGATCCATAAAAAGAACCACAGCAAAGAGCAGAGAGAATAAGAGCAACTGCCTTCATTTAGTAGTCCACACCTATATTATCGAAGTCACAGGGGACAGTAATTAAATTTAATAGAAACCACCCATGATTTGAAGCTGCCCTCATTTTAGGAATGCAAGGGCAAGGAATTCACTGTACAGTTCAACTTCAATTATCCAAATTATTCAGTGTCCCATGGTAATCAGATAAAAGTTCCTGTGTCATGTTAGAAGTAACAGTTTTTGGGAAACATGCCAAGTGTCTAGAAATATATGTCAAAGAAGGAAGGCAGATTAGAGAATCTTTGATGCTCAGCACAGCTGAATTTGATAGAAAATTTAATGAGAAGAGTATCATAATAGATTCAGTTTTGAAAATAAAGATATGGGTTAAACTGGTGGGTTTTGATGAAGCATTTATAGGGCATTCACTTCTGTGGAACAATAAACACTGCCACTGTGTTTCCAAAATTGCTTCAGATAGCATGCAGAGCTCAACATGCAGGTAAGATGTGATGCATAGTGTTGCCCAGCAGGAAGAAGGTAAGAAGGATCATTGGGCTGACCTGCATGCCTTTTGACAGTTTACTATTTCTGCCCCTCAAGTAAATGACAGTTATAATCTGATAACTCCATTTTTATTTCAGCACTGGAGAATCTCTCAAATCCCTTTTGGTCTTTGGTTTAACAGCAGTCTGGTCCGTACTTGTATCCAAATCTTTTAAATATTTTTTATGGCATTCATTCACAAGCTCTCTAGAAGCTGTCATCCTGCATGACTGCTAGCTTCCCGGTCATCAACAAACCTAGCCTTTACAGAACAACTTCTGTCATAAACATTGCATCCCAGAGTGGAACAAAGGAAAATTACTGGTGACTACGTTTTACAAACAGAAGAAAAACCTACAGATTACTCATTTAAAATTCTGGGAAAATATTGATTATGCAGAATGGGGATACTAATAGTAGACAATTACCCTTACTATTTCAAACTATTGCAAGAGTGTGATTGTTGACGTGGAAGCTTCGGACAATAACACGCAGACCAATATGATCAGGTTAATGCCACTTTATTGCGCAGATAGCTCAGTTATTATAGGTATTCTAGTTCCATGTACTACGAAGACCAATTCTTGATTGGTTACTCGCATTAAGCAAATCATACATGGCATAATATAATTGGTTACCTACATCCACTCGTCAAATACCTATTGGCTAAATATTCGTGTTTCTTATTCTTACAGCTAATTAAAACTTGTTCCCTGTGTTGCTAACTTCCTACTCAGCAACCAATCACGCTGGAGTGTTCACAGGGTGACTATTTAAGTCTAAATATTCTGCCACATGTGATAGTGAAAACACTGATTTGCACAACATCCATCCTTGCACAACTTGGTCATCATAAGAGAATAGGCTTAACGTTACCAAAAAAAAAAAAAAAAAAAACACCAACAAAAAACAAACAACAACACAAAGCAAAAACCAAAAAGGAATCAGCTAAAGATTACTTCATAACTTATAAATCACACATGGTTTGACTGAGAATTTTGAAAAAGGTTTGGCAGAAAATAATAGGTGGGGAGGATTATTGAAATACTGACATCTTGTAATACAAAGTTGAGATCTTCTAAAAGTTTTATCTCTACAAAGATGACAGTCATCACATAATTTAACTCTAAATAGTATCCTTGAAAGCTCTTTTAATATTAAGATACAGAAAACTGTCCAAGAAATCTGTAATAAAAAAAGAAAGTGTAGGTGGAACAACAAAAGATGCATTATGATAGATCTGCAAAAGTGCAACCGATATTAAATATTTTTTTCTGTTCATGTATGAAGCAATTCAGGAAGAAAATGGAAAATAACAATACAGAGTACATTTATCAACTTCATACATATTTGAAACAAAGGCCATAAGTAATGCTGGATAATAGCATGAGAAAATAAAAAGCAAGATAGAAATCTATAGGAAGTGTAGAAAAGAATATAAGTTAAATTATCTACATCTGCTGCAATCTCAGATGATTTCTGAATAAAAAGTGTAAAAAAAATGTAGATGTTCAGGAAACGAATGATGTGTAACCCACTGAAATACCACATAAATGTTGACTAGTTGTATGAGAAAAACATACTACTCACAGAAAAAAAGAAAAATCCAGTTTCATTTATTAACTGCAGTGTTTAGTCTCATCCATTTATAGCAATGGATTAGTATGTAGTATTATAATAGCCTGTAAAATGAAATTTAAGCAAATGAAATGCATATGTACTCCTATTGATAATTTAACACTGAATACAAAGTAATAACATTCTAGTCATGTGTTAGTAAATTATACTTTGGTAAAACAAATATGACAAAAATTCTGGAAAAACTATATTACCATATACCTATATTTTTTAAAACATGTTTTTATTACAGCACATCATTGAGCATTTGTTGCTGCAATGCACCTTGAAGTCTACAAAGCTTCAGGATGATCAATGATTGTATCTTTCTACTGTGCAAAGATTTGACATACTTTTTTCCACTACCTTGCACCTTTCAGCACCAGTTATCTGCATTTTTTCAAGGCAACAGTAAATAAATTTAAAAATGACATTATTCCATCTGAAAACATTGAAAAAATTAGAACACATCTACCAAGGAGAAGAGCAGAATCTAGATCATCTGGAGCAAAAGCTAAGCACAGTGCTTTGTCTTCTGATACCCAGTTTAAAGGATAACTTAGGTTCCTCTATTGCTTCCGTGTTCTTGTTAAAAAAGAATTTAGTGTATGCAAACTGGAAAAGGGACATCAAATAAGTCCATTTAACTTAATTATACTCTTATTAGTTCCTTCCTTAATGAAATCTTTATTATTTTTATTATGCCTCCTTTAAAGGCTTGATTTATTTAAAAGAAAATACAAAAATATGCTAAAAACCTATTAAATAAACTGTTTTCCTGGCTCTAAAATTTGCAACACATTTCTCCTTTCTAATTGATCCTTCTGTACATTTTTAGCCGTTGACTCTTCCATCCAGGCCACTAAAGGTGTTTTTTAAGAATTTGGCTTGCCGCAATGCTCATGACAAAGCCAATTTGTTGCAACACAGATTTCAGCATTCTGAGCAGCAGCTCTCATAACAAAGCAAAACATAAGCAGTCTTAGAGATACTGTCTTAAAATCTGGCACCATGTTCAAAGACTGATCTGTATAATACATCCTGTCCTTAAGCCTGTCATTCCTATTAATTCAAAGGTCCTTTCAAAGACCGATCTAGCTGGATTCTATAGTTTGCTGGTTTTATAATGAAACTTTTTACACCAAAACCAGGTATTGCAACACAACATTATGCTGTCTGCTGTAATCCACTATTACCCCAAAGAGATATATAGGGAGATATATCAATATGTCAATTACCTTTAATTAAATGAATATCATCTCTTTAGAATCAGATCTTTGCCAAAATAAAAAAAAAAAAAAAAAAAAAAAAAAAAGAAGAAGTGTTGCAAGTTGGCTAGCCAGCCCTTCATCAATTGGCTGATTGCTGACAGCTCAGTGGTACATGAATCAAGAGCCAGAATGTCATTTGCTAACATATTGGGAAAATTATTTCTGGCACCAAACTGCACCTGCATGTGGTAAGAAAATGCTACTATACATCTCCACAACCAGTGCAGTGAGACCAACAGAACAAGTCTGGTTGTCAAGTCTTGTCACTGTATTAATGTGGCAGTGAAAAATACTTGATTTCTCTAAATAAATCCTAATGAACAAAAATAAGAACAGCAAATTGATACATTTTGAAAGTTAGTAGATAATATTTACAAAATACCCTAAGCAGCTTAAAAGCTGAAAGTCACTACTGAAAAGGAAAAGAAAAACTCCCTAGAGGAGGGAGGTCCCTAAATCCTAGGAGTGGTAAAACTGAAGACATATGTTTCAGCATTTCTTTATCGAGTAGTTAGTTCAAGCTTTTCCTCCTCTCCTTCGAGTGCAAAGGTCCCCTTACATCTTTCCGCAACCCCATTCCTAGGCAGTGTATATGACTGCAGAACTATGAATTCTACCATGGGGCCAGGCAGTCAGAAGTTAGGCACCCTGGTGCTTTTGGGACAGATTTAAATGATTTGAATACCTAAGTGAGAACTTATGTGTAGAATTCAGAGCAAATGATATCACTGTTGTAAAATTAGGCACTTCATTTAGATACCTAAGGAATATTACTTTAGATTCCTTCTGTGAAGAGAAAAAGCACTCCAAGAAGATAATTTATGTCATTAAAATCATGCGGTCTTTCTTCATGGAATACTAAGATTACAGCAATGAGTTCTTGACTTCTGTGCCTCAGTTAGATTGGGTGAATTTTCTGTATAGTCCTAGGACAAACTATCAGATAAATTATTTTATCCATATACCTCCCACTATCATAAGACAGTAATCTACCTTCCTAGTACTGTATTTCTAGGCTTGTTTGGAACACCTTATATCTGTGTATCAAGATGCCTGTCTTTTGCTTCAGCCTAACTAGGAAGAAATACCGTATTCTGCCTGAGGACGCCCAAGACGTAGGATGAGAAGCGACCGTAGAGCACATGAAGCATTCAGTCCCGATATGAGGTAGGTTTGGGGTTTTTTTTAATTATTTCTTTACTTATTTATTTAAATAACTTTTTACTCTTTTTTTTTTATATTGATGATGTCTGTTTTTTTAACAGCATCTGGACATTACAAACACACTTTGAGGAAGTAGGGTCGCTAATCTCTGTGTCGTGAAGTAGGCTATGGGTTCATCATTTCACATCTGAAACTGTGTCACTGTGTAGAATCATCTAGTTCCGACAGGGACACCTGGGCAGGGACACCTCCCACTAGACCAGGTTGATCAAAGCCCCATCCAGCCGAGTCTTGAACGTTTCCAAGGATGGGGCATCCACAGCTTCCCTGGGAAACCTGTTCCAGTGTCTCATCACACTCACAGTAAAGAGTTTCTTCCTAATATCTAATCTAAATCTACCCTCTTCCAGTTTGAAGCCATTACCCCTCGTCCTATCACTACACTTCCTTGTAAAAAGCTCCTCTCTAGTCTCTCCCAGGGAGACCAGTGACAAGTGATAGGCAGTCTGGATTTGGCCCATCTATTCAAGAGAGAGACAGTCTTAAACAGTGTAGAAGCCAAGCCATTCTGCACTGTTTAGTCTATGGGACAAGAGCTCATTTCCTGGGACCCATGCCTAAAGAAACCAGGGCATTGCCAGGAGCAACCACAGGAGGTTTAAATGGCCTTAGGAAGCGAAGACAACCAGCAGTGCTGCAAACAAGGTGGGCGAACAGGGCATGGTGTGTCAGTCAGGGAGTAGCACAACAGTTTGCGTGGCAGTTTGCATGGGAGGGCATGCAGTGAGGGTCCTGCATCCTGCTTGTAGGTCCACAGCCCAAGAAAGTGCCCTAGGTCTCTGTTAAAATGGTGGGCACTTGCCTCAGAGCTAAAACCAGTGCTCCTACAGAGAAAGCCCCTGAGATGTCTGAAGCATCCACCCAGATGGTATTGGTAAAGAAGGAGATTTCAGTACAGGTGGGAGATTGCAGCAAGTCACCAGACCTTTCTCCTGGTGAAAAGGTAAATAACTGAATAAGGTGTGCACAGGTTGATGATCTGTCACACCAAGTAGGTGAGTTGCAGGAAGCAGTTACAAAGGAGCCGAGATGGAAACATAGGTAGCTTCATAACCATGTTCCTGTAGGGGACACCACTGAGAATAAGGCACCTTTGACCCTGGTGACCAATAAAAGCAAGACTCAGTCTCCACCCTCCGTCATCACAACCATAAACAGATCTGAAGATTTAACAGCTATAGACACCCATGAGCAAGGTCTGCAAGGGGAAACTGTACCAGCAACACACAGTGGATACCATAACAAGAAGCAATGAGTGCTAGTATTGGGTAACTCTCTGTTAATGGACACTGAGGCATCCATCTGCCCACCTGACAGGGAGTCATGAGAGGTATGCTGCATTCTGGGAGATAAGATTCAAGACATTGCTGAGAGGGTGCCACAACTTGTCAAGAGCACAGACTGTTACTCTTTCTGCAGAGCACTGATGATAACTTTTTGACATAGGTGGTGGAGGATCCAAGGAGAGGCATGCTGCTGAAACTTGTACTAACAAAGAAGGGAATGTGGGATGTGTGTGTTCCCTTTCAGCAAATATCAAGGTGGCTGAAGTCCCTGATAAGAAGCAGGGACTGTGGTCGTGGGGCTCCTTTCAGCTCTCTGTAGAAGGCCTCTTCAACTTCCTCTTCCTGATCTGGTAGTCTGTAGTAAACACCCACAACAGTGTCACACAGATTAGCTTGCCCCTTAATTCTTACTCATAAACTCTCAACGTGTTCTTCATCCACCCCTAGGCAGAGCCTGATACATTCCAGTTGCTCTCTCACATAAAGAGCAACTCCGCCACCACACCCCACTGGCCTTTCCTAAAAAGTATGTAGCTATCCATGAAAGCATTCCAGTCATGAGCTATCCCACCATGTTTCTGTAATTGCAATGAGATCATGGCCCTGTGACTGCACACAGATCTCTAGTTCTTCCTGTTTATTCCCTATGCTGCATGCGTTGGTCTACAGGCTCAAGATCGGTGCATCCCTATGAGTAAGAAATCGAGTAAAGGAGGCAGGAGGCCTTCATGGATGAGCAAGGAGCTTCTGGAAGAACTCAAATGGAAGAAGGAAGTTTACAGAATGTGGAAAAAGGGACTGGCCACTTGGAAGGAATATAGGACCATTGTCAGAGTATGCAGGGATGCAATGAGGAAGGCTAAGGTCCACTTGGAATTAAATCTGGCAAGGAATGTCGAGGACAATAAGAAGGGCTTCTTCAAGTACGTCAGTAGTAAAAGGAAGACTAGGGAAAATGTGGGCCCACTGCTGAATGAGGTGGGTGCCCTGATGATGGAGGATACAGAGAAGGCAGAGTTACTGAATGACACTTTTGCTTCAGTCTTTACTGCTAAGGCTGGCCCTCAGGAATCCCAGACCCTGGAGGTAAGAGAGAGAGTGTGGGAAAAGGAAGACTTTCCCTTGGTTGAGCAGGATCAGGTTAGACAACATTTAGGCAAATGTGACATTCACAAATCCATGGGCCCTGATGGGATGCACCCACAAGTGCTGAGGGAGTTGGCAGATGTTATTGTGAAGCCACTCTTCAACATCTTTGAAAGGTCATGGAGAACAGGAGAGGGGCCTGAGGGCTGGAAGAAAGCCAGTGTCACTCCAATCTTCAAAAAGGGAAAGAAAGAGGAACTACAGGAAACTACAGGCTAGTCAGCCTCACCTTCATGCCCAAAAACCTGGTGGAACAGTTCATTCTGGATGTCATGTCTAAGGATGTGAAGGAAAAGAAGTTTATCAGAAGTGATCAACATGGATTCACCAGGGGAAAATCATGCTTAACCAGTTTGATAGCCTTCTGTGATGGTATGAATGGTTGGGTAGATGAAGGAAGAGCAGTGGACGTTGTTTACCTCACTTCAGCAAGGCTTTTGATACTCCCATAGGTCTCCCATAACATCTTCATAGGTAAACTTAGGAAGCGTGGGTTAGAGGAGTGGACAGCGGGGTGGACTGAGAACTGGATGAATGACACAGCTCAGAGGGCTTTGATCAGTGGCACAGAGTCTAGTTGGAGGCCTGTAACTAGTGGTGTTCCCCAGAGGCCAGTACTGGGTCTAGTCTTATTCAACATATTCATCAATGACCTGGATGAGGACACAGAGTGTACCCTCTGCACGTTTGCTGATGATAAAAAACTGGGAGGAGTGGCTGACAACACCAGAAGGCTGTGCTGCCATTCAGTGAGACCCGGACAGTCTAGAAAGTAGGGCGGAGAGGAACCTAATGAAGTTCAACAAAGGCAAGTGTAGGGTCCTGCATCTAGGGAGGAATAACCCCATGCACCAGTACAGCTGCTGGAAAGCAGCTCTGCAGAGAAGGACCTGGGAGTCCTGGTGGACAACAAGTTGACCATAAGGCAGCAATGTGCCCTTGTGGCCAAGAAGGTCAGCAGTCTCCTGGGGTGCATTAAAAAGAGCGTGGTCATCAGGTCGAGGGAGGTCAGCCTCCCCTCTACTCTGCCATGGTGAGGCCGCATCTGGAGTACTGTGTCCCATTCTGGTCTTCCCTAGTTCAAGAAAGACAAGGAATTACTGCACAGAGTCCAGTGGAGGGCTATGAAAATGATCAGAGGAATGGAACATCTCTCTTATAAGAAAAGGCTGAGATACCTGGGATTGGGTCCCTTACCAATGCTTATAAATATCTAAAGGGCAGGCATCAAGAAGATGGGACCCAACTATTTTCAGTGGTGCCCAGTCACAGGACAAGGGGCAATGGGTACAAACGGGAACTCAGGAGGTTCCATCTGAGCATGAGGAAAAACTTCTTTACTTTGAGGGTGGCAGAGCACAGGAAGAGGTGGAGCCTCCTTTTTCTGGAGATTTTCAAAACCTTCCTGGATGTGAACCTGTACAACCTGCTCTATGTGAACCTGCTTTAGTAGGTACATTGGACTAGATGATCTCCAGAGGACCCTTTTGCAACCTCTAACATTCTGTGATTTTGTGATTCTGATTTGCTTATTCCGTTTGAAGAGGAGAGGCAGCTAGTTCCCCTGAAAACATGCAAGACTTGATCCCAGATCAACATAAGTTCCTCCTTGCAACTCTATTCTATATGTCTGAGCTTTGCTAAGGAGGACAGAGTGAAGGCATACTCTGGTATTTGCCAGTGGGTAGGTCTAAATTGCTCCCAACTCACCCTATTCATTGCTGGGATCTGAAGAGCCTGTGAAGTCTGGAAATCACTCCGAACAAGAGCTGGGCTTTTTATTCTATACAGCTTAAAGACTCATTCTGAACCGGACACAAAAATCTTAGTAATTTTTGAAAATGCTCTTCAAGTCTAGTACTCAGTATCTTCAAGTGTTTTTATGTATTTTTTTGTATAAGATTGAACAGATTATTACAGAATTAAGATTCTTGTAGAGCTATGGGACACTATGAACACTAATAAAACTGCTTTTCAAAAGGTACTGTTCATCTGCAGTGGTTTGGTTTGAAATGTTAAACTTGAGTAGTATAATGTCCACATCCATATTGATTATTAATGCTTAACTATTCTAAGTTGTGCAAGTGCAGCTGGAGTTAAGGAAGTATTGAAAAACTCTGCAGTCAGGAATGCAATTTTAAAACTTCCTTTTGCATTCAAAGAACTTTTAAAAAATATTTTTTTTAATGTTCTCCATTTCAGATACCAAATTTTAGCCCACTGGTGATTTCTATAGTGAAGTTATGAGCAACTGGGACACTTTCCACTACCAAAATCTGAACAAATATTATAAAGACAGAAAAGAACAGCATTCTAAATATTTAATCATTTTGAGAGTAACATATAATGGCTGACTGCAACATTTATTCATATTATGAAAACATTCCATATATGGGGTAAAACAAACAAACAAAAAAAAAATAATTCTTGGATTAATTCTTAGTTCAAATTTAAATGATCTTAATTAAGTTTCTCTTGGAAATGACTTAAGGAAATTTGAATGGGGGCCATTTTATTTCTTTGTGATAGGAGGAAACTCATTGGACCAGATGATGATATTGACATTAGAGATGTTCACGTCTGAGAGTCATCCAGAACTGCACCTACCATCAGTACAGACCAATGGGCATTTCTTATGTGCAATTAATTTGCTGTCAGATCAGATGAATGACATCTTTGAAAGCACCTCCATCTTTCTAGTGATAATAAACAGAGTCTAAGATAATTGTGTATCTAAGCCTAGTTAAAATACAAATGACTGCATTTTAGATATATCAGAATCACTTGATTTTAATCCTCCATGAATAACCAAAATTATTTTGATGACTATTATATTACGTACAACCTAATTTAATTTCTAAATTATTTTTTTAAAGATGTACCATATAAAAAGATGAGTTAAAAATATACTTTTTTTGTTTTTTTTTTTACAGAAGCAGGCTGGTGCATGATAAGTTTGTTCTTCTTTTAGATAAATTATTAGTAAATTCAATACTTGCACAAGGACTAGGGCTTTTACTACTTGAGACCAAATTATTTCTATCTGCACAAGAAGTCATGCTGAGCTAGGATAGAACAAATGCCTTTATTCTCCTGCACTTTAGGTCTCTTCTATAGGAAATGTGTTCAGGAAAGCATTAAGGATTTCAATCTGCTAACTCATTGACACATCTCATAATCGGCTTCACATAGTCTGGTCATGAATTTATTTCACAAAATAAAGTGAAATTTCACTTTGAAAAATTTGAAGTTCTCAACTTTGAACTGCCAGACTTTCAGAAAGTTTCTTGTAACTCCTACGCCAATTGACTGAAAAAGCCATTTACACCAGCACAACTGGAAAAGCAGAGATACTGCTTTTAATACAATAGAATATAAGAACACTGCCTAACAGCTATATTGTTGTGATTTTTCATCACTCCTAGCTTACACTATGTCTGACAATAACTATTTAAGTCTTTGCATCTTACTTCCAGTAGGCTCTGAGCCATCAATTACACTAGTTCACAGGAGACTAGAATTTGAACTGCCCTATGTCCTCTTGGTCTCAGGCTATGTAAAATGTCCTTAATGGACTGGAAACAGCTAAAAGGCATAAAAACCCACTCTAGTGCTTCCTTTCCTATTTGAAAGGAGGTGAGTAAGCCCAAGAGACAAGCAGGTAATTTATAGTTAAACATTTTCCTTTGATCTGTATATCGCTTTTTCTATTTTGAGCTAATTTAATTAAGTATGCACAAAGGGGGAGCCAAAGGAGAAAGGTTTTTCTTCAGGCAGCCAGCCAGGAAACACAGAATAGCAGAGACCTAATTTTTTATTATTATTATTATTGATCAATCTCCAAGTGATACACATAATTGACTCAAAATAACAGAGGAGCTGAATTAAACCTGAAACATTTGAGCATAGTTAATATGGGGTTTTCCAGTGCTAAGAGCTTGGATAGTTTCAACTATTTTCAATACCACAGAAAATGTAGGTAGAATTGTATTATGGCTTCACAAGTTATTTTGTGTCAGCTGAACTTCAATAACTGACAATATGGATGCTGTTACCCCACTGCAAATATGAAGAAAAATGCTCTAGCTTATATCCTCTCTTGTTAAGACTTAAGCAAATGCATTTCATATTACATTTCCTGTCAGTTACACAATCAAAGTACAAAGTAATTACCTACATCCGATTTAGTCATCTAGATGCCTTTTATAAAACACAGGGAGAAATGGCAGCTGTGTGGAGTGATTCATCTCATTCTAAAGTAGACAGCCAAAATATATCAGAAGAAATATGCCTTAAAAGTACCTATTTCTTCTCTGGTGATAATTCATTTGTATGTTTGAGCTGGGAAGACTTTTTATGTAAAGACAGAGAAGTGTAGTGTTGGCTCAAAGTACTTACTGCCTATATACACCCCACATTCTCTTCCTTGCCTTGACTGTGAAAACATGAAAACATAAAAACATGATGAATCATGGGTTAGAGAACTGCCACTCACTTCTGGTCCTCCAAGGGGACACAGGTCTATGTCCTCCATGGCAAGTGAGACCTGTGGGCAGAAGATGTCCCCAGTTGTAGCTTCATAAATTGTAAATTCAGAATACACACTGCTTTTAACTGACTTCAGCAGGAAATATACAATGGTGTAACCTGGTAAGATAACCAGTTCTGGTCTGGCCTATATTGCCATCTTACCACCAATTATATGTTCTTATAATTTTTTATACCTCAAAATTGTGAAAGGTTGGACAGTAAAATTGCAGTAGGCATACATCTACTAGGTATGTACACAGTACTATGATAAAGAAGGGGTGTCAGAAAACAAAGCAACCATAACTAATAAGAAACAGACAATCATCATGTGTTAAGTTAGCCAACAATTTACAAGATTTGCTCATTCTTCAAATCTCTCTTCCAGTACAGAAAGATTTAATCTTTGCTAGATGGGTCAACATCATGCAAAACCGCAGACTTCTCTGACCCAAAATGTACGTTGTGTCTAGACTAACATTTTATCAGGACTGATGTTATCACAAGTCAACTACCAACCAATTTACACCAGTTACAGGAGGAACATGAAGTAACCATTGCAAGAAACTAAAAAATCTTGTGCTTCATATAAAAATATATAAGCTGCTCTATAGCCTTAGAAATTATTCAAAATGTTTTAAAAGAACAGAAACAGTATATAATTTATCTTAAAAATTAAAATAGCTCTTTCACTGCCAAACAAATATTGCTGTTGATGCCTTGTCTAAGACTGTGATTAACAGTATTTAGAAACAATACTGCTGAGATATAACATGTTTTGCGGGGTGGATTCTGGATCTTAGTTACTTAGGAGATTATCTGTTAATTGCTGCTGTTCATTTGAATTCATAACATCATCACTGTAGCAACAGTTAAGTTGTATTTAAGGATGCACTTCATTATAATCCCATGTTTTCAGAGGCTTATAACTTTATATAAATTATCTGCTCATAAAGTTATTCTCAGCCCAAAGAAGGCATTTTGGAACAGTCTGACACACCACCATTTGACTGCTTAGTATTTGCATGTTCAAAAATGTGCTACTTCTTTTGCTTCCTTTTTGATGATACATTAACATACTTGTCAACTTATGGTACGCAAAACTCCCCAGTTTTTTTAAGGCGCCAGCTTGCGTTCTCAACAAGTAGAAATGCTTCTGACACATTTGGAAGACTGCTTAGAAATAACACAGGTTTAAGTGTTGCTCAATTAGGGAAAGGTCAGTGATACTTGACACTGCCCAAAAGGAGCAATGACACCAAAGAAACTATCAGGCTATGTTACATTTTCCAGTCAGGCAAAAGGGAGCAGTCCACTGGCATGGAAATTTCTGCTTCTGCCTTTTTCCCCTCTCAAAACAAAGTGGACATGAATTTGTTTATACTGGCTGGAAAAAATATTTACCTGTCCTAAACGATTATTATCCTGTAAGGATACTACATCTAAACAGGTGACCATGCGTATCAACATCTGACACTTGGCCACAGCTCAGTGGGCTTGAGTCTAGGCATTCTGCAATGAAATATGGGTCTAGACATCTAGCTGCTACTCTCACGTGACCTCCAGTCTAACAGTTTAGTGACAGTGTCAAAGTAATTAAGCACTTCAGAACAACAGCTGTAGAATTTGAGCTGGCCTCCTGAATAACACCGATGAGGCATGGGCTGTCACCTCCTCACATTTGCTTAACAGAAAACCAAAACCGTTGATGTTAGAGTCACTGGGAATTTGCAGATGTAGAGGGAAAGGAAAAAAAAAATAAAAACCAAAAACCCAAACAACCCAGCCTCGGTATGATTTGGGCTTCCAGCACTTGCTGAATCTTCACAAAAATGAAGCCGTATACACCACAATGAGAAACAATGGTCACAAACAGAGGTGCTATCACAAGAGGTATCCTCCTGGTCTTATGAAGCTGTCACTCCAACTGACATATACTGTGAAGTAATAAGCAACACCTTTTCCAGATCCCAGAAAGGAGGGAGGTAAATGGCACTGAATTGGCTGTGTTTCCCCAAAATATCTCAGACAAGCTACAGCCGCAGCAGGCTGAGCAGCTGAGCCCTCAGAGACTGGGCTCCAAGTCTCAGACAGAAAGGAAAGATTTATTGCCATCTGGTAACAATGATGCTGACGTCTCAGAGAGACCCACTGGGCTACACAGCAGCACCTAGCAACTCTAAAAACTAGAGGGACGTAATTAGGTAGCTTAATTACTGGGCTGCTTATCAAAGTTGGAAATTCTACATTATGTTTATGCTATTATTACTGTTACGTTGGCAGGGAAAGAAGGATGTAGGAAACTGAACCTTTAAGAGGCTAAGATGAGCCAAACCAAAGCAGTCCCTGTCATCTGCTGTCTTGTTATATTATTCAGGGACTGCTGTTATACAGCATGCATCGCCTAGGACTCGGATGCTGAATGTAACAACCCGCTATCAAGCTGCTTGGCACTGAGTGACTGCTGAAAAACACAGCAACCTTGGTGGTTGACAAGTTCTATATATTCACAGGACAGCTACAGCATGAACAGCTTACAGTACAAGTTTCTCTACCCTGCCTCTGCCAAAATATCACTATACTCCCAAGCTTCTCATAGGTATACAGCAATATCGGAAACTCCATTCCCATTAAAATGCATGGTTCTCTATAGACTGCTAATTATTAATACCGGCGGTGCCAGCAATTTGAGAGAGATAAATACTCCTGATATTTTAAGTAGAGGTTTGAGACAGCACGGCAGGGCAGAGAGGTGAATGCTTTCTTCCTGCTTGCATCCATAACCTCTTAGCAAACCCCAAAAATATTGATGGGCAAATAGGGTTGATAGCCACACACCAGACATACAGAATTCAAAGGATGCAACAAAACCAGAAGCTGATCTCCAAGCCCTGAGCTTTTGTAGTTTTCACATCAAGACTAGATATGAATATGAAATGTTTTATTAGTTTTCACTAGAAATCTACAACTGGAGTGTCAAACTAGCTGGAAATCTGAAATTCAATGTAGAAATTTGGTGTTTTGCTGCCATTTTTATTCTCAAATTTACTGGTCAATCATTGCATGAAGTCTCCCGCAGTTCCTGAACAATTCAACAACAGTTGATCTGACTGTTTACATAGAACACTAAATGGCTTTAAACATGCTAATCTGACCCCAGTAGCACATTTGCTCTTGATAAGACATAGGGTAACAGCTTTGTAAGCCATAAAGACCAGACCCAACTAAAAGGTGAGTATACTGCAGTTGCAAAATTATACGTTACACAACCAATGCATATCATATGTAGATGAATATATTCAGTGAAGGAAAGAGCTGTCTGTGTATACAGCACCTTTCCTGTTTTTTGTAGTGGTGTTTCTTTCTTTCTTTCTTTCTTTCTTTATTTATTTATTTATTCTAGAAGGCATGAATAAGAACCTTGAAGCCAAATTCCGTGTCTGGATAAAGCACTCTACTATGTTAACCCAGCACTGAAAGGAACAGTAAACAGCTATCGTCAAAATAATCCTTCAGGATTCTGCAGAGCATAAGACAATTACTCATTTTGAGGTGAAGCCCTCACCCTTTACCCACCTTTCTTTTTTGTCCTAGACCCAGATCCAAATTGTTTTTCTCCCAGACAATAACCTGCTTTATTTCACTTTTTAACTCCAACAAACACAACTGCTATGCACACTAACTAGGTTTCTGTGTCAAGGGGCACCAAAAATATGCTAGTATTGTTAAAGAGACAACTGGAAAAGCCTTGATTTGGCAGGGTGTTCTTGTCAACAAAGAACAAACATAAAGGACCCACATGAATGCTGAAGAGCTTAACCAAAAAGGGAATCACATGGAATGGTATTATTTTAAAAGCTCTAAAAAAATGTCTCAGAAGTACCTAGCAGGCAAACAAGGAAATTTTTTTGCTTGTTTGTTAGGGCTTTTTTGTTGCGTTTTACAACATAATATGAAGCCTAGGAACACGTTATAGTGCTTTGTAGTAGAATTTAAGACTTGGTAAGTGTCTGTATTTTGCATAAAGCTATTGGATGAGGCTGTGCTTTCTGGCATAGCTTGCCACTGTTTGATAGCATTTTAAAAGCATACTGTGCTTAACTATCAACATACAATATTTGTTAGTTTTATGCTCCACAAGTTACTTTGTTATGTGCAATGGAATAATTACTATGAAGTTTTGTATTGTAGCACTTTTTGTCACAGTTGTTTATTAGATATGGAGCCTCATTTTGAACTTTTTATTTGCTTTTTATGTTGTCACTTCCGTGGCATTTGTAATGTACTGTGATTTAATTGGAAATTGGACCAGACGACATTAAAGGAAATTTTGGTGATTCCAACCATTAAGATTTTCCCTTCCTGGCAGGTAAGTGAGGTTCTTTACGGGGTGCTTATTTGTTTGATTTGTGCTTAAAGGGTATGTTTATTTAAATCCATTTAATGAAATAAATCACAAGAAAAAATGTAGCATCTAGTGGGTTTTCTTGCAATCATCTCAAAGCACCAATGTTATGACATGAATACAAGTGTGTAACATAGAATCATAGAATGGTTTGAGTTAGAAGGGACCTTTTAAGGTCATCTAGTCCAACCCCCCTGCAATGAGCAGGGACATCTTCAACTAGATCAGGTTGCTCAGAGCCCCGTCCAGCCTGACCTTGAATGTTTTCAGGGATGGCACATCTACCACCTCTCTGGGCAACCTGTTGCAGTGTTTCACCACCCTCACCGTAAAAAAATTCTTCCTTATATGTAGTCCAAATATACCCTATTTTAGTTTAAAACCATTGTCCCATGTGCTATCGCAACAGGCCCTGCTAAAGAGTTTGTCCCCATCTTTTTTATAAGTGCCCTTTAAGTACCGACCGGCTGCAATAAGGTCTCCCCGGAGCCTTCTCTTCTCCAGGATGAACAACCCCAACTCTCTCAGCCTGTCTTCACAGGAGAGGCGCTCCATCCCTCTGATAATTTTTGTGGCCCTCCTCTGGACCTGCTCCAACAGGTCCATGTCTTTCCTGTGCTGGGGGTCCCAGAGCTGGACGCAGTACTCCAGTCCTCAGCACCCACTGGAGTCACTACTCCAGCACATCAGAGACCTAACCCATTTGGAGCTCCTGAAGGCAGATGCAGCTCTGCAGGCCCAGCACATTCAAAACATGGCTGGTCATGATTCTGGGCAACTTGCTCTAGCTGATCCTTCTTTGAGTAGGGTGTTGAACTAGATGTTCTCCAGAGGTGCCTTCCAACCTCAACCATTCTGTGATTCTGTTAATCTATCAGATTTAACAAAACTAAAATATCTCTGATATTTTTCAAAAACAACAAACCAAGAATCCATGTCCCTTAGTCTTTCCCTGATATCTTTGCTGAAAAGTCAATATCCTTGTTACTGCCCATCCAAAATGCTTAATCTCTTTGAAAGAAATGATACATGAGATAGTCCAGCTTCTGACTCCACGTGTTCAACAGATTTAGATACTTAGTTCTGTTAGGTGCACCTTGTGAGGTAAACAAAATAAGTTTGACTAAAAAAAGATAGGTTGTGATTGAAATAATTTTCAGATTTTTCCTCCTTCTTGCTCATTTTTAAATGTGTTTGGTTATTAATTTCCCTTCTGATTTTAGCTGTTGCAAGTTCCAATTTTACAGGAGCAGTTTTTACCCACAACATATTCAAAACAACCAGAACTGGAGCACTTCAGTCCCTAGAACTCCAGGTTCTCTGTTCCCTAGTGAGAATCTTTAAGAAATATAAATTAAAATTAGTTTCAGTGCATTGAATTAATTATTCCATTTATTGGTTATTATCTTGCTTTGTGGTTTTACGTGCCTCTGAACTGTAGATGGTATAAGAAAAGAAGAAGAGAGAATCAACTAATTAATCTTGGGCTTCCAAAAGAGACAAAAAGGTTTGAAAGACAGGAAGAAAGTAAAGTGAAAACTTGATTAAACTTAAAAAACCCCACAACCCAAACTAAAAAAAAAAACTTTCAAAGATCATATAGCTATATGAAATATAAATTTGATTCATGTTTATGCACTGCAATTACTCAGCATATGTGGGTATATATATATATACACGTATGTATATAAATTTAAAGTATTGGCAGAAAATTTCATGTTTTTATAGCGCTCTAGAGATTATGAATAAAATATTTAATTCAGAAGGTTGCAATTACATTTGCTAAATTATTTCACTGACCTTTTTCCATACTTTTTGTTAGCCCACTGTAGATGTATGAGCACTGCCAAAGAAAGAAAAACATCATTTATCAGTCACAGAAGAAAATGATAGTCGTTCAGTAGTAGGTGCTATTCAAAACAGGCACCAGGGACAAAAACGTTGAACTGGCACATTTGTGAAGATAAGTCTTAGACTCAAGTAATATATGCCATGTGTCTAAAATGAGGTATAGCAATTGATGTCCTTGCAGAGATTTTGGTAGTTGCTCTGTACACAATTGCACCAAGCTGGCACAAGACCTGCTAGTTTGACACATGGTACAGCAGTCCAAAAAAAAAAAGCCCAAAACCACTCTGTTGAAAGGAGCCATGCTATACTAACACTGCCAAACTACATCTTGACTCCACGTGTCACATCTGGTAAGCCTTAGTATTACTGGGTCTGTGCTGAAGCTGGACGTGAATTTTGCAATGCACGTGACATGGTAATGCACATCGTTGCCTTATCAGCCTGGGTATCCACAGTCATAGACACCTCTTCCCATTTCACGATGAGGACATACCATGGAACAACAGGGCAGCTTCTTCTTAGATCAGCGTCTGTACCAGTTCTGCTCTAGGTTATATATGTAAATCTCTACTTGCCATCACTTATAAAATATGTCCCTTCCTATCAGAAGGAAGATACCTATATTACCTTCTCACTTAAAATGCATAATATAGTAGTAGTACTGCCTTTAATAAGACGTCTTTCCTTGTATTTACAAACAGAAGATGGGGAAGGAGGGTTTATATTTACCTCTGGTTAAATTACATTGGTTTATATGGAAAAGAAACCAGTGTACCCAGGTATTTAAAGACACAATGACTTATGCAAAACACTCCTAATTTCAGTACTGTATATGCATATTATGTAAAATTATAGTATACCTGCAGATTTTACTAACTGGATATACTTAATGGTTTGAAGTCTGCTTATAGTCTTTCTGATTTTGTAGGAGATCTATCCATAAACATTTCTGAAAGTGCCTTTTCTTTTTCTTTAAACTAATTCACATTTTATATTTATTTGAAGAGGTCTAAGACCCAGAAGAAGTGTGGTCTGTCAAGGCTCAGTGCTGAATTAACAAACACATCCAGAACTGACTATGTCCTGAAATATTCCAAGCCTACTCCTCTGGCAAGTGGGGTATTTAAGCACAAACAAATGAAGATGCATCTAGATGATCTGGCACTTTGGTTGCAGTAATTCAGTGCAATGAGATTTAATGAAGACCAAGATAATACTCAGTACAGATATAAACAAGAAAGCTTTGCTACTAAGTCATAAAGGAAGAGATTTAGGAGCACGCAGAGGATAATTGTAAATAAATCAAATGAACTCCCAGTGCAATGCATTTTGAAAAGTTCCACTCTGGAATTTATATACATATGACACTATTGTAGAGCAGCAGAAATTATTCTTGAGGTTCTACTTTGCTATTCTCCTGTAGGCACTTAAGCACAAACAACTAGCTGTACTCACAAGTGTCTGTCTGTAAAATTATTGTATGTATCTGTCTTCATTCCAGGAGTGTGTAGTTCTAGTGCTAATTTCCACACAGTAGTGGAGAGTATTATAAAAAAGAAAAAAAGAAGTATACAGAATTGTGTGTTTCCAATATGATAGGCTTCAGAAATGTATTTTTTTTTTTTTTCTTAACCCAGACAGATTAAAACCAGGGTACCCAGTTTGTGACAGGCTTTGGCTAGAACTTTGAAGTGAATTCACCTGTATCTTTTTCTTAAAGTAAGCAAACTAAAAACATCAAAAAGACTATGAATAACTAAAGTGAGGCAAATTAACTAGGGTAACATGTTCATGTACTGTTTGAGATGGCATAGTCGTCTCTGTCTCCTGTGGTCTTCCACTTGAACCCAGACAAGACAGGAGAAACAGGCAGTGTTTCTTCCCACTGCTCAAGAACAGCTTTTTAAAAAATCAGATCAAATGAAAACATGTGCATCCCATAAGCAGTAGCCAAATAAGAAAAAAAAAAAAAAAAAAAGGACAAATCAGTCATATTGTCAAGCCAATCTGCTGCCCCAAGGTGCTTTCTGTCAGTAGCACATTTCCCATCTATTAATTTAGATTGAGTCACCACTTCCCTGGGCAGACTTAAAAATGTAAAACACATTCGCTCAAAATCTTCCATTCCTCCTATAGTTGGAACGTCACTTTTCTTAAAATATTTCCATCTTTGTGTTTCCTGTGGTGATCCTTAATAGGCATTTTTCCTCAGTTCCTGGGATCAGTCACTCTCTCCTCCCCTCAATGCAGAAATTTCTACAGCCTTCTTTTTAGATGCCCTGGCTACAGATTCATTTTGCACTCCATCCAGCAGGAAAAACACAGTTTCTTACCTGGTTCCTCCAATAAGATATTTTTTTCAGGCAACCTGAGGGTAAATCAGCTGGTCTTGTTTACATGCCTATTTGAGAATGTAATGAAGTGCAATTTGAGAATGCTTATTCTTTTTGAAGACAATCTAGGATAACTATCTCAGACTTGGACATCTGGAGCTAGGTGAAATTAATCCCACTCCTTGTAAATTAACTTTTAGTTCATTGCATAGTAGATATGTTATCCAAAAGTCAGCTGTTAAACTATGCAGGGAGGAAGATTATGTTGGTGCTTCTGCTTCTTCACACTTTGTCAACTGCCAGTCAAGTTTTTCCCTTTTGCAGTTTTTTTGAATCTAACATTTTAATCAGTTTAAACACATTTGCACCTCTTAACACTTTCATGCATTCCTTTTCACATTTATCAGCGTGGTTTATGGATCATGATAAACCCTTGGAGATAAATGTGTTATCACTTTTTATTTTGTAATGATCTATGGTGAGTCACAGTTTAAAACTTTGCAACTCTTCAAAAATTATTAGGCCTGAGGATATTTGGAATCGAATAATTAAAAAAAAAAATAAAACAAGCCAAGAGCACAACAACCTGAAATTACACAGAGATAAGTGAATAAGATTATTATTGAAATAGGTACACACTAAAGCTGTGGGCTATGTGTTTGAAGTATTGGCACTGCAAATGTAATGGAGTAATTAGCCACCTTCAAAAAGAAGCCAAGGGGCTAGAGAAACTATTGCACACAGCAAGATGTCGTACTAGTAAGAAGGAAGCGTTTCTGGACTGGAATGACCAAAGGTGCACTACCCCATTATATTCTGCCAACACTGGTGTCCCCTCACAGCGAAATGGGGATCCCTTGCTGGAGTGAGGGACAAGAGCTCTCCTGAATGTGTCTACGGTAAAGGGTTTCTGAACAGATCTACAACTGCCATTTTCATGCTGCTGGACCCTTCTTTTGAGGAATTTTAGGTCTGAAAAAGGGAAAACCACCTCTCCTATTGCCCAAATCTTTAGCAGTCAATCAGGACTGCTTATAAAGCAAGAGCAGCTCTCTGCTGTTCCTGTGTGAACTTACTACATCCATTTAAGGTTGCATCTGTGTATAGCATGTGTATACTGCATGCATTGAAAACGTTGGGGTCAGACTCAGCACACGCCTGGATGGCTTTTGGAGGCACATTTTGCAACATGGGACCATGGTTTGGCACACTATGGGTCAATAAAGAGAGCCAGCTAGTGAGCCTGAACCTTGGGCACTGTGTAAGGGTCAGGTCTTTCCCTGGTTCTTTATTTGGACATTTCAAACAGCTGCATTGAAGACAGACCTGCCATAAGAGTGGCTTGTTCTATGCTGAGATGATGGAAGCTATCTATATATGCCATATGGAATCAAGGCCCAGGTTTGGTTCCTGACACTCTCTGTTATGTATTATAGACATAAATCTGTCACTTCAAATGTGACTGTGTCCCTCTGCATAGCAATCTGCTCTGACAAGGGTAAAGCAAACAGAATGGAAAAGCTGAGGAACATTTCACTCCTGCATGATAGGCAAGGTAGAGCCTCCTCTTCTTGTCTTCTTGCTATCTGGGTGGATTACCCAAAAAAGGAAGTAAGGTCCATTTGCAAAGCACAGCAGAAAGGTTGGGCAGCCTGGTCACTGGCAGGCAGAGGAGCTGACAGAACTGCAGCTGTAAGACATAAGCAGGATTTAGAAGCATTAAAGAGAGAGGTAGCAGGCAGAGGCACACACAGAGGCTAATAGTTTCTGAAGCAACAGAGGGCAACACAGGATGATAATCACAAGAACTACCAAAACAGTATGTATAATTGCTATAATATCTCAGTTTTGAGAGCCATCATTTTTTTTATCATGGTAGCAGTGTCTTGCAGGGAGGCTGCAGGGACAAGAAACACAGTTCCCCTGACCTGGATTAGATGTCTCAGATCCTGACATCTACACTGCAGGCACCTGCACGTGCATCCATGAACTCTAGCTTTAAAGTTGGCAGAGGCAGATGCTGTCCTGAGTAACCTACTCTTCAGCCAAAATACTGCAAAGGCAAGATTCAGTAAATTTAATCTAATCTAGCTAAGGCTAAGGGAACCCTTACTTAGGTAGAAGTAGCAAAATGATAGGGGAAAAGATAAAAATAAAACAACTGTCAATATGAGAACAAGGTCTCATTTAAATAAAAGGAGACTATAGTCTTGAGTACTAGACAGATACCTGTTGAAAAGTTGGTAATTCTTCCATGAAAAACAGTAGGTTTTATCTTTGCATCTGGCACTATGCATTACATTTATTTTGACAGAAGCTGAGATATTGGGAGTATGCATGAGATGATAAAATAAAATCCAACATCAAGATGAGCTGTTGAAAGGGAAACTCATTAGACAAAGTGAAATCTATTTTACTGACTAAACAAGGTTCAAAAGCAAAAAGCAACCTAGGAAAATATAAATGAAATAGGTTACTTTTCTAAGGAGTAAAACCATAATTGTCCAAATGGGAAGAAAATTAGAGTATTGTTTTTTCAACATGTGTGGGTAGGTTTACAATATGTACTTGTGATGTGGAATGATAGAGGCAGGGCAGTAGATAAAAGTAAGACGATGGGTAAAGGTAAAACTGAATGTGCATGAGATGAATGCTTTCCATTTCTCCCAGCAGTGCAGTTGAGGCTAAGTGTGAGCAAACAGACTTTACTCACTTCTAAATTGGGCAGAAGAGAGTTTATTTGTTTGCTGTCTTCTAGGAACACCATGCAATGTAGCTACTGCGCTTTTTTTCCTTTGGTTTTGTTTTGTTTTTTTAATGTCTTTAACTTTTGCTACTGCAGGTCCCCCTGGGAAAGAGTTTTTCGTAGCAGTGCCTCAAGGAAGAACTGTACTGAAGCTGTGAACCTCTGCAGGAAGTAATTATTTGCAAGGAGTAATTACTAAGGAAAGGCTACCTTCAGTGGTCCTAACTAGCAACTGGTTGATAATACAGCCTGGCTATTAAGGATACTCTTCCCAAAGTGCTCTGTGACAATATTATTTTTTTTTTTCCCAATGCTTTTATATGATGCCCTTGAATCCATGTAAATCTTTACTTTTAACAGCATGTAAACAAGTGAATTCCCTGAAGATATTGGAAATGACTCTCTGAGGAAAGAAGCAGCCCTCAAAAGAAGAGTTCTTACTGATTTCTAGGGTAGGGGTTTAGTCCATTTTGCTAGAAAACAAGCTTGAATTCTTCAACAGTATAACAAAAATACTCATTTAGGCATAGAGGGTTTCTCAGACTGCCTAAAACATTAGTTTAGATTGAAATTTTCATTTGGTAAAAAAAAAAAAAGGAAACAGTATTCTCAGTACATCTACAGTGACTGAAGTCTAATAAATTATATTTTCAAGAGTAGTTGAAGTTGAATATAAACAAACTTCAATAATAAATTTAAATAGCTGTACTTTATTTGAATTTTCATTCATATATGCAAATAAGCAGTAGCAGTACGTTTATGTGGAACTATTCATTGCCCAAGATAAGAAAGAGTTACAAGAGTGGGTCATGCAAAGTGAGCTATATTCATGAAATGAAATGTCAAGGTCCACTGTGCTGGTAAATCCTCCCAGTGCATTTGGATTCGTGACTCCTCTGATTACTTTCCAAAATCCTTTATGGTCTGTTATGTCAGCAAGACACAGATTAAGAGACATTACTGGCATACACTGACATGAAGGAATTTAACCTCTTCAAAGGTATGTATTATTTAAAATATATAAAACATTTCCTTTGTCTTTTATATTATTTTAAAATAAATTTAAAATTGCATTTAAAAAAATAACAGAATATCCTCTGTAACGTAATGGGTCACAATTGTAGCAACAAGTAGTGATTTTAACAGCTCAAGATTATTGTAGCTTTTTTTTTGGGGGGGGGGTGATAATACTAAAAGGGAGAAAAACAAACCCACAACATTGATTGAAGGCAAAAAAGTCAGAATTTAGGTGAGAACTGTCTACTGAAGTCCCTCTTCGGTGTAATATTCAGTCAGCAGCTATTTAATCTATGTTGGTAACATACATTTATTTTTGTTATGGACACTACTGTAGCATGAAATTGGAGGAGGATTTCCTTACAGCTGAAATGGATTACAATACTTTTGTAATGAAAAATGAAGTTCCTGCTAGCTGGAAGTTTCTTCTTTTTTATTCTTATTCTGTCCACTCAGGGACAAAATAACACTGTGTTACTTTGACGTGTCTGCACTTCTAGTGTTTTCTTTTGTAGGGTTTGGGTGTAAGTGCAGGGGAGAAATACAATCATTGGACTCCAGTTTCATATGTGGAGGGCTAAATTTTTAGGTTATTCTAAGGCTAGACTTTTCCTGGCAGCACGTGTCATACGCGAAACCACTCAGCTTTGCAGCCAGATAAAGGCTAGACACCAGTTACGCTTTTTTACGTGAGGTTTCTTGTGTTTCATTGCTCCTCAAAGCAGAGAAGGGGGTTTGGGACAGGATTCCCCAACTGCTCTGTGAGGATAGCACCGAGCCCTGCAGCAGTCTCCTCTGACCATGAAATCTAAAACACTGCTTGGTCCCTAAAGAAAGGAGCAGACTATTTCACCCATGAAGTTGATGGCGATATCAACATGCCAACATTCCCTCCACTCCTCACACAATGAGCAGAGTAAGTTACCGCTGCTGTAATGATTTCCAGTGCTCATTATTTATCATTATTTAGGTTCTCTGAGAATTATGCAAAAGAGAAAAACTGATAGACCCAAAGTATCCTATATCAGCTGGACAGGAGAGTCAGAAGTAAGCTTTGCATGTATTGTAACAGAGTTTTACTAAGTCCTAGAGTAGTGTGCTGAAGCTCGGCTAGACCTAAAGTATTATTTGGGACCTGCCAGCACCATACCTCAATTAGCAACATTTTTACAACATTATTGTGAATTTCTAATGCTTGCGTCCCTTGAACTTCTGATAACACAATAACGGGTTTTCATTTTTTTGGTGGTAATCTTTTAACTTGTTTGTGTTCTGGAGAAAAACCACAAAATAACCACTGTGAGTCTCAAAAAACCCTAAAGGCAACCACCTCTACAATTCCAAATTTTTATCTGTTTCTGTGCTACTTTTTAGAACAACCCAAAAGACATGAAACTGACTAATGATTTTGACACACTTAGGACTGACAATTATGAATTCCACATATTACTGAGGGAGAAAAGAAACAGTTTTTTTTTAAAGTTGAAGAGGTCACCACCTTTCTGTGCCAGAAAGCACTTGCAAAAGGCACATTTCATTTGGTTGCTGGGTTTTTTCCCTTCATCATTCACTATTGTACAGCACTTTGCTTCATTTCGGAGTTTCATCTCTCCCAGATGGTTGTTAATTGATAGAAGATGGCTTTCACATTTACCATTATAGCTGAAATAATGGTCTGAAATTCAAAACTTAAATATTAAAATTACACATTAGGCAGAAATGTCCAAAAGGTTAGACAATGGAATAATTTGTCAGGGGAGAAATAGTTGAATTATCATTACTACTAGAATTCAAGAACAGACTAGATAAAACAGATTATTAGGAGATTATAGTAAAGGTCAAGCACCAGGTGCCCCTTGTTGCTTCCTGTTTTCTAATTTAGCATGGATAACATATTATGCATAACAAGGATGATCTGTGATACTCCATAATGCATAGCATGCTATATTGTGACATTGAAAATACAAGAAAAAGGGGGGCAGAGTATGCGGCAGGCCAAGCAATAGGGTAGCATATGTGTATAAGTATGTATGTATGTAATATATAATATATAAAAACTGTATTAAAAAAAATCACACCCCACAGCCCTGAGTTTTAACTATGATGGTGTGTAATACCGCACAGCGCACCATTGCCCTCTCTGGTGTGCAGTGATCTCCCCATACGCATTTAAACAATTTTATATTAAATACTTTTGCTCACTTCCACAACCTTTATGTTCTGAACAATTGCAGGGTGTGGGAGAGAGACAGCTTTCAAAGATATACTGTGCGTGCTGTACTTTTAATGAATTTGTAGATTGAAAATAACTACAAGGGAAATATATGGGGGAGGGGAGACGGGAAGTGCTAAAGGAGTTTTTACCACTTTATTTATGTAGTTTATTTCAAATCTGGTCTCATAAGAAACACGGAGCTCATTTCATCAAGGAGAGGAACTATATTGTCTCATTTCAACATATGTCAGTGTAATTAACAGTGTGTTTTCCTGCAAAAACTGAGCAGAATTTCACCATAGTTTCTTCATAGCAGCAAGCCTTCCTCCCCAGCTCCGACACTGCTCTAATAAAAATGACCGTGACATATCAGGACTCCTCATTTCTTTATGGATGCTACTTAGATAATACATCTTAATTTAACATTGATTATTAGTGCTGATATTACAGTGCCCACCGAATTTGCATTACCCTTTGATTGTGACAGATACTAGGCCCCTGCATCACCTCATGTAATAATATTTAACCGAGCACTGCCTCCAGTTAATAAAACCCAGTTGAAATCCCTCCCTTGTCTAAGCAATAAATCCTGTCCCTACCGTGAATCTGAATAATGGGGGGTTTGAGGAGAAGGGCTGGGCAGGCGACAGCAGGCCGGGAGAAGCGGTGCCTGCAGTGCCAGCGGACGGGGCCCTGCCCCAGCACACAGGCAGACTGCCGATGAGACCCTGCCTGCCCCGCAAACCAAGGTTTCGTAAAAAGAACCAGCCGAGCATCTTCCAAGGTTTTATGTCACCTGCAGAGAGTACATGACAGCTTTATTAATGCTCAGCATTTTCAGCTTGATTCACTGCCACATTACTGCAGCTGCGGGCCGAGGGAGCCCCACGCGATGGTAAATCAACAGTCGGCTGAAGCGTGTCCCACTCTCAAATGGCCCAGAGCGTGGGGACTGTGCCCTGAACCTTTTAGGGGTTCTTTATTACCGGGCACGTCCAGCAGTGAATTCTGAGTAAACATCATCTCTGCTGGGGCTGACTTCCTGGTGTTAAACTGAGATGTGGTCCTTAGCTTTTAAACCGAGATGTGGCCCTTAGCTTTTAAACCGGAATTAATTATATAGCCTTCAAGGAGGTTAAAAGATATTTCTGCTAAGTGTTTATTTCTTGAGAGGGACTATATGACTCAGCTTTGAGCTTTTGTTCTGATAGAAGCCATCAGAACATTTATAAGTGGAAATTTTACGTTAACTGTGTTCTAGAGCAACCCCCAGTTTTATTTATTAGCACTCATTTTGCATATGCACAACTTTATACAGGCAAATACAAAAAGGTCTGCATGCAAATTGTTTTTGCATTTGATGACTTGTGTGGACAGAAAGAGAATATCATACGCAAACAACATCTGTGTGCTCAAATTAAGATTTTTTCATTGCTTTCATTCAAGTTCTTACGCATGAAAATATTTTGCAAATGAAAAGAGAAGGACAGATATGAATCCCTTTACAAGCACTGGCTTTTTTTTTTTCTTTTCTTCAGAAGATATTCACATTTTAACCCTTGGTGTTCCAAACTTTTGCAATTTGTGCCCCAGATAAAAATAATCACATGATTTCAAGAGGAACACACAAAATCTAACAAACAAAAAAAAGCAGCAGCGACAAAAACTATATCAAATACATGTTTTTGTGTAGACATGTACATGGATGAAGTAGAATCTCTTTCAGCGAGGATACAGTTGATCCACATATTTGATGACCACTCATAACTGCATACAACAGCTGAAAGTCTTTGTCTCTTAGGAAGGGCAAAAATTAAGTTACAATTTATTTATCAAAACTTGTCCCCTATCTTAGAACAATTTACCTAAAAACAGAGATTCACAGAGCTCTCAGTAGCTTTTCTCCTGTAGCTTAAAAAAATACTCGGAATACAACATAATAATAGAAATGTAGAGAGATCACCCTAAGAACCCAGATACCTACAATTGCAACCAACAAAAATCATGTCCTTTTCTGTCATTAAGATTGCTGAGAGGACTATCTCCTGTTGATGCTGATTTTTATTTTTTTTTTAACTACAGAGGCACAATTGAGTGGAAGTGAAATCCAGTGTCAAGCAGGTGCTATAAGCACCATGCAAAAGTTCAGCATAAGCTATACACCACTTCATAGAAACATGCTTGCTTCAACATACCACTCCTACGGCTGTCTATATATTCTTATTTCACTCTGGTTTTCCCCATAGGGCTTTCTTTCTCCCTATACTTGGTATTGTCCATACTTTCCTATGGAATATGTGCCAATGTTGCCCTGATTTGCCATGTGAAATTCTCACTAAAGTTGGTGGGATTTCTCTCCATAGGTCAAGGGAATCACATTAGTGTACGTTTATAAAGGGTCTCTGAAGGTTGATACTTTATTGACAGAATTTGATTATGTACAGCTGTCATTCTCTTACTCAAAGAGGAAGAAGAAACAATTGCACATCACAAGGTATTCTTCTTTGTCCCACGCTACTATATATTTTGGCATATATATTTTTATCAACAAATATAAATCATGCACTCCAGCTAGGTCACCAGTAAACCAGTAATTGCTTTCTTCATTGTTCTTGCTACATTACACATGCTATCTGCCATGTAACTGCTACTCAAACAATGACAATGCGAAAGGCGGAATTAAACACCTTTTATTGTCCTTACATAATCTATTTTCCAGTCCTTTTTAGCTTTTCCAGATGCGACTCACTCAATTTTTGTGTTTTAAAGCATAGTAATTTGACATTCATTCATAATCAAATGTCAAACGTACTTTATGTACCTGCTGTATAATTATACAGTTCTCCTAGGTATTGGAAGAGAGTGTATAGTAGAGTGAGTAGAAGTTTGCTAAAAATAACATATTTAGAGCTGCTAAACTTTTCTAGATCCCCTCGACAGTAATAGGCCTTTCAAGAATATTATCACTCAAGACTTACTATGGCTTCTTTTTTTCACAAGTTATTTTTATAGGATACCAAGAGGAACACAGTTCTCTTGCAATTCTGGACATGAGTACCCAGAGGACTCCTGAATTACAGTAAGTTAACCAGAATTGACACTGAAACATCAGATCCAGTACTTCTCCCCAAAGTAGTAGTATTTTATATATCATAACTTCTTCCAGCACAAGCCTAGAACTTATTTTATGGAATCTGCCTTGGAAAGTTTAATGGAGGATTCATCCACTCTGGAGAATCCCAGGCTACCCATCCTATGATAAAAGACTCAACAAACCAGCAGCAAGAAAGATTAAAACCATCTAGGACTATAATCATGGTATTCAACCTGCCAGATACTGCTTCCACAAAATGGTACCTTCCTGGTTACTGATGTCAGTGCTTCTCCTTCAGCAAGTATTTTAGCTTAGTCATCAATTGTGATTGAATCAAATCTATTTACTCCTTACAGCTTATTCATGTTCCAAAATTTAATTCTGTGCTGTGTGATGAAATAAATTAATGCTAGTGTAAAGCACTGTCTAATGTCAAGAGTTGTACCCTGGTTCTATTTTCTGTAGTCAGAAACCTACATCTTCATGTGAAAACAATTTTATGAAGAAAATTTTAGTAACAGTTAATGCTGTGATAGTGAGATTTTTGACATGAAAAATAGGTGTTACGAATTTTGGGTAAGAAAAATCTGAAATTTGGGGGCAGGAGTGAAAATAATGATTTGATCTTAGAGTTCTAATGAACTGTATACTAAATCTGAATTACATAATTAACCCTGGACAATGAACACTGATAGAAGACAATTTTTTAACTCTCCAGCTTTCCCTGCCTTAGAACTAATGAGTAGCTCCAGAAGAACATCAGTATTTTCCCCTCCGTATTAAATCCACATTTTCTTTCATATTGAAACAATAATTTGGTGTAGAGAAATCAAAATATAAGGTAAAGAGGGATGGGCAGGGGAAACAAAAATGTTTCTTTCTGACAGATTATTAGCAGTTAAAAAATACAAAACCACATCACAGCAAACAGAGTCTAGAGGAAAAAAAAAACAACCCCTCATTTTCATGTATAATTTAACTTTGTCATGAATTCTTAACAGATCTGTAAATTGGAAAATCAACATCTGCTCAGTGATACCAGGTGAAGGACATCCAGGCTGCCATCACATTTTCACCAGCCTCAATATAAAGAAAAAAAAAGGTCTTACCTTGTTGCCTGTTATTGTTGACAAGCCCTATGGAGAGAAACTGTTTTAATTTTTTTCTAAGCATATTGCGCACATCCTTTTCAAACATAGTTCCCTCTAGATTTTTCCATTTAATATCATCAATATATGAATTAAGCTGTGTCATGAAGGAGAAATAAGTGAGATTATAAAAAGGTAGCTCCCATCTTCCTTCCATGATCTCCAAAACATAGAAAACTGCAGTGTAGCATAAAGCATCCATTGATCCTTCATAGATAATTGTACAGAAATTAGCTGCTGCCCCAAGACACTAGTTATGAATAAGCTTTACACTGCCTTTTGTAAGGTTGTCCTCTGACTCATATGGAAGCTGCTTTGAAAAGGAATAGGCAGTCCTGATATTGCTCTAGAAGCAAGACAGCAAAACACACACACTGTATAGAAGAAGCTAATGTACTGTGAGCATTAAAGGGCAAATTACCATCCACTCAGCAGATCTGTGCAGAATTTCTCCCAGTGGTTTTCATGGAGTGACACATTAGCTAACAATCACAATTTAGCCATGTTTGATCATTAGCAGAAGCAAGAAAGAATGTTTTCTTGTCCGCACTTCAAGCTACTACAGTTTTTGTTAGAAGACTTTGGAATTCAGCCACAGAACAAGCTCCAATTACATCTCCAGAACACAGATTTTGCATGGGCATTAAAGTTTCCAGAGCAACCTATGCAGACAAGAATAGTTACTGATATGAGGTAGCCCTACATGCCCTCATATGGAAGCATGACTTTTCTAATGTCACACAGTTGATTTGCACTGAAACATCATAAATTTCAGCCTGATCCATTTTTGCCTTTCCTGAGCTGTTCTCCCCCTTCTTTAGATTTAAAAATTATACTGCTGCAGGACAGAGCATGTGGGTTATAGTCTCACAAGCAATTACAGTGTGGGTGTTGAATTACTGCAGCAATAATATTCTGGTCAGTTGTTTTCTGTTCCAGCATATGAACTTCTGTGGAGCATCTGGCCTGTGTCTGTGGAAAGTTCTCATATTTAATTTCTGGATGGGGCTCATCACCTGGTTATGCAGTGAAACTCAAATCATAAATCTCCCTATTCAACAACAAAGATTTGGTTGGGTGACTCTTAGATAGCAACATCTGCTTACACAGCAAATGAGATCTATGTTCCAACAAAGAGCCTTGTTCTTGGTATCTCAGGGTATCTAGGGTCTCAAAACTCAACTGGAATAAATCATATGTTTCAAAGGTAGCTTATGTAGATGTCAGACTGGTCATCGTGTAATATACATATACATTTTATTTATTATCTATTTTTCTGGATACTGTTTTTATGTAAGTATACAAGACGTTTTCTGAGCTCTAGATTCCATTTGTGATTACTTCTACCCTTCATTTAAGGTCTGCACTGTTCACCATTAAAGACTGACACTGATCATCTCACATAAAGCAATTCCAAAGAAATAAGTAATGATGTCATTAATGCAAATATGAGAGCGACCATATCTACAAAATACACGTTAGAACATAAAGCAAGTCAAAAGGGGTACCTTTCCCTAGAAAATGGTGATAAAAATTATAGCCCTGTTTCTTTTTCCTGTTTTAAGTTTCCAACAAAACTCTCAAAATAAAATGTAACTTTTCTGGAATGGGACTGCCATGTGTTAGGGAAATCGTAGTTAACATTGTTCTCATCTCCACAGGTCTTTTGGTCTCACTGGTTAGATTAAAACTTCCATGTTTCATGTCTAGCCAGATTATGATAACCACCTGCAAGATGTGCTTTCTGGGAAATAATCTCCTGGACATTATGCTTTCATAGAATAGAATAGCAAGTCCATGGCTCAGGACTCGAGTTTCCATGATCCACTTTTACATCACTTTAGAATAGAAATATTTTCAGCCACAGTATTTTAGATATTGAGGGAAAATACTTGAAATTTGCACACGAGTGGATAGATTGGGATTAGATGAGAATCTAATTCTTTTCAAAATTCATTTCCATGGAAATTTCTTGACCAGCCCTATTAAAAATATTTGCCGAAAACTCAATTTTGTTAGACAAAGGCAAAGAAAGCAACATTGTAACTAATAGTTCTCATAAATAAGTAACATTATATGCTGCCATTTCTGTATAAACAATATAATAATTAGAATAAAGTAAGATACAATTTGCTGATCTGTACTTGAAAGAACATAGCTGACAGTTTCTCTCTGAGCAAAATGTATGCTCCTAACTGAGCACATAAAATGATTTTAATCAACTAAAAAACCCCAACTTACTGTTTTTCAAGCATCAGGCTAGATTTTTTAATTTTTTTTTTTTTTTTTTTTAAAAAGAGCCTTATCACAAGTGTTATCAGAAATTGGAACTCTAAGTTACCGATAAACCTGTCATCTGATAAACTGTAAATGAAGATAGCTACAAACTGGTGCAGTTGTAACTGACGAATTCATCCAGCGTTAGTTCATGATTTGGTGTGTTCATTGATGATAATATTCTTTCTTTTCACACCATTCAAGAGAGTGATAACAAAATGAGATTCCTCTGTTCTCTCTAGGGAATTCTTTATCAGCTGATTGTCAATATTGGAAGTCAGTTTTCTTCCCCAACATTCATTATTCAGTGATGGCTACGGTTTCAAGTCCATTCTTTTATTGTTATGTGCATAAAACAACAACTAGAGAGGTTCAGCTTGACAGAATAATCCTGAAGCAAAATCATCCATTCCAAAGCAATGATGAGTTACACAGTACCCAACACCTGTTCAAGCAGTGGGAAATAACTCAGCACAGGTGGTAGTGGGAAGCCCAGTTTGCACAACTGTAACTTCATGTCCTGGAAATTCAAAAGGTCATCATCCAGATTTTACAAAGGCAAACTGATTAGCAAAAAAATTTTGTAAATATTAAATGATAAAAATAACTTTACGAGACACTTATATTTTAAAGAGGATTGAATTAATTTGAATGACACAATTACAGAATGTGCAGGTCTCTCAGCTACCTTTCAGTGTGTCCTTAGTTGCTTAATATGGAAAAGTATTCTGGATTGTTGTCTGGAAGTTAAAAACTCTGTTCTAACTAAATTTTAATAAGTGTGGATGTCACCTACTGCATCAGAGGTTTGCACAGAATTCAGAGCAACTGAAATATTAAAGAACATGCGATAATGAAACATACTCAAAAAATAATAATAAAAAAAAAAGAGCATCTGATTCTAACTTAATAGAAGTTTCAATTTAGTATGGGAAGAAACAACATGGGTGTCATCTACTTCAAACCCTGCTCTTAGCAGGGACAAATTCAAAGTTAGAGCAGGTTACATCCTCATTGACCAGCTGAGTTGTAAATATCTCCTAGGAAGTGATTCCGCAACGTCTCTGAGTAACCTTTTCCAGACATTAACTGCCCTCACTGAAGACTTTTCTTGTTTAAATCCAGTTGGAATTTGCCTTGCTGCATCTTGTGTCCACCAGCCCTTGGCTTTTCACTGTGTGCACCTGACTACCCATTAGGTAGTTGTGCACAGCAACTAAGTCCCCCTTAGCCTTTCCTCTTAAGGCTGAACAAACCAAGCTCTCTCAAACTCCTGTGTCATGTGCTCCAGCCTCCAACCACTCTCCTCTGGGCTCAGTCTACTTTGCCAGCATCTGCCTTGTACTGGGCAGCCCAGCCCTGGATGCAATAACCCACTTGTGGTCTCACAAGTGCCAAACAGAGGGAAATGATCACTTCGCACAGCCTATTGGTGATGTTCTTCCTAATGCAGCCCACCCCACCACCAGTCCCCAGGCACACTGCTGATTCATGTTCAAGTTATTGTGCATTAGAGCTCTTGTCCTTTACTGTGAGCCCCACAGTTCTAACATTTCCCTGAAGCTTGAGCTGGCTCCCAGGCCATGCTGGTGCATGGGGTTATTCCATCCTAGGTGAAGGACGTTGCATTTCCCCTCATGAACTTCATGAGGTTTCTATCCATCCATCTCTCCATTCTCAAGTTTTTTTTCTGAAGTGCTTGTTCTTTAGTGTATTGATTGATCTATTCAGTTGGTGCTATCATTCAAATTTGTTCTGGGTAAAGAAACTAAGACTGACAAAATGGAAGATCTTCATATGTTTAAATAACTAAGTGAAAGAAAGCAAACAGAAGGTAGGAATATATTACCATTTGTCTTGGTTAAGTCATATAGAGATATATGCTGAAGCCTCTGCTGCACAACATATCCATTACAGGACTGAAAAGGGGGCTAACCAGTAAAAAGGTAGCATTTACTGTCAGTACTGAGTTGCTTGCAGTAATGAAGATAGTGCTCGGTTATGCAGAACTACAGTCTGAAACTTTAAAAAAAATAAAGGTGGGGGAAAACCAAACTCCAAACGCAGAGATCATTAATGTATGTTAAGTTATTAAGATATAGAAAAAAATTCCAAGATAAAATACTTTATGTTTAATAATTACTATTGATAGTTGGGAATTTGTTATTTTATGATGCAAATAATTTTGTTAGATTTTTAGATCATAAGAATGGCTTTGCTTGGTGCTCAGAAAATGTTCAGTATGACCGTGGAAGTTCCTATTGATTTTAATGTCCTTTACTAGCTAGTATAAGTACCTCTGCCAAAGCGATCTTTGATCTGGTTTGAACAGTCTTATATTCAGTGTCAAAAAAGCTATTATATGCACAGCCTATCAAGGCTTTTTAACGTAATGCCCATACAATTATCATGGGATGGATTCTAATCCATCTAACTCAGTGATCTAATTTACACTTGAAGTCCTGTTCCTAAAAAAAGTACCAATGCTCCTGATGTAGTTAGCTGAAAGCTGCAAGTGTCCTTAAAGCCAAGCCTGAGAAGCTCAAGATCCATTTAAAGAGGTATGATAGCCATTTTCTGTCATATATTTATCCTTTACCCATAAAGCATGTCATATTTGTGCCTCTTATCATTAGTTATTAGTATGTTCATCCATTGCCTTTTAATGTATTGCCATTAAACTGGATGGCAAACAATGGGCAGGCAAAATTATCTGGTCAGTGCCCTAGGGATATAAGAGTAATGGATGGATGGACAGTAATGATTCACTTACTGCAATCAGTGCTACTCCCAGTCACTTTTATGATACGGTATTGGTTCCATAGGAGACATCAGATGAGAGGAAAAAAAAAAAGAAAAGGTAAAAGGAGATAAATCTACATAATGGGAAGGAAATGGCAAATACCTGTGGCTTCAACCCTTTTGTTTATTACTGTTTTTTAATGTTTTGAAATAGATAGATGAAAATTATAGGAAGCACTAAAATGGAAATTAACATTTAAAAAAGGTTCAAGGTTGCTGTAGACAGGTTTGAAAGAAAATCATCTCTTTCTGCAATGCATTTACAACACAAGGTCTCAAGACGTAACAAAGCGAGGTGAAACAAAAACATTTAGGTTCTGTTCTTTCCTCCCAAAAAAGGGCTGAGTCTCATTGGACCCAGATGAATTTCTACATACAAAAATCGGTCTATTGAGAAAAAGTCATTTTGATATAAGCCTCTCAGATCAACTGAGAATGAGAATAATCCCACTGAATACAGTAAAATTACTTATGTACTCCAAACTGCAGCTGCGCCTAAGTGCTCTTCTGGTAAGGACCTACTGAGCTGGTTTAAAGCACGACAAAGTCCATAGGACTTGTATCAGCTTCATTAGGGTTCTGCATAGGCCTTTTCTTCAAATTCTCTCTTGAGTTTTAACTCCTATATAGTGCTAATGCATTACCTGTTCTTAACTTCAGCTATTTCAGCTACTGGAAGATTAAAATGCTGATTTATATATATACATATGAAAATATTTTTACAATAGGGCACACTGTAAAACCTAAAGAAGAGATAAGATTAAATAGAATTAAGTAGAAAGTTCAGAGACTTTAATGAGATGGTATTATTTAAAAGCTCATTTACAAAAGAACTTTCTAGTCATTTGATTTTTGAACTTGTTAAAAAAAAAAAGAATTAATTAGTGCCTTGACACAGTATTTTTCAGATTTCTTTTCCTCTTTTGAATGTATTTTGCTGGTGCAATGTCTGAAACAGAAGGCTGTTTTACAAATAGTTTCTGGAAGAATTACTAAGCAAAACCAGATTGAGCAGGAGGTGTTGAGAAAGGCATATATTTTTTGTTGATAGGAGGATGCAATGCTGAAAGAATAATAAACAGTGTTTAGATAGCAGCACAAGAAGGGTTTCAACTGTTTAATAAAAAGTTTGTTACTATACACATATAACAAGAAACAGAATGCTATTTTAGCTTTATAGAATTTAATTTGCTTGTCTTCTGAAAATGGGCAAATATAGCAGCTGTGTTTCTAACCTTCAACTTTATAAACTTTGCTCTCATACAGCAAAACATTCTGTTAAGTTCTTGAAACTGGAGGTAAAGATGCAATTTCTTTACATGTTTAGCCCTGGAATTATGAAGAAGATAACAACTGAAGGGTTTAAAACTATATCTAGCACACTTTTTGCAAAGCCTAAGTGATGCATGTAATTACATTTTTTTAGTTCCATGTAGTATTTTCTAGCATACAAGTACGCATATTACAGCTCTCTAGCTAGACATTTATTCTCTGTGCTTTTATCTAATGTAAGATTTTAAAAATATAATTTACAATCAAATAATATCAAAGTAATCAAAGAATATAGACTTAATTTACTTCCCGATAAGGCATGTTGCAGTGGAGGGATGCCTGTTCCTCTGTGGCACACGAGGAGAAGCATGGGCAGAACAACTACGTGTGCTAAAAAAAGGGGTTGCTATTACCGCTGCTTCTACCAATTTTCCTAGTGAAGCCATGCCTGATGATCATGTATAAACACAGTGATTTTTTACTATAAAGATAGTGCAGTGAATCAGTCCAAATAACCAAATTCTCTACCACTCTATCATTTATGTTAAGTCAGATCCACAAGCAGTTATTTACAGGTTAAACTAGATACTTCACTGTCTGGCAAAAGAGAGTTACACATTTACCATTTTTTCTGCTGTAGAACTGATTTCTTTGTTTCTCACGTGAGTTTCTGCTGCATGGTCTGGGAATGCAGGAGGTTATGCATTGCCCTGGAGTTCAATAAGGTTTGGACAGATTTATGGATGAGTGGAATGCCCAGGCATAATGCAGACAGAACACAGCACACAGTACTCCCCAAAATCAAAGTCAGTTTGAAATGTCTTCCATTCTTCCCATCTCTTATCAAGAAAAAACATCCCATAGTGTCCTCCAAAGCCTTGGAATTCTTCTGCTCCATTAAAATCCCCAGACAACCACCTCCCACATATTGCATGTTCAGAGTGCTATTTTTCATGTGGGAGCATCCAGTGTAAGACAGGAAGACAAGGTCCATACAAATCTTTTTTAAGAAAAATAGTGCAGTTAAAGCAGGTTATATATTTCTTTCTGCCAGAGGGGAAATTAAAAGTTGTCCAGAGTGCATAGTAATTCAGAGGATTTGAATAGTTTATCAGAAGAGTTGGTGGGCCAAGCTGAAGTGTCAATCTATGAGCCAGGATAACATCTGGAAAGGTAGAGCAACAGTGTTTGGTTTTTGTGAAATGATTAAACTAAGTTAGCTTAATTCAGAGCAGCAGGAGCAACAGATGCTGTTGCCTGAGATTATTTTCTTTTGTTTCCAGATGGGGTTAGAGAAATAAACACTGAAACATAAAAAAAGATCTGTAAAGATGTCTTTCTAGTCCTTCAGCATAGCCCAGCACTGTCCATTACAGTACATACCATACGACTTTGGGTCTTGGGCATTTGTTTTCCTCAAGCTAACTTTGCTATGGAATTGTTTTAAGGGCTTTTTCAGAGTCAAGTCAAAGTGACCAACTTGCACATCATAGATCCTTTACAAAAGTCTTCTCTGGCATTACAGAATGGCAGCAACAGTCTGTGGACCACTGTAATTTTTTTCTTTTTTTTTTTTTTTTTTTAATAAACTAAGCAGTCCTACCCAAAGGATCTTCTTGATCATCCTGGTCACTGTAATAGACATACTGAGACATTTCAAGCAAAGTTATCCCTGCTTTGCAGAAGAGTCCCCTAGAAAGACAGGAAACACAAAAGCGTCAGGAAGTTATCATTTTGCAGTAAGAAATGGGTTCCACACCACTAGTCTGCTTATAATTTTGGTGATGAGACTCACATACTTACCTTCAAATAGCTTTTCATTATTTAGTTACTCCATCCAACTAAAAGCAGCGCTCAGCTGTCTTGTGCCCTGCAGATGTGAAAAGCAAGAAACAAGTGCTCCCCAAATACTAACACTACAAAGGTAGGGCAGACAGCAAGCGTAAAATCAGACAAATGCAAGTCCAATAGTCTTCATCCCCAAATTTCTCTTCACGCCATCAGACTGATCTCCACAGAGTGAAGTAATCTGATGCTCCTTAGAAAATCAAAATGTATTTGCTCTAACACTAATTGTTCCCCCAGTACTGCAGTAAGCTATAGCCAGAGAGCATTCTTAACCCTGGTCTCCTCTCTTGCTTCTCCTAAAATAAATAAATAAATAAATAGTAAGTCATATCTGCCTCCTGGCTGAATAGGATTGTAAATTATTTTTTTTTTATGTTATTATTATTTACATGACTAAACTGGTAGCTGAAATTAAATAATTTTAAAGATCTAGTTCTCAGAAATTGCTTTTTAAAATTCCTTTTTGAATGCAGATGCTTGATCTCTTTTAGGGGTTCTGGCGCATTAGACACAGAATGTTCTTCTGTAGTGTCATTCCACTATGGGGTTGACGGAGTGTCTAAAAAAAATTACCAAGTCCTAATGTTAGCTGTGTCTATTTGTCTTCACTCTATAGTACAAAAGGAAAGGAAGAGGTGCCCAGAAAGAACTCCAACCAGGACAGATTAAGGGGAAAGCTCTGTGAACAATCAAGCTCAAAGAACAAGTTTTTGTTGATTTAAAACCAACTAACCAACCAACCAACCAAATAAAAACAATGACAAACACATTTAAGCATTAGCATCAAATCCTGGGAAAACAGTTACATGAATACTACTGCAAGTCCTTCAGTTGAGGATAGACCAGGGAGGGATTCAGTTATGATGTTACCAAACCATGTAGCTGCCCAGAACAAGAGTGCTGCATATCGCTGTAAGGATGCTGCTTATTCTGCCTGTATCAAATCCCTGGAAAATCAGACCTGCTGCTGCTGAGAGCGATATTGTAGTGTCTAGAGAAACCATCACTGATGGAGTCAGAACAGCTACCCCCACTAAAGTAGGCCTTCCATCTTTGTTCTCCCTTCATCCCACCCTGTTCATCTAGGTGGGAACAACAACTCCATATTTCCCTGCCTTACTATTCCAGATCCTCTCCTTCTCATGAGAACCCTCATTTGTCCACCTGCTTGTGGCAGCCAACCCCAAAATTAAGTTTAATCTTGCCTTGCTGAGAAGCCAAAGGCTGGCATTTGGTTTAGTGTACAAGTAACGTAGATTCTTCTAGTGTCATATCTAAAATATGTTTAATTAAGTTGTGAGTTGTTGATTTCAGGTGACTGTTGATCATACTGACAGGAGTAAATAGGTCATTCGTAATCAGAGCTCAGAACATTGGAAGAAGTCTAAGAATGACTGCAATTATGTAAAATCATGCAGAACCAATAATAATGAAAAAATAAATTGTCCCCTCACTCTGAATGTACAGGCATAAGTGGAAACAAAATGGAGAAACAGAACCATACATATTAATGAGGCAGCACCATCTAATCAAAACCCATTGTCTTCTGCCAGCTCAATCAACAAATTATTATAGAGGATAATGTTACACTTAGAAACTCTAAATGTTTATAAACAATCTCAATTACTATACTGCAGTAACTTTTCTTCGAAAGCAATCAGGTTTAATATTTTATCAGAAGAAAAGGAGACATTTTTATAAGATAGAACAACTACATTGATAAAGACATTTAGTTATGTTGAATAAAAATTCTTAGCTTTAAATTAATTTATGTGATTTTTCTGAGTTTCTCAGCAGCATAAAAAAATAAACACCAAGTTGCCAATGTTAAAAGATTGTTCAGAATGCAACAGTGTTAAAAAACAGTTGAGTTCCTAGGAATCTTAAAGACATTTCTGCAAACTATTCTCAAAGTCTCTGAAACTTAATACGTTTCTTTGCATTCAATTAATCCTGTAAATGCTTATAGGGCTTCTTTCAAATCATCTTATAAATGCTAGTGTCTTATCCAGCATTAATATTCGGGGTTTATCAATTCAACACTTTAAAATGTTCATTTTGTGAAATTACCATGTTTCCTGCTTTCCTTTCTTCCACTGCCTTTAATTCCCAATGTTTACTAGTTTGAGTGATTTTTTTTAATTTCTTTTATTCCCCACTGCCCTATGTTGTTTTCTTTTTTAAATTCTCATTATATTGTAAGTTCTAAAGTTGTACACTGTCTTTAGGATTTTTGATAGATTATGTAGTTATATATGATTTTTTTCATAAAGTAATATGTATATGTGTGTGTGTATGTTAGAGATTGTATGTACATTTGCATCATATAATGATTAAAGTTACAGTCAGCTCTTCTGCAGAGCAAGCACCTTCAGTCCACCCCATGCATCCCTGTACATAGTGTATTTAACAAGTTAGAAATTCTTCTACGTACACATATTTATGCATAAAAAAGCATAAATCTTGTTCAACCTGAAACATAAAAATTTCACATCTCTGAAGATTCCATTTCAACATACTTCACTTCATAGTAAAAGAAGCCTTTGTTTCTGCTACTCTGATACTAATTAGGCAGTGTTGGTTTGGGTTTTTTGTAAACTTATTTTATTTTTGAAATATCATATGTTACCATATTTTTATTTTAATGAAACCATTTCTATATGCAAGACCCCTAGCTCTATGTAAGAGGAAAGGCGAGTAAACATCAGCAAGTATTGTAAGGACTTAAATAGTAAAAAAATAACTTTTTTTCTTTTATTTCTTAGAACAAAAGTTAGAGGTTTTACAATGAGTTGTTAAACTGAGTTCTTTAGAAATAATAAAAGCCAAAAAGCACCCCAGAATTGTAATCAGCATATTATTGATAACTGTATAAGCAATCAAAGTGTGCCAGTCAGTCGTAGGAAAAGCTATTCAAGTTCAGTCAACATGTTTTAATTCTGTAGCCACTGATGAAGCTCCCACTGAATTTACTGAAAAAAACAGTTGGGCTAACACTGACAGCTTGACCAAATTTCTCTGAAGTGTGTTTAAAAGCTACAAATATATCTTTATTAGATGCAACCTAACTTTTAAGTGCAACATTTAATATAGAATGGGGTTTTCATCTCCAGTTCCTATGAACCTATAATTAATTGAAATAAATAGGTATATACTGTATAAATAGGTATACTGTATATTGTATAAATAGGTATATGCTGTAGTCATTCCTAGCAAAACTAACCCATGCCTCTGTGTTCCCCTTGGCAGTGGCTCTAAAAACAACTTATCATTGAATGATGGGACTATGAAACCACCTTCACTTTCTTCTTCTTCACTGTTCCCTTCTCTTTTTTCCCTGGCCCAAGAAAAATTATCTAGTGACAAGCAGAATTATTCAGGAATGGTAAAGGCCTATCATGTTATTTAAACACTGAAAAGAGGCAGAGTGATCTAAGCCTAGGAGTGACAGCTGTGACTGCTGGGATTTGTTGCCAGCTCTGGGAATGACTTGCTCTGCAGGCTTGCCAACTTTTCTAGCCTATCTGTAAAATGGAACTAACATTTTTTGATGCCATAGAGCTAAGCATTTTGAAGTACTTTGAAGATGCAAAGAGCTTTAATAGTGTTAAATATCACATTTTAACTACATAGACCAAAGAAGAGAGTTTGGAAATTTTTAATTTTTTTCCCCAGAGACACCCTATTATGCAAATTAAACCTGATTCTGGCCCAACTATGAATCTGAAACCAGTGATGGATGGAAAAATCAGGTTTTCAAAGGATATCCATCTTTAAGCAGAGGAATATTAGCCTATGGGTTTTTTTTTTTTAATTTGTCTTATAGAATATGAATTAATTTCATTTTTTTCAGTATCTTTTTCTGCCTGTTTCTCATTATTTTTTGTCCCAGTTCCATGACTGACTCTTCACTTTTACTTTTTATCCCCTCAAAGTTTAAGAAATGTTGAAAGGTGTGGATTGTATGAAATGGACCTTATGAAAATTTTTCCAGAAAGTATTAAACAATGCTATTCTGAGTCCTAAATAGAACTGGAGCCAGCAAAATAGGTAGCATAATCCTGTTATATCAGAAGAGGACTACTAGAGATGACCAAGTCTATAGAACCATTTTTCAAGGTACCTCCCTGCAAAATTCCCTATGTTGAATTAAAATAGAATTGAAATGGTGCAGAAAGGTAATTAAAATTATCCAGGAACTATAAAAACTGTTTATATGTTATCAGTAAAGACTTATCTTTACAGTGCGATGGAATACAGCACAGAAAGACTTACATTGATACAGATTGAGGGAGGTACAACTGCAACATCTAGAATTTAGCAGAAAAACAAGTTTAGACATAAAAAACATAGTAGGCCATAAGTGACAGGGGATCTTGTATCAAATTGTTTCCAGATCATGGCAATTTCCTTTCCAAAAAGATACTGCTATTCTGCATCTTATTATGGACCTCGTTTAGCTTGCTCAGGCATCTTTATGCTCCATTGTATGAAGGAGAATCTCCCGTAAAGGAGCCTGATTTGTGTAAACAACAAAATGAAGACAGAGAAGGTGTCCCAGTTTGCCATGGGTGTATATTTTTGCTTTAATGCAAGCAATAAACCAAAGGTCTGAAAAACTGTGTTACGGAACGCACACCTAAGCATATGTTGATAATGGTGTAAATGGGCCTGAAAGGCCTGAGTACAGCTTATTTTGGAATGACTGTAATGGAGGAAATATAAAGACACAAGGCGGATAATCAAATAACCTCACAGTATCAAATTTAGTGTTCCAAATGCAATTATGAGTAATGGATATTCGTAGGAGGCTTGTTAAAACAAAGAGTGAAAATGGAGAACAATAACACATGCAAGTGTAACCGCTGTACATTCAATACCATAATAAACTACTAATTCAGATTTATTTCACATTTCTGCGTGTAGAGAGGTATGTAACCAAACGTAGCACATAGAACCTTCACAAAAAGAATAAGGCAAACATAGCTGTTCTTCACCCCTATGTAATTTGTGACTAAAGGTGAATGGAGAACAACTAGGGATAAGAGGTGAAATTATGCAGCATCAAATTTCAGGCAAAATGAAAAATGTTTTTCTACATAGCACTTAAACTGAGAAACTCCTTGCCACATGATTATGGATTTAAAAACTGAGACACATAAATGGAAGGAGAAGCCATCAGTATTTACTAAACATAAAATTATTAATACTGTATCTGGCTCAGAAAATCACAACATCATTTGCAGCATTCTGGAGTTCCAGGCTCAATCGACAAAGAGAGTGTGAGGAGACAGAAATGAATTTCTGAGGATATTAGGACCAAAAGTTAAGTTTCAACAACAAGTTTCAACAGACAACGAACAGGGGCAACCAGTAACCCCAGCAGGAGGTTAACCCCAGCATATTCTGGAGAGTTCAGTCCTTATGTATCTCTCCTATATGGGTTCCTTGATTGCCTTAAGAAACTTCACCAACATTATCTAAAATGCTTCATTTCCAGGCCACCAGTTTGAAATAATCCACTGAGAGAAAGGTTTTCAGTCTGTCACTTTCTTTTATGAACTTTGCCTTAGCTTCTTCGTTCTTCTGGGAAGAAACTGAATTTATGTGACGTAGTCTCAGTACCAATCCGTGAGATATGGCTAAAACACTTAAGAATCAAAGATAGATTTTAACAAGGGCAAGGTGCCTATTAGGAGTAAAGATCTAGGTGAAAGATAAAGGAATTTCTTCAAACTTAAAAAAAAGACAAAAAAACCCACAACAACAACAAAATGCAAAAACCAAAAACCCCTGTGGATTTGAGATTTAAGATAAGATTTGAGCTTGGTCTGTTTGTTTTTTTTTTTTTTTTTCTGAAACAATTTGCCACTGAAAATAGGTGTTTTATAGTTGAAATGCCAGCAGACCTATAATTCTACAGATAAAATTGGTAATGCTATAATATATCATGGTTTTCCATTGAAAACAATTAAGTTCATTTTGCTGTGTTGCCAAATTGTAATTTACAGTACATCTGTAAATTCTCAGAGGTAAGGAAGGATTGGTTATATCACAGCTAATTAGTATAAGATAAATAATGAAAACTCATACCTTGTTTCTTGCTTTTTTTTCTTGAAAATATTTTGAAAATGTTGACATTACTTCACAGCGGATGAGATTTATGTGTTCAGAGGCTATCTGTATTTTCACCCTTTGTCAGTACTGTCTTCACAGCTGTCACAAATATTCTGTAACACTTCAAATTTTATGACACTAATTACATCTAAAATGCTTGTGTAACTAATATGTAAGTATATTGTAAGCTTGTGCACAGCTAAATGAACTTCTAGAGAAATTGTAATGCTTCTTCATTTGTATATTATATAATTATAGTTCGAGTTGTATTCGATCTGAAAAAAAAATTGCACATACTGTACAATCCCTGAATTTACTTAATGAGTGCACATAGTGTTAGAACTGATTCATAGTTCCTGCTGCTCAATGGCATAGGAATTACAGAAGATGTTATCTCATCAATCCACCTCAGCATTTTATCAGTCGGTAGCGTATTTATTACAGCCAGAAATATCAACTGAAACGTATTACAACCTGGTTTACAACTGCATTTGTAACTTACTTCATGTACACTTAAAATGAATGATTTGTGCTCAAAGTATATTTCGAAAGAATTAAAAGAAACCCCAAACTATTCTACATATTTCATTCGAAATATTCTGTTATTTCTTGGAGAGCCAACATATATTATCCTTTTAGAGCAAATTAGCCTACATTACATATGAAGAAGACAGACATAAACACCTAAAAAGTCTGGGCAACATTCTCCTATTTTTTGCCCTGCTCATTGTGGCAATCCACCTTTCAAAGCTCTCTACTCTTTGCTTCTCTGAGGCAGAGAAACAGAATCTCAGTACTCCAACTCTCAAACTGTTTGGGGAATATCCAACTTTTTGGATGCCTCATGGTTTTGAATTTGTTGGTCTGTATACTAGGGCCAGTACTGACCTTATCTTGTATTTTCAAGGCACTCTCTTGGGATGTAGAGCCTTTGTCTAAATTCATTGTAAGATTGAAAAGCATCTTCTGCTTACCACAAATAAATAAAACTTCCTCCTCAAACTCTTAAGTAGCTTAGGTGAATGCCTTTCTCACAATCTCACTAATGATTTCAACTTTCTGGTCTGAGTAGTTTTTTCCATAGCCCTTTCTAAACACATTGTAGTCTTATTTAAAAAAAAAAAAAAAAAAAAAAAAAAAAAAAAAAAAAAAAGAAGAAGACAAAAGAAATGGAACACAGCTTGAAAAAGAGACTGACTTTTTAAGGTTCAGTGCCCTTCCCTCTTGCTCATCTCCCTTGGAAGTTTTCCATGAAGGTGTACCTGTTAAAGGAGGCAAAATAGTCTCATTAGACTCTTAAGGATTTATCAAGCCTAAACTACTACATATGGTTGAAAAGGTAGGCAAATTAAAGCCCGTCCTTTAGTAATCTTAGAGCCTCTCTGCCAAGAAACATCATGGTCAATTCTAGTGGATGATCACTGATATCTGTCACATGACTTATTTTTTGCAAAGGCAAAAATCTCTTTTGTTAAGAGTATTTTTCTTGCTTGAAGCTTCTTGATCAGCATTCTTAATCCGTGTTCGAAAAAGAGAATATCTCTCTTTTATTAATATTATTCAGTCTGTGCTACCATCTCTTTGGGATTGCATGAGAGACAAAAATTAAGATTAAAAGATATACTTCCAGATTGGAATTGGCTGCTTGCAAGAAATATGTATAGTGAGTTATAAACACATGCTGAATTCCTGTGTTGTACTGTAGAGGCAAATTTTCCCAAATAGATGAAAATATCAGAGTACTGGCAATGATCTGCCTATGTTCAGTAACAATATTTTGGAATTTCCTATTCCAAGTACCAGTTCCCCATGCAAGAATAGATATTCCTTCTGCCTTGAGTACAATACAAAAGAGAGGGAACAAGTTGGCCTCCAGCAGCCCCTTTTCTCCTCAGACTACTGTGCTGTTTGTGGGAGTGCATCCTTTTTCAACAGAAGAGGAAAAGAAATTATGATAAAGGCAGACAAACAAAAAAAAGAGAAAAAAAAATAATGAAAAATGTTGCCCTTTCTGAAACAATAATCTCTGCAGGGATGAAAGAGGAGCTATCAGCCTGTCCTCCATGCAAAATAAAACAAAGGCAGGTGCTACACCAAATATTCCTGTACATCTAGTGGGAGGTAATTGAATTAAAAATAGCCATCCTGAGGTGAAAATAGTTCCTCTGTCTGTATTTGTTGCCCTAAACCAAAGGCTTCTGGCTATATGACACAGTTTCAGGAACTACTTTTCCCCCCTCGGGCAATATTTTACAGCTGCAACTTCAAGTTCCAGAGTTTACCTGGAAGATACCAATAATGAGACTTGTGAGGGTCCTTTACAGGGATTACAAATGAAAACTGGATTGGATAGAATTTATGGAAAGGCAGAGTTCAGGCTGTAGGACTAGGGACATACTTGGGATCTTGAAGACAAAAGGAAAGAGAGTGAGACGAGAACCCACAGAGGAAGACAGTCTTAAAAGAAGGCTTTTCAGCAGAAATAGGTAGAAAGGCATGCAGCATACCAGAAGGATTCAGAAAGGAAACAGGTTAGGAGAATATATAGGAAACATAAGAAAAGGGGGAGGAAAAAGATGGAAGTTATTATGCCTAAAGCATTAAATTCAAGAACCAAACTGAGGAGAAAAAAGACAGACCGTGTAGGAATACTGGTTAAAGTGATATCATATACTACCTTCCCTTGTTCCTTTTCAGATACGTACTGGTTTACACTTTCTAAATGTATTTTCTCAATGACTGACACTAGCTGATCCTTGCAGTTTGTAAGGAAACACACCTCAATTTGCAAGATCACAGAACTTTTCTCTGGCTGGGTTTATGAACAATCCAGTTTTACTTGTCCATTTTTCATTGAGACCCAATCTGCTTTGCACTTAGCAGATTCCCCTGCAATTTGTGTAAACACTAGGTAAAATTCAAGAGAAAACAAGCTTAATTCGAGCAAATGAAAGGGGTAAGGTCTTCATGATGAAATCAGAAATAAGTTTCCCATAACAGAAAACAAAAATGTAAAAAAAAATCTTCTTTGGATAAAACTCAACATTAAGGATCATTTAAATTGTTCCAGTACCTCACCTAACAGCATCTGGGGAATTTGTCTGTAACTTAGTAGGGCTGGATCATCTCTCCGTTCAATTTAGACTGCACTTTTTTTCTTTTTCCATTTATTCTGCTTCTTTCTATACTTTTTTCTTGGTGTTTTATAATCCATTAGGAAGGTAGTTTGAGTAATGGAAATCTCTTTCATAAATATGGCTGCAATAGCTAAAAGTTTTTCACTTTCAATACAAACAAAATCTTCAGTGTGGGCTCTTAGGACTTACTAATTGCAAATAAAGGGATCTTTCTTCTCTTTGGAGAGATATTTCCAGACCATCGGATTGCTACACCACTTCGTGGATGGTATCTCTTAGAAAGTTTACATTATCCATACGTTTTATTAAAATTAATCGTAATCTCAATTTCTTTAAAGAGACCACACAGAACATAAAGGATTAGCTGTCAGACTTGTTTCTTCTGCATTCCATTACCTTTTGTCATTTCAGGACCTTTGACATCATGTGAGGAAGCTCATTCCTGAAGAGAAAAGGGGAGCTGGACATTACAACAGTCTTATCCTAATCTGAACATTAGAACAGATTACTGATATAGGGACACTCTATGCTGCTGGAGAGTAGCCTTAAACATTGGATCCCTGTTAATTGTTATCTTGCTCCCTCGCTATATTTTACACCACCCAAACTGGCTTTCTAGAAGACAAATCTATTAAAGTGAGAACTAACGCACAGTGTGGACGCAAATCAGCCTTAACTGCTTGGTTTCAGAGCCAAGGACTGGCCTTTGATCCGCTGTCATTTAGCCACACTGACATAGTCAACAAAAGACTGAATGAAAAGAGGAACATTTCAGAAGATGTTAAGGTGTGCGGGAAGCACAAGAGACAAATTAGAAGAAAGTGTTAATGGTAAGTTTGTTATAATAGCACTTTGAAGCCATTGTGTTAGGTGTGGTAAAAATGCAGAACAAAAGATAAGTTTGGCCTGCACAAAGCTTGCAATCAAATTTATAAGACAAGAGGCCAAACTAGGATGTTGTCAGACAGCAGGGGAAGAAGAAAGTAAATTCTGAGTTGATGGTCCCCAGTAGTACTGGAAGGGCTAATTATTGGAAAACAATAGTTAGTACCAGTATTTTTTCAGGATCTTAAAAGCAAAGGAGGTTTACAAAGAAGGACAAGCAGTTAAAAGTAAAAAGCAAGTGACAAAAAAGAGAAGAAATGACAGTCATTGTCCTCAACTACATGTCATGGTTTAGGCACTGAGTGTTTTTACATTCACAAAAACAATTCCAAAAATCAAGGAGTACTTTTGTCCTCAACTTGTGAATTTCTGGCCATATTAGTGTTATTTCATGTAATTTTTATGATTAATTCACCAATTGTAAATCACTGAAGTTAGCAGTAGGTTTCACTAAATATTTTCCTAATTTTTATACTTACTTAGTTGAAGAAGAATTAATCTCAAAGAATACAATAAATTTGTCAGTATTTCCTTGAACAATTGGAATTAATAAATCTTCTCATATGAAGTTAAAATCTTTATGCTGTTGTTAGAAATAATTGTTATGTATCAAGGGAAATATGCCCATCAGTTACTCTTGGTGAGATTCCAGGATATATCAAGACATATTGAATATGCGATCTTCAGGATGCCATTATAATCAAAAGAATAATGAGGAATCTAATTGCTGTGATTTCTGTTGCTATTCAACTTGCTTTTTGTTCTTCAGAAGAAGCTACATAATATTGCTCTGATTTTTCTGATTTTTCATAATATTGTTCTGATTTTTCTGATCCTCAGTGATAGGAAGAGTGGATGTTTCTATTGTCCCATTTGGAGGGTCATGAGTGCACTAGAAGAAGCACCATATGAAAGCACTATGCATTGTATTATTTCATAGAAGAAGGAAGGTTTCAAGGAAAACGCTGAACAGCACTTGGCAAGCAATCTCAACCTCTTTCTTCAGTGACAAATGCAAGCACTCATGTTTCAGTCCAGCACTCTCCTTATTCCAGTATCTTAACAGCAGCCAGTGTTGAGGCATCCTGAGCATGAACAAGGAAATTAAAAAAAATATTCTTCTACTTATCACATACAAGCAATAACAATTACTAAACGCACAGAAAGTCACACGCCTGCACAGCCTGTGAACTGAAGCTGGTCCTCAAGGCTGGACAATACCATGCACCCAGCTAAACAAACTGTAAAAGTAAGCTTCAGGAACAGACTTTAATCTCCTTCTGGAGAAATATCCAGAAGTATTGCCTGCTGTCCTCAAACACTCAGTGGGTGCAGGAGTCATGTGGCTAAGTATAGGTGGCAATTCCATTTCAGATGATCTACTGTATCTTCACCTTGATACAAGAAAGAAATTTACACTTAGAATCACTCACTGGAACAAATTCCCCAGGGACGTGATAGAGTCCCCACCACTGGAAGTTTTCAAGGTGCGATTTGACAGGTTATTAGATAATCTCATTGGAGCTCCCCTTCCCACAGAAGTTTGCACACCGGATGATCTTTCTACATCCCTTCCAACCTGGGCTTTTCTATGATTCCATGATTCTGTGTCTCCGTGATTCTGTGATCCTATGATTCTATGACTGTATCTGTGGTGAGTTGACCTTGGACAGCTACCAGGCACCCATCCAGTCACTCTTCTCAACAGGACAGAGGGAGAAAATAAGGTAAAAAAGCTGACTGAGGATCAAGATAGAGAGAGGGACATCATCTACCAGCTACTGTCATGGACAAAACAGACTTGACTTAGGAAAAATTAATTTAATTTAAAGCTAATTTAAATAGATTTGGATAGTGAGAAACAAAGACAAAATTAAAACAACACTGGGCACCACTGAGAAGAGTCTGGCTCCATCTTATTAACTCCTCCCCATCATACAGTTGTACAAATCATAAGACCCGCTCTGAGCCTTCTCTTTTCCAGGCTGAGAATCCAACCTTGCTCACCTTCTCCTTGTGCATCAGAGGCTCAGGTCCCTTCATCATGTTTGTAGGTCTTTGCTGGACTTGCTTCAGTCTATGTTTGTCTTGCACTGGGGAACCCAGAACAGGACCCAGCATTCTAGGATGTGTCTCATCAGGGCTGAGCAGAGGGGAAGGATCACCTGCCTATCACCTGCCTCCACTCTTTTTTGTCCTTCTTAAAAACAAAAGTGATTTTTGCGTTGTTCCCCAGTTTTCATGACCTTACAAAAATAATCAAGAGTGGCCTTGCATTGACATCAGCCAGCTCCCTCAGCACTTGTGTGTGCATCCCATCAAGTCTAGGTTTTTTAACTGTTCCCTAACCTGATCCTCCTCCACAATGAGGGTAAGTCATTTTTACTCTGGACTTTCACAGTGGTCTCAGGGACCTGGGATTTCTGAAGACCAGCCTTACTAGTAAAAATCAAGATGAAGAAGAGTATCTCAGCCTTTTCCATGTCCTTTGTCATCAGGCTCCTTACCCCATTCAGCAGTGGTTCCATATTTCCCTTAATCCTCCTTTTACTGCTGATGTACCTGTAGAAGCCTTACCTACTGGCCCTTACCCAATTCAACTCCAGATGCATCTACTTTGGCTTTCCAAACCTGATTCCCTCATGTTCAGACAGCGTCTCTCTGTTCTTCGCAAGTCACCTGTCCCTGCTTCTACCTCTTGTACACTTCCTTTTTATGTCTAAGTGTAGTCAGTATTTCCTTGCCCGTCCAGGCAAGGTCTGCTGCTGCCAGTCCTGCTCAACAACACTGACCATTTTTCACCTTGGAGGAGGTGAAACCTGAATATCAGCCAGGTTTTCTGGACCCCTCTTCTCTCCAGGGCTGTATCAGTTGCAATACAGAAACGTCCTGGATTGCTTGTGCCCTGTTGTATTGTTCTTCCAGCAGATAATGGGCAGCCTATATCACCTTAGGTTCTGGGTTCACGTTAGGTTCCAAACTTTTAGATATATATAAAGTTAGGCAAAATGAATTCATTTATTTGTCTATTACAGGGTAACCTGTAATTCCAGAAAATCCATAGAGCTATTGTTAGTCCTGTCTTTTTATACAGGAAAGCATAATAAATGGAGCCACTGTCCCTTCTCTTTTTCTATCTTCCAGCTCACCTTCTGTGACCAGAAGGGAAAGGACTGTCAGGATGCATCAAACTATTGGTTTTTTTTCATTTTTGAGTACACAGGTTCAGAAGTCATCAACTTTTTGTCTTTCATTATCATGAGATGCTAGTTCATGTCACAACTAACCTTAGTTATACATGTATTTGCCAAAGACTATTGTCCATAAAAAAAGCGCTTTTTTTCTTTCTATCTGAATTCCACTTTGAAAAAAAAAAAAAAAAAAAAATCTACACCAGGCTTGTTTATTTCCAGGGTGGCAATTCTGAACTATGTGATCCTCTGAATCAATAAAAGCATCAGCCTGAAGTTAGAAAGCTGTAAGCTATTTATCTTCTGTACTCTTCTGTAAAGGGGCTGAGAGGGAGACACTATTTTAACGTAATGCTATTCTCTCCAAAAGCTGAAGTATATGCACAGTAATTAATTGTTATTAATTTTTCATTTAATGACTGTATTATGAAGGGAAAATAAAGTACTGTCCAACTACAACAAATCCAACTCCAAATCTCAGAGTTAGATTTGAAACATGAATCTGTTTCCCCTGGGCTGTAATTGTAGGAGTTGGATAGCACTTTGATGGAAATCATCTGACTTTGTCTCTCTTCCTCAGCTGGCCGGCAGCTTACTAGCAGCACAATCCATAAGGATTTCTTAGTTTGCACGTACTGTCTACACCACATGAATCAGTTCCTTCTAGTGCTGCCCTCAGTGGACAAGTACTGCCAATATCTACTAGTTCAGAAACTCAAGTCCAGACCTTAAAAAAAAAAGCACTTTAGGGAAGAAAAGGAAGTACTGATAATGCATGGTTGATTGTGCTCTAAAATAAAGGGTAAAGGTAGAGGTAAGCCTGAGGTTATCATTGGTTTATTCCAACTTTAGTCACTGCTGTCTATCAATAACTAAGTATAGTCAGGCTAGTATTTCTATGTGCCCCAACTATAACTCAGTGACCGAAAATTGCTGTATATAATAGGTCTCTCTCTTCCCTACCAGTAAACACTAAGTTCTAATTCAAAGCAATTTCAGTGTTATCCAGCCCCATAGACAATAGGAATTGATGATCTGCTCTTTCACTTGTTTCTGTTCTTCGTGACAAATTGATCTGATAAACCAGAAAATTAAACCGTGTCTGGAAGAGCCAGACTAAACTCCATAAAAAAAATAGAAAAAATAGGATAAATACTTATTTGGATCAGACAAGCATTTTGATGAAACCTTAACTATAAAATAGTGACTAATAATATATAACAGTGTTCAGAATGACATACAACACACTGTTAAACACAGGTGTGAAAAAGAGTCAGCCCAAATTCAAAAAGGAATAAAAGCAGAAGTTATAAACTTGTAAAGCATGTGGTTAACCTTTTAAATACGTAATCTACCCCGAAATCTTCAACTGAATTAAAGAGGGCATACTGCCGCCTTCTCCAAATACTGAAGAAAAAAAGTAATATCAACAATAACACAGCAGAAACTAGAAATCATACCAATGACTTAGGTGACAAATTTAGCACCTGCAATAACAAACAGCAAAAAGAACGAACATTTTGAGAACATCACATATACCATAAATTGTCTACTTATAAATAATACTTAGATATACTAGGAAAAGAATGGATAAAATGTGTTAGAAGTTGAAAAACCTCAATATGGAACTGTTTATGTATTGTCAAAGCATAGAATTTTCCACATGGAGCTGAGCTATTAATATCCCAGAAAAGATATAGTATTCATGAAAAGAGTGAAAAATGCAATACCTACCTGGTTACTGAGGAGGAAAATATTTCCTGTTTTACAAAAGGTACCATTTTATGTCTTAAAAATCATACAGTATCGCTCTTCTCTTCCAGAAGTTATTGGGACTAAAGAAATTAGTGACTCCTTTTAAAATTCCTTCATTCCCCTGAAAGACATGAAGTGTTTAATCCTACAGTATTCTTCACTTAGGAAATTCCATTGACCTCAGAACTCAACTCTGGATATACATAAGAATGGTAACTTTTATTCATTTTTTTCCCCATGGGTCCTTTTTGAGGCTTGTCCAAGTAAAAATGTCATCCGTCTTTTCTATCAGACCACAGAACACAAAAATCAGTGCCTTAGAGTCTGAGCTTTGTCTGCATTCATTTCCACCGTGTGCAAGAACTGTAATGAATTTGCATTGAAGTTGGATTTCACTGATTTAGGAAGAAAGATTAAAAGTCTTCACCTCACTGAAGCCCTGAGTTACAGTGCAGTAATTTCCTTTTTAAACCATGTGCAGCAATTACTCTGCATCATAGCTGTAGCACTGGAAGGTTAGTTATGTTTTGATTCTCCTCACTGCTTGTAAGTCTTTAACTCTCAGACAGATATTATCCTCCTGGTATCAGGGACTTTAAAAACAAAATAAAAACGTGAGCCTTCAAAGGGTTCTAAAGAAAGAGGAAATGTCTGCTTGATTATATTATGTTCCCTTAGACCTTTATCCAAATTTTACTGAAATCAATGGGTAGAGCCCTATATACTTCAGAAGGCTATAGGCCCTTATTTTCTATCTGTTCCTAGTGCTATACAAGCAACCATCTTTTAAAATGGTGAGACAGGGTGAAGTAGGGTGAGTAGAGCTTTCCTGTTCTTTGTGAGGAATCCAGGCAAATTGGAGCTTCAGAATGAAGTAATATCAAATATAACTGAAAAAAAACAAACAACAACAACAAAAAAACAATAAAACCCAAACCACAAAATACAGTAATGCAGCTCTCATTGTCCTTGGGAGAAAACAAAGTTATAGGCATGAAGTGATTGTCACTCAAAACATCTAATCATCCACAGTGCTCTTCCAGCATATCCACCACGCTTGAAATGTCACAAATGAGGATGTTACAGTTTTTTTTTTTTTTTAATCCTTCCTTTGAAGCCATCGGAAGACACTAGAAAAATCACTGATCTAAATACAGAAATTTCCTGAACTGGCATGTTGAAAAAGTTCAACTTCATCATCTCATTCCCCCTTCATCACCCCCTCAAAAAAAGCAGAGATTTACTTGTATTTTGCAAAGAAGGTTTCTCTTACTATACCTATCTTCAAACTGAAATATGAAGGGAAAAAACCCCAAACTTCTGTTTTGCCCTTAGTTCACAGCAAGAGAAACATTTTTCTCCAATCACCCACTGATTAAGATTCTGAGAGCTTCCTTGTTCACGGAAAAAAAAAAAAAAAAAAAAAGAAAAAATGTATAACCAATAGGAGTATTGTAATTTGCTAGCATTATAATTTGGCAATATAAGCTTTTTGTCAATCAGTCACCCTCTGCTACTTCATATGGACATGTCTGTTGGGAAGGGCTTTGATCCACCCTAGCAGCTGAAGTTGAGAGAAGTATTAAAGTCCCTCTACCACAGAGATGAAATCGAACATTCATCTGCAACACAACAAATAGAAATAAATGAGCACAGAAAACAAGACACACAGCTAAGTGCTTTCCCATATCTAGTATACATAAGCCAACTAACTGGTGGCATTACGTTCAACAGGAAAAAAAGGGAGTCTTTGTATAATAATAGCTCTTTGCAGGTGCAGAACTAAGATGACAGCTGGAGGAGGCATGGTTCTATTTTTTATCCTCAGAGTGTAGAATGATGAGGGAGATGATGCAGCACTCTATTAATTTCTGTTCTGACAGTGTTGGTCTTGCTCTTAAGTTAATATGGTAAATATGGTTCATGGTAGCATATTACTACATGCTACATAGCCATTGGTTATTGCAGTTGGTGTTGCAAAAGCCATTCAAACAGAGTGGCTGTATTGCTTTCCCTGTACACGTGATCTTTGTTTTTGACAAGGTCAGGTAGAAATAAGAGCATTTATGTGACTCATAAACTACAAATAAGTTAGCAAAAATTTTAAAAATGTCATTTCAATTGGAGTCAATGTTTATGTTTCTACCAAGTGGAAAAGATGGTTACAGATACTACAGTAACAACAAGTTTTCAGGTACTGTAGACAATATATTACAGTTGTACCTGGTGCCTCCCACATACAAAATTGGCTATGTAAGTATGTGCCCTGACACTCATGATACTCCTGTGTTAGAATATAATGTACATTAGTTTTAATGTACATTAAATTCTGCTGCAGATCCCATGATGCCAGGCACTCCAAACACAGTAATTTATGAGAACTCAAATCTTTTCTCAGGTCTTCAAGCAAGTATCGATATGGCTCACAATAAAGATAACCGGCTAGCAACATCTCAGGAAAACAGGAGTGACAGGAGAATCTATGGAGCCATAAGAAATTCTGTGTCAGCATGGACCAGAGAACATTTTAAGCCCTTGTAGATGATTACAAAGACAAGACTGACCAAAACATTACACATTTCGCTGAAATTGCTAGGAAAAATGCATATTTATGAGACAACCTGCAGACACTGCTTTTATGCCAACCTCATAGTAAACAGGATGTGCTTTACACAGAAACAGCAACTGCATTGCTCCAAATGCAGGAAATATTCACTGGGCTAATTAATCCGTTAAAACTTCAGTTATCATATTTCCTAGGATGCATCAGGATCAAGTTGGAATGCTCAGCTTAAACAGTAAAAGGCAGGGCATACAAATGCAAAATATGCAAATGCCCAGGATCATTTTTGAACTGAATGCCATGAAAGTAGCTTGTATGCATTCTTATACATGCTATAGAATGCAATGTAGATAGTAAAATTCAACAGCATATGTTAAACAAAAAGGACTTTTTTCCGTCCTACTTGATAAGGAAACCATTAAGTCTTGGAATAAGTTTAATCAAAGTGAAGAGACAGCTTTCTGACTTAACAGTTAAATGGGAAAACAATCACCATTGTCCACTGCAGAGTTCTATTCTGGTAAAAATATTCCAATATGAGGAGCTCCAACTATTTATCTGCAGCAGAAAAGAATTAAATCTTACTCTTCAGAGGAAGAATCTTCTTCGCCATCTTCAGCATCTTCCTACCCAATCCTTATTTAATACTTTTATCTCCGTTCTAGAGCATATCAGGTTTTCTGTGCTGAACTACGAGTTGTGAGCTTTAGGGCATGGTTTCCAACTGTTAACCGTAGGTAAGGTCCCATGCCAAAAAGAACTAAGATTATTAATAGTAATGATTAGTAATCACAGAATCACAGAATGGTTGAGATCACTCATTCTAGCCTTCCCTGCTCAGAGTACGGTCAGCAAAAGCAGATTCTAACCTTCCCTGCTCAGAGTGCGGTCAGCAAAAGTGGATATCTCAGTACTATTTCCAGTCCAGTTTTGAATATCTCCAAGGATGGAGACTCCGCAGTCTCCCTGAGAAACCTCTTCCAGTGTTTCACCAGTCTCACAGTAAAATATTTTTTCTTATGTTCCCGTATTTCAGTTTGTGCCTATTGCCTCTTATTTTTTCAATGGGCACCACTAAGATTTTGTCTTCATCTTCTTTATTTCTTCTCCTGCGCCCAATCAGCTATTTATGCACATCGATAAGATCCTCTTGAGCCTTCTCTTCTCCAGGCTGAACAGTCCCAGCTCTCTCAGTCTCTCATATGTCTGAGGTTCCAGTCCCTTCATCATCTTTCTGGCCTTTTGACAGTATGTCCCTGTCTCTCTTGTACTGGGGAGTCCAGAATTGGACCCAGCGTTCCACATGTTTCTCACCAGTGCTTAGTGGAGGGGAAGGATCGCCTCCTTCTACCTATTGGAAATGCTCTTCCTCATGCAGCCCAAGAAGCTGTTGACCTCCTTTGCTGCAAGTTCACCCTGCTGGCTCATGGACAGCTTGCTGGCCACCAGGACCCCCAGGTCTTTCTTTGCAAAACTGCTTCCCAAACAGTCACCTTGGTGCATGGGATTGTTTCTCCCCAGGTTCAGGAGGCATTTCCCTTTGTGGAACTTCATGAGATTCTTGTTTGCCTGTTTCTCCAGCTTGTCAAGGTCCCTCTGGATGGCAGCACAACCATCTGTCATACCAACCAATATTCCCAGTTTTGTAATGTGATCTGCCTTCCCCACACACAGATTACTTATTCTTTTCTGGACAGAGGAAGTATTCCTGTAGAAAACCTGAAAAACATTGCTACTTAATCAAGAGATATAGAGGCTTCTTTTCATTTGCCTATTTTGCCTTCATTTGTCTTCAGATACAAAATATTTTTGTTGGAATAGACAGAGTATCTATCCACTGTCTCTGCTGGGAGGAATTAAAACATGATTTGTACCCTAATCTCAGGATATTATCCAAAATCTTTTGGGTAAAGACCCCATCATAACCTTCGGTGGCTGGGAAGATAAACTGCAACATATGCCATAGACTTCAAGCTACCCTTCTACAAGTTTTTATTCCTCTGCAAGCATGCCATTTCAGAGACAGGATTAGATATGGTATTCCAGCTCTTAAATTGCTGCATTGTATCACTCAGACATAGGCTGAAGGAGTAAATTTTATAAAGACCGTACTTAGTGAATACTTAGTTCCTAGATCAGGAAAAGTTTCTGCCAAAGAAACATGCTATTGGAAAACGTACATTCCACTTTGTCAACTCAAAATACTGCATATCAGGCAGAGATCTATGATTTTAAAAGGCTCTGGACTATTTATTGTCTCTAAAGAGGACAGGATCTACCTAACAACTATAGCTAGGTGTTGTTCTTTGATTTAATAACATTCAGTTTTATTGCATTACACTACTGCAAGTATCCTAAAAGCACATTTGTATCTGCAATTTTGATTAAAATTTCAACTCCATCCTGAAATCTTTACAGCCATCTCTTGCAGCTCATGGAGCTTCCACTTTCAATAGCTCTCAGGGTTTCCATTTTCCACTCAGTCTTTAATTCTTTTTTTTCTATTTTCAGTTTCACATTTCCTTTTTCTTTTTTTTCCATATTCATTTTCATTTCAGTCAGTGCAAGTAGATTGATGAACCTAGGTAATATGTTATAGAATCATAGTATCATAGAATAGTTTGGGTTGTAAGGGACCTTTAAAGGTCACCTAGTCCAACCCCTCCGTGTTAAGCAGGAACATCTTCAACTAGGTCATGTTGCCCAGAGCTCCATGAATGAAGTGCATCTGATCCCGTCAATCCATGAGTCTTCACCAGGAGGTATTGTAAATAAAGGAAGTCTTTGTCTTATTTCTATCTGTTGTCTACCATATTGTGTAAACGGCTGCTGTTAACAAAGAAATTTTAGTCTTGTCCTCTTAAGAGTCATTCTTGAAATCATATTCCTTGTATTGGGTTTGTGTAGCAAGGGTTTGGTAGTGGGGGGCTACAAGAGTGCCTTCTGTGAGAAGCTGCTAGAAGCTCCCCCTGTGTTTGATAGAGCCAATGCCAGCTGGCTGCAAGACGGACTCACCACTAGCCCAGGCCAAGCCCATCAGCGACGGTAGTAGCGCTTCTTGGACAGCATATTTAGGAATGGGGAAAAAAAACCCTGTGCAACAGCAACAGCAGCCAGAGGAGTGAGAATATGTGAGACAAACAGCTCTGCAGAAACCAAGGTCAGTGAAGAAGGATGGGGAGAAGGTGCTTCAGGCACCAGAGCAAAGATTCCCCTGCAGCCCATGGTAAAGACCATCGTGAGGCAGGCTGTGCCCGTGAAGCCTGTGAAGGGTAACGGTGGAGCAGATATCTGTGGATGACCCCATGCTGGAGCAGGTGGATGTCCAAAGGAGGCTGTGATTCTGTGCAGAGCCCACAGTGAATCAGGCTCCTGGAAGGACCTGTGGCCTCATGGAGATTAAATCCCATGCTGGAGCAGGTTTGCTGACAGGACAAGGATATAGTGTACATCCAAAGAGTCCATCCAGGAGGCACAGCTTGAGACAGATACACCTACGCCATACCTCATGCAGTGACTGAATTCCCAGTCCTGATCAGAAATGGTGCTCCTGGGCACATGGACAAAGAGTGTCAGTGAGGGTCCCACGTGAGCCTGCTCAAGGCCATTATGGCCTGATACAAAGTCAGGGGAAAAAAATTACCATGTCATCAAGTGTTTTAGACTTTTTACAAAGAAAAATGTAGAATTAACATGTGTTCATAATTGCAGTGGTTTGGGGGCAAAAATGCAACTGTCATATTGCACACAATTAGAAAAAACTATCTACTCATTTAATTTTTTCCCAGTCCAAACAAAATCTAGATTTATTTTCTTCTTAACTCTGAAATCCATTTCCCTGAATTACCTAAGTGGAGATAGAAAAAGATAGAATCCAATGTATCAGATAATTTTTCATGTGACAGGTTTAATTAACTAACACAAATACTGTAATTTATTAGCACTTTTAATAATGTGACCTTCAACTGTTCCTCAGAGAAAAACAAATGCTATAGACAAAGACATTTGTTCTAAAATGACAGTCACTAGTGAAACATTTTCTGTTCTGGATGTACATACACTGTATTTCTAAAAGAAGCATATAATGTTTTTATTTGGGAAAGTTTTATGCACAACACATTATTCTTGTACTGTAACTAACAAAAAAATGTATTTGACACTTATAATACTGTTGCATTACCAAGGGGGGGGGGGGGGGGGGGGGGGGGTAAATAAGGTAGCAGACTGAGCTTCATATTCATACATGATGATAAACAATAGTACTTTGCACTTACATCTTATTTTTCATTCTTAAGATGTCAAAATCCTTTATAATAAACCCCAGATTTATATTTTTATTTTATAGATGGAAGTCCAAGGATATCTGATGAAGAAAGACAGAATTACACAGGGTAACACAGCTGTTTATGGGAGGTGTAATTTCACTATATCAACTCTGTGAGATCAACAAAGTGAGAGTAGAAGATAGTTGTGCTAACCTCAACCAAGTCCTAGCTGGAATATAACCTTATAGGATGAAAACAACAGGAAATTGATAGTTGTGTTTTTTTGGGTTTTTTTTTTTTTTTTTTTTTTCCCCCAGTAGCAGGTGTTTCAGGTCCTCAGAGGTGCAGCTGGTAGCTATAATATAGTTACAAAGTATAGCATTGGCTGTAGCATGGCAACCTAAAGTTAATCCTTTGTTTTACTAAAGGAAAAATTGGAACTGGCAATACTCGCATTTTCTTTTTAATGGTCAGTTAATGAGAAACATTAAAGGGCATCAAGTTCAGTTCATATAGCATTTAATTCTTCATTCCCGCTTAACAGTATTTAAAGTAAGATAACCACACTTACAGACTCTTTGGAAGGAAATCAAGCAACGAGCACAAAGGTAGTTTGTTTCCACAGGACTTTTCTGCACAGTAATACATATTCAGTGAAAAGAAAGACCACAGGAAGCTCAGGAGGAAATCTCAGCAAAGAAGTACACAAACACCCACAGTAATCCTGCAGTGGAAGTACAGTTGTCAGCCCACCATACATTAGCCAGCACAAAAGAAAAGATCTTGAAAGTATGGAGAAAGTTAAGGACCCCATGTCCAGTTATACTAAGACCTTGGACACTCTCTCTTGGTTTCTTTTCTCCAGACTTAGAAATGCATTTTGAGGAATGGCTGTGAAAGTATTTCCAACATGGTTCCAGCTCCTCTTTCCACAGTTATGGCCTCTGGAAGCTCATCAGCTCCTACCATAACATCAGAGAATATTGTTGATGAATACCTTGGATTCTGAGAGTACTATGCTATCAGAAAACTTGCCTACTCAACAGACAGCACCACTGAGTATCTTACTGTATCAAATAATCCACCTACCTGTAGCATTTTTTCCAAGGACAAACAGTGCCAGCAATTGGAGCTAGTTTAAGCAGTCAGGTGAACCTGTGTTTTTAGAGATAAAATGACACCTGATACATGCTTTGAGATGTTTACTCTTAAGATTACACTCTCAAAAAGACATAGTATAACTAAAAGAGCTAAGCTATATATGTACATCACTGGACCTCATCCAGAAAATTAGTCCCACCAAAGTCAGTGAATCAAACGCGAGTCAGTAAACCAAATGACACATTGTGGAAGCATACCACCCAAAAGAGAGGCCAGATGTCTAAGGTAGCCAGCAGTGAATTCATTCTCCTTCCCCAGATTTTATTTTACTTCTTTGATTTTGTATACAAATTTATATTTGAAATGTTGTCCTTGGATATTTTGATTTAATTTAATGTAGCAAGCAGAAGCCTCGTTTTGCTGGGAAAGTGGCAATGTTTCTCTAGTGGTCGTAACCACTATAACTAAATAAAGGGATTTGGATTATCATTTGCAAAGTTTATTAGATTTCTTTTTAGATTTAGAGTGTTATATACAGTGGATATCATTCATTGTAGTTTCAATTATTTTGACAGATAACTTCTATTCCATTTGTACCAAGAAACAGTCGATTTTTTCTCTGATCTATTTGAAGTAAGCAGCATTGAGGTCCTTGTGTATTGTGTGCTATTCATAAAAACCTCATGCGAAGGCTAAAGAACACAGCTGAAACTTATTGTGTTCTTTTCACTTCGGATAAGCATCCAGATGCTTACCTGGGGTTTATCCAGGCCTGTCTGTTCAAGAAATCAGCCAGAGAATCTTAAAAGAATGTTTGTGCTTATGTGATTTCCAGTACATCCTATTTTCAATCCATTCCATAAAAAAAAAATGAAAAAAGTTCTTATGCTATAAGCTCACAGATCTGAGATTTCAGAGTAACTCGCCTGTTTTAATCAACCCTACCATCACGCTTCTGTGTCATGAAAATATTTTACTTCCACCTTGCAAAAAGGTTGAGTGTTTTGCCTACGTACAAACAAGTATGTAACAGAAAAGTGAGCAGTTTATACACATAGCACTTCTCAGTTTTCACTGACAACTCAAAATAAGACCTGCAAAAACCCACCTGTCTAAAATAAGTCTTGTATTTTCCTTTTCCTTCGATTAATTCCTGAAGTCATTTTAATCTTCGTGGGGTTTTTTTTGTTGTTTGTTTTGTTGTTTTTTTTTTTTTTATAAATGGGAAGACAGCTACTAATGTATACTTTTAAAGAGTGAAAATATTGTGGCTATGCTTCATGTATTGCTTCTTTGGCCATAGACGGTGAGGGGAGATGCTGAATACAATAAACTTTTCTCTTATAACCTTCCAGGCAGAATCCACATGCTTAGTTCTGGTAAAGTCACCTTTAACTATGTGGTACCTGTAGTTGTGCAATAGCCACACTGAAGTCCTAAATTATCATTCTGACCTACGAGTGTCAAAGATTTTGTCATTATCTTCAGCATTGGAACATCAGTCTTTATTTTGGAAACGATATGCCTTACTCATCTAGACCTGGGGCAGTTTAAGACACTGATACCTTTAGAGCTGTTTGCCCATGAGGTTACAGCTGGCACAGCAGAGTTAACAGAGGAAATCCGTGCTTCCACTTCAGTCAGTTCTCTATGAAGGCCAATTGGTGTTTTGATCCGAGATGCCGGATTTGCACTAACAGGTGCTAATATTAAGGTGAAAGTTCCCTTTTGCTGAGTCTTTAGGAGGGCAGAATCCTGCATCGAAAGGTTCATAACAGATGGTCAGGGAAAATAATGACTTAAACCAACAGAACTTTACTGTTGAAGCATTAAGGTCTAGAAAAAGCACCTTGTTATTGGGCAAAATGAGTTGCAGAAGTTAGCCAAGATTTCTTTGATTTTACAGTTTAGTTCAGAGTTGTATTTATTTTATTTTTTTCCCCCCAGCATTTATCCAAACCTCTACAGGAATTTTTACCTTTCATGAATTTCATGAAGGATGGAAAAAATCCCATAAATTTTCATACATTTTACATATTCCATTGGTCTTGACCATTAGCATAATAAAAAGAAAAAGAAAAAATCCTAAGGATATTTATTATGATTTTACATCAGGGTTAGATAAATATATATACATCTAGGTTAAAGTCTTTGCTGATTATGTGGACATTTTCTATAGATTTCTCCTAGCCCTTACCTTACATTGTACACATTGTATCTCTAGAGAATTTAAGGCCAGGTTAATGTTTTAATAGATATATTCAAATCAGGTCAAATTATAGTAAGTCTAAACAAAATGATCCTTTGACTACTCCTATAACTTTCTTGGTAGTCTGCTGTGTAGATCAGTAAAAGTAATCCTGTAAAAAAGAAAAAAAAAAAAAAGATGACTTTTGAAGCAGAGATATAAATCTATGGGACATTCACAGACATTCCCCAAGCCGTGGGATTCTTAGTGCTGATAAACACGTCAGAGGTGATTAGCAATCCAGGTGTCATACCCTCACAGAACAACGGTTTCAGTAGTTCTGACGCTAAAGCAATGGCCAATCATCAGAAGTCAATGGTGACATTATTTGTAATAGAACAAGAGAATGAAGGGAACACTAGGAAGTGATGTAGCATACTTTGTGGCTTATTTTTGTGTTTTTGTTTTGCTTTTCTCCACTGATCAACTTCAACATAAAAAAAAATAACAATACCTAAGTTAACACTGAAAAAAATATACTAAATGTACTGAAAAACAACCAACCAAAAATAAAAAAAAAACAAAGCTTTGAATTTCTTTGACTGAATATGTGGTTTTGAGACTTCATTCCCTCTTCATTTCTCAGTTTATTTTCCAGGATTGGCATGCTGGATCTGGTTGGGATAGAGTTAATTTTCTTCATAGCAGCCCAGATGATGCTGGTTTGTATTTGTGACTAGAGTAGTGTTGTTAACCCACTAGTGATTTGATTAATGCTAAGCGGTAGTGACACAGCATCAAGGATTCTCTCTTTCCCACTCTGTCCCTGCAGTGAGTAGGCTGAGGGTGGGAAAGAATTTGGGAGGGGACACAGACAGCTGACACAAATTGACATATTTGGAATATTCCATGCCATATAGCACCATGCTCAGCAATAAAAATTCAGGAGACGTTTTTTGAGGGATACTAGTTCCTCAAAGTCCCTCATTCAGCTCAGAGACTGAATGATCTTTTGTCTACTCGGGACATGGTGAGTGACCGCCTTTGCATCACTTTTTCTTTTTCTCTTCCTTCCTCTTTCCTTTGCTTATTAAACTGTTTTTATCTCAAGCCATAAGTTTTCTCACTTTTCTCTTCCTATTCTCTCCCTCATCCTGCTGGGGGCAAGGAGTGAACACACAGCTGTGTGGTGGCTAGCTGCTAGCCAGGGTCAACCCACCACAATTGGCATTAGAGGTTTTTTAATTGTCTTTACATCAAAGAAGGCATTTCTTGCTATCTTAGTTCCTCCACATCCTGTGCATTGGTCTGTGCTCAGTGGTTCTTTCCTTTCCAGCTTCCAGCTTTATCATTAATTTTATCCTTAGTGCATGCTGAAATTTGATACTAAATTCAACACATCCAGCAAATCTGAGTTCTGCCAAAACTGTCAGGAAGCAAAGATTATGAGGATGAATCTAATCTTATAATTCTATTGCCATAATCCAGAAATATCTTGCAAACCTCATTCACGTGTGATTTTCTGGGTGAAGTACCACTGCTGTAGAGTCAGTAACTTAACAGAAGAGGCATAAACAATCAGGACAAAATACCTCAGAAAAAAACACCATACACAATTTATATGATAACAAACATTAAGGACAGTTTAGGCTTTCACTTGAGACAAATTTTATCTTTCATTTAAAGAAGTACTACAGAGTGCTGGATTGCCTCAAAACTGCTGCTTGTAAAAGCCACTGCATTTCACATGAGGGCAGGAAAGCACATAGATACACAGAGACAGGGAATAAATGGGTGAAAACTATAAAAGATTCAGCATAATGATAAAGACATAAATTCACTTTTTCCTAACAGCTAGTTCTTCTGTAGGTGACTAAACAAAATATGTCCATATAGCACTATGAGAAATGTACATTTTTTTGAATCAAATTGAGGTAGAATTTGGGATTACAAATCCAAACATGTGGTCCCCCAGAATCTGTCCAAGCTATAGGCACTTCCAGGTTGACTGTTGTGCATTCGGGCATTGTTGTCACCCTGGCCTCTACACCTGACTGAGTCTGGATAGATCCTTAGACTAGGTGTTCATTTGCATAAGTCTTAGAGAAGGCTTAACTTGGTAGGCACGCAAAAAAAACATGTATAACCCACACCAGCCATGATCCATACAAAATGCTGGTCACACACATACATCCATTTTGATTCAGAACAGAGGAAAAAAAAAACAAACTTTCTTCACCTAACAGCTCTCGTTTTGGAAGGTGGTCAGGACTTACTAGTTTCCTTACACCGAGAGCTTTCAATCAGTAAAAAAGAGCTCAGTGTCAGTGCTGATTTTTCCTCCAAAAAGTGTTGGTTTTCTTTGTTTGTTTCTTTCTGTATTTTTTCTTCTTCTTTTTCTTTTTTTTTTCCTAGTGACAATTCAAGAGAGTTCTAAAAGCAAAACCCAGCATGTTCACTCACCTCCTTTTCAGAGAGACCCACAGTACCTGAGCTGAAGAGTTGTCCATCTTCTTTCCACTGTGATGAACAGTGGAAGGTACAAAGAGGTGGTTTAATACCTTAACTTCACTAACCATTTTTGTGGTTAGGGCATCCCTTTGGAAAATGATATTTGTGAATGTTAATGAAGGAAGGATTGCAGGGGGATTCTTCCTTTAAATTTGCCCATTTCCAAGCAACTAATTTTTTGGTAAAAATAATGGGACACCGTCACTAATTTTTAAAAACGAGAGCTCTGTCTTCAAACTAGAATCTTCGTTTAAGAGAGGGCTTGAGGCTTGAAATCTCTAATAGAGGTGCCGGTGCCTTCCTAGGCTTCCTGCATTAAGTGTCTGTATTTTGAAAAGGTGTGGAATGCAAGACTGAGCCTTGAACCTGTGGGTGAACCAAGTCACTTAGAGATGACTTTCAGGCAAACCTGAAGACTATTAGCCTCCTTTCTGAAACATTTGTCTCTCCAGGCTTCCTAAACCGAGGATGGGTCATCCAGTCAAAGATGAGGCACCAAAAAGTTTGGCTGAGTAATGCTAATAAAAAAAAAAAACAGGTATATTCCTTCAGATACCTTGATTTTTCTTCATAAAAGCCACCTCTGGAAAGCGGTATACAACCCTTCAAGTTGGTACTTGCATACAAGAAAAAAAACACGTAATAAATTAGCATTTTTAAAAGTGTGTGGCAGCTGATAGTGAAAAGGTACAAACAAATAATAAGAGGCAGATAAGTGGCACTGACATACGCATTACAATTCTATTGATGGCAGTATATCATTTGCCTTTTCTTTCCCTGTGTTGTACGAAATTCTTCAGGCGACAATGCTCTTCTCAGTTTAAACTGAGTTGGAAGGAAGAGAATGGAGATAGATTATGGCACAATACATAAACTGCTAGGGAAGGTGTCATCTACCAAGGTGAAGGGGAGTCTCACCATGGTGTAGATATTACAAAACCAGCCTTATGTTTATACCAGAAAGATAGTGAAAATGGGCCAAAGGCAAAACCATGGAAGAACAGAATTTACCTTGTAAGCAATATTCTTTAAAGACATACCAATGTGGGGTATAAAAGTGAATATTATTGTGCTCCCAGAAAGTGGGCCTGAGGATTGTTTGGCATGACCTTCTGTTAAAAAAATGTGTTGAATAACATGTAAGAACAGAGCTGTCATAGGATCCACCTAAGTGCTCCAGGGCCTGTAAAGATGACTTTCTCAGGGAGCTCCAAATGTTTGTTCACTTCTAGGCATAATTTAGACTAGAACACTATCCCATAGTTTTCTTTGAACTAGACTGCATTCTGTAAATTATGAAGAAGTGATCTTTCATTCAAAATCTAGTTCAACCCTGTGCAGAGCTCTACTGCCTTGTTAAGCAAAAAGCTGGAATGTGGATTGCCTGGACAGTGTTTTGAAAAAAACTTCATTGCAGATATTAAATGAATCACTTTTCAAAAGATACCCCAGAATCTAAGGCTGCCTCTAAGATGCAGAAGCACTTCTGAGCTCCCAGTATAAGCTGAAAACAGCCACCTCCAAGGTGTACAAAAAATCTGAAACAAAGAAAAGCAGTGCAGGTATGTGGGCTTGGTGGGAATTATAACCCAGATATCAATTTGGGCAACCAATACATTCAGCCTTTGAAGGGCACTAAAAGAACCAGGCACTTGACAGCTGAGATGCTGTCATTGAGAACAATGCAAAGTTGCAGGATAATGAACTATTTCAGATGTGTAGCCTTTGCCTCCTATGTTAAAAAATCAATTTCTTTCATACTGGGCTTCCTGACAGAAGATGTGGTGCACTTTGAGAATTTCCTGTTGATTTCCATAAGAAAATACAGAAATTTATTATTCTCAATAATTGAAACCTGAGATAAAACATTTAATAACTCAACTGTTAAATACATAGCTACATACTAAAATACAAAGGTATTTTAGTTTTTAAAAAAATAAAATCCAATGGTTATATCTTGTACATATTAAAGTATTTTTCTACTTATATATCTGTATTCTCTTCCAGCCAGAAACTCCTCCTTTTGTGAATGCTTTGCCTCTAGCAGTTTAAGAAAACTTAAAACTCTGTTTTTTTCCCCCCACATTTTCTTTCTACTACTTAGAATTAAGAAAAAAAAAATATGAAAGGAGAAAAAGAAAAAGTGTTCTTCGGGAAGGGCAGTTATAGTACTGGAGCACAGCATTTCAGTTAAAGAAAATAACTTATCTAGGATGACGTTATGGAATGGAATGGATGACGTCAGTTTTCAAGCAGAAAAAGCTATGCCATGACTTGTGCTTGAGAATCCCTAGTACAAACAATCTCCAGTAGTTTTCTCTAAACTACTCTCTGAGTTTATTTTATCTGTATGAATGTTCGTTATCAGATGATCTGTTTAGCAACCTCATAATAATTTCACCTATTTAAATTTAAGACTATGATTCTTGCATTGGCACAGTGCTCTCAGGTCCGTATTCTTAATACTCTTCATACATTCTTAATACTTTTCATACAAGGTGATGAAATGTTAAATACAATACCCATATAGCAATGGAAAGCACAAAAAAGTTCATTGTCAAGGTAGAACAATAGACTGTATTTACCAGAATGAATATTTCACAATGATGTCAGAAATTGCATGTTGCTGATCCACTCTTACCTTCTCTAAAGTTTTAAAGAACCGTACCAGTATTATACAACTTCCAGAAACTGTCACTTTAAAGTAAATTTCCAAATCACGAAATCTGATTATTTAAGGAATGTACTCTCCATGTATGTTTGCATGCTTGAAAGGTCTAATGGAAATCTTCTATTAAGATCTACTTAACATCCCCTACATTATTACTTATACAGCACTATAAATGTATGAGGCATTTGCAGATTAATAAAATAGAGAAGGAGCTTACAACTTAAGGGGAAAAGCTTTTTCACTTTGCGTCTTTTCCTGGCAACATCACCTCTGTATGTAGTCAAAGGGAAGACAGCTCCTTCATTGCCTCTGGGGAAAATTAGCTTGTGCCATTCAACCACAAGCAAAGACTCTTCCTCCGCTGTTGTTGGCTGAACTCTTCAGGCTGCCAATTTGTGGGGCAGCATCAGCATGCACAGTCAATTTATTCTCTTTATCCAACTGCAGAAAGGAAAGAGAAAGGGAAAGAGGATTCTTCAACACCTTATCTTCACTCCAAACCATATATAACCTAAGGCTTTTGTGTCTCTTTATTTCACACACCCCTCCCCCCATTTATTTAGAAAAAAAATATAATCTTGCTTCAATTCACTTAACTGTTAATCGTTCAGAACTTCTTAAATTCTTTAAAGAAAGGAATATTATTTTCATCTTCTCAATACGAGGCCCAAGCATAAAAATATCTTTTCAATCTCAGGCAATGAATTATTCATGGTCCCCCAGGCGGTGTGCTCCATATCATGAAATAAATAACTGTATTTGATAACGTCATTATCAAAGAAAGCAGTTTTCTTGATGTGAACAGAGCATTAAAGATAGACTTATCAGTGCTCTTTTCACTCTGATCCCTGTCCACAGTACCAAGAGGAGACCCATATCTGCACCCCCATCTTGAGGAAGTACTTTTAGTGGGGAACTTTCAAAAGGAGATAAAACAGAAGGAATACTGGAGGACCTATCGTGATTCTTCTTTCCTCGATGTGAAGTACTACAGCCATTTTCATCAGGATTAAAAAAGGGTGTATGAAGTTTTCATGGTTTAATGCACAGGAAGAGTTCTTTTTGGTGCAAATTTGGTGGAACCAAAGCTGAAGTTGCATATGTGGGCATCATGTAGAGACCACAATTTGGAACATGAACAGAACACAAGGCACTCCAGCTCTTAGCATTTTAGACTTGTGCAGCACACACTTGGGCCTGGCAACTGGTTCACACTTGGCTGGCCACAGGGATGAGATTTGGAGGTACTGTCCTAGAGACATAATGAAACACAGCAGGCGAGAAACTGACCCTTGGGACACTGCATCAGTCACTAATCAGTTATTCAGCGTTTCTGTTACAATATTAACATTAAGATGAAAGTTTGACTCTTTTTCATTTTCTTTTAAAATAAATCAGAACTCTTTTCCTTTCATGTAAGAATTTTTTTATTTTTTTTTTTTTGTTTGAAGAATAGAGTGAGGGAGTGGAGGGAAGGACATCTTTGGCTTTTTACCAATCAAAATGAAACAAACTGGGTTATAAAAATATGAAGGCATATTTGAAGAAGGAGGTATATTAATTACCTGATTAACTTCATTAAGCATTTCTCTTTAGCCATAAATAAATGTACACTTCAGTTAGACAGGTACTTAGACACTTCTGTCTAGAAAAATGACCTCTGTGCAAATAATGAATATATTTACAGATGAAAGATAGAAAACTGGATAGACAGAGTAATAGCCTAGCTGAACAAATGCCAAAGGAACTCAAAGCTGGATTTGCCTGATTCTTTCTTTACACTTGCTGTGTCTATACTTCCTGATACTTTCAGTCCAAGGGTAGGAAACATTAATAACAAAATACAGTGTGATTATGTGTCATTTTTTTTTGTTCTCTATTTCTAGAATCTCATGATCCTACAGGATTTCCTTCTGGCATCCTGCTCAAAAAGACCAAAACCGCTAGCAACAGACTGAATCCTAAATGTGCATTCAAACATTTTGAGGGTTGTCCATACAGAGTGTCTGCAGGATGCATTGAATTCTCACATTCATGTCATTTGTTTTCACTAACACTGTTTGGCTCAGCAGGTTCATCTGGATTCAGACCTTTTGAGTAGAGCCAAGATGGCAACTAGTGCAGATATACAGCTGGAACGTTATACCTTTACAGAAATAGGTGGTTGAGTATTAAAACCACCACAAAATTTCACCACAGTCGACTTTATTCATTCTGAACATTTGTGCAGTACCCTTAATGCTTGCAGTTTGGAAATAAATTGGCCTACATCTCCGAGTACCAGAATCTGATTTTCAGAGTCCCAGAGTACTTGCAAACCCATTTGAGATGTGCAATGCCTGCTAATGCTGACCACATCATATAAGCAAGAGTTAAGTATTTCACGTTAAGTAGGTAAGGTAACACCCACAAGACTTGGTCACAAAGACCTGTGTGGTAAAACGGAACTTGGAATTTAAATGTTTAAATGCACAACTGTGCAGTGACTTCCCTGCTATTGTAGAACCTTAATGCATTTATCCAAAGACCACTGAAGGTAAAATACTTAAACAGCTGTTTGAATAGTGTCTTGAACAAAACACTTTTTCATTCAGGTGAATGCCTGAACCACTAAGCTAGAGTGATGCTTGTCTTGTGTTCACTTTTGGTACATTATTCTTCAGCTTTGTGTTGTGGATCGCCACAGTTTCAATGGGAACAGCTAAAAAGTGCCATTGCCTAGCATAACTTGTTGGCTTAGTTAAAGGGTATTGTGGAGCTAGTCATGCCAAAGTGGGAAGTGAAGCCAGTTCTATTCTCTCTGGGTGAATAACTTGATTGTATAAAAAAAGGGGAGCTGTTGTGGCTTGAATCCTTTTATGGATTTAATCAATGTTATTAAACTACTCTCTCTTTAAATTTTTAATTGTGACTAAGTCACAATAAAGATCCAACAAACTCTGTGATTGCATTTATTATCCTTAGCTATTAACTCCCTTTCTGCAAAGAAGAACCCAGAAAAAGACAGGTGTCTTTACAAAAATGATGCCAGGACAGCAGAGAAAAAAAAAAAAAAAAAAAAAAGACATCAGGGAAGGCACTTGTTGCTGACAAGAAAACAGGTTGTAATGCAGCAAGTGCTTTGGCAAACCATGAGGACCACATGGGGTGTGTCAAAATGTACCCAGCAGAAGAATTCTGTCTGCAAGCAGCCTGCATACAGGCAATTATATTACAGGCATTGGCACCAAGGGACAAAATCAACCTCAGAGGAGTGAATCAAATAGAGCTCAAGACACATGTTGTGAAATTGCCCCAAGAAATGGGCAAGCAGCCAATAAAGCATAAGGCAGCATGGTCAGAAATGAGTTGTGTCATGGCCTAACATATGGGATGAAGAAAAATCAGAGGAAGAAACTCCTTCCCTGTCCCAAAGTCTGACACAAAGGATAAAGGTATGTCCTACCAGCCTCTTTCTCTAAGTGCCTATCGCTGAAAATAAATTTATATCTCTCAGTTGAAGTCATCCTGAGAACAGAGAGCTACATAAAATCATTTAATGCTTGTAGTAAGAATCCAACTATCGGTAGTTGGATATGTCTTGGTAGAAAATCTCTTGGTAGAAAATGCATGGAGAAACTGATTGAATGGTAAACATCCACTATTTGTTTATAGTAATTATTTAAATCTAGCAGAGGTATCTCACTGTTGTAGAACTATAAGACAGTGGATGCTGGTTAATTCTGCAAAAAACTCTGTAGTTTCCAATGAGCATTATGAAAAGAAAGGGTTAAACATTATATATAAAACCTATAGAATTCTTCAAAGATTGTAAAAATACAGGCATTCTTTCAGCGACAGCTCTGAAATGAGAGAAGACTATAAAACCATAATTTCTCATCTGTGTTTTTCATATCTACATTACAAGTTTTTAGTCTTGATAGATTAATATTTTGAATGCATATCAAATATAGACTCAAATGTACATTTCTGGGGTTTTGTCCCCAATTTCTTTACTAACTAATGGAGGAAATACTTAGATCCAGTAGGAATAATGACGTAGCTATGTCCTACTTTTTAATAAGGAGGGAAAGGTTTGGAAGAGAATAACAGAAATAACTAACTTATGCTTTCTACGTGTAGTGTGTTTTTTTTCTTAAACAGAATAGAAAACAAAAAATTTCATTTGTTATCCAAGTTGAAAAAAAAAAAAAAAGAAAAGAAAAAAAGAGGGATACTTTCTAATTTCACAAATTGGCCAAATGGGCCAGTGTGCAATCCAAAGCTCTCAGAAACGCATTCAATGCTCCATGCTGCATAGCTGTCCAAGTTTAAGGCTGTTTGCACTGACTGAACTGTCATTTTTTGAAAAAGCAGAATTAAGAACTACCTACAGGAAAAATTGTTTGCCTTTAAGATATCATTGTCTGGCGGGGAAGCGAGGGGAGGGAAAACAACACAAGGGAATCTTTCCTTCGTTATGGGTAAAGTGAAAAATCCCTTGAAAATTTCCAGGCAACCAATTTCAAGAACCAAAAGAGACAGGCTATGCAAAGGCTGGCTTTGCACGCATTTCAGGCAGAAGCAGGAATATTTACACGGGTGATACTGTGTGTGCCCCAGAAATGGAACTGTTACTCGCAACAGCAGCTGCGTTCTGCATGCAAGCCACAACGCTCCTTTGTACAAGGTCAGCTCCTCTTTCTAATTCTTATTATTCTCAAAACAGCAGTCCAGCTCATTGATACGGTGAAAGAGTAATGTCAGATGATTGGCAAGTGTCTCACCAGCAGGAAGTTAGCTGATAAGCTTCTTAAGCAGTGAGCTCTGGTAAGCAGGAAGCACTGGAGCCAGCTCAAGGAAGTTACCCTTAAAATTGCTTTGCTCAGACCTCAACCTCAGCAGCCTAATTAGAAGTTGTTGAAAGGAAGAGTCTCTGGTGTGCATTTTTCTATAGACAAGACTCAGGAAACGTGTTGCTTGGGCGGCAGTAAACAGACAGGGAGATAAATGTTTAAAAGCTACCATAAAAAATATCAGACGGTTCGTGAGTACAGGAGTGGAAAAAACAGCCTAATATAAGTGGCCACTGAAAGGTTTTGAAGCAGCCTGGGACAGGTCCCAGTGGAAAAGCAGCAGGCAAACAGGCGAGCTATGCAAATGAATATTGGCAATTTGAACATTTCCTATTTGTGTAACCCGATCAGGCCCAGAGAAAGGAATGCCACATAATAAGGATTATCATATTTCTCCACATGACGTGCTGAATAGAAAGAACACTAACAGACATTTTCTTTATAGTGATCTAATCATTTAGACAGGCACTCTCATTCTTTATGGAAAAGACAAAGCATATTAAATTAGGAGCACTAGATTGATCTAATGATAGGATGGCAGCGTGAACAGAGAAGTGGTCAGAGATGGAAATGCATGATCTGCTAAGGTTATTAAAAGAACATTCTCCTGAGTCTTCTTCTCTCCCTCTACCCAGAAGTAGTGACTAGGGCTGCATCCTCATACAATTATGAGATCTCTAAACTCATGAAGGCACTCAAATTATTCAAAAATCCTCCCTATATAAGTATTTATGTATATGTATCCATATATATATATTACAAACTCTGATTATCTGATTATTTTTCATATAATTCAAAAGAATTTTTGTTCCTTGGGGTTCTTCTTCCTCCACATGTGCTACTACCATAACACACCCCTTCCCCCCATTAAGAAATCTCATTTCTAGATCCAAGAACAATTCCTTGGGGATACAAACGTTAGCTAGCTGGGGCTGGTTTTGAAGCTGCCTTCTACCTATGGCAGATACAGCTTTGTTGCTACTACTGTTGCTGATGAAAAATCATCACATGCCTAGTTAAACATCCAAAGCATGCACCATTAAGTACCTTGCTCCACTGGGCAGGCAGACAGGTTCTAGCACCCACAGATGACACCAGATAGTCTGAATTACACATTTTTCCCTCATAGCTAATTATCGGTATAGTCACGTAAGTCCATCATAGATGCTACTGGCAGCAAATCTGTCTTATTATGGTCTCTGCCACCCATTTCAGCTGCCCTTAGGTTCTTAGAAGAAACGTGCAGCTGCCCCTGGCCCCACAGGTGCCATCTCCCCTTTTCATAAAAGCAAGGGGACTTTGCAAGTGAGAGCACAGCTACCACCAAGCCCAGCTCCATTAACTCTATAACACTGACATCCATGATCCTTGGCAGAGGATCAGCTATCAAACTCTCCAGGATCCTCCCCGCAACTGCAGGCCAGAGAATAGGAACTTATCATATTTAGTGACTGCTTGATGAGAACGCAGGAGGATGACTATGGCATGCAATGGATCACTGGGCATTTGTGACATATCAGTGGAGTTGGCAGCTTGCAGTTTAAGTATTAGTGCTCCCATATACACCTCCCTTTTTACTCCCCCGCTGATGGCACAGACTCATCCTACAGCCTTTCGAGGTTACTTAACTTCAACGCATAGGCACAGCAGGGGGAACTAAAGACTGGGAGAAGGAATTATCTCTGAATTCCCATCTTGTGTGGGTAGATATTTAAAAGCTGTAGACATATACATGTATATATGCATAGATACGCATATATCTATATGTATAGTAAATGTATTAAAAATACGGATCATAAATGGAATTTCATGAGACAGTCCTATATTGTAATTTGTGGAGTATATGTCACAGACACAATAGAAAGTTAAAGCTTAGAGGCATTATGGGCTGTCATGTCAAATCATACTTAGAGAGTTTTAATATGGGGATTACAGATAACATTAAACCATACTCTCCCCTGACTATTATGTCAATGGGACTTTGCATATTTGAATAATACTACAGTGTATAATCCTAGTCCTACACCATGCATGCACAATAGGTCTGGGTATACCTGAAATGAGTAGAAGTTCAGAATCTTTACCAAAACATTAGTTATTTTTAGTGCATAACCAGAGGGACAGATACCATTGTTTTACAAACTCCAGTTTACTTTCAGTAAAACAAAACAACATTTTTCCCCATTCATTTTTTTTTAATTTTCAAATCACTACTTTAGTACACTGGAGCCAAACTGAAGATCTGAAAACAACTACACTATCTTAACGACTTCTTCTTTTCCTCTCTGCCCTCCAAATGGGTCCTCGCTGTTCCCAATTACTGAACTGTCCTTTCATCTTCTCAAGGGAGATTCAATCTTTCCACATCTCTACCTACCGATGCTCCCTCTCTCAATCATTTGTTGAATTTCATCACCTCCCTTCCACCACAAATTCTAGCTCCCCACAATTTCACAAAGAGCACGCACTTGTGCCTAACTTTCTTCCCCTATACTTACTGATTTGCTTCTTCCAGTGTGTTAAGAACAGGACATATAGTGGGGGAGTGAACAAAACAAAAACAAAACCAGGAAGGAGTTTCCAGTGCAAAACTTTATTCCTGCAAAACTGATTAAAGATGGTTGTGTCTGCATTAGCAGTTTCTATTAGCCAATAGGAGCATATCTATCAAGTGTAACAGCTGCTGCTGAAATCTGATGTCCATATTACATGCAGTTTGTTGGAGATTTACTTCAGGCTAACTCCAGTCTTGCACCTTTTACTGACTGCAACGTAGCAATTGGAACAATTTTGATTGATTTCATCCAAAAGTAATTCAGTTTAAGGATTCTTAAATCACTCCACATTGCAAACTGAAGTGGTTACAGCTGGAAAATTTGCTACAAACGTCTTCCTCATCTGAGTTAAAGGTTAATGTAGATGTACACATATCAAAAATGGTAATTTTTTTACTAGAATCACCACAGCTAACTTTGAGAAACAAATGAAGCGTCAAATGAATTGCGAGTGTAGCTGTCAGAAATCCTTCCCTTTTCACAGCTGAGAGAAATAGAGCTTTCCAGAAGAGAAATCAGTAGAGGGCCCAGTAGCGCATGCTACAATTTGATATTGTTTGATGCAAAGAACTTAAAAAGATTCAAAGAAGGATTAGAGGTTTATAAGAAGAACATGAATATCTGCAGCTTATGTAGGGAATAAAGCAAGATGAGCTTCAGTTGTGAGACAATCCCTAAGTTTTAGGAAATACATAGGACTTGTATGGGAGCAGTTTATGCAAGGTTTGGCTACTACAGGATTCTTGCACTTTTGTATCAACAATAGATATCCACTGTTCAGAGCTGGTTCTGGACTGGAGAGATCAGAAATCTGATCTCATAGTGAAATTCTAATCTGTCATCTATTCCACCCTTCACAAGTAGAAGTTCACTCTCAACCTGAATCTTAACCACAGCTGTGCAACAAAACCTGCCTTCAGAAAAAAAAAAAAAAAAAAAAAACAAACCCAAAACATTTTCTTCTTTCCACAGTGTTTCTTTCTGTCTCTTTGTTCTGGTGTTCTGTCTTCACACATCCCTTTGGCTTTTATTTTTGTACAGTCTCCACAATCCTGTTTCCTTCTGTAGTCTCAAATTTATATGAGAACCTGTTGAGGTCTTTATTTTTCTACAATTTATGTCCTCTAGTTTCCTTCCTCCCTAATTCTGAGTTTCCTTTCTGCCCTATTCTTCTCTTGAGAGATACTGTCAATCTATGATTACTCTGGGGTTTATAACATTTTGTAAAGAAGGAGAGACACATCTATAGACTGCTTGCTTATTTTTGAAGCCATGAGGCAGCATCGACTTTTCCATAGTTTTAGAGTTTTGCCTTTTTAGAAGTACACTTGGTTTTTTAGCTAACTTTTAATAACACTCAACGTCTCTCTCTAAAAAGCCACAAGTGCACTGCCTGTGATAGCAGTGCTCAACTTTAACCATTGGTTTGTAACAGCAAATGGCTGAGGGTGTAGTTGCCTTCACAGTGTCTTGGAGTGGATCACAAATTTCTCTTTTTTTTCCCTACCACAATAACCATCACCTTGCATGTGCTTTCCTGGCCAGCGAATCAGTTGGCTCATTTCTGATGGAAAAAAATAAACAAAATGTATGTAAAGTGAATGACAACAGAGTTTAGTCTGAACATGGTAGCAATATGAACACAGCCAAAAGTATTCAAAGAAGAGGCATCAGCTTGTAAAAACAATCCACAAAACAGTGGAGAATGCACTGATATCATCACCTCATGATGAACCAGTAATCTAGTTTGAGGTAGAACAGAATCTGGGCTAGGCTGGCCACTAAAGGAACAACAACCTGATAAGGCACCACTACATGGGTTTAGGTAAGAAGAGGATGACAATGGGGAAACAAAATTATTTATGGTGGCGTATCACCCCTGTATTACCACCACAAACTCTTTGCCACCATGTATGAGTATGTGCAAGTCATTAACAAATCCTAAAGGCTTTTGTGACTAAGAATTGTTTTAAATGCAGTGACTATTTCATATGAGCAGCAGGATTTACCAGCCCATGTTTAACTGATCTATTAATAGATACCTCAGGTGACTGAACATGTTTTGGCCTATAGCATTATGCTTCACAACATGCATTCCTGGTTCAATAAAGTATAACCTCCTGTGTCCTGTTGCTCTGTTTAATTAATTTTAAAGTTCTTTCTAATTATTAACCTGAATTCTTTATTATTTTCCCTCTTTAATGGATGATTTAACACAGCTTTCATGCCTGATCCCACCCCCTCTGACTCATGTGGAAATACAGTCTGAAGGAAAGCTGAAAGCGTAAGCCTTGATGCCTAACTGCCTGTTTTATTTTCTGATATTGGATTAGTCGTTCAGTTGTATTAGGCACTTAGATCAGTATTTTCTCTGCATTCTCTGACTGGATGAATAAATTCAACATGACTGTGTGGAAGGTTTTTTTTCTGTATATATGGGAAAACAAGTATCATAATAAATCAGTTTTTAAGATAGTTATCCTGTAGTTTTCTTTTCCCGTCCTGTGGAGATAAAGATTGTGATAGTTTAGTTATAAAATTCTCTGTTCATAACTTGTTCCCCTGTATGTGATCTGAAGCCACTGAACAGTATACACACTAAAGCTGGGTGGATTTTTTTTTTTTAAGTTTGTCTTTGGTTTTGGCTATTTTCATAAACAGTGTAATTTATTTCACCAAGTCTCCATAACCCTTCAAATTACAGTACAGCAATGAAACGTTCAGGCTTCAGGAGAAAATTGCTCCTGGGGAAAAAGTCAAACCTTCTGCCCTGTTATATGATACCAGAGTTTAATGAGTATGTAAAGTATCAAATTAAAAAATGTTAGCAGTTTATTATAGCTGAGCAATCACTGAATGAGAAACAGGTTTCCCTTTCATTGAGCATTAAGGACATGACCTGAGGCTGATAAGCACACTGCTGCCTCAGATTCAACATTTGATTTAGGGCCGGAGTAGTTGCCAGCCAAAAATCAACCTAGGTTTTGTTTGTTTGTTTAATCAATACTTTTCCAAGCTGCTTATAGGAAAGAAGGATTGTAATGAATTAAGAAATTAACTAGGTTTAAGTTATGCATTTACATTCATCACACTGTTTTTCTCCAAGCCACTGCAATACAAATCATCCTTTGAAGACAGCTAGATCCTACACAACAATTCCTTATGGTTGTATATATCACCACAGTTCTGCACACTTCTGGTGCCCATTTGTCTCCTCTGACACCTGTTCCTCAGTCCCTGCAATATTTGTTGTTGATGGAGAAGTTACCACTGAATTACGGAGAATGGAGGCAATGCCCTTTAATTCCTATGTAGTACCCCAGGCCACCTTGTGGGGCTTGTGAAGTTCGTTCCATGTGTCGGGACTCCCAGCTACTCTCTTACTGGGATCTCATGAGTTCAGCGTTTTGCAAACACATTGTCCCCAGCACCAGGACGCACCAGGATGAAGACCTCTGCCGAAGTCCCATGCCTGCCATGGCTTGCATGAGCCACCTTCAGTGATCACTGCAGCTTCCACAAAGGCAAGTGTGCAGGTTCTCTTTTGCACCAGCAAGGATGAGTGGGATGACTGGTGTGTGCCCAAGTCCCACTTGATGGGAAGTTGTGGTGTATTGAAGGAGTACTCTTAACTATAGACCACAGAAGCATTCACAGGTTCCCCAGCCTGAAGAGGCCTTCTGCTGCTAAACCCTGCACTGCTGTTTTGTGGAGTCTGAGGCCCTTAGCCACCCTGAGCAGTCTCTCCTCCTGCTCAGTGACAGGCCAGAATGTCAGCCTGCGCATGAGTGGGGGTCAAGATCAGGCCCAGTGAAGGGAACAACGGTCAGACAGAGCCCTGGGATTGCTGGGCAGGGCCTTGGGGACAAGGTCTGGATCCACAGGGTGAGGCCAGAACTATGAGGTGGCAGGGCTGGAGCTGGGGCCAGGCTGGGTGAGCCACAGCTGACAACAGCTCCCAGGGCTGGGAGTGGTCAGGTCTCAGCCTCGCCCAACCCTACAACACCGGACCCACAGGACCCACAGAGCTTTCTGGGCAACAATGTGTTCCTTTCCATCTTGCCTCCACAGGTTTTCCCTAGTACTCATACGCTTTAGGGTAAGATTGCACTCCATACATGAAAGGTCATCCTAGAAACTGTACTAAAGCACATGGAAAATAAGGTGATCAGTGACAGCCAACATGGCTTCACTAAAGGCAAATCATGCCTGACAAATTTGGTGGCCTTCTATGACAACGTTACAGCTTTGGTGGATAAGGGAACAGCAAGTGATACCACCTACCCGGACTTGTGCAAAGCATTTGGCACTGTCCAACCCAACATCCTTGTCTCTAAATTGGAGAGATATGGATTTGACCAATGGACCACTCAGTGAATAAGAAAATGGCTGGATGGCCACACTCAAAGAACTGTGGTCAACAGCTCAATGTCCAAGTGGCAAGCAGTGATGAGTGATATTCCTCAGGAGTCATTACTGGGACTGGTACTGTTTAACATCTTTGTCTAAGACATGGACAGTGGGATTGAGTGCACCCTCAGCAATTTTGCCAATGACACCAAGTTGTGTGGACTGGTCAACATGCTGGAGGGAAGAGATGTCATCTGGAGAGACCTGGACAGGCTTGTGACCCATGGGCCCATGCAAACATCATGAAGTTCAACAAGGTCCTGCACCTGGGTCACGGCAACCCAAAGAAAAAATACATGCTGGGCAGAGAATGGCTTGAGAGCAGCCTTGAGGAGAAGGACTTGGGGGTGTTGGTTGATGAGAAGCTCAACACGATCCAGCAAAGTGTGCTTACAGCCCAGAGAGCCAACCATATCCTGGGCTGTATCAAAAGAAATGTGGCCAGTGGGTCAACAGAGATGATTGTCTCCCTCTTCTCTGCTCTTGTGAGACCCCACTTGGAGTATTGTGTCCAGCCTGGGGCCCTCAACATAAGAAGGACACAGACCTATTTCAGTGAGTCCAGAGGAGGGCCACACATATGATCAGAGAGCTGGAGCACCTATGTTATGAAAACAGGCTCAGAGAGTTGGGGTTGTTCAGCCTGGAGAAGAGAAGGCGCCGAGGAGACCTTATAGCAGCCTTCCAGTACCTAAACGGGGCCTACAAGAAAGCTGGGGAGGGAGTCTTTATGAGGGAATGTAATGATAGGACAAGGGGTAACAGTTTTAAACTGAAAGAGGGTAGATTTAGATTAGATATTAGGAAGAAATTCCTTAGTGTGAAGATGGTGAGGCATTGAAACATGTTGCCCAGAGAAGTTGTGGATGTCCCATCTCTGGAAGTGTTCAAGACCAGGTTGGATGGGCCTCTGAGTAACCTGGTCTAGTGGGAGGTGTCTCTGCCCAGGCGATGGGCTAGATGGTCCTCATGGTCTCTTCCAACCAAACTGTTCTGTGATTCTATTAAAGTTAATGTTTTATACACGAGCAAATTTTTGGAAGTTAGCAAAGAATAACAAAGTATAAACAGGTCTATAACAAAATCAAATAAGCAACAAGCAAGCAAACATTTCCCTTCCACACAGGCAATTTAAAGGTTTTGTGAAAATTCAATTGGAGTTTAGAATAACTAGGACATAGCATTCCTAACACATTTTTCTTTCCATTAATATATTCTTAATGCTAGGAATTGATGTTGTTTGTAATATGGATGCTTTTTTTCCACTTGTGTCTAATGAAAATGTACTACAGAATGAACTAGAAAAGAACTAATATGAGATACATCATCTGGAAAGGTAAATTTCTGAGAAAGACGTTAGCAAGCAGGAAATACGAATTCTCAATAAAACGATCATCTCAGTCTTAATTACATTTATTGACACAATAGTAATATTCTTCCCGATTCTCAAGCTTCATCCCTGACTGCTGTGATCACAATGAGCCCACAGTACAATTTGTTTGACCACACTTTATTGCATTTTCCGTGTAAGTAATCCCTGTTCTGTTGCATTGTCCTTCCTAATGCACTCTAATAGAGAAGCAGAAATGCTAATGCAGAGTAGTAGAGCAGGTGGTGGTGATTCCTTGGCTTCCTTCTGATATCTGATCAGTTCAGCCTTACCATTTTCCACAAATTTTGGTGGTTTTTTTTTTTTTTTTATTTTGCTTCTATTCAAAAACTGCTCCTTCTCTGTTTTAATTTTATTTTTCCTTCTGCTCAGTGCAGCTGTAGATGTTATCATTTATAATGCAACAGTATCCAGAAAGCCGAGTCAGAACTCGTATTATAGTGGAAACCCATGAGAAAATGGTATTTACATGAAAAAACCCAACAAACCAACCAACAAACCCCAATCTTTTTCTCATGGTCCTGATTAAGTAAATTTCCCCAGTGAGAAAAGAAATGGCATTTGGAAATTACATCTTGGTTGCTCTTCACTCTCCACTTTTTCACAGTGATTTGGCCAAATTTCAAGCCTAAATAAGGGAGTAGAGTACAAATTTCTTTCAATTTTATTTTCAACAAGCAATAGGAATTCAGTGTTGTAGGGATTTTGGTTTTTTTTTTAAGTCAGAATTACATGTGCTTTGGCAGAACATTGTCATTCTTCCTCCCCCCATCCCCAACCCCCACACTCCTTTTTCACAGCCTGTTTGAACCTGAGTTTTCATTGTGCTGTTCGTAGGATGCTGCGCTCAGTCTTTACTGCAGACTTGGGATAGGAGTAGTACTTTTGCCACTTCCAAGTTCACACTCAGACAGTACTGGACCCTTTCAGTCCTTTTATATAAATGCACCACTAGTAAACTGCAGACAAGAAGCACTGCTCCGGGCTCACTTTTTCATCTTTCCCATCTATGTCAGCTGCAGCCCAGCCCGCTTGTGTTTCTCAGAAACTGCAGATAGTGTTTTGTTATGCTTGGGTCCCTTCAGCACAGCATTTTTCTTTCTCTGATGCTAGTCAGTATCTTTCTCATAATCAGTGAATGCCATTCACATTGACAGGTTATTTTCATTCATCTTTACCAAGAATTCATTAATCATTGGAGGAGTTCTCCATAGAACATCCTGATTAATAGCCTCTCTGCTTTCTGGTTGTGTAGAAAATTTCTGTTGTAGTTGGTGAATTTCTCAGTCATTTAAGCACAGAATCTTAGAAATCACAGAGCTGAAGGTATTATCTAGCCCTACCTGCATACAGGCAGGATAAAAACCACTTAGGCAGCACTAAAAAAATTTGGTTTGCCTCAAAAAAAAAAAAAAAAAAAGATGCCACCAGAAAACCCAACAACACAAAAAAACAGCCTATGCAGGCATCTTATTGTATTGTTTCACTAACCCTTGGCTTTCAAAAATTTCCTCAGTATCTAAACTAAGTCTTTGCTGAAAATTCAGCTATTTTCTCTCTGGCTTAGACCTTATGGGCACAGAAAGCAATCATTCACTGCCCTCATTATAACTGCCTTTTACCTAATGGAAGAAACTGTTGCTACATCCTGTCCTTTATTCTTCTATCTGCTACACTGAATAAATGCCATTATTTCAACCTTTCTTTTTCTTCATGGGTCACTTTTTCTAAACCTCTTATCATTCTTACTACTTTTTCCAACTTACCACAATCTTCTCTAAACCATGTTGCTGGACTCCGTTCCAGCCATGGTCCTACTAAAGCCAGGAAGAGCTAAAAATGTTGCCACTTATGTTTTACATCCAACAGTCATCTCAATTCGTTCCAGAATTAGATTTTCCTGTTTTGCAAGAGGATCACACTAATGACTTATATTCATTTTGAGATCTGTGAAAAGCCTTTTATCTTTTCCATCCAACTACATAGCCAGCTAGAACCTGTTTTGAATGCATATATCTTACTTCTCCTTTCTAAGTGCAATACTTTGCACTTGTCTAAAATCAATCACATGAAATTCAAAGGTCTTTTCTCAAATCCTCATTTTGACCTCCAAAATGTGTTTGCCACACTTCCTAGAGTGAATTCTGCTATAAAGTTTGTATATATTGCATGGATTATACAAAGACTCTTATACAAGAATAATGCATTGACTTTCAAGAATCTAATTTAAGCAGGTTTATATGATTTACTGGGTCTTCAATGATCTTTTGTAAAAAACGGCTCCTGCTAGAGCAATTGCGTATTCACATAAGTTGTTTTCTCAATTGTCATTTCTACAAGGCTCCTGCTCTGCGAAGCCAATCACTGTTTTCTTCCTTCAGCAAATTCTTTCTTCAATTCAGCAGACTGTATTCCGTGAGTAGATATCTCTACTTGCTGCTTTATGTTCCTAATGACACAGAAAGGGATATACAATCCTATCCATGAAGGATACATCTGTTGATACCGCTTCACTGGTTTCCAATCTTACTCCAGCACCTATTTCCCTCCAGAATCTCCTGGATTCTACTGATGCTGTGTTTATTGATGTCTCCTGCAACCGCCTCCCAAGGGCTTTGCACAGTTCAGTACGTTAAACCACCTCTCTCACATTTCAGTGGGTATCTTCGTTTCCTCACCAACATCTTGGCTGCTACTTCCTATGAGGAATCAACCTTTGCACACATTATCGCTTTGCATCTGGCATTCAGACCTTCAGTCTGTCAAAGCTTGGAATTTATTCAGTTCAATGCTAATTTCTATCATACTGAGCATTTCTAATTGAATTTGGGATGCTTTCTACAGATTAGTTTTCCTCTCTCCCACTTCCATCTTCGTGTTTGGCATAGGAAGATCTAGCAGAAGGACTGACAGCATACAAAGACCCATTACGTACTTCCACAGCTTATTGCAGCTTTTTGCTCTGCCCAGGATGCAAAAAGTTAAGTGCTGGAATAGCCTGAATAAGTCATTAATATATGTGTGCCAAAAAAATAAGGAACCAAGGTAAGTGCAGCAGGGAATGGCTCCAGTTTACTACTTGACTTCCAGAAAGGGGAACAGAATGACTTCTGAAAAGAGATTGCATTAAATGAGTGAGCAAATTAAAAATTGGAAAGATGATAAGAGAAAGATTTAGGAAGTCTAATAACGCTTTGAAATCCTCTTAGTGCTGCTGTCACTGCTATCACCAGCCGGCTGCTCTGCTACTTTGTTAAATCAGTCCTTCTAAATGCAGTACTTGTCACTGACACTACCTGCAATTTGGTGCCAGTTCAATACTTAGCCAAATAGGTAAGGATAGCAGAAAAGGCAATTGCAGCAGGAAGTTCTCTTTTTAAACCTGTAGTCATACAAGATGTGGAAGTCCAAGGTTGTCCGAAGTAAATCAATACATTGGTTAATTGTCAATAAAATGAGGCTAATGGTACCGACCTTTACAATGATACTATTTATAGTCTTCAACATTCATACACTTTACATTATTGGTAATCACCATATAGCAAAGATAAAATGAAGGGTCTCCCAACTATCTATTTCAGTCTCTATTTGCTTTGAACTTTATCATCCAATTCAACATATATTGGCAATGTATGCCTACTTTCTTTTAATAAAACAGACCAGCTGTTTCTGGAATTTTCCTTAAAGCACACAAACAGATTTTCCCATATTCCCAGCTTAAAGAGCAACATAAAAGTAAGCCATATTTTTATTCCCCTTTTGCCTATATTGAGTTTTCATGTGAGTTTATTGAGTAGAATCTGGTTCTCAGTATTGGAGCTTCTCAAACCAGTAATGAATATTCATTTAAGAAAACATTTCCATAAATGCTTGATTATGAGCGCATGCCTAAATCCTATTAAAGTCAACATGACCTAAGAATATGCTTAAAATTCTGCTAAATAACCAAGGATTTTCTTATATTTTTAAAAACTAAATTGGAACCTAAGAGAACTTATTAATTAGAAAATAAATTCTTAGTCAAATTTTGTGCTTTAAAACATATTTATGCACAATGTGATCACATACGATAACTTCCCATAGAGTATTTGCATTAGCTACTTTATGATCGTGTTCTAGGAAAGTAACATTCGTAACAGTAACAATGGAATGAGACGAAAGTACATAAATAGTAGAGTTTTGACTACCTTAGATTAAAAGCCAATAATGTTAACAGTAGATTCTGTCACTCACAGGTGATACCAAAGTGGTTTATATATTATCCATAGCAAGAACAATCCACCCACTACTGGCATACAGTTATCTCTGTGGGAGAAGCGTGGCATTCCATGATAGCAACCACATACTCTACCAAGGTAATTTGATGCAATTGAAACCTTGACTACTTATATCCAGCAAGCATAAGTGTAAAAAAAATTCTCTACAGAAATAAATACATATATAAATGTTTCTAAAAGAGAGGAGGGAAAAGGTCCTTTAAAAATATAGCTTCTACATTTATTTTTTTCTTTTTTATTATTATTATTTTTTCATGGGAATGAGATAAAAAGATAAAAAGTAAGTTACTTCAGGCTTTGTATAATCAAAGGTAAGGAAGACTTACAAAACTTTCATTCTCATCTCTTCTGCTCACCTCTGTGTTACTACTTTTTTACTTAACTGTTAAAAGGATATCAACAGTTGCCAGTAGTTGACATGTTTTCTTCCTTTATTTTCCTCCTTTCTTCATACTGATACAACAAAAAGATCGGTAGTTAATAAACAGCTGTCCCTGGTTGTCTGAAACTATGAATTTGCTTGAAGTATTAAAAGTGCCAATACAAGTCCTGTATATTTACCAATGGTTTGGAAGTCACTAGCAGCATCTTGAGCAGGTCTGATTAAAAATTTCTTCTTCCAGTTTACTGCAATAGCCTTTGTCCCCAAAGGACTGTTGTGATGTCAAGCTGTGTGAACACATGACATAGCAGGGGAACATGGAGAAAAACTCTTGAGTTGTACGCTACAGAATTTGCATGTAATTCACACCTACACTTCCTTTTTTGACCAACTCTACAGTTTGCAGGTGAGAAAAAGTTATTTTGTGAGAAGACAAGATTCTCTTCAAGATGAAAACCATCATTTGTCAAAAAACCTGGGGAACCTGATTCATCACTCTGTGATTCAGTGCTATAATACTTTAGTTCCATTGAGTTCAACCCCACTGTGCTGTTCTGTTGGAAAGGCCCCATTTATTGGCACACATAACAAATACAATTTAAAAAGGCGCTCTCTCAAATTTTCCTTCTCTGCAGTCCATCATTTATATGGACAGTTAAGTAGTGCCTATACATATATTGTACATACCCACAAAAATATGTTAAGAGAACTTCTTAGGCTGAGTGCTCAATCGCTCGAAAATGTCAGATTTGAGGTTACTACTGCAATGTTAATTTTATCCCTCATACATATGTATTGTGTTATAATCTTTAATTACACCATTATATAACATCTTTTCCACAGGACCTCAGCCTCACTACAGGCCATGAATGTATGATGCTCACTTAGTGATCAATATGATGATCAATACTTTCTTTTACCCTCATTATTCAGTGTGTGACCCAAGGCTTTACTTACTTCATACAATTCAAACCTTATTTCTGAATAAGAGCTATGATTAATTCCTCACAGGCTGCTCTAAGAAGTTCATGACGAGGGTATTCCAGTGCTTCATAAATATGCAAGTACTCATTTCTACAACTACCCTGGTGGGGAATATGGTGATATCACTCTTATTTTGGGGCAGGAAGCTGAGATACAGAGGTCAAATCCATGCACTAGCTGGTGACAAATTTCAGAGTACAAAGCATTAGCGTCCTTCAGCCTTCAAAACTCAACACCAGTGAAATGCCACAAGAGTCCAGTCCTTGTGCAGATGTGGTTTAAGCGCCTTGCCCAAAATTAGATGGACACTATGGTAAGGGCAGGAATAGACATCAGCTGCCACAACAATATTCAAGCATCATTGCTTTAATACCATTACGTTTTTCCTCCTTGCAAGTCATTCATCGCATATTTTTATTAGGGATTTTGACTTTTTCATTTTTATAAATGAACTTCTAAAATTTCAAATGTCTTTCAAAATAAGAAAACTGTTTCTCGTTCACTTTATGAATAAGCACCATACCTGAAAATTACTGCCAGATGCCAAAATCCCCAGATTAAATGCAAAGATGAGCAAATAGGCCTAAAAGAAAGTGTTAGTTCAGATTTTGCATTCCTTCTGGATTTTTTATCTAGTCCAAGCAAGTAAATCTGCAAAAGTGATCTAAAATAACAAGCACATCATGATTACAAGGCCAGATGCATACAACGTATTTTGTACACATTCTTTAAAACCCTGCATCTCTATGTTCCAAGTTTAATGGTTAATATCTATAAGTTTCCAGAAGCTCATTAGTAACTCAGTCTCTGCTTTGCTAAAGGCCCTTTTTCTTGTGCCTCTAACAGGAATTGGATCTCCAATCAAAGTAAATAGTATTCACACTTTTGTACTTTCAGAACTCCTTTTTATATACTAGTACACTTCTCCCAGTTTGCTACACTAAGACATAGACTTTTCTATGTATAGATCAACTCTGATACGATACAAACTATCAGAAAATTTGCCATATTAATTGAGGCTTTTGATGAATAATAATAAGAAGAATATCATTATGGCAGTGTGAAAGCTCTGCTCCGTGGAGCTTCTGCATGGTTACAAGGGGAATCCTTCGGAGAAAAACTGTGTAGACAGACTGTTATGGAGTTGCCTTTCAAGACAGGGAGCAATCTAAATAATATCAGGCACATAAACGTACATACATGAATTCATATGTAAGTATGCTTACAGAAAATGCATGGTTATAAAACTTAAATAAACATGCATTGTTGTTTTATAAAAGACTTTGAACCTTCTCAAAAGCACAGGTAAAAGATTCTTCTTTGTATTTTCTCTTGAGAACGAGTTGAAGGTCAGCTATTAATAGATATTACAAAATAGATTGTTTTAATTAAATCTGTTGTACTAAAAGAGTCTGTTATTTATTTGACACCTAGACTTATTTTGCTCAGTTATCTAAACTGAAGTAACCCAATGGCAGTAGTTACACAAGTTTTTTTAGTGTTAGCTTGTGGTTGGTGAGAAAACTGACATTGACTCAAAAACAAAGTGAAGTTTTTAAAAAAAAAACAACCACAAAGTGTTATTTGGGTAACTTACTGTGTAGAGCACTCCCTGTGGTGTGTGGCTCATTTCTGTGTATCTTGTGACTGCTTTCATGGTTTTTCCCAACAGCTAAATCAAAAAAAAAAAAAAAAAAAAAAAAAAGAAAAAGGAAAAAAACAAAACACAAAAGAAAAGAGCACTGGTCTGTCAAAAAGTCATTGGTGCCAGCACACTGTATAATGCAGAGATGTGTGATGTTACTGGCAACAGCATCCAGCTGCATCCAGCCCCATAATTAACCCTCCACACATCAATTTGCCTGAAAGAAGTATCACCATTGCTAAACCTGTTTCCCAGAAGAGAAGCTCATAAAGTAATAGTTTGGAACTCTTTATGTTTATTTTGCATAATTTCTTCTCCTTTCCACCTTCTATCTCAGTCACTTAAACATCATAGCCCCAGCATGCTACGGCAGCAGAACAGCTTGACTGACTTTTCAGTACTTGTGCCCCACCACAGAGTAATTTTAATCCATATATTTGAAAGGGACAACGAGACAATCAGCTAGATTTCACATTGTGATGTGCAACTCATTACTCAGCAGATGAGGGAAAAATAGGTTTTGAAGATTATTATGGTTTTACGATAACCGTGCTTGTGTTTTCTAACATCTTAGATTTTGCATCAGGCTTTTGGTAAGGTCACTGTGATGTTAATAGCATTAGTGCTTTGCAGATAACCACACTTTTCCCTATAGCATTAATTGCCTTCTTAAAATTTGTTCATCAGAAACCACCTTTCAGTGACTGAGCCAAAAGTGTCATAGAATCATAGAATGGTTTGGATTGGAAGGGATTTTAAAGATCATGTCAGCTTACTTGCTTGTTTGACTTTGTTATAGGCCTGTTTATACTTTGTTATTCTTTGATAACTTAAAAAAAATTGCTTGTGTATAAAACATTGACTTTCATAGAATCATAGAACAGTTTGGTTGGAAGGGACCATAAAGATCACCTACTTCCATGGCATGGGCAACAACACCTTCCACTGGACCACGTTACTCAAAACTCCATCCAACCTGGTCTTGAACACTTCCAGAGATGGGGTATCCACAGCTTCTCTGGGCAATCTGTTTCAATGCCTCACCATCCTCACACTAAGGAATTTCTTCCTAATATCTAATCTAAATCTACCCTCTTTCAGTTTAAAACTGTTACTCCTTGTCCTATCACTACACTCCCTCATAAAGAGTCCCTCCCTGTCTCTCCCATAGGCCCCCTATAGTTACTGGAAGGCTGCTATAAGGTCTCCTCGGCGCCTTCTCTTCTCCAGGCTGAACAACCCCAACTCTCTGAGCCTGTTTTCATAACATAGGTGCTCCAGCCCTCTAATCATCTGCGTGGCCCTACTCTGGACTCGCTTCAACAGGTCCCATCCAACCCTCGTGGTTTGAGATAAAAGAATCTAATATTCTTTTCCTTGGAGAACGAGGTAAAGAAGCTTCGCTAAGCAATGTGCGACGGCCTGTGGATGCTGCTCAAAAAGGACTGAGGAAGATTCTGCATCATGTTAATGGTTAAATTCCACTCCTACTCCCACACTCTCCTAAAATGACTGAGTGATAGGCCTGTGCTTAACAGTTTGAGAGAATCTTAGAAAGTAATCAAGTATATAGGTGTGTGGCAATCACAGAAGAAAAAATCTATATTATTTTTTTTTTAGATCTGAATAGATAAAGTTTAAAATTCTTGTCCTTGCACAGTCTTTCTAGTTTCAGTTTCCTGTTCTTCCACAAATTGTCTATCTGCGTTGAACAAATTCCTTAGCACAAGAGACTCAGAGCATACAGAGCCGTCTACATTGATTTCAATGGAAGTGAGGCTCATATGCGCTTTTGGAATTCAGGCCTTCATCTTCTGATATTACAAAAAGGAATTATAGCACAGAAGTGCCTGAACCACCTGTCAGCCAATGTCACACGGAGATGGTACATCCCCAGAGCCATGGATACTGCCAGAAAGAGCTACCAGCTTGTGTCTGAGAGTGGTGCAGCAGCTGTGGTGTTGTGGTGCCTGTCAGTTAACAAAAACAGCCTCAGAAACACCACCGTGATGAGACGGCTGTATCCCTTTCCACCATTTTGGCTAGTTCCAGGGTCCCTGCACTAGTTTTATCTGACAAGAGTGCTCAAAAGTAGCACAATTTAAATCTTGAGGTTTATTAGCAGGAACAGATTCCGTGACAAGATCCTGAAGGATTTGCCTTATTAAAAATAATGTTAAAACTGCTGCATTTCTCGTGCAGTTTTCCTCTCCTCATAGATGGAGAGCATAGATAATAATAAAAAAAAAATCTTGAAGTTCAGGTGTATTCTGATGTTCATGCCAGTATCTGCTTGTAAAACTGTGTTATAGCTGGGAATACTTTGACAATGCTATAAAAGCTGATTTTCTGGCACCGCATTAGCTTGTTCCTGGAAGAACTGTCTTCCATGGTACAGTACTTAATATATCTCAGAATAAAGATTTTCAAAACACTAGTTCCATGGTCACAGTTTAATCGCTCAATCATTCAGCTATTAAAATACCAATATATTTTCAGAACATGTATATAATTCAATAATATACATTTCTCTGTTAAAAAAAAGAAGTGAAATAATGTGCAAAGTTTTATTTTTATTTTTTCTCCACAAATAACTGTCTATTCACAATAACAATTCTGAGATAACTCAGAAATGTATAGATCATATCACCACCTAACCTCTTTCGGTTGAAAAGTAAAGTACACTTCTCCTCTACTATAAACCCCTGTAGCACAGTGCACATCTTAAACATAAATAAACCAGCAAAAATCACTTCACTACACATATGATTCTTTCCTCTGGGAGAAGATGAGGGGAAAGATAGACCACATTTGAATTCACCATCACATTTCTTATTGGAAATACTCAAGATGAATGTGACATAAAACCCCGAATACATTACTGCAGTAACTGTAGCTCTGTTCTGGTGGGAGAGGAATATTTAATTGCAATCAGACACCTAGGAAGAGACAGACCCAGAAAATTATATTTGAATTGACTTCTTAAATTAACCCAAAATTTGGGGCTTACTGGTGAGGCCATGTCTAGTAACTATACAGTTGAAGTTTTTAGATGTCTTTATGCCCACTTTTCCCATGACTTAGAAGCACCTTTTGTCAATACCCAGGATAGCCAAAATAGACATATGCTGCTTGAGACTTTATCTGTAGCGTTTCTGTCTAATGTATGTGCTCTAAAGCAGTTTTCTTTGGTCATATCTGTACCATAGTTCATTTCAGCTCTGAAGGGAAGAGCCAGCGTGATTTCTGGTTCTAATAAGAATGGTCATAAAACATTCAGCTATAAAATATTAAAGCTAACTTTGCATCCTTAAAATTTGTTTGCCTGTGAGTGGGTGTATAATAGAAAAAAAATAGTTATAAATAAAGTCATTTAAACAGTAACAGGATTCGCTCTTTTAAACAGATCCTCTAGCCCAGTATTCAGCAGCTTACACATTCTTTCAGGTAGAAAGGGGAAAGAGTGATAATGGAGATGAGTATCAATCATGTGGCCTTGCTTATTTCTGAAGAATCATTTCAGAATCCTGTTTTCTAAGCACAGGAGGGACCAGTGAAAAGGTAGAATTTAATTTACTCTTACAGCCAGACTTCTGTCAAGCAGTGCTTGTCCCAAACTCCACCACCTCAAGTTTTGGAGATGCCTGAAGTTATGCATACTGTTGCATTCATGTCAATTCCTGGTTACCTGTCCTGATTTTATTCTGTCCTCATCTCACATTAATGGACACCCTTCCCTAAAACAAGTGTTCAGCAAAACCTTCCAATAATATAATTTTAAGTCTTGGGAAAATTAATACGTGCTTTTTTTTGGGCATTGTCATGCACAGGTTTTTTTTTTTTTTTTTTTTTTTTTTGAGGCTCCTGTTGTTTCTTAAAATAATGAAGAATGAGTGCTAGTGGGTCTAGTTTTAGTAAAATTTTCATAAGAGCAAACCCTGGTCTACAAAGACAAATTCTGAAAGAAATGTACTTCGGTGCCTTTTCTGTAAGGGGCAAACACAGTCCCTTGACATTCACTGTCCTTAGAAGTAAAACTATGGCAATATTTGAGGCAAAAAAACAGTAACCAAAAGCCAGGTGCACCACCCGTCAGTGGCATCAGAATTGCTGAATTGGGCTAACTGGACTACCTTTCACAGGTGTCTACTGTACGGAGTTGTCAGCAGCTGGCCAGTTCATTGTTCTCTAATACCTAATCCCAGCAGGCAGCTGTTTCACTTTCATTCATGTGAAGCTCTGCTCCAACACACGGTACAATTTGTACGGACTTTACTGTCACTACTGAAACGTTCTATTATGCATTGTGGCTCCCCGATGTGTCTAATTGTGTTACGTTGTCAGTTTTATGAAATCTACTGCAAAAAGCGCTTTATTCTTCTGTCTTTTCTGTGATGTTGTGCTTTTCTTTCTTGTATTAAGTGTTTGTTAGTTTTCTATTAGATGTTTTCTACTTTAATTAGATGTTTGCAAGTCTTCTGGCTTTAAGCTATGTAGGCTATAATCAAGCTGCAGTGCTTGATTTTGACATTTTTTTCTGTCAAATATCTAGAATGTGCTTGAGTAGTTTTGGGAGAGTGCATGTAACTAAACTGTAGGAATACAATATGCTAATAACTTCCAAATAGAAAAGACATACTCAAATGGTCATGAATTTAAAACACTTTTTCCAGGCATTTTTTTGGAAAATTATTATTCTCAAAGTAAATCTAACGTGTATTACATCAGTAGATACCTAAGAGTCAACTTTACAAACATTTATTTGATAATGATATCTATGAATATAAATTTCCAAACCTTAGATAGGTATGCATTTATGCATTTTTTATCTTTGTCAACATATGTAAAAGGCTTAGTTATGTCCAGTTATCATAGTTTTAGGCATCCTGTTTTCCTACCCTTTAAATGCTTTAGTCCTCTGATCACACTAAGAATTTTTTCATAGACTTTCCTGGGTAGGTATTCTTTATATACTCTGACATATTTTTCCAGTGTAACATGCAGAGCAAAATGTAAGAGAATTCATACAAAACTCTGACTGTCTCTAGCTTTTTTCTTTAATAACACCCTTCATATCAGTGTGGAGAAAATGCCGCTTTAAATCAGAAAATACACATGGATTTAAAAATTATGAGAAGAGAAGGCACTACATATTAAAATCAACATAGGAACATTGCTACATTTGAAAAAGATCTTTTATTTTTGAGGCAATGCTTTATAAAAAAAGAGAAGCTCAGATATTTTAAAGATATATGGAAGGAATACTGAGAAGAAAATGGGGAGAAAAAAAAGTCAATGGCATTTAAAATATGAAACGTATTTTACTGCCAGCACAAAGATTAGCTGTGACAGGGACATCTAAATACATCATGAAGAGCTGTATGTAAAGAGTCATACATAGAGAATCATTAGAAATGCATGAGGACATCTTCTGTTGATCAAAAAAAACCTATGAAGAATGCTTTAATGTATCTTCTTCTGTAATGTCTCAGGATTGTCAACTCATGAATTTTTTGTAACTCTCACAACATTCTATGGGTTTTTTAAAACCTAAACTACTTTTTTCAGACAATTGTTTATAAAGGAATCTGAAGTGTCTTACTTTACAAGTTTATAATCTTCAGGTTTTCTAAGAAAAGACTGTAGGTGCATAGATTCTGAGAGTTTAAAATCAAAACAGCAAAGAAAGTCCATCTTCAAATTATTACTATTTAAAACTCATTTTAAAATCACGAATCTTTGGTGTTTGAGTCATATTTTTTGAATGTTCAGAGATGGTAACATTTCATCTATTGGTATATAAATCTACTAATTTACACATCCACACACAGAGTCCTTTGAAGAACATTCTCACAACACACAGTATCTGTGGAAATCTGACTCACTTCAAAGAATAAACAACCTTCCCACGTTATACGATGCAATTTAGGTTGCACTGAAACCCTCTTAAAAATCAGAAGCCATGCTATGTTCACAGTTTCAACCTAAACCAGCCAATTTAGATGCACAGTCAAATTCAGAGGAAGAAAGGGAGTTACATGTTATCTTTGACATGACTGCTCTTTCAGAATGACAGTATTTACTTAAAAGGCTTTGAAACAGCTTATCAGTGGGATATCCCGCATTTTTTAATTCCGTAAGAGTTTGGTTTCTTCTACCTCTCCCCTCAGCTGTCTGCATCTTTATATCCTGTAGGTTTGTTTTTAAATGGGTTGCTTTTTAGAATTCCTTAGAGAAGTAAGAAGTGTCTCCATGGTATTTCCAAGAAGGATAAGAGACGGCTTTGTGATTCTCCCCAAAAGATCACAGAGGATCTGCTTTACACACAGATTTAAATCATCTAGCAGAAAGGGCAGGGATAGGCACACAGAATCTGTAATCAGTTAACATAAGCCATCCATCTCATTCTGAGCAAAGGAGTGGAAGTATGAAACCACTCTTCTGGCTGCCGGGCAGTGAATGCAATGAAGAAGGTAATGTGGGCATCAAGCCTTTCCTTATGGAGTTCTCATCTGCATGCAGGAAACCAGGAGAACATGGTCTAGCAATACAGTTGCAAGCCAGGCAGTTTGCAAAAGAGCCATAAGGCATCCAAAAGCAGGGAAAGACATGTCTTTTGTACATTCATGGCCTTTGTCTCTGTTCTCTGACTGAAATCACATTTCCATAATAGATGTAGCTGAAACAGAGGTCCAAATGCTCTAGGAGCTTGTTGGTCAGGGGATTTCGAGAGGGCTTTCAGGCCCGGCCCATTCTATAGGGTTCAGCTTCCATGCAAAGGACAGAGTCACCTAACAATTATCATTTCCTCCCAAGTGCTATCTCAGAGACAGAGTCTTGCAATCTGTCTTCTCTGTAGTCTCATAAACTATTGACTTTTTTCTGCCAGTGAGCCTGGGCCCTTGAAAGCAGGTCTGTGCTCTTTGGGAGATCACCTTCAGCTGCAGAATGAGAGATCCGCTTCTATTTTGGATGGCAGTGAATCGGATTTGAAGGGACAGGAAACATTGCATATGACAGTCAGATCTAGTTGTTGGAATATGTGAAATTTATTTAGACATCAGCTCCCCCGACCTTTGGGAAAGGTGTGGACAAAGGTACTGAGATGGACACATGGAGAAGAATGGCTGGTGTAGTGAAATAGCTCAACATGAAGTATTTGGGAAGAGTCTGGCATATGCACCAGAAACAGAGGAGAGCAAATATATTTTAGGGTTTTCCTATGATGAGGTTTGCAGAGTGTTCACCCATTACAAGGGCAACTTCTACATGGGGTTAAAATCAACAACAGAAGGACAGTCCAAAATGTTCATGTTTAGCTGAAAAGACGCCATTAAAATATCTTTTAATGGGAGAGGATCTGGCTGTCTTTAAACTTTGACTAGACCATTGCAACCCTCAACTACAGTAGCACTAGTATGTTGTTTACTGAATATTCCTGTGTTAGTGACTGGTTATTCTGAAATACTACTGAAATACATTTAGAAGCCTTATAGTATCAAGCAGGAACCTTGCCTTTCTCAACCAACACTGTCGCCAAATTCCAGAATAATCTATCAGTATCATATCACAGAGACTTTTCTCTTTTTTAAATCCTCTCAGGTTTTTGGGCAGATGGATGCAGTTTGACAAAGAGGTATTAGGTTCTCTTAGAAAGGCATTTGAAAAGAACTATACACACCAATGTTTTTCGCAAAGTATCATTAGAGGTATCATTAAAGTGTTTGCAGAGTCACTACAGAGAAAATCCAATTTTATGGAAAGGCTAATTCTATCTCTGACAAATTCATTTGAATCTAAATATTTTTTTATTGCCTGCTATACTCATTGTGCCAGTGATTCCTAAATACTTAGCCATATGTGATTTAAAATTATGCCCCCATTGATTTTGCTTTTTCTCCTTTTGCACAAAAAATAAAAATCAACAAAAATTGATGACGTTTTTCAATCTTCATGGACAAATGAGAGAGACAGGGATCTACAGATGTTACTGACAGTTACCATGGTTATAAAACATGTTTTCTTTCATCAGGCTCATTGTACATTTTATAGTGTAAGACAACAAGAGATAATTTTACTCTATCTATAAAGTCCACAGCTTGATAAAAGAAGAAAGACAGTACATAATTAATAGTTTATATTACACTCAGGACAGTAAAAAATCTGTTATATTGAAAGGATTTCATGACATAGTCCAAATATTTAATATTCAGTATGATCATCCATCAAAAGATCTATGTCTGATTAAAATAAAATATCTATCAATACAGATAGCAGATGAAGTTTTAAAGATTAAGCACAGGAAGAGAGGAAAACAAAACAAAAGCAATGCAGCAAGAAACAATCGTACAAACCATCTCCAGCCAATAAACTGTCAGCTTCTTTATCAAACTCAGTTTGAGAAGTTGAGGAATCAGCTGCAGGAATAGCTTTGTATCATCATCATTTATCAGATAAATATCTATCTTTGTTCCAGAAAATAACACTGAAAAGTAGACAAATGGGACTCAAGAAAAAACAGAATTAAAAAATACCTATGTAACCCATACTAAATTAAGAAAAACAAAACTCCATTTCAAAAAAAAAGAAAAAAAAAAAAAAGAGAGAGATTTTCTCCTGGCAAGGTCCAGAAAGAATATAATCACTTTAAACAACTGATGGGAAAGCTCTGTGCTGATCTCCCTTGCCCTTTAGTAATATACTATGAGGCTGGTATCAGAAATATTTTATATATCAAAAAGTCTCAGTGGTAGACTAAATACTGTGTCAAAGAAAGTCACAAGAAGTTTATATAGTATTGAGCTTCTACTCAATCTAATCCCTCCACATAGACCTCAGATTCCCACCAAAATCTCAAATGTCTGCTTTCAGCATTGTTTGTCAGAATCTTTGTTCTCCAGTGAAGTGTTTCCTTTCATTAAGTCACATTACAGACTCATCATTTCCACCTTTCTCTTCTGAGCATCTATCAGTACCCACATTTCACTTTTCCTCCAGCACCTCTACTTGCCTTTCAACTTTCATTATCTTCATTAGAAACACATCTATATTTTTGCTTTCATATTTTCCTTTAAGGAGCTGAAGGATGACAAAATAATTTTCAAAGGGAGCTGGGTCAGGAGCATAAGACATTTCTGATGAGATTTTTCTACCATGCAAAACAAGAGGAAACAAACTAGACCTGAGTGAAATTAGTAATTATTTTTCTTTTTACAAACTGTTTTCTGAGAAAACACAACTTTTTATGGAGCCTGGGGAGCAATTCAGGAAATATTTTGAAGAAAAAATTTACAGTAACTCCATGGTTCCAATGATAATTATACTTATTGTAAACTTCTGGGGCAGAGATCCTATATTCCTATATACCCTATTTAGCTCATTGGATAGTTCTTATTTTCACAAAGGTGTCTTGAGAAGATCTTACTAAAATTGAGTAACTTCTACTTCCTACCAATAAAGTTAATAATTTTGTTCATATATCAAAACCTATTTGTAAAACTTGTCAATTTCTATCTCTAGCTATAACGAAAATGAAAGAAGAAAAGACATCCTACAAATGCTGAGCACATGAAGCAAAAAAATATCCTTTTTCACGAGTCCTTTATAAACATGTTTTGTCAACTGTTTCACCAATTACAGCAGAGCTGTAAATCTACCAGCATGTGCTAGCTTCAAGAATCTCTTCATTTTGCTCACAGCATCCAAGTGTGGAGCCAGAGATAATTCTTTTTTTTTTTCGCATCACTCCTTATCTCAAGTAACATCTTTGCTACTCCCAAAGTTAAGGAAATAATCTGCCTTTTTCAAAGAGAAAAAAAAAATCTGCTTTATAAACATTAAAAATAAAATGTTGGAACTTTTTTAAAATGGCAAACCAATTAATTAAATCAAGAGCCAATAGAAAAATACATGCATGGGAAAGTTTCCAAAGACAGATCTTATTCCCATAGAGCTGAGGCATGTAAACGTATGTAAATGGGGTGTCCCAAATCAGATTTGTCTACTGCAAGACCTGTCCCAGAAACTTTAAGGCATCTGTAGTATCAGGCAAAAGGTTGAAAAGCAGATTTACGAGCTTCAGATGTGGACTTCTGGATTTATGTTTTCTATGGGTTCCATTTTATATACCTTCAGCCTCTTTATTTTTCTGTATCTGCCCCAAAATAGAAAACAGTTCAGCACTCCATTAACTACATTGCAGGTGCTTCTTGGGAGTCAGTCAGCAAGTCAGCTGATCAGTTAGCAAAGGTGTGCATGTGTTTTGGATGGGTAGCACATACAGGTTTTACACTCATAGGTAGTTCTGAAGACAATGGATCTGATTCCTTAGGTCACTTAAAGACAATGGTCTTTGAATTTTTTTTTTTTTTTACAGAAATTCCCCTAATTCTCCTTCTATCCCAGGATTAGGGTCTTGATTATCTCCACAAAAATTACATCTGTGGCTATTGTCAAGTATACGACAGCTATTAGGTAATATAGAGAAAAAAAATAAATTACAATATCACCAGAAGATATTTTCAAGTAGTTAAACAAAAAGGAGAAGAAAAAATAATAGCAACTACATATCAATAGGCTCCATAAGAATGAAAGAACAGTCTTCCAGGGGTCATAACAATGGTCTATCTAGTCTAATGTCCTGCCTCTGGCTGTGACCATGAAAGATGCTTATGGGAAAACTATAAGAAAATGGGGAAAGAATAAAGTGATACTTCTCTCCCATAAATCCTCCAAAATGCTCCAAATTCTCAGTCAATCATTTTCCACTCTGAACATTTAGGACCATCCTTTGTTGCCCTTTTTTGACGTCTTTGCTGAGAAGAAAGAATCGGGACTGTATGCAGCATTCAAGAGATAGGCGTACTGTAGAACTACACAGTGTCATAATTTGATTTCCCCCGTTTTACAATTTCCAGTTTTATTTTTGATCTGCATTTGACTATCGGATATGAAAAATGATCTGTAAAAAAGCCTGTTTCCTGGATGCTTATACCTGATTTGGTACCTATTTTTATTTGCAAACTCAGAGTTGATTTTTCCCTTCATGTGCATTATTTTATATTTATTGATATTGAATTTCACCTGCCTTCTTATTGGCAGCTCCATACTGTGATATCTTACTGCAGTTTCAGTCAATTTCAGTTTTGATCAAGCTGAAGAGCTATACAATGGCACTGAAATTAATGATCTTACTGTTCACCCCCTATCCTAAATTATATGAGTATTTAAGCTACATGGATCCAAGAACCAAGCCTTGTGGAATAACTACATTACCCTCCCCATTTCAGGAAGTTACTAGGGAAGTGATTGTCTCCCTGTACTTGGCACTCGTGAGGCCACACCTCAAGTACTGTGTCTCACTACAAGAAAGATATTGAGGTGCTGGAGCATGTCCAAAGAAGAGCAATGAAGCTAGTGAAGGCTCTAGAGCATAAGACTTATGAGGAGCATAAGGGAATTGGGGTTGTTTAGCGTGGAGAAAAGGAGGCTGAGGGGAGACCTTATCGTCCTCTACAACTACCTGAAAGGAGTTTGTAGCGAGGTGGATGTTGGTTTCTTCTCCCAAGTAACGAGTGATAGGACAAGAGGATATGGACTCAACTTGCGCAAGGGGAGGTTTAGATTGAATATTAGGAAAAATTTCTTCACTGGAAAGGTTGTCAAGCATTGGAAAAGGCTGCCCAAGGAAGTAGTTGAGTCATCATCTCTGAAGTATTTAAAAATCTTGTTGATGTGGTGCTTAGCAATTTTTTAGTGGTTGGCTTGATAGTGCTTAGGTTAACATTTAGATTTAATGATCTTAAAAGTAATTTCCAAAGTAAATGATTCTATGATTCTACTTTTTTACTTCCACCCTTTAACTTATTATCAGTCATGAAATCCCCTCTTACTTATTGATAACTTTGTTTCTTTAAGAATCAAAGGTGAAGGATCTACTTGATAACTTCTTGAAAATCCATGTAGGGTGTTTCAAGGAGATAACATGTACATGCTTACTGATATTTAAAAAAAAAACAAACAAAAAGAAACAAACAAAAAACATCTATTGCATTTGTGAATCACAGACTTCCTTCTACAAATGTCCTGTTTAGTCATAGTTTCATATTACCATTTATAGTATGCATATTAATGTGTCTATGAATTATATTATTTAAAATATTTCCTTTAACATTTGCCTGAAATGGCAGTCAGACATAAAAATCATTTATTTCCCAGATGCTTTTTGTGTCCTTTAGAAAACAGTCATTACATTAATTCATTCATCTGATACTAAAGCCAATGTAAGCAGTAAGCTATCTGCCACAAACAAGATCAGCAATCTAATATTTGATTTCCTTTGAAACTCTTGGGCAAAAGTCATTCCATCCTGACAATATGTAGCTATTAATTTGTTCTAAAACCTTTTATACTGACACTTTTGGGTCAATTCCTTAGACTTGACACCATAAAGAGAAAAACTTCTATAATAGCCATTATTGTTAATACCAATGCAGAGTATTCATTTAACTTCTATGCAGTGGCTTTATCTTCTGATATTGTTCCTTTTATACATCAATCTTATGTTGGCTATACAAATTCTTTGGCAGGGTTTCTGCTTCTGGTATTTTTAAATATATATATATATATATATAATTTATTTTTATGCCGTTAGCAAATTGCTCTACAAGATCTTTTTTGGCCTGCCTTATTGTGTACTTAAGTTTACCTTGCCAAAGTCTAGACTACCTTCTCTCATCTTTTAGACACAGCTTCTGCTTTTCACTTTTAATCATTTCCCCACCATTCTTGTTGAAACAGAACCATTGGCAGCCAGGAATTCATGGGTCATAGGACCAGAAACAAAACAGACAAGAAGAAATAGGAGAAAATGAGCTTCTGATCTTTTCTTCTAGGTCTGTTCTACTTTCCCCTTGTGGTGATCTAATGTAAAATGCATACGCTCTGCCAGAAGCAGGATCTGGAACCCAAGTCTGTCTTCATCCAGGTGAGGGCTGGGCTCTCTTCTAGCCCTCTGATTCGTCTGGCCTCGTTGCTTAGCAAGTTGATGGTCACCTCTTCATTTCAGAAATGCCCAGGGCCATTATAAGCACCTTCTGTCAGAGAGACTTAACCTCTCTCAAGACTTAAGAGGAAGACCTTGCATCTCTGAGTGTACCAGTTTTGGCTGGTATAATATTCTTCATAGTAGCGTGTATGGTGCTGTGTTTTGGATTTGTGACCAAAACAGTGTTGATAACAGACAAATAGTTTAGCTGTTGCTGAGCAGTGCTTACTCAGAGTCAAGGCCTCTGCTGTTTCTGATGCCGCCCTACCAGTGAGTAGCCTGGGGTTGCACAAGAAGTTGAGAGGGGACACTGACCCCAACTGACCAAAGGGATATCCCATAGCATACGACATTGTGCTCAGCAATAAAAGCTGGGGGAAGTAGGAGGAAAGGGGGATGTTTGGAATTACTAACTTTTGGCTTCCCAAGTAACCATTATGTGTGATGGAGCCCTGCTTTCCTGGAGATGGCCTGCTGATGGGAAGTAGTGAATGAATTTCTTATTTTGCATTGCTTGTGTGCACACCTTTTCTTTTACCTATTAAACTGTCTTTATCTCAACCCATAAGTTTTGTTGCTTTTGCCCTTCCAATTCTATACGCCATCCCGCTGTCAGGGATGGAGCGACTGGCCAGTGGGGCTGAGCTGCTTGCCAGTGTTAAACCACAACATAGGACAAAAGTTCCGTCATACTAGTAAGTGCAGGGCAGGCCTAAATTTTAATACAAATATAGAGTTAGAGACAAGGCTTGTTCATACATGGGGAAACTTAGTTTATCCTCCACTGAAGATTTCCAGGTAGGATTTAAGAAGTGGGGTGTATAGTGATGATGAAAGTAAGTGCTCATAATCACTGAATTTTTTAGGTACAGTGGCTGTGTCTATGCCAATTAAAAAATGTCTGACACTTGAGCACTGGCACAGATACTCTGCACAGTAAATTTAGTATTTAAGTTTTTACTGATTTTTTATTTTTGCCTGTTTTGTTTATTACTATGTATGTTGCCTATACTTTTTACAAATATTGTTGCTACTTAGTCCTGCACTGTTAATTTTTACATGATGCAGTTTGCATACCTTCTTCTTTTTTACATCTAATCTTTCATTTTCCATTTCATGTGCTAGTGTGTGTAACAGCACAACTAAAAATTTTTAATATTGGACCATCTTTGCATAAATGACCAATCCCTTATTTTTTACTAGTAAAGGAGCAATCAAAGCAAAGAACTCCACATCTCTGTAATGAAAGGAAAGAATGAATGAATGCTGTCTGGTATAAGTATGTCAGAGAGCCTCTGCTTGTGTTAAGAAAAAACTTGGTTGTAGACAATGATACAAGAGAAAAAGAGTAAAAACTCCAATAAAGGTATTAACAACTACTTAAATCATCAAAATCTTTGTTATCCCCTTGGTCATAACTAAGGGGAACCCAGCTTCCAAGTTCCTGTCCCAAGAAATCAATGCTGTAAGAGCAGAAATTATCAGACTGATAACTATGGGCATCATTTTAGTTCTGTTCTGAGCTTCTGTGCAGGTGACTGACAAGTTATTAGATTACATCTTTAGTGCCACTGGCTGGAGAGGCTTGGCAAAACAGCCTGTGCAGGAGCTGAGAAACACAGATTGGATGTTTTCCAGTAGTACGAGCTGTTTGTTTCTTGTTTTATGACTTGGCTTGATCTGCTTTGTACTCTTACGTTTTGATAGATTGCCACAGATTTTATTTATCTCATAACATTGTGTGGCTATAAGTATGACTTTGAAGCAAAGATGACTTATATTGGGAAAATTATCTCCTTTGGGAGTTGTGAACACACTATATAGTGGATTCATTTAAGGTGCCTGTCAACCTAGGAGAAGACATCTCTAGAACTAAAGGGTGTAGTTTGCTTTCCCACTGCAAGCAGTGTCAGTGAAGTGAAATGGCCTCAGATCACCCTCCTTTCATCACTCTAATTCTTAGCTAATCTTTTTGATGCATATCTTTTTTTTCTGCACATTTTAAAAATAGAACAACAAACTATGCAAAAGTCTTTCTTGGCTTTTAAATCTGTCATTCTCCAGAAAGCTAAATGCTAGCATTGATATACAGTCAAATCCTGCAGTAAACTCTGATGTGCCTGTATCAGTGTTTCAGATTGGATCAAAAGCTTTTTTTAAACATTGTGTAACATGTATTGAATAGGCATCAGGTCTTCAGACCGACTGCTTTGCTCTCCTTATCTTCTTGTAGTGGTGCAGACTTCTTAGTCATTTAGATGTTATCATTAAGGATGTATTAACCTGCCCTTTAGTAGCCAAACCCCTCTTCCTGACAAAACAAGTAAAAAAATTTAACCATGACAGATTCAAAAACTTTGAAAGGATTATGTCAAGTTTTATTACATAACAACTGTATTAAAATTCAAATATATAATAAAGCTATTGTGATATAACATAGCTGGTAGAAGTCTATACAAACACACAGCATGATTAGATCAACATTTTTGTCTATAGCTACAAAAGGCTTAATGTTGTATAATTCTGCATCCCTCTTGGAATCCAAATACAGAAAGAAAAATATAAAACCCCTAAATTCAAAATAACATGCTTGTACATTGTCTTGATATATGTACTATTACTACAGAATTATTTTTTTTTTGCTTTCATTTACATTTTAAAATACATATAAAAAAACAATTGAATCTAATATATAATAGTATGTTTCAGGCCTTGAAGCATCAACCAAAAATATATCTCAGTATTTACATTCTACAAAAAGCATGTAATTAACTTATTCTTCTTTTTGTTATGATTGTCAGTGCTCTTTTACCATCTATAATTCTTTGACTTTTTAATAAGCATAATTTTATTGCTGCTTGCCATTAAAATAGCTTAGATTTTCTAAGCTTTGAGTCTCAGAATCATGTAAGTTATCTAGCCAATAAAGTACATTTATCCATGGTGAGAACAGCACAATAAACTTTTTGGTAGTGTTATAAGGAATTCTTATTTTCCAATACAAACTACTTCCTCAAATTATTTCAGAAAGCAAATGGTTTTAATATTTATCTTTCAAACCATGCAGTTTTCTAAATAGCTTTGCTCTTCTGCAAGTACTAGATACTCTGTCCAAACCCTCTGCTGTTTGGTAGCCTGATACAACGACTATGCAGTTATTCAGAGCTCAGAAGCACCCTAGCTTCACTAATATTCTTTAACTGCATAAAATAGTACTTCCTGCAAACATTTCACACAGTCTATCAATCAATCCTACTTACTTTTATAAAGCGTCCTTCATGGAAAAATCCTAAGCACAATGCAAATTCAATATAAAACCAGATGCAATAAATATTTAAAAGGATATATCAAATACAATGTTAACTCTGCCTTACAAGTGGACAGTAATTTTGATGTTTTCATGTACACCTACACCACATCGATGTCAAACAGGAAGCGGAAAAAGAAGGAATTTATCAGATTATATTTTAAAATTTCTAAATTCTTGGTTTAGACCTGACCAAAAAGAAAACAGCCCCAGCTGAATACTGAACTCTTTAAGAGTAGACACAGTAACAACACAGTTAGTGCTGTATAATCAAGACTTCTAATGCAGGTTCAATAACACCAAGGTCATAGTCATTATTTGAGGGGGTTAAAAGAGCTGCCACTTGCAGATATCAGCATGGATTATACTTGAGATATCCATGTTGAAGAACCAATCAATAGCAACTCAGTTTTATCTCTCTTAAATTCAAGAAATTTTGAAGACGTGCATGCTTGAATAACACAAGCAATTACACAAATCATCAAGCAGCTTCCCAGGACTGCAAAGACTGGAACAAATGTTCCAGTGTGCTATCAGCAACATATGACACACTAGACCATGACAATGAATAGAATTATTCTGTGGAAACAAACAAATATAAAGCAAAAGAGAAACCCAAGGAGATGGTGAGAGGCAGTGGGAAAGAACACAAACTCTGAAATTAAAAAAAAAACCCAAACTTATAGAGGTTAGTTTAAACATTAATTCCTTAGACCAACAAACTGAACCTGCCAGAAGGAAAATCTAAACCAGGACAAGTTTGTTTGTTTGTTTTTTTTTAAATTCTGGTCGTTAGGATGATAAATAGAAGGAAACAAAAAAGGAAGGGAAAAAATGCTTACCTCGAAAGTAAACAAGTACCTACACTGTAGATCCAAAAAATTTCAGATTGATGAACTTCTTGAACACCACAATTAAAAAAGGTCTAATGACTAAAATATTGCAGATATTCAGCTGCACAAATCTTCTTTACTATTTTAACTACCTTTTTTCATTTAAAGGCTTGAAGAATGAAGAAATCGGTTCCTCTGGATATATATTAAGAATTTTAATGCTGAAATTCTGTGGCTTTCACTATGGAGGTCAGACTAGTCAATAATGATTGGCCCCATTGGCTCTATGAAGTAAAACTAAGATAGGTGCACTAGGTAAAAAACTACCACTAATTCACAGACAATAAAGTTATTCCATTGATAGGAGTATTCTGAGTACTGTAATGTACAGTTTTGAAAGCACCTGGCTCCCAACATATCTGGCTGTCATATTTTGGAGTCCAGTCTTGGAAGCAATAAGCAGGGTTGTTAGGAAGTACTAACAGGATTTGGATCTTGTTCAGACCTCTCAAGCAGTGGGGAACATTTCCGGACTTCTTAAAAATTATTTCCTTTCAGAGATGGGAGAAGAGTGGCAGCAGTCAGCAGAGCTCCTCAGGTCTGGTACCTATAAAACTTATATCTAAGGCTATTGCTAACATGATTTAGCTGTGTGGTATCTTGCCTCAGCCTGAAAACCAGATGCGATGCTGACTGCATCACTTCGTGTGGGACAGTAACTATAGACGTTGCCTCATCTTAACCTCTTTACACTGTGATCTTCTTAGATCCATGAGCTTTATATTACATTTTGTGGTGATATTCTCAGGGCTTACTCTTGCAGTGATACCCTGCATGTAAACTGTGAAAACACTGAAGAGAAAGGGCCAAAGTTTTGGTTGCGTCCAAAGAAGGGCAGAAAATCTGGTGAAGGGTCTACAGAACTAGTTTCATGAGGGAAATGGGGTTATTTAGTCTGGAGAAAAGGAGGCTCAGGGTGGACCTTATGGATCTCTACAACCCCCTGAAAGGAGGTTGTAGTAAGGTGGGCGTCAGCCTCTTTTCTCAAGTAACAACTTATAGGATGAGAGGAAATTGCCTCAGGTTGCATCAGGGAAGGTTTACATTGGATATTATGAAAAATTTCTTCACTGAAAGGGTTGTCAAACATTGGAACAGGCTGCCCACGGAAGTGGTTGAGTCAGCATCCCTGGAGGTATTTAAAAGATGTGTAGACGTGATGCTTAGGGACATGGTTTAGTGGTGGGCTTAATAGTGTTAGGTTAAAGGTTGGACCCTATGATCTTAAGGGTCCTTTCCAACCTAAATGATTCTTTGTGAACTTTGATGACTTTGTGAAGTTTTCTCTCTCCCTACAGCTAGCCATATAAACAGAATAGTATAATTTAATTATTGTGAAGGGTTTACTTTTCTTAAATTATCAACCAAGTCTCATCTGCTTCCTGCAGAATGTTAAGAAGATCTTTTTAGTCGCAGGACCAGTCACAGATATGTTTTCTAAAATTCAAGCTATTCAAGAAACAATTAAAATATACAAGCAGGAAATGTTACACAATGTATTTTTCAGGATATGCAGCACAGTCTTAAGGCACATATACATACAAAAGCTGTAAATGTTCTGAGACTTGTAATTAAAATATCAACATATTAAAGCACTAGAAATATTAGCTTCATGGGCACTGCCTCTAAAATAGGACAGAATTTTACATGACTGATACAGCAATATCAAAGCTGAATAATTCTTAGATAGTGCTGGCATTCAAATATTAAAAAACAAAAATTTTCTTAGAAGAGGGTTATCTTCTCCTATTTGCATTCTGATTAGAAATCTAATGTCTTCATTAGTCACAGATATGCTGTTCTATAATATTAAGGAATTCCAACATTAAAAATATGTATTTTGGAGTCAATCCAGCAGTGTTATGCAACAATAGCAGTGCAAAAAATGGATCTTATATTCTAAATAATTCCACTGCTGGAACATGGGGTTTTTATTTTTTTAAGCAAATGCTGTAGAAAGAGGCAAAAAGAAACCCACAGCTCTGAATTTGTTCTGACTTTTTCCACTGATTTCTTTTCAGCCAAATATTCATGCCTATATGCTCTGAAGAGTTTAACACAATTCACCTCAATTAACATATTTTTTTCCTGCTATTTGATGATTCCTAAATTAAAAATTTAAACAAGTTAACACAGAAAATCCTTTCATGGTAAACAAGCACCATTGCTGCTGGCAAGCTGAGGCCCTTGAAGCATCCCCCTTGAAGCTGTGTATGCCTTCAAGGTGCCCATCTGGTTGTTCAGCTTCTTCTTAAGAAAAGAATTCATGTCTTCTCCCAAGGGGAGCCATGTTCAGTTGTTAACAGCTTTACAGTAATTTCCTCATTAAGTAAGAGTGTAACCTGGTCAGGATCCTTTGTGAGGCAATAGCTGTTAAGTTAAAATTAAGGAAGATTTTTAGTTAATATATTGGTAAAATGGGGATTGAATGGCTGAGGTGTTTGGTAACAGGACACCAGATATTTCATTGCAAGGCCAAAAAATTCAAGATGGTTGTGAACAAAAACTCATTAGCATCTAATAAGCATTCAGTGACATTACTACATTATATTTGCAGGGTGTCTGCAGTTGCAACATGATGCAAAATGGAGCAGTTACCAGTCCAGAAATTTATCATATAATGATAGATTTAAGCACTTATTGTGCCCTACTGCTATTAGTAAGACTCCAAGTGGATGGCAAATGCAAATTGGGAGATTAAAGTGTGAAAAAAGGGGGAAAAAAAAGCAAACCACAATTCAAATCCCAGAATAAGAATAGATGGGGGACTATTAGAGTTACTTTAAATTAATTACTCCATGATAAAAACATATGTAAAGATTTAGTTGCATTTGTCAAACCAGTCCCAGCAGGACTGATATTCCTAGAACAAGCCCATTTCATGCCATTTTGGCACAATTACCCCAAAAACCAAGGACAGAAGGAATACGGAAACAGAACTACAGCCTTTCTAAAAGGTCCCTTTGTACCAGCATGGAAGCAAGGCCACGTGAGGGAAGCTTGTTGGCCATTCTCTACCTGTGCTACATCTATAATTTAAAAAGAGAAGTTCCATCTGCAGGACCATCCATCTGGTGTAGCGTAGAAGCATTAAATTCAGAATGAAACATTAATACACAAGCAGAAGGCAAGCACTGGACCCCAAGTCAAAACAGGAGTAGCATAGTCCTTATGGACATGTAGAGTACACTTGTTTGCCCTCAAAATGAGCCAGAACAAACCTTTATTCTAAAGGCTAATACATGACTTGTAGGAGAAGAGAGACAAGACATAACAAAATCTCTAATTGCTGTTAAACACAGGCGTTGAACTCCACTGCATTTCTGTTTCATGGGGATTGAATCCAGAAGTAACAAACAGGTGACCTTAAGTTCTGTTTTTCAATTTTCTTCTGTGGCCTTTGTAATAAATGTTTGAGTCTCTCTCTTTTTTTTTTCCTTTATGCCTTTCCTAGACCTAAAATAGAGATGGTACTTATTTGCTCACTCTACAGGTATGTAACAGTAGAATGACTCAGTTAACATTTCTACAGCATTGTATCTAAATACACAGGTAATGCTTTTCTCTAGTGCAGAATCTATGCCTGATTTATAATAATAATAATAATAATAATAATAAAAAAGTATAATAACTGTTCATAGGCAAGGTAAGATTTACTACTGTACCTGCAGCTAGAAATACAAAATAGAAGTAATCTGTATAAGCCCCTGAACCGACATGTTGGAACTAAACAGCACTTCAGTGTTTTGCTTCATAATCCATACAATGTAAAATTGTATTTTTTTTGGAAAAAATCCTTATCAGCAGATGATTTTTTTTAAAAAAGTTGCTAAAATCTGAAACAAAAGACAATCTACAGGAAATACTATTTTTGGCTCGATTTTTGCTTCCCGTGGCCCAAAACAGTCAACAGTTATTTTTAAAGGCAGAAAAGATGCTTTATAATAGTCATTTGAAAAAAAAAACCACACATATAAATTTTATACAATTAGACAGAATGTTTTGGGAAAAATAGTACAGCATTTTGTAAAGAAAGGAAGTTTAATAAGGATGAAACTTAAAAACCATTGAAATTCATAGGGAGGTTATTTATTCCCCAAACCTCAATAACTTCAACAGAACTTCCTAACTGTATCAGTAATTGTTTTATTTATTTCACATAACAGAAGCATGCTTGGTTTGAAGCATAACATCTAAAGAAGGGTTGAAAATGCACACTCCCACTCAACTGCGTATAGCTGACATATGAAGCAAATAGACAGTATCCAGTGAAGACTATTCCAGATCCCAAGGGTAGTACTGGTCTCATTTGACTTAAGAGGACTAAAAGTTTGGCATCAGTGTCTGAGCTACTAACCCAAAGCTGCCCTAAAATCAACTGAAAAAAAACAACCAAAACCAAAAATAAAAGCAACCTTCAAAAAGAAGTGTGTCTGACCTATCCTAAATGTCTACTTTAAAAAGAAGAAAACATTTTTCTCTCTATTGACCATAAGGGGAGTGAAGGATTAATAAAAGGTCTAACTAATAAGTCTTTCCCTAAAAATCCACCCCACGTGCTCACGTCTGCTTGATCCTTCCTTGGGTGACTGTTCCTTTCCCAATCCTCTTCATTCACATCAATAAAGGGGAAGTAAATATGTCCAGTATACTGAGCAATGACTAAGGATAGAGCACAGTATAATCCAGAATCTTTTTTAGCACACGGCATAAATAATTATTGGAGCAAGACAGAGACTATAATGTTTTGTTTTGTTGCATTTTGTACTGTGTAAACATGTTAGATGTGCATAGGAACATCTACAGTATCCTCCTTCATGGGCAGTTGACATAAAGGAATGACTAATTTTTAGATCCCAGCATGTACAGTTTTCTAGCCCTCTTAAGATCAAACCAATTAGTTCTTCATGTGGGAAAATATCTGGGCATCTGAGGAATGCTAGAGGATAAAACACCTTCAGATACACATACACCTCTCTAGCACTAGACATAAGTTAAATTGGGATTTTGATGTGAACTGATTAGTTATCTGTATCTCCTAATAGGTCTAAGTCATATGAGGACTTCTAAAACACCCTAGGAACACCCTACAGGGATTTTTTTTAATCTGGCTTAGGTGATCTTTTCAATGTCCAAAACTAATCTGATGCAAAACAGGGAAAAAAACATTCTCTTCTACTTGAAGTTCTGGGTAAGCAATCATGTAACCAAACCACCTTCTATTGCACACTGCAATAATCTTCAATAAGTCCCAAACACCTGGAAAACATCTTTTTTCATGAACTTATGTTCTGCAACATTATTTTTTAAAAAAGTATAACCGACATTGTACTTTGATCAACAGATGAAGTACAAAAGCCAGCCTACTTGCTGTAGGCCTCAGGAAATCAACTTTCTCACCTCTGAGAAGTGGTTCTCTTTCTTATCTTTCCTTAGATGGTTTTATTTTGTCCTCATTTTGTACTATGGTGAAACTACAAAAGGAAAAACAATTTATGAGTGGCAATTATATAGATTGCAACAGCTATATTTTCCATTACCATCTGGCTTCTCTTGTCCTTATAAGTTAGACAGTAGAAAGATAAGCAATAGAATTAAAATGAATAGATCTTTTGTTGATCTTCAGAAAAAATAATGATTGTATCATTATGAAAATGGTGCTTCTTTTCAAAATGTCACACATAATTGTGCATAGCCAGAGTTAAATGAACCAGTAAATGGATTGGCGTTAATAATTATATTGGATATGCATGCAATTTCAAGTATTAACTAATAAAAATGATTGATAATTTTTAGATAATTGCATTTAAGAATATGAAAGAAGTTTTAACAAAATGTGACTTGTAGCTTTTTAGAGAAGTTAATTAAATACTTGTTAAACATAATAATAATTTATTATATCACTGGTGTTTTATGAATAAAAAAAAACAGAATAATCTACAATTTTTATAGTGCTGGAGTGTCACAGGCCTGTAAACATAAATCTTAAGTCCTTATGATTTTTCTTGTCTTCTCCCTGTACTGTCAATCTGATTCCTGAAATTCTTTATGGTTTCACATTCATTAATCTACAGTGACAGTTCTGCCTTTACCTCTCATTACAGGCTTGTTGGTTAAAATGTAAAATAAAATAAGGAAAAAATATAATAGTGACATACAAATATACTAGAATTAGAAAGTAGTTTCAAGACCCCCTGACCCACAAGATTTACCTGAAATACTTCAAAAAGTAGATGAAGGTTTTTATATTATAATAAACAAAATCATTGTTTTTAACTTGATTTCTTAGGAGCTATTCAGTGTTCATCTCAGTAACCTCAATTACTGAAGTAATTATTGCATCAAATAATGTCTCTGCTTTTCAGGGACTGTGGCATATTTCTAAAAACACTTCCTAAATAATGGGGGAAGGGAATGTTCTTTATAGTTACAAATTTGCAATTCACTTCATAAAGATACGAAGATAAACCTAAAAAAAATTTGTTTTAGAAAACACTATAGTAAGTTGCTATGTATCTATAGAAAAGAGGGCAAAAGAGCCTTTCCCACAAGAAACTAGAAAAACAATGTGTCCCTTAGGAGATTTCTTTGGTATATTAGTTGTTTAGAATACCATAAAGGTGGTTAAGAGGAGGAAAGCCTAGGGAATTTTCCCACTATAATTTTACATGGGTTAATCACAAATGAAAGCCCTCTCAACTTCTTCAGTTCATGGAATTTGGTTTACCAAAAATGTAGGGAATTCTTAACATAATGTGCCTCCCTAACACATTGTACATCTAATAGAATCATAGAATGGTTTAGGTTGGAAGAGACCTTAAAGATCATATTGTTGCAACTCCCTTGCCATGGGCAGGAACACCTCCCAGTAGACCTGTATACTTGGAGCCCCATCCAGCCTGGTCTTGAACACTTCCAGGGAAGGCGCATCCACATCTTCTCTGGGCAACCTGTTCCAATGCTTCACCAGCCTCATAGTGAAAAATTTCTTCCTGTTATCTAATCTAAATCTACACTCTTTCAGTTTGAAGCCATTATGCCTCATCCTATCACTACGTGCCCTTCCAAAAAGTCCCTCCCCATCTTTCCTGTAGGCCCCCTTTAGGTACTGGAAAGCTGCTATAAGGTCTCCCTGGAGCCTTCTCTTCTCCAAGATGAACAATCCCAACTCTCTCAGCCTGTCTTCACAGGAGAAGTGTTCCAGCCCTCTGATCACCTGCGTGGCCCTCCTCTGGACCCATTCCAACAGGTCCATGTACTTCTTATGTTGGGGGACCCAAAGCTGCAAACAGTACTCCAGCTGGGGTCTCACAAGAGCGGAGTACAAGGGTAGAATCACGTCCCTCAACCTCCTGTCCACGCTTCTTTGGATGCAGCTCAGGATGCAGTTGGATTTCTGGGTGGTAAGTGCACATTGGTGGCTCATATTAAGCTTCTCATCAACCAACACCCCTAAGTCCTTCTCCTCATGGCTGCTCTCAAGCCATTCTCTGCCCAACCTGCATTTGTGCTTGGGATTGTCCTGACCCATGTGCAGGACTTTGTACTCGGCCATGTTGAAATTCATGAGGTTTGCACAGTCCCACCTCTCAAGGCTGTCCAGGACCCTCTGGATGGCATCCCTTCCCTCCAGTGTGTTGACCATGCCACAGAACTTGGTGTCATCAGCAAACTTGCTGAGGGCGTACTCAATCCCAACATCCATGTCACCAACAAAGATGTTAAACACTGTCCCTGGAGTGTGGCTCAGCTTCACAGTCCCACTCCTTCCACATATTTCAGGAATCAATTATTACAGCCTATCCTTGTATTTGCAATGTTACAAACACAAAAACTACTAAAGGAACACAGCGATCAAGTAGCAGAATGAGGCCTTCAGAAGTTATGAAGTGCTGGGATCTTCATTCATCTCTCTTTGCTCTATACTTTATGATGTGGTTCATAATTATGTAATGAGATAATATTTTTACACAAGTTCATTCATCATTCCAAATAGAGAATGGATAATGTTCAGTAATTGAGCAACTGAGCAAAAAGCTGTCATTAAGCTGGCTTTGGTTCCTTACCTTTGCTGTTAGGGACTTACACAAGTCATAGGAGACCAAGACTTGGTGTCCCCTTTTATTAAGGAGCATTAGAATACCTGAAAGCCACCTCTTAGATCAGTGTCATAACCAGCAAGCTACAGAATATTTGGAAAGGTTGAAAGTGTTCAGTGTGTCTTCTTTACACTGTTCAATTTTGATAAGTAAAGCCATGGAAGAAAGGGCCAGAATTTATGTGAACATCTTAGCCACCCACCTAAAGAATGGTACCCTCACTTTGTATTTTCACAGAGCACTGAATTGTTTTAAGTGAGGAACAACTCCAAGCACTGAGGTTGAAATATTCTTACTTTAAATACCTTATGGGCCAAAAAGTGGGGCGTTCAGCAAGGAATATTTAAATAATTGAAGATGTTTATATTTAAGAAATATAGGGATATTGATAAATATTATATTCCTTACATTCATCACATTCTTTATATTTCTTGTTTTTCTATTATTCCTTACCTAAAAAAAATTAAATATCTTCCATTTTCAATTATGGTACATATGGTACTTGCAACATGCTTGGTAAGACATTAATTTGGCTAGTGTGCTTAGGTTTCAGTCTCTGCCCCAGTGAAGGTATATATTTTGCAAAGGAAAAAAAAAAAAAAAAGAATTATCATGCGATCAGATCTCTCCAGGAAAATATCAATGACAGAATTTAGGCCAAAGCAAGTGATGTCTGGTGACAAAACAGTCTCTGCTGAAGACATTTGGCAGTGGAGCAATCTTCCAGAGGCAGTAAAGCAATCTGTATATCTGACTGTCTTCCGGGAATGCTTTTCCTTTTTCCTTTTTTTAGTATAGAAGTGCAGAAGGGGAATGAGGTAACAGAATAAGGGAGATACTGGCGATAGCTAACATGGATTTTTGCCTATCTGCTTTTCTAAAGGAAAAAAAAAAACCCTTTCTCCTCCTAAGCAGGATTCTAACACTTTGATTGAATAAATCATGTAATCTCCAATAAATGTCTGATTTATAGATCTCCTTGTATCAGTAGCATAGTTACATTGTTTTGGAAATATTGACCATGTAATCAGATTAAATATGAAAAAAAAAAAAAAAAGATAGAAAAAGAGACCCATATGTATATATGTATTGATGAAGTTCAAATATTTTAATTTTACTTTTCTTCAGATTTAACACTAAAAGAACACTTATATACATTTTTGAGTGTTTGAAAATAATTATGCTCTTAATAGCAATAGCAAATATACATTACTATTAAGAATACAGTAAACTTGTTGACCAACAGCCTTAAATACTCAAAGGCAGACAACAACTTTCCTCAACTTATCAAATGGAGAAAAAGGAAGAGTTCAAAGACACTTTCCACTTCTCACATTGGGGGACAAAATTTCAGCCTTTTCCCAAGGCACTATTAGACAAATAGATCTTGTGATGTTTCTGGATGACCATCAAATACAGACTTCAGAAAAAAAAGGTAGAGAAGAAATTCCAGATTCTCAAGACACACAGAGATTTCTTCCACAGTAATCCATCTGTTCTACACTATGTGTGACCTAGGTCGAACAGCTAAAATGGCCTGGAAACTTTTCAACATGGAAGTGTGTTTTCTCAGTAAGAAGGTCTTGGAGTTCTATAAATTGTAATCAGTGTTTTAAATGACCATCACAGAGGATGCTGTAGGTATCACAACATATCTACAAAACTGAAACAAGGATGCAGAAATCATTCTGCACAGTAAAACAAGAACACAGTAAAACAAAAACAACATGAGGCATAACAAAAAAAAGTCGATGGTAATTCAGTACCCAAAATGCAATACAGTCCCATTAAAAGGGAGCAGTAAGAATCAGCAAAGATTGGCCTCATGATACATAGGTTTCAGAATAGTTTTTCCAAGCCTAAGGCTGTTTCTGGAGGAGGAGGCCTGCATGGATTAACAAGGAACTCCTGGACAAATTCAAACAGAAAAAGGAAGCCTCAGCTGCTGAGCAGCCAGGATGAAGTTAGTAAAGCTAAAGCCTAAGTAGGGTTAAATCTGGCCAGGGACATCAAGGGCAACAAGAAAACTTCAACAGGTACATCAGTGATAAAAGGAAGACTAGGGAAAAAATGGGGCCTCTCCAGAAGGAAACAGGAGACCTGGTTACCCAGGATATGGAGAAGGCTGAGGTACTCAGACTTTTTTGCCTTGGTCTTAACGAGCAAGTGCTCTAGTCATATCACCCAAGTCGCAAAAGATAAAAGCAGGGACTGGGAGAATGAGGAACCACTCACTGTAGGAAAAGATCAAGTTCGAGACCATCTAAGGAACCTGAAGGTGCACAAATCTATGGGACCCGATGAGATACATCTGCAGGTCCTGACGGAACTGTTGGATGAAGTTGCTAAGTTACTATCCATCATATTTGAGAAGTCGTGGCAGTCCGGTGAAGTTCCCTCTGACAGGAAAAGGGGAAACATAACCCCAAATTTTAAAAAGGGAAAAAAGGAAGACCCAGGAAACTACAGGCCATTCAGTCTCACATCTGTGCCTGGCAAGATCACGGAACAGATCCTCCTGAAAACTGTGTTAAGGTACACGGAAAATAAAGAGGTGATCGGTGACAGTGGATCAACATGGATATTGGAATTGAGTGCACCCTCACCAAGTTTGCCAATGTCACCAAGCTGCATGGAGAGGTTGACACACTGGAGGGAAGGGATGCCATCCAGAGGGCCCTGGACAGCCTTGAGAGATGTGCCGGTGGAAACCTCATGAATTTCAACCAGGCCAAGTGCAAGGTCCTGCACATGGGTCAGGACAATCCCAAGCACAAATGCAGGTTGGGCAGAGAATGGCTTGAGAGAAGCCATGAGGAGAAGGACTTAGGGGTTGCTGGTTGATGAGCCAGCAATATGCACTGACTGCCCAGAAATCCAACTGCATCCTGAGCTGCATCCAAAGAAGCGTGGACAGGAGGTTGAGGGACGTGATTCTACCCTTGTACTCCGCTCTTGTGAGACCCCAGCTGGAGTACTGTTTGCAGCTTTGGGTCCCCCAACATAAGAAGTACATGGACCTGTTGGAATGGGTCCAGAGGAGGGCCACGCAGGTGATCAGAGGGCTGGAACACTTCTCCTGTGAAGACAGGCTGAGAGAGTTGGGATTGTTCATCTTGGAGAAGAGAAGGCTCCAGGGAGACCTTATAGCAGCTTTCCAGTACCTAAAGGGGGCCTAGAGGAAAGATGGGGAGGGACTCCTTATGATGGAGTGTAGTGATAGGACAAAGGGTAACAGTTTTAAACTGAAAGAGGGTAGATTTAGATTAGATATTAAGAAGAAATTCTTTACTGTGAGGGTAGGGAGATGTTGGAACAGGTTGCCCAGAGAAGCTGTAGATGCCTCTTCCTTGGCCAGGTTCAAGGCCAGGTTGGATGGGGCTTTGAGCAACCTGGTCTACTGGGAGGTGTCCCTGCCCATGGCAGGGAGCTTGGAACAAGATGATCTTTAAGGTCTCTTCCAACCCAAACCATTCTATGATTCTCTGAAATTCCAAATTTGGAAATACTAACAGAATAAGATAAATGAACTGTGATGAAAATATCAACAGCGAAATTAATAAAGCTTCAGTGTCGTCTGGTTAGATTTTTTTTTCCTTAGGGAAATACTTAGTTCTTTAATTAATCTTGTAATTAACACTTGGTCAAGAAAATTACTAATATCACTACTCTTACTATCAAATACGTCTCTGTAATATTTGATTACAGACATATGTTGGGCAGGTTATGGACATTTTAACAGAACATTTATATCTCATCCACCAATAACAAACATATACCATTGAACTTGAGTATTTCAAATGTCTTAATTCTGAGAAAACAAATCACCTAAACAAGCTTGAGCACTGAACCTGTTCTCTCTTTAATTGTATGAGTTATGGACATAAGGAAACTTTTGTACAGCACTTTAAATTAAATAGTCAAATTTTTAATAACTTTGCATGTACATAAACCAAGTTGATCTAATCAGCTATGTTTTTATAAACTTAGAAAGGTCAGTGTAAATCGCACCTGTCTGATAATGTTACTTCTTTATTTACCATTTATCTACACAATTTACATTGTTGTTTTTTGCTAGTTACAGTGTGAGGTCACTGAGCCTTCATTTTATTATGTGCTGTACAGAACATAAATAAAAATAATCAAATCATTATTTTATGATAGTTTATATCCCAGGCAAGCACAGTAGTCTTTAGCAGAAATAGTTGTACAGATTCTGTGAAGAGGTTATACCATATGGACTGAAGGGAAATTTGTTACTCTTGCAATAAACTCAGAACAATGACATGGAAACAGATTTATCATTTTGAAGTAAGATCAAGGATGATTTTATGGAGAATTTTTTTTTTCCCCTTAGCAGTGCATAATGAAAAGGATTTGCATTGTGTGAGTGCATAAAATATCTCTACAAATCAGCTTAAATGCAGTTCTCCATACAAATCACAAACAAAATGGAGGTTAATGATATACTGTGAAAACTTTTCAGGCTTTGACCCACAAAAGGTATCTGAGCTTATTATTTGCCACCCTTTAGAAATAAATCATTATGTAATCCTGTAATTACTTTACCACAATGATGTCATTCAGGAAAGTGTTGACACATGACCATATTTAACTTTCAACAGACTTATCACTATGCAGTTTTTCCTTTTTCTGTTTTTTTTTTTTTTTTTTTTCACTTACCTTGATAAAGCAGAAGAGTAAAATGTTAACATGAGTCTTGAAAGTTCAATTTCCACCTTGTATAATGCATTTGGCTTGGAAATGACATATACTTGGCACTATTCTACTTCATCAGTGTTAATCATATTTTCTTTCAGCTTATCTTCAAAGATTTCATCTGTCTTATACATTCAGTACTTCTGGTTTCAAAGTCACTTTTTATTTTCTTATCTTTTTTTAAGTTCTTCATTGTTGGTTATTTAATTTTTTTAACATTGTTAAACAGGATTTTAGAAGACATCTCCCAAAAGAAATCTAATACATATAATATAGAGTTCACCTTCACAGCATATTAGATCACCCTGTACTTTTTGTTACAGAACATAAAAATGTAAGGGCAAAATGGCTAAATTGTATTTCAATCAGGATTCCTGCTACAGAGTCAAAAAAGTCCATCATCATTACCAGAAGCACAGTTAGTAAAGCCATGAGGAATTCAGAAAGGTAATTTTTAGAGGCTGTATTTTTTGAAGTACCGTACAACAACCAGTAGAGTGCAGAACGATTTTGATCTCACCCAGAATTCTGTGGGACATTGACTGCCTTTAATTTTATGATGTGATGTATGATAGTCAGAAATAAAGTACACAGAAATTCTTAAATGTCAATGTATACAGCACTTTGTAAACAAGAAACAGAGCCAGGAAGTCTGATATGTTTCTGGAATCAATCCCCAGGCTTAAAAGACTGAAAAGGGAGAGCTGCCATCTTCTGTCTGAATTGCAACCACTACGAAGAAGGCTTATTTATTTGTAAGTAAGATCCCATTGAATTCTAGATTAAAGATGCCTAGTCCTTATACAATATGTGAAAATTAGATATAGGTACAGAGGGATATTTCCTTCACATTAGAAAATAACAAGTGAACCACATATAACCAGGACACACACATACACACATAAACAAAGCAGCAGTATTTCACTCCTGGCATTTCAAATAATAATTTGGCATGAGTTTATCAGAAATGAATGTTTGAAATATATACTACTTATGCTTGCCACAGCTTCCCCAGGATGCCCTATTTTTTCAGGGAAATACAGGATGCAGGAGTAACGTAGAGATGCTGTAATGTGTAGGGTTCAAACTAAATAGATTTAAATGAAGATTTCAGCAGACCTGAAATTCACCCAGACAAGGAGAAAGCTATGCTTGTAGAAGTCTTTTGAACTGAACCAAAGAAACATTGTTATCTCTATCCATGTTGTAGATTTCTGTTATACTTATTCGTTAACAAACAATCACATAATAATAACCAGTTAGCTAAAGGGAAGTAGGTATCTCCCTCTAGGCCTGATTTACAAATGCCTTGTTCATTCTCAGATAGAAAACCTAACTCTTTTTTGTGTGCAGTAGGTACAAGATGTGCTTATTCTGGGCTCATCGTCAGTCAGTGAAGAGACACCTCCAGGAAACAAGTCAGACTGTCTAAGATGTGAATTCCACAAAATATTTTAAAAAGCTCGACAATCTCAACTGATTGCAAAAAGGGATGACATTTTGCACCCAGAGACCTAACACAGAATGCACTAATTCATTGTCATGGTTTAGCCTCAGACGGCAACAAAGAACCACGTGCCGCTCGCTCAGATCTTCCCAATACGGGACAAAACAGAAGAAAAAGGCAATACTCTTGGGTTGAGACAAAGGCAGTTTAACAGAACAGCAGAGGGAACAAGGAAAACAGCAACAATAACACTAATAAAGGAATATACAAACCCAATTACAGAACCACCACTCCCCAACTGGGCCAGCCTGGGACGCCCCAGCCCACTTATAAGCGGTGACTTCCTGACCCCTCCCCCGGCAGCTCAGTGAGGGCGTGGCTCACATGGCATGGAATACTGTCTCTTGGGGAGAATTAACCCTATCCCCGCCGGAACCAGGACAGGTAGCCACCATTGTTCAGGAGCCACCATTTTACTGTGGTTGTATTACAATCTGCTGCTTTGTCAACAGAGCCACAAAGGAAGGAAAATTTTTGTAGTGGCCATAAGGAGTTGTATTCAAAATATATGGCAACCCGAAGTTTAAGGAGCATAAAAGCAATCACTTTAGGTCAGGCCAAAAATCCATCTTGTCCTGTGTCGTGTCACTGAGAGAGACCTGTTGCATGTTGAATTCCTGTTGAATGCCCAAGCACAGGGCTGACATACATGATCCTGTCCCAGAATGTACTCTTATCCTTTTCCCAGTCAATTGGCCCTCTCACGGAACTATCTCTTTTGTCTTATGTTGACTCCTGAATAGTTTCTTGTACAAAATTCCCAAGGAAAATTGTAGAAAGGACAGAGCTGATATGTATTACTTCACTAACATAGATATGTGAATTGAAATCTGATTTTAGGCCTATATCTTTCATCCACCAAAAAAAATCATAACCAACAACAGACAACAACAACAAAAACCCAAACACTATGAACGTTGTCTATTTGTGAGTATAATAATGATGTCAGAAGCACAAACTTATACTACTAGTTTTGAAAGTAAAGTAATAATATCTAAGTCTGATTTACCATTCAAAACATTTTGGTTTGAATTTTATTTCAGCATTTTCTGAAAATTTATACCAAAAAACAAAGACCACCAGCTTATTTTACATTTTCTACATCTACCACTAAAAGGAATAGAAAAGGTAGATCAGGGACAATAATGACAGAACATGATTTAAGGAAGTATTATATTTTGCTCACTGTGATTTGTAGGATCTTAGTCAGACAAATGGTAGGTACCTACAAAAATGTCTGTAAGTCCCCAAAGTTTCATCTATTTCATAAAGAAATGGTTCCTAGTGTTTCATTTGTAAATCTTTGGTTAAAATCTGGCAGTGACAGGAATCTGGCAGTGCAAGTAATATTGTTTGACTTGCATCAATGTTTCTGCTTTTTTCTGGTTTTCCTTCTTTTGCATTTAAATTTTTTTCAAGGATTTAATTATATCTCACAGCCTTGGGCACTTAAAGGCTGATGAAATCATGGTCATAAATGCTAATTTTGTGTGATTTTGGAGGCAGGGGAGCCAAATACCAGTTATCAGCTAATCGGGACGTAAAACTAAATCTGAAGGAAGGAAATAGAATCCAGGAAAAACATTCAACAACTGTGCATAATGCAAATACAAAGGGCAAAATTTGCCCTACTGAAAATCGGAAAAAAACTCCACTGATACCTGAAATACATTAAAAGGTATCAAAGATGTTGAATTTTCCCACTATGGCATTCTGCAATGCTAGTCACTATGGTGAAATGTACCTACCCCTAAATGGATAGGTCTGCTTATTCATGAGGTATGAAATATGGTAGCAATATCCTTTCACAATTCTTTCATAACACAGTTTAGGATAAATCCAGTTCAGGAGGATGGTGTTTTCAGTGGAAAGAATATTCTTTCTAACGACCTTATTTGTGAGAAATGCTGAGGATGCTCAGTATCATTATCAAAATATCAAAATTCTTATGGGTGACATTTCCGAACATGCTAAAATCATAATATTCATTGGGAGGCTAAAGAAAACAAGATATCCCGTAATTATAATGCTGACCTCTACTATCTGACACACAGAGAAGATTATGACTATAATAACAACATTGGCAAAAAAAAAAAAGCTGTTTTCCCAAATATACATCTTATTCCCACAACCTTTTTCAGTTTCTCAGGGATCGGAATTCTAATGCAATCTGCCCAACAGTGCACCATTTATATAATAATCCTATCTCTGTTGTGTGTAATATGGCTGCATTATGCTTCTTTACTTACAGGTTTGCAAATATGTTTGGGATCTGCTAATTGACACCAGTCTTAGGTGGATAACCCAGAATTTAAAAAACAATTGAATTCCTATTCTGCTATGTTTTGTTCAGACAAGTCATTGTATCAGGTGGTGCCTACTTAATACCATGTAAAATCCACCCTTACACTGTCCAGACAAATAGAAATGTCATGATGAAAATGGAGTTATTAATGAAGTACCATTTACATTAATAGCCCCATTTATATAAGCATACCAGGTTAAGTTTATTGTGTTACTTCACTAATTCTTCACTCCGATCTCATTTGGCAAAGGAGATATATATATAGATATATAGATATAGATATATAGATATATATATATATAAATTTTGACATTTTTTTCTATCATCAGCTCTGCGTGCAGCAAAAAGGGGAGTATTTGAATGTAGGTGACGGACCAAAAGAGATTTCCTTTATAATATGTCTTTTTACAATTACACGTACTGTAGATCTTTTTCCACCATCTTTTTATCCTTTACAAGATATTTTGGATGGCGTTCATTCCAGGAGTGATTGTGCTGATTTCCACTGAGTCACACCTGGGATGAATTTGGCCCTTTGTGTTCTCCTCAACACTCCATTGTCACTTTAAAACTCTGAGCCATTTGTTGGATTAAAAGAGTTCTTTTCCTGATCTCAGAGCTCTTCTAATTCTGTCTGTGACTCTTTTTCTCGGTTATGTGAAATGTTATCACATTCTATTGACTGACGTTCTCTGTGATGTGTGTTGTTATGTAGTAAATTTATTAATCCCATGATAATTTTGTATGTTATTAGCCACATAATGTGTGCTTCTATCTTCGTAACACATAAAAAAGTTAAATGGTATGTATGTGGATAATATTCAAAGAGTTCAGCTTTGTGCCTCTCTAATCCGTATTTGACCAAAAAAAAACCATCTCCAGCTTCTTTGAACATAACCAAGGAATTATTTCTCCAAAAGCCTACTTAAAAGGACCACATTGACCAGGATTATAAAACAAGCTACTCTTTTGAATTAAAAATCTGAAACTTTTATCAATGTTTCCGTTTCAGCTTCTCCACCGAAAATGGGCGTTTCACTATAATTGTATCTTATTTGCAAATTCTTTCAAATCCAACCATACAGGCTGAAAAACAGATACAGCCTTGATCTTGGTCTATGAAGTAATGCTTCCTCAACCATATTTTTACTGTTTTATGATGGCTCTGATCCCTTGCCAGCCACACCTTTCCTGCTCTGTGAACTCCTTTTTGCATCTGTGTCTTAAAAACTGCCAACAGAAAAAGAGGAAAACAATGCATCAAGAAGAACTGAGAAAAACATAACTAATCAGAGGACGCACACAAAAGATCCTAGATAAAGAGGCAGTGATTAGTGATATGTTCTGTATGAATCCTTTTTCTATCTATCTGACCACTTGTACCATCAAGAGAACGTCTTGGGAACTCCTCCACAATGAGGTGTTCTCGATGGATGTTCAGGTCTTCATTGTATTTTTCCAAATACCGTTTTGCCACACATAACATTTCTCACTTTTATATATTTTTTATAAGAATTAGTGCCAGCCAAACATACAGAACTATATAAGATCAGTTATGTATTAAGGTAAAAAATGAGGAAAAAGTCATAAATAAAACATAAACAACAATTATTTGAAGAATGAATGGCTATTTTAGAAGGCATGATCTGTGTCTTGCTACAGAGCATTAAAGGAAAAAGAGAAAAACCTAAAGTAATGTCTAATTGGTTATTTATAATGGCCTCAGACCCCAGGATTTTTATTATTTTGCAAAGAATTATGGGTTATTTATAGCCTCTTTTGCTGGAAAGCATGAATGTTTCCTATATACTCCTTTTCTTTCAGGGCAAAGGCTATCATGTGGGTGTGCAATATTTTAGACCTTTGCAGGGAAAGGGAGTTCTATAGTTTGACCTTTCCATAAATCAGTATTAATTCTTCATGAAATGATGATTATGAAGGAAATATTACAGTTTCCAGATCCACTTCTCTCCCAACAAGGCAAGACAGAACAACAAGTTTGGTTTACAACAGCACAGAATGTCCCCATTAAGAGTTATACTCAAACCATCAGAGGCTACTTTGGTTTCTGAAACCTTGAGAAAAGGACTTTTGTTATACTTATGCTTTGTCTTTAACTTGTTGCATTCTTCAATACCATGATTATTTGTGCTTAGCAATAATTTAAATAAATCAAAACTACTATTTAGCATTAAAAAAGCGGTGGAAAACATCTTTATAGTGATGAAGAGTAACCAAATATTGGGTTGAAAGATCAGAAGGTCAACAGAAGTAATTATTGCCTTCTATTTAGCACTTGTAGTCCACATCTGGCTTGAGCTAGTGTTGAACCCTTAAAGCTAAAAGAGGTATTGACCAAGTGAAGACAGTACAACAAAAGAGCACTGGGATGGGTAGGGGGCTGGACATGACAAGACATGACTTGTCAGCAAAAGCTGAGAAACCTGAATTTGCCTAGACTCAAGAAGAGAAGGCTCAGGGAAGCTCTGATTGCTCTCAACTACCTAATGGTGAGCTACAGGACAGGCAGAAGCAGACCCTTCTCACAGGCACATCATGAAGAAAAAGATGCCATGATCATAAGTTGAAACAAAGTAGTTCTCGCTAAATACAAGGAAAATAAATTTCATTATGAGAATGCTTAAGCACTGGAATGGAACAAGTTGCCCAGGGAGGCTGTGAAATGTTCATCTTGAGCTCCAGGTCCTGAGGAACCTGAACTATTTACAAAGCCAGCACTGGTTTGAGAAGGAAGTCGGACTAGAGGATCTACAAAGGTTCCTTTCAACCTGAAATATTCTATGCTTCCATGAAGTATGAGGACCGACATTCTAAACAATCCAAATGTACCACCTAATAATTCAGTCCTCAATGTGTCCTCACAGTGTACCTCAATCGTGTAAAACACCTTTTTCAGATCTAGATTGCAGCTTCTCCCCAGCTTCATAAGTTGGTTTTGAAAATTGTGTGATGAGCTACAAAACACACCATGGTTTGTTCATTATTATTTTTATTAATTAAGGTCTTAGTTATGCAGTTTAGGCACAGCCCTACAGTGGAGCCTGTGCTTCCTGCATCTCCCTGTGCACAAAATAAATTTGCATATTATTAATTATTCATATATGTTTGCATTACATCTACAGCTAGGGGCTCTGTGGTGCAAGGCTCTGTTTAAACACACCCTTGGAATGATCCCACCCATCCCCAACAAATTAAAAGTCACAGGAGAGAAGACAGGCAAAACTCAGATGGAAGTACTAACCTACATATGGGAAACTGTGTCTGACAGAGTTGCTTAAAGGCACCTACGACATTTACACAGGACATATTTTGGAGCCAGGCAGATATTCATCAAGGATATCCTCAATGATTTAATCACAGGATTATTTCTTCCTCTCTTCTGCTCTTCTTCATGGTATGCCAGCTGGCTTCTTCAATAAAGGAAGAATCAGTCATAGCTCTGGCTATCCTACACTAGCTTGCAGGAGTGGGGACAGCTACTGTCTTTGGTTCTTTCTGAAATAAATTCCAGTTTTTGGCAAATGATGACAAATATCTTGTCTCTGTTTATTAATGACAAGTGAGGCAGAATGGTTTTGCCTGCATAAGACACTCACCTACCCATCTACACTCTTCCTTAGGCGGTGGTGAAAAATAGCACTTTTAGGAGGCAGTTCATCACAACTAATTTGGATCTCTACATTAGAATGAGATAAATTGAATCTTTCTTTACATACACTACAGAAACAGTCTAGCTACAGTGTCTAGCACAGAAATAGAGTTTACAGATGAATCTCATACAGTTAGTAGATTGCAAAGTTAGTTAAAAATAGCCTAATATTCATAAAAAGTGGTTGGTGATTTCAGCCAAGGTCTGCCTCTTGGCTCTTATTTCTGGAACACAAACCTTCTCTTTACTTTTTCGAGCAGACTGCTCAGTCATTATGTATACTGACTTCTCCAAAGACTGCCTCCTCTCTGATAGAAGACCTCAACACACTCAATAGGTGTCAGCCACAGACTTCATCTAAGATCAGGTACATGACAGGGATTTCTCACATGGTGAGTAGTAAATCTAGCTCTTTGTGGTAGTGACACAGCCTCATGCAGTAATGTCAACTCTGCAGCAGCTTAAAACAAAATAATAGTTTCCAATTACTTAACAATCCATTTCCATGCAACTACCATGCATTTTTAGTTGGTTAATTATTTTATTCATGCACTCAACCTCATTGAAGTTATTATCACTATATGAATGATACACATCTGTTCATGTCCCATATTATCAAATGTTAGATGTGATTATTTCCATGTCATCCTTCTAGAGTAACACAGACTGTGTTAATTTTGTTAAACTGATGGACAGCAGAAATCTTCCTTAATCTTCTGTTTATCTTCTTACCAAAAAACCATCACTTCAGTGACACAGCTACGTTAGGTAGGTTTCCTGATCTTTAGACCCACACAGTATTGCTTCAACCTACAATAATATCAAGCTCAACATAAGAAAAAAAAACAAAACACAATAGGCAAAATGTCAGAATAAGAATACCTAACACTTGTATTTGTTGTTTCTCATAGACGTTGCTGATACCAGTGGCTTTGAAAATCTGCTGTGATCTCCTAATTTCTGATGTTGATGTTGATATTAATGTTCAGAACCATTTTAGGAATCTATGTCCAAAACCTCGATTCAAAACATTCTGTCATAAAAATGTGAGACTCAATAGTTGCATACAGGCCTACCAGTGGTCAAATCTTTGTCAGTTATGTACCACTTGGTCATCTTTAACCCATCTAACAGAAGTGCACACCAGAGCCATCAAAAAAGAAAGGAAGGAGTTTTCTACTGTTCTAGGTGTATGAAGTGGCTCTTTTTTAAGATGGCAACACTAGTCCCTATGCACAGATGAGGCATTTTCCTATCTCTCTTGCATCCACAGCCTGATTCAGTAAGTATTCTCCCAGACTGGCTTATTGATAGGACTCCCTGCACAGCAACAATCAGAGGATACAGCCTTACGTTACAATGGGAGTGATAATAAGATGCATGCAAAATGTATAAAACATATATTTGGCTGTTTCTCTCTTCCCAGAAGAAAAAAATTTGAGACATTTGAGGTTTTGCTCTATGGGTGGCTTTTTTCTTCCACTAGAAGATAATTCCTAATGAAAAAGAAAAGTCTGTTTTCAATTTTCTTTTGTATTGAATTCCTAATGAACATGTCTGTGCCAGAAGAAGCTAATGGCAATTTATGGATATTAATAGGGAGTTGGAGGGGGAAATGTATCAGCTTTTACCCTATTCCCTAGCTCAGGTATCCCAGACAGAATAGTTACAATCTTTACGACCCAAAAAAAACTATTACCCAAAACTTCTGAAACTTTCACATTTCAAACTATTTCAGGGAGAAAAATTTTCACAAGGTCATCTAATCCTGGAACAGCAACGGCTATGTGCCACTTAAGGCAGAGTTTGACAAGCACAAGCCATTACCAGAAGAACTCTTGAGGCTGTTGAATGTTCGAGTAATGGATAAGTTTAATTACTTAGGTAACACGAAATAGAGGGGGGTGGGGGGAGAACTTTATTGTGTGGAAGACAACTTCATAACACAGAGAATACAAACTCAAGCTTGAAAGGATGACCTCTTCCATCTGCAGCTCACTAACTGCATGGAACGGTTTGAGAATGGAGAAAAAAAAACTTGGGTCCACTAATCTTATGTATTATACTAGGGAAGACTCATGTCCAGAGGAAGAAAAAGAAAGTTATTTAAAGGAGAACTGCAAAATTAGCAGATGAAAGATATATGTCACTACTCGAACAAAGGAGGAACTCAAATGAAACAGGTATTTACCTCATGAGGAAAAAAAGAACAAAGCAAACCACTGCCAACTGTTAAAATGATGGCTGAAGGACTGCAGCAGCGTGACCCTGCCCAAATTAGTTAGTCAGGAAAGCATCCACAGAGAAAAAAATCCTATGAAAGGTAAATCCCATGTAAAAAGGAGGAAATAATACAAAATGTGGAGAGCTGAGGGGAGTATAGCAGCTGTAGGTTTGCTGCAGACATGGTATTATAAAGGAAGTGTCATGCTTGCATTTTAATACACTATTTCTAATGTTCAAAGTCATGACATAATCAGAACCACTAGAAAGTGCCAGTTGTTATGTTTCACAGAGGCTCACAGCAAGACCTCAGGTATTGACAATGCCCAAGACTAATGGTGTCATATGACCATGCCCTGAGAGTGCATTAGGCTGGGAGCCATTGAAGCATCCTAGTACATCTATCTCCCTCCCCACCTATTTTTCATACAAAAGAAATCTGGGGTTACAGAACAAAAGGGAACTACACTGTATTTTCACAAAGTTTCAGGTTTGGATTGTTAGGAGACCAGGACGCTGGAGACTCCAGTGAAAAGAAGATCAATTTATGTGTAGCTTAAAAACAAAAGATCTCTGTAAGACCACTTGGTCTCTGATGGAGCAGTTAAAAGCTGGGTTAAAACTGACATTCCTGGAAACAGAGATGAAAACAGAAAGGTTTAAAAAGTAATGATTCATTTTGTGTCTGCAAGCCACAGTTACCTTCGGAAAAGAAGAGAGAGAAAACTTGCCGATAACAGCTGGTCTTGAAGCACTTAATGTTTGTAGTATTTTGCAGTTAATTCAGGTAGATGAGGCTCAGGCAGAGGAAGTTAACTGCAGAGATATAATACAGAGATTTGAGAAGTGTTGCTCATTACATAAAAATGAAACACATCAGCAATACATTTCTAAGCAGAGAGCAAAAAAAATCGAAACATAGAAGTGCTCATGTGTGAAGAGCTAATGTAGCAATTCAGGGACAAACTGAATCCTTGATAATATCAGATCATGATTGGAATCTGGAATAAAACAGCCTAAAGGAGAAATTAATGTAAGACTCAGATGTAACTCTTGACCAGAAATTAGGATTTTTCTAACACAGAGAGTTACACAGACCAGACAAACCCATGGACTGCAGACAGTCCTCTGAGACTTGCAGACATGGTAGAGAATCCAGAATACTGCAAGAAAGGACACCTGAGGCAGAAAAGCATCCAGAGGTCAAAGTAAGAATCTATTGAAACCAGAACATGATGCTCCACATGCTGTGGTAAACAGCTGGAGTCAGTTGAAACAACTGAGCCCCAGGATATGGCAAAACCAGAACTAATAGACTTACTGCCATCTGACAGCAGTCAACCTTATTTCTCACAGGAAACACGGTCCCCACTCCTGCATTGTCCCAGGATTGCATGCAGGGCATCTCTAAGATTAAATCACACATTCCTATTTAGTTGTAATTAGCATCTGGGTCATACAGATTTAAAATTTTACATTATGCTACATTATATGTTAACTACTGGGCTACTGTCATTAAGTTTGGCTACAGAGGAAAGAGGAGAATGTGTCTTTAAGAAGCCCTGATACAAGCTATTTAAAACTAGATGTTAATATAATTTCAATGTATAAAAGGCTAAGCAGCAACAATTTACTCACTGAAGGATCCCAGATTTAACTGCCTTACTCTCAGTGATGTAAGTAATGCTCAACCCATATCCTGGCCCTGTTTAGTTAAATAATATAGATGCAGGTAACTGGACTAAACTAGTACTCACAGTCTGAGGAAAATCTTGTCTTTAAAATGTTTGTTCAGACACCTTCCCTTGTTTCTGAGACCTGCACTTTGTGGTTAAGCTAAGGTCTGTGAAGAAAGGTGGAACATGGGTGCATGCCAAGAGATAAAGAAGGTTACAGACTGAGTATATCTTTCTCAGAGATATCAGCATCTGACAGTAAGAGGTACTTACATCTGCAAAAGAACTAAACAGAGACCAGATAAGTTGTGAAAGACCAGGCAAGACAGGCGCTGACAAAAATTCCTTTAGATAGTCCAGGAGGACTGCATCCATACCTCATTTCAAAAAATGAACACTTTTCTTAAGAAAAAATTCAGTGACAGGTATCTTTGATGGTCGAAAAGGCTGTATCGTCAGTGCTTTCTTTTTTTTAACCCCAGCTCAGGTCTCTAAGTAGGCTTTAAAAGACATCATCAAAACCTATCTTTGAAATGAAATGGGTACCTGAGTAAACTTAAACTTCGAAGTTTTAAAGGCCTTCCTTCAAGCCTGTATACTTTCTTGAAGCTTGAGATCTGTCAACTTTTATATGGTACAATGAGGAGTATCATGTAGAATAATGAGGCATTCTCAAATGAAAAGTTAAAGCAGATCCAGCATAAAGCTTCATACAAGACACACACAGTGTTGTGAACATTCTTAAGCTGTATAAACGCATATAGTCAATCTGTTTGTCTCTCATATTATTGATATACTTTTCTATAAATTTACTGTGATTTACTGTGATGCTCAATTCATTTTTCAAGTCTATTATTTCAGTGTAATATTATGAGAAAGAAGAAGTATTTAAAAATACAACCGCTCTACCCAGATGCTCATTCGTTTCTACAAAAAAGAGAAAGCCATTATAAGAAGACAAGACCATATATGAAAAGTAAATACATCATCATGGTTATACATATCAAATATACGATGTATGAGGAAACTATATTCTCTATGCAAAAAAGACATTCTACTCTACAATTTCAAACTGAGTGCTTTTTTATCTTTCATTTTGGATAGCTTTTATCATATTTGCACTTTTCTACTTTGCTCAGAAATAATGAATGACTTCAAAAGGTTATATTTTTAGTTGAAAAGACTTTCAACTGAATTCTAATTTTTTATATTTTTTTTAAAAAGAAAGAAATAAAAACTTGGAGAATAGGGGAAAATGTATGGCAAAGTTACAACACAACATCTCTTGCCTCCAGTGAATGCTTGTTTTCTAGTATGATGTAAATGGCACAAAGGTATACAAGATCAATTTTGGTATCTGTGAAAACTGTACAGAAATATGGTTAATACCACATAATAGAAAAAGAACCAGTAGCACCTACATTTGTCAGCTAGCACAAAGAAGCTAAATAACTCTTACTAGCTGTCTCAGTAGAGCAGATAGTTTGTGTCAAATGCTAAGAAGCCGTCTTCCCCATAAGCAATTTTCAGACAGTTGAATCCACAATTCTAAAGCCAGTTTATAGTTGCTTTTAGTTTTGTTTCCATTACTGAAACAGACCATTGTTACACTGCCTTGGTCTCTCTTATAAATTATTCCTACAAACACTTACACGTGAGTAACTTTATGTGAGTCATTCTCTTAGTAAAGCTCTATACGTATGTACATAATTATCTGCAAGATCGGGCCACTGAGCTATGTGTAGAACACAGCAAACATTATCCTCTGCTCACAGGCAGAAACTGAGCACACCACAGAGAGCCAGAATACCTTGTCGTTTGTAAAGAATAATGCCTCAAATCCATATACAATATAATGAAATTCCTCTTAATATTACTAAGCACAGTATGCCTGCTTACAGACTTCCATGTATATTTGAAGTACTATGTATACAAAACCCCTCAACGCCTTCTAGCTCCTAAGTAGCATAATCCTGATCATAAGATTGATTGTTTGCGGAACACTAGAGTTGGAAGCCAGCATGGCTTACGGTGAATCATTCATGGCCAATTCGAGATCTGAAATGACAGTGGTTAAAAATTAAGCGGTTAATAATCAACAACTGCCTGAAATACTATTTTGAAGTGAACATTTGTATGCTATTCGCTCATTTTAAAACACCTGGCACTAAGAGAAGAATACTTTTTCAAATAGTTGAGCTTTTGCTAGTATACTGGTTTGCCTTGTTTTTCAAATGTTTTGCTGATTTATGGATTCTTTTAAAACAAGATTTTTTTCTTCTGAGGGCATATCATAATAGAAAACAGAAAGTTGACTAAAGCTCTGCACAAGCCTTGAAAGAGGTCTGTCTAAAAGCTATTGTATAAAACAAACCCAGTAGAATTTTCATACCGGTTGAATCTCATGCAAACAACCAGAAGGAAGACAGAAGAGAGACAAATTTGAATGAGGGACATCAAGCCAACGAAGAAAATTATGCTCCTTGGCCAAGAAGCCAAGATAACATTACAATAAAGATGACACTATAAATCATAACGAGTAGACCCAAATTGCATATAACTCCGAAGATTTTCTTATCACATCTCCCATTGGGTTACAGAAACAACGTTCTCGGGGTCAGAAGGATGTAATCAGGACATGATGTGGTCCACCGAGTTCAAGAAGAAAAATATTGTAGACCTGTTGCAGTAAATTGTAACTGGCGATAAAAGCAGCAGACCTGTCTGGACTAGAGAAGAAATTACCTATAAAAGTCTACTCAGATGTCTGGAAAACATAGAACCACATTTTTTCAAAGTAAGGGAAACACAATGAAATATAAGCAATATGTCCTGCAAGAATCTTCAGGACTGTATTTTGAAAGTCAAACCATTGCACTTTTTGGCAATTAATTATTTAATAAGCAACAACTAACAATAAATGAACATGGAATGTATGATATTGAAGTTGTTTGTGAATTGTAGCTCTCTGGTGGCATCTCATACCAAAATGTTTCCCATAACAGCAACCAGCTACATCATTTAGTGGTGTTTTAGACTGTGGCTCTCCAGGTGTTTAATTCTCCTTTTGTACTGATGGTCTGCACAAGCCTATACACACTCTATACAACACTTCATTAGTGCATTGGCTTCAAGCAGAGCCACTCTGTCCTGAACTTCACCCCTGAAGTACTGAATTGAAATGAGAGATTCTTTGCAATGTTTCCTTAAAATAAAACAAAGGTATTAACCCATTAGCCTTGGACATAAACAAATGTCATCACCTGCCAGATAATTCTATACAACTTTTTAATCACTGCTATAATTAATAACGTTTTCTTTTGTCTACTGTGCAGTTCAATTAGCACACACTGCAAAGGAAATACTGCACTTTAACTTGCAAGACATGTCATTTTATACTTGATTAAACTTTTGTGGAATGTGGAAAAAATATATCCTTTGTTTTCTACTTTCTATGTTAAGGATAGTTTTTCAGTGGAGAAGGTTGTTTGCTTTGTTTAAATAAATCCTTGATCAAAGGTGTTTATCTTGTGTTTTCAGAAGAGAAGCATCGTAGACTAAAGCAATGAATATATAAAGAGAGAGGCAAATTCGAGAAATAAACTCTGTGACAGCAGCATACTGATAGGCAGGCAGTTTGAGATACTGAGAAAAGTTTTGACTCTGCATTTAAAGACAGATATTTATATTTAAGATAAATGTATGCATGATTCACCCAGGGATATATTTCCTCTAGTAAAAAGGGGCTAAACCTTATTGAGAGTTGCACCTTCAGTTTGCAGATTTGAGAATATGATTCAGCTCTATGTACAATGAGTAAATCCATTCCCTTGTCCTGAGATAACAAAATTTTTTTTCCTACTGATGTGAAGCAGAATTACTGGAACTGTTTGTAATAGCATAGAGGTCTATCTTACTGTTTATTTGGCTCATGACCTTCTAGTTATGGCTAAAGTTAAAAATGCTGGAAGCAGTAGTGGTTTTAAGTCAACAAATGTAGCTATTCCAAAATATCACACATTTCACAAAATGCACTGAGAGATATCAGAAGATAAAAATAATAAAAATAAAATATCAGGTTCTTCTGCTTTCTATCGAGGGTTCAGAAGTGACATTCATTAAAGTTTGTAATTCTCAACAGTTTTGAGGTCCACAATTCTGAAGTGATGTAGTACAGAAGCCGTTACAGTACATACTTATATATTGTATTATAAATATATTGTGTTACATTTGTTGTATATGCATATATATATATGTGCTTTCTGTTTTGTAACTGAAAATATTGCAGTATTACAGATCTGAACGTTTTGTCTGCAACAGTCATGACAGCTGCTGTAAATGTGAATTTTTTATAGTGATGTTTTATCTAAACACATGTGCATTTATATAGCCCCTTTATTTAAGTTACTCCTGAGGTAAGTATACAACATTAAGAAGAGTATTCAAAATGGAAGAGGGTTATCTATTCTTGTTAGGAAAAAGCTAGTCTGCTGCAGGTAATTTTTCTAACATTGATATAGAGGCAGTCTGCTGGTTTAGAAGTAGAAAGCATATCTCACTATTTAACCAGTGACCTAACCAACCCTGATAAATATCCTGTAAAACTTTCAAAAACTTCTGTTAGAATTTCTGGTTATCATCTGTCCTGAAGCCAAAAGCACTCGTGATTAAGGAAGACTTGTGGCTTTTACTGAATTTAAATTTAAAGTTAAAATCTAGAAATTGGTGACAGAAACATTCACCGTTCCAGCTGTTGAAAGGTAATTGGATTAGAATAATGAGCACATATTTTTGTTTGGTAATTAATGTACTTCCCTGAAAAGACTTTTGTGCAAAGGTAATTGCACTGAAGAGTTTCAAAGATGTGCTTTTATTTCCACAGCTACTGTGTTTTACAAAGTGCCGTGCTGATGATATCAGTTTAATTTATTACAAGGGGATGAAAGTATATTTTATAAAATATTATATACATTCCAACATCTGATTTATGAAGTGATACACTGGGATCTTTTAACGGAAAGGTGAAAAGAATCAGTATACAAATGTTCACTGGGACTATACCATGTGGGTGACACTGTCCTAAATAAACCATGGTCTTTGACTCAGGGACCCTACTGAGCCTTCCTTGTGAGTCTGGTGTATGAGCAGCAGCACCCTCAGATGACCAGGATGGATGGGGTCTTGAGCAACCTGGTCTAGTGGGAGGTGTCCCTGCCCATGGCAGGGCATTTGGAACTAAATTATCTTTAAGTTCCCTTCCCTAAATCCCTAAAGTTCTCCTCTCTAAATTCCCTCCCTAAGAACCATTCTATGATTCTATGAGTGGCAGTGGACACTGGACTTGCAGCCTCAAGAATTACCATCTCACAGGCATGACCAGGACTGTAGAGGCTTCTCTTCTACTACCTTCTACCATAATGTCAAATAAGTAATGAAATGATCTATGTCTACTTAGATTATGGTCTGTATAACTGAGGCTTTGAAAGCCTGGATGGGAAGATCTGTGGGCAAAATGTAGGATGCCCAGGTTGTGACCTGTGAATGAAATGCAACACAAACCATGCTTACACTCAGGCTCGAGCTGAGATTGGCCATGCACTGCAGAGGCATTTACAGCCTAAGTGTATGTTAGGGAACCTGAGAGCTCTTCTGAATTCCTAGACCTGAATGTTCACCAGAGCTGTTCCCAGCGCCCTGATGTCTTGAGACCCATACAGACACCCCCCTCTAATCCACTACCTTCCACTGTCATAATGAGAGCTTCACGTTCTAATTTCCATGGGACACAAAAAAAATCAGTAAGTGGAGAAATGAGAGCTGTGGCAAGATCTAAACGGGTGCATGATGTGGAGACTAAGTATCCCATTGCCATGTATCCCAGTGTGCTCTAGTAACTAGATTCAGATTAACTGTAGCATCCTTGCACTGTAGTAAACTCTGTTGATTAAACCCCCATTGAGGCTATGAGCAAGCTGTTACTTCTAAAACAGCCATCAGTCTCTTTGGTATTATCCAAAACTAACAGCTTTGAAGCCCCAGGAGCAGAGAGCAATTAAGCACTGCTGAAATTCACCTTTGGATATTCTCCTGCGCTGTGTCAAATTCAGGTTGCCTCAATCTGTATGTACAAATCCAGGGACCATATTTTGCCTGGGATATATTGAGGAGAATATTTAAACTATAACAAAAAGAGGAGATACTGTTCTCCTAGGTATAGCTTTAACTGTCCTTGTAGAGGCTTATTTCCTATCAGGTAAGGTTGCTTTCTTAATTGCTGTTAGATATAAATGCAGAAAAAAAAGTAAAAAAAAGGACACTGTGTTTTCAAACTTCTCACCAATCTGCTACTGATGTTGTAGTTATTTAGGATATTCAAAGTTTATATCAGTATTGTAGCATCAAAGTCATCAAGCATATCTTGTAACATCAAAAAAATTATATTGGAATAGGGAGAGAGAGAAGTATAAGTTTACTTTGCTTTTACTTTCAGTGCACATTATTCCTTGCTTGAGTTCATGGTTAACAGCACTTAGTAAACATCTTTGCAAAGCCCAGCGATTTTGTGAATTTTAACACATATGATTTTCCACTGGGTATTTTTAATAATTTTTAATACTTTTTACTTTTTTTTTTTTTTTTTTTTTTTTTTTAATTAGAAAGGCACATTTCACCCCCTCAATGACAGACATGAATTTCAAGTGACCAGTCACGTAACATAGATAGTGTATGGTAATTATAGTTAGTAATCGAGAGAAATATAGGTATCTTGATTGCACAGTGACATGATAGATTAGAAATTAGTGGCTGTTTGGGTAAATACAATGACCTGGATTCTTCTATACCCTTAGGCATGCTAGAGTGTAGGTATCTACATCTATTTCCTTTTATAGCCAACGAGAGAGAAACAGTGGTTTAGGGTGCAATACAACAGACCTGTTTTGGATATCTACCTCAGGATAGTGCCTTGAACTACTCCTTAGAAGTGCTTATTTCTCCTGGGTGATTCACTGTATCTTGCACATTTCTGCATGTAATCAGCTGGATTTCACTCTCAGGTATTCCCCATGCAGTGTCTCCAAAGGAAAGCAGCCATAAACTGTAAAGCGGACATGCCCAGAATAATCACCCTTTTCCCAAGTAGTACAGAAGCATACAATTTCTCCATAATTTTCTCAGCATCAAGGCAATGGCTAGGTGAAACAGATATGATTAGTCTATGACTAAACTAACAATATTTTGTTCACCAGGGATCATAGGACTTTGAAACTTCTTGTTTCAGTTTTTAACTACCACAAACTTAGTCTCTCTATATATATTGTATATATTCTTTATATATATGTATCCTGTATTTACAGGATACAACTGGTAAGTTGCCACTCAAGAACCCCAACCCACAGGATGGGACCACTCGTCATACATTTCCATTTCTGCCTCCATGGATCTTGAAACCGCTTTAACATGACGGGAGGGGATCTTGTTAAACTCACTCTATATAAAAGCCTGAAGGGAAGGAGGCGAGATGTGAGTCTATCTCTCTGAGGCTCCAAAAGAGCCTTCTGAACCTAGAGAATTCCCAATTTATAAATGTGTACTAGACAATCCTACCGAATTGGGCAATTGTGGCACCCTTTTTATTACCATAGGGGAAAATCTTGTTTCATTCTTTGAAAGAGGATCTGTAAGTAAGCAACTTACCTTCTAGGCAGGGTACTGTGTCAGGGATCATAAGTGGCTGGAGGCATCTTCTGATGATCTTTCAGTCAGCCAGCAAACTTCAGAGATGGTCAGGCTGTTAGATATACACCTGTCATCAGTGATTCCCACGCTTACATCAAGGTAGCTCCTCAGGCGGCCCAGAGGTTTCCTGGATTCAATTCTGAGTTGCTTAGCTCTCTCCAGGTCCTATGTGGGAAGACATAAATCTAACTCTGAGCTCTGAATCCCCCTGTGTGTCCAGGAAGAGAAGTTAAAGTGGAAATTTTCAAATATTTATTTTTTATCTAGCTCATTCTTTCTCTTTCTGTGGCTCAATACACTCTAAATTATTCCCTGCAACAGCCTCAACAGAAGATAATCATTGGCAATGCTGACTGAGTCATGTAAACACTTATTCCCATCATGTTGAGTATATCTGGATGATTAGGCAATCCATACAGAAGCTACTTCTATTCCTGGTTAGTCATGGCTTTTTCAAATTGGATAATGCAGTGGATGTCCTTGACAGAAGACCCCAAGTGTTTGAATTATGAGAAAGTATGTAAATAAAAAAATGTGTTCAGTGTGTTGGGTTGGCTTTTTGGTTTGGTTTTCGTTTGTTTTTTTTGTTTGGTTGGTTGGTTTGGTTTTTCGGTTTTGGTTTTGTTTTCTTTTTTTGTTTTTCCATAGGAAGGATTGTTTTAAGCTCCTGAGTGAAAAAAAAAAAAAAAAAGAAAAAAAGTAAAAAGGCTGCCTGCAGTCTGCAGTTCCATATCTCACTAAATACACTTATTCTCTACCTATTAAGGAATAATTTATGCAGCTTTCCAGTCTTTTTTTTGTGGGTCCAGTAGGATGGGAATGTTGTAAATACTAAACCTCGACTCCGTCTTTGAAAAAGGAGATCAGAACCCAAACTGAAAAAATCTGTACTATGAAGTGACATAAGTCTTAAGAAATAGAATGAGATTCTAAGGGTCACAGTGATCCCTCACCAAGATAATGTAAGAGGAATAATACTGATGGATAAAAGAAGAAAATGATGAAATTTATTAAAGGAAATTCTGTAGAGAAATATCTTGGGGGAGAAAAAAAAGAATAATCACAACAAAATAGGGTTTTTTGTTTGTTTTTGTTTATTTATGTATTTATTTACACATGTGAGAAAACAGAACAATAGATGCTTGTAGAACTGGGGCGAAGGCATGTAGTGATCCACGGTGTTAAAAGGTCAACTAAAGTCTAGAAAGAAAGGAGAAATGTACAAAAATGTCGTTAGCTAGATGAAGCAAAGCAATTTTGGTACTATCACTAGAACTGTGCTGAAACTAAAATCAGTTGAGACATTGTCATGAACAATGATTAGAGAGACAAGAGCACCTATTGGCTGCTGATTGGAGAGGTGGCAAATGAGGCAGGAGTGATGAAAGGAAATGCTTTGATTGGTAACCGGAGAAATGAGATGTTGTTTTTTCTTTTTTTTTTTTTTTTTCCCCAAACATCTGATGAGAAAATAAAGGTCAGATATTAGGTAGCACAGTTTCTCCTGAAGACTTTGTAAGAAGGGAGCTGGAGTATGGGATTTTAGAATTGCCACATGTTCTGAACTATTTTCGGTGCACTAAGAAAAGTAGGATAGCTAGGCCAAATGACAGCAGTTAGAAGCAGATTAGGAGCGCAGACCTTTTCTTCAGATCAGTAGGCAAAAGATGTGAAAGACTGTAGAAGTAAATAAATAAAAAAAAAACATATAGACAAAATGGAGAAAATACTACTCTTAAGGAAACTGCTACAGGTAGAGATGACATTATTGCTACTTCAGACAGAAGTATGTTACGTTAACAGAATAAAACTGCTTTGTTACTTCAAAAGAAACTCTGGAAAGAAGAGGGTAGCCATTTGAGTTGAGATAACAATTAATGCTATGGGATATTTAACAAGGAATATTAGTGTCCTCAAAATGTAAAGATAAGTAAGAGCTGGATTCTGTATTCCAGGGCGATGCTCGATAGAACATCACGGATGTATCCATACTGTGTAGGGAGCAAAGATAATGTCAGCAACAATTTTCATATATTTTCTCTAATATCAATGACAGTTCTATATTTATGAACAGTACTTACTCAAACTGTTAATCTGTGGTTGTTCGTCAGTAATACATATTAGCTAAACTAAAAAAAAAATAATAAATTAAATGTCCGTTTCAGTATCAGTTCCACATTTTACCATCAATACACAGAATCATAGAATAGTTTGGGTTGGAAGGGACCTTAAAAGATCATCTCATCCACCCGTCCATGCCATGGGCAGGGACATTTTTCACTAGATCAGGTTGCTTAGAGCCCCCTCCAACCTGAGTTTGAAATTTTCCAATGATGGGGCATCCAAACATCTCTGGGAAACCTGTTCCAGTGTTTCACCACCCTCATTGTAAAAAATGTCTTCCTTACATCCAGTCTAAATCTACCCTCTTTCAATTTAAAACCATTGCCCATTGTCCTGTCACTACAGGCCCTAGTAAAAAGATGCTCTCCATATTTCTTATAAGCCCTCTTTATATACTGAAAGGCTGCAATAATGTCTCCCTGGAGCCTTCTCTTCCCCAGGCTGACCAACCCCAACTCTCTCAGTCTTTCTTCACAGGAGAGGTGTTTCACCCTTCTGACCATTTTCATGACCTTTCTCTGGACCATGGTTGGCTTTCTGTGCTGCGAGCGCCCATTGCCAGCTCGCAACGAATTTTTCATCCAGCAGTATCCCCACATCCTTCTCTGCAGGGCTGTTCTCAATCCATTCAACCCCCAGTCTGTACTGGTACTGGTAGTTACCCTCACCCAGGTACACGACCTTGCGCTTGGCCTTGTTGAACTTCAAGAGGTTCACATGGACCCATTTCTCAACCCTGTCAAGGTCCCTCTGGATGGCAGAACTCACATCTATATGTAACCTTTTTTATAGGTATTCTATCAAGAAAAAAGAAGAAGAATGTGTTCAAAATATATTTGAGAGGTCAAGTAAAATGTCCTTACAGAAAAAAAAGAAACCCAGTTAAAAGTCCTTCACTGCTAAATCTGTGCCCTCATTTGGACTTGGAAGACAGAATGTATGCTTTACTAGTAGCAGTGGGTACACCAAAAAAATCGAGAAGTCATTTAATCCAGTAACTTCTCATAAATATTTATAGGATTATTCATAATTAGAACAGATGAAAACAAAAGAAAACCATTTTAAACTGACTTTTTGGCAGAACAAGACATTTAAGGCAGAAAATGTTGAAAGCAACGGGAAATGAAACACAAAGCACCTGGTGCTTTGTATGTTTCAAGTAGATGAATCTCATTGTCAACTCAACCCAAAATAAAGTAAGTTTCACCCACTTAAAACACAGTGGCACCTTGTTGTTTTTTTTTTCCCTTATTGCCTCACCATACAGATCAGTGGCGCACCGCAGTCAGGCTTCCTTAAGGCACTGGGTGATTCAAACAGAGAACTCTACAGAATGCATTTTGGGAATTGTAGTCTGGACAGGGAGTGCGTGCCATGGAGTAATTGAAAACCTATTGGAACAAAATATTATTCCTATGACCTTAGACACAAACAAAATAATATGAATACAACCTGAGATTAAATATTTAATTTTTATCTTCCCAGCGGGGGGGGGGGTGGGGGGTGGGGGGGAGGGGGGGGAAGCAAACCACAATCTTTTCTGCAAAATTTTATTTCCTTTTTTTTTTTTTTTTAATTCAAATTTTAGCAAAAATCTTTGGTCTATGTATGACTTACATGTGACATGAAATTTATGATAATTTTGGGAAGTTTTCCATGGTAATAAGACAGTGATGGAACATCAGGTTAGGCATATGCACTCCACACAAAAGTTCAACCAACGTAAGAAAGCTTTCATATTCCACCTAGATAGCCTTTTTGGCCAAAACATGAAATTATCTCCTAATTTTACAATTTATCTGCAATTTTGATTTGACATATTGGGGTTATTTTAAATTTCATAAAAGGCAGGAAATTGCAGGCATTAGTAACTCTAATGCTTTGTAAATGTATGAAAGAGTACAAAATGGCACAATATAGGCTACTTTCAATATTTCTTATCCATACAAACTGACCATTCAGTATGCTGATTTATCCGGATGCTCCCAAATCCTGAAATAATAATCTAAGTAGACTTGCATAAGAATGGAAAAGAGCCAATGTAAATCATTTGTATTCCAAGTCACACCATTTTTCTTAGTTGTTGTAATGTCCTATCCAGATTGAAGTCACACATCCTAGGGAATTACAGCAGCATTGATAACAGGTTACGTCAGCTAATTTCTACCTTAATTCACCCGTACTCCCCTTCTGAGGGGAACAGAAAGCCTGATATGCCAGGCCGACCCTCTTAACAGGGAGGTATGCTGCCTCCCCAGGGCTTGGGTCAGGGACGTCACTCAAAAACTTCCCAGCCTGGTTTGGCCCTCGGACTACTACCCACTGTTGCTCTTTCATGTGGGTGGTGACGAGGTGGCAACACATAGCCCAAGAGCAATCAAGAGAGACTTCAGGGCCTTGTGAAGGTTAATAAGGCAGTCTGGGGCACAGGTTATCTTTTCTTCTCTTCTCCCAGTTGCAGGCCGGGACACTGTAAGAAACAGACACATGCAATCTATCAACACGTGGCTCCGTGGCTGGTGTCACTGCCACAGTTTTGGGTATTTTGACAATGGGATGGCCTACACGGCACGAGGCTTGTTGGCATCGGACAGGGCTCATCCTTCTGAAAGGGAGAAGAGGGTGTTTGCTCAAGAGCTAGTGGGGCTCATTGACCAGGCTTTAAACTAGGCTTGTTGGTGGAGAGGGATGCTACCCAGCTTGCTCATGACAAGCCAAGGGACGATGTTCCAAGGTTAGAGGGGTGGCTTTCTAGTGAAGGCCCTCAACCTGTTGCTTCACGATGTGCTGGGTATGCTGCAGCACACTCAAAGTCTTATGGGGATGAGCCAGGGGCCCCTGAGGAGATAGGAACCGGGGAGTCCCAGATAAAACATCCCAGAGGAAGACCACCTGAAGAGCGGCATGAAGGAAAAGCAAATGCCAGTGAGACAGCTTCATTGGGTGCCCAGCTGAAATGCCTTTATGCAAATGCACGCAGCACGGGAAATAATCAAGAAGAGTTGGAGATGTGCGTGTGCCTGCAGGGCTATGATCTTATTGACATCACAGAGATGTGGTGGGATGGCTCTTATGATTGGAGCATTGGAACGGATGGATACCAACTCTTCAGCAAGGACAGGCTGGAAAGACAAAGAGAGGGTGTTGCCCTCTATGTCAGTGAACAGCTGGAGTGCATGGAGCTCCACCTGGGCATGGGTGAAGACCCAACAGAGACCTTATGGGTCAAAATTAAAGGGAATGCAGGGACAGAGAATATTACCGTAGGGGTCTGCTACAGGCCACCTGACCAGGACGACAAAGCGGATGAGGCCCTCCATAGACAGATAGGAGCAGCATCGTGTTCACAGACCCTGGTCATCATGGGGGACTTCAACCATCCTGATATCTGTTGGAAGGACAACACAGCGGGGCACAAGAAATACAGGAAGTTCTTGGAATGTGTTGATGGCAACTTTCTTCTTCAAATGGTAGAGGAGCCAACAAGGAGAGGAACTATGCTGGACCTTGTCCTTACCAACAAGGAGGGGCTGGTGGTGTCAGGCTCAAGGGCAGCCTCAGCTGCAGTGATCATGAAATGGTTGAATTCAAGATCCTTCAGGCAGCGAGGAGGGCACGTAACAAGCTCACTGCCCTGGACTTCAAGAGAGCAGACTTTGGCCTCTTGAGGGACTTGCTTGGCAGGGTAACATGGGAAAAAGTCCTGGAGGGAAGAGGGGCCCAAGAGAGCTGGTTAGTATTCAAGGATCACTTCCTCCAAGCTCAGGAGTGGTGCATCCCAGGAATGAAGGAGTCAGGCAAAAATGCTAGGAGGCCTGTGTGGATTAACAAAGAGCTCCTGGACAAGCTCAAGAGCAAAAAGAAGGCCTACAGAGGGTGGAAGCAAGGACGGGTTGAGTGGGTGGAATACAGAGAAACTGTCCAAGCGACCAGGAACCAGATTAGGCAAGCTAAAGCCCAGATAGATAGAATTAAATCTGGCTAGGGGCATCAAGGATAACAAGAAAAACTTCTATAAGTATGTCAGGGGTAAAGGCAAGACTAGGGAAGATGTAGGCCCTCTCAGGAAGGAGACAGAAGACCTGGTCACCCAGGATATGGAGAAGGCTGAGATGCTGAATGACGTTTTTGCCTCGGTCTTCACCAGCAAGGGCTCCAACCTCACCACCCAAGTTGCAGGATGCAAAGGCAGGGTCTATGAGAATGAAGAACCACCCACTGTAGGAGAAGATCAGGTTCGGGACCATCTGAGGAACCTGAAGGTGCATAAGTCCATGGAACCAGATGAAATCCATCCACAGGTCCTGAGGGAGCTGGCAGATGAAGTCGCCAAGCCGCTTTCCATTATATTTGAAAAGTCGTGGCAGTCTGGTGAAGTTCCCGTTGATTGGAAAAGGGGAAACATAACCCCCATTTTCAAAAAGGGAGAAAAGGATGACCCAGGGAACTACAGGCCTCACTTCTGTGCCTGGCAAGATCATGGAGCAGATCCTCCTGGAAACTATGTTAAGACACATGAAAAATAAGGAGGTGATTAGTGACAGCCTGACAAATTCGGTGGCCTTCGATGATGTTGCCACAGCATTGTTAGATAAGGGGAGAGCAACTGACATAATCCTGGACTTATGCAAAGCATCCGACACAGTCCCACATGACATCCTGGTCTCTAAATTGGAAAAGCATGGGTTTGATAGATGGACTACTTGGTGGATAAGGAACTGGCTAGATGGCCGCACTCAAAGGGTTGCAGTCAATGGGTCAATGTCCACATGGAAACCGGTGACGAGTGGTGTTCCTCAGGGGTCGGTAATGAGACCAGTGCTGTTTAACATCTTTGTTGGTGACATGGAGAGTGAGATCGAATGCACCCTCAGCAAGTTTGCCAACGACACCAAGCTGTGTGGCACAGTTGACTCACTGGGGGGAAGGGATGCCATCCAGAGGGACCTTGACAGGCTTGAGAGGTGAGCCTGTGCGAACGTCATGAACTTCAACAAGGCCAAGTGCAAGGTCCTGCATCTGGGTCATGGCAATCCCAGGCACAAATACAGGTTGGGCAGAGAATGGATTGAGAGCAGCCCTGAGGAGAAGGACTTGGGGGTGCTGGTGGATGAGAAGCTCAACATGAGCCAGCAATGTGTGCTCGCAGCCCAGAGAGCCAACAGCATCCTGGGCTGCATCCAAAGAAGCGTGGCCAGTAGATCGAGGGAGGTGATTCTGCCCCTCTGCTCTGGTGACACCCCACCTGGAGTACTGCATGCAGCTCTGGCGTCCTCACCACAAGAAGGACATGGACCTGTTGGAATGGGTCCAGAGGAGGGCCGCAAAGATGATCAAAGGGCTGGAGCACCTATGCTATGAGGACAGGCCGAGAGAGCTGGGGTTGTTCAGCCTGGAGAAGAGAAGGCTCCGAGGAGACCTTGTAGCAGCCTTCCAGTACCTAAAGGAGGCCTACAGGAAGGATGGGGAGGGACTCTTTATCAGGGAGTGTTATGATAGGACACAGGGTAACGGCCTCAAATTGAAAAAGGGTAGATTTAGATTGGATATCAGGAAAAAAATCTTTACTGTGAGGGTGATGAGGCACTGGAACAAGTTACCCAGGGAAGTTGTCAATGCCCCATCCCTGGAAGTGTTTAAGGCCAGGCTGGACGAGGCTTTGTGCAGCCTGGTCTAGTGGGAGGTGTCCCTGCCCATGACAGGGGGGTTGGAACTAGATGATCTTTAAGGTCCCTTCCAACCCAAACCATTCTGTGATTCTGTGATAACTCATCATGTTGTAGGTTTTATTAGGGTAACCCTAAAAAACTCTGGTGAAATCGAGGCTGGTGAAATAGAAGAATCGTTATCTTTCTTCTTCCGTACAACAGAGTCCAGAGGTAACCAGTGGGATTTATTCACATGGTGTGCGAGGCAATCTGTAGAGAGAGAGTCCTCTGTCATCTTTGATAGGTTATGTGCGCCAAACTGAATATCAAACAGCCTGTTGGCATCGTCAATCTGTGAAAAAGGTATCTTTTCTCCTCTATTTGGAGCTTTAATTTCTTCTGGATAATAGAAGAGAAGCACTCTTAACATCCTTCCCTACAAATTCTGTCTTTGAGTTCATAAATCTACATAGACTAAGCCAAGCAGATTTTGCTACATCAGGAAAAAGGTGAATCCTTTGGCCTTGAAACATTACTTGTTTTTTTTGCTTGGGGTTTTTTATGGTTTGTTTTTTTTTTTTTTTTTTCTTTCTTTCTTTCTTTCTTGTTTGCCTGCAGAGAGAATAGTGTCACTTTGTGAAGACACTACAAAAGAAATAATTTCAGGAGGCATCTTGTCATCTATAAGTATAAGGATTCACAATTATTTTAGCTGCAGGTCAGAGTGCCTTTTTTGAAACCCCTAACACATTAAATACAATAGTACGTCTCCATAAATTACCTACTTCATGCATCTCTTCAACACCAGCAGCAGGTAATCTGAAAACCCTCCTGCTTTTAAAATAATTTCCCAGTTATTCAGTTTAAAAGGAAATTGACATATATGGCAACACTTATTTTTACATTAGTGTAATTTTCCTTGAAGGCAATGGAAGTTACGCCCACCTACACCAAAGCTGAATTTGACCCATAGTCTTTAGTAACATTGTTTCTTAATATATTCTCATCAGCAACCAGAGATCCTCAAGTTGTTATTCTTAAATTTCTACATTTGTTTTTTTTTAAAGCAACAGATGCAGTATAACTGACACTTACTGATCTAAGCAAATGCATTAACTCTTTTCTGTTTTTCAACAAGACCTTTTGTTTGTGCTTTCAGCCAAACTTTATCAAAATTAAGCATCTTTTCCATCTGTAGAAGAGGTCCTAAGCTGGGCAGAAAGGTGAGTACTTTGTTTAGTAATGAAATCATCTCCTTCCAGTTCTTATTAACCCTAGTCTGTGGGCAAGGTTTGTACAGGGCTGTTGAGCAATCAGGGATTTCCTGTGCAAGCCAGTCTTTTTGTGGAAATTTACAAGAGATCCATTTCTACCAAATACGGATGAACACTGTCTCTCTTTTGGCAATGTTTTTTTGTTATCTCTTCATGTTACTATTCACGTGAAGCTCAGGTGGCACAGAAGTTTTACTTGCTTCTACTTCCTAATGCTGTATGGGATCTGTACTCTCTTTTCACTACAGTGCCTGAAATCATGGCATTCGTGAGCCACCCTGCTTTAAACAGGGAAAACATAAGCACTTGCTTTGTAAAATTCTCTCTATCCAGTTCAATAAGTGGGAAAGGCAGTATTCCTTAGCTTTCCTCTATGGAACAAGTGAACAGCCCCCTGCTCCAGCAGTACTAATCGTGACAGACAAGTTGACAGTGTCATCCTGGTTTTTATCATGCCCCAGCTTTACTGTTTTAATTCTTTTTTAGGGCAAATGGCCAGAAAAGCATTTTTGACACTTGGACCCCTCGCAAAGTAGCAGTTTTGTTCACTGGGATAAGAATTCACAAACATATTTCAGGTGCCTTGTGCTCTTGTACTACCTGCCACTGTCAGTAGAATGAATAGAAACAAGGAAGCTTTATAAAATCAAGATGAAGACTTAGAGTATATGGATAATAAGGGTGAGATAAAGGCAGAACTTTTCACTTTTACAACAGGATTGAAGTGTACTTTTTTCCATTCTCAGAATGATTAAAACACAACTAAGAGAATGGTGACACTGGATCTCTCCCAAATTTCAGTGTTAGAGCAGGAGAAGAGTCACCTAATATCCTCATAAAGGAGTTTACAGACTGTTCCAGTCTCTGATATCTGTTCCCCGTGCTGTAAGCGACCATTCTCCCCAGTCAAGCTAGGAGCTGGGACAGATCATATAAATGACCTTAGGGGAAAAAAAGCCTTCAAAAATAACAAGCAGGGAAGACTGAAGGAGGGGTTAGGATAAAATTTCTATAAGCATTGCTACCAAAGAACATGAAATTACAACTTAAATCAAAACAGGAGATCATCTTCTAATCAAGTCCACAAAGGAAAAACAAAAGAAAACAAAACAAACAAAATAAAACAGGTATATATTTGTATATACAATGTGAGTAACACTAGACTGAAGCAACCCTCTTGATCTTCAGCTATTGTCTACCGTCATTAGGAACGTGGTGGGATAGAGAATCTTTACTCATACAGAAACAAATCCCAGTTGTTAAAGTGAGATGGCAAAATACTGATGTGAGATAAAAATACAGAAAGTACAGATGCGATTTCCCAGCTTTCCTAAGATTTCCTAAGATATAGGTTCTATTTATTACGTATTTCTCTTAGCTAAAGCTGGCAGCATTTGGGCATTTTACTTGTCAGACCTTTGTCTCACTGTTAAAACAGATCAAATAAGAAACCTTTCATCAGTTTTGACTCCTTTCTTATGCAGGCACATATCCACTGATGTTGGGGATTTTGTCTTAAGCAGGGAATGAAAGTAAACGTAATAAGTTGGCTTAAGCTTAAGTGAAGGGATGTTTTTCTATTTCGCTTATGGTGGTTTTGTCTATTTTCTTTTCCTCCTTTCCCTTACAGCTGATACTACTGAAGCCTAGGGTAGGTTTTATTTTGTGGGGTGCTTAAAAAACTCCTACAGTCCTTAGTCAGAGGATTAAAAATGTAATGGAATTTCTCCAAAACCGTTGAGTTTTTTCCGTGTTATGTACCTCACTGACATATTACTGGGGAGCAACCTTTTTCTGCTTTGGTACACAAATAATTGCATTATCACTTCGTTATCAGGCAAAGGAGCAGCTAACAGTTTAAAGTTTGGGGTCAAGTGAAATCTCTCTGTGGCTTTATGGGTAATTAGGTTAGGTTACAAGAGTCAAGTGAATATTCATTAGTTGTAGGATGAATACTCAGCTTGTAGTAGAAATTTGCATTTCTACATACTTCCAAACTTAATTCATGACTAGTATTGACATAGCAATCACATTGCAGGGACTATTTTCTTCCAGACAAAGGAGTAATTGATTTGTAATAATCCTTAAAGTATACCATTAAAACTTTCTAAAGGAGTAACTCCTTTAGAAATCTGATAGAATTAACCCTACTTCCTACTTCTGTTATTCCTGACCTTTATCCACAGTTTTTAAAAAGGACTTCCATGAAATAGAAGAAGCTGTAATAATTAACATAATTTTATTAAGTAACGTCATTCTTAATTCAAATACTGTGTTCAGTTTTAGGTCCCTGTCTACAACAAAGATACTGAGGTGCTGGAGCTTGTCCAAATAAGTGCAATGAAGATGGTGAAGTGTCTAGAGCACAAGTTTCATGAGGAGCAGCTGAGGAAACTGGGGTTGTTTATCCTGGAGAAAAGGAGGCTGAGGGGAGATTTTATTGGTCTGTACAACAACCTGAAAGGAGGTTGTAGTGAGGTGGGTGTCAGTCTTTACTCCCAGGTAACAACATATAGGACAAAAGGAAATGGCCTCAAGTTGCGCCAGGGGACATTTACATTGGATATTAGGAAAAATTTCTTCACCGAAAAGATTGTTAAGCACTGGAACAGGCTGCCCAGGGAAGTGGTTGCGTCACCATCCCTGGAGGTATTTAAAAGACTTGTAGGTGTGGTGCTTAGGGACGTGGTTTTTTGGTGGACTTGGCAGTGTTAGGTTAGCGGTTGGACCCTATGATCTTAAGGGTCCTTTCCAACTTTAATGATTCTACAATCCTCTGATTCCATTTTGTACAGTGCTTGAATGACATATTCGTGTGGAATGATAAGACTTTTAAAAGTCTGAAAAGGATTGTCCAGAACATGATATAATATATAACTGGAGCTTAGATACATAAGTTCTATCAAAAATTTCTTTTCATTTGCTTAGCACCAGACATTCTTCATTTCTTTCAACCATTATCATTTTTACCAAATGCTTACCCAGATTACATTAGCACAAATCTTGTGATATTTAGCAAAATTTCACTCCTATACATACTTTCTTATTGAAAGAATTAGGCAAGGAAACACGAAATGCTATAGAGATGGCTGCATAAAACTAATTTGAGATGATTGCATAGACAGGAAGTGTCTTCCTTTTTCAGGAACGAAAAATAGATACATAGGTATCTGTAGTAGTTGTTGACTTTGACAGTCGCTCATCTTTGAGTTCCTGTCATTTCTATGTGCTCTCTAACCCTCCACACATCCCAGGCCACGGTAGTAAGAAAAGTCTTTTTAGTGCTGAATAGACAGGTAGAGTCCCCTTCTATTCTTCTTACCAATCCATAAAATAGAATGAAAACGTCAATAAGCCAGACCTTCCTCTGTTGTTTTGGAGAGGAACAAAACAGAACAAGTGTTTTTGCTTCCCATTTTTCAATATGAGTTCCAATTTGAATGTTCAGAAATACTCTAGTGCTAGTTTTCATCATACTCTGCTTCAGCTACTGAAAATCATGTCATCCACTCTACAACTTACTGGACAGATATACAGCTCAATTAGAAAATTTAAAATATTAAACATGTATATCAGTTCACATAAACACCTGCCACTCTAGTATCTAAGTACCCCAAAAGTAATTATGCGTTATAACTCTATTCTCAGGAATTATCAACCTGACCTATAGAAGTAGTACTGCCACATTATACCGACATGCTAATACAGAAAGAAAATTCACATAAAACTCATCCTGGGTCACAAAGACAACTTACTGCATAGCAGTTTACTCCCCAGCCAACTTTCTTCTCATTAGGCAATTTTATTTTTTTTTTTTTCAAAGAATCGATTCCCACAAATGTAAATGTGGCCAAAGCACAAGAAATTTTTTTTTCCCCTCAACTTTATTTTCTTTCTGTTCCTTAAACACTATGAGCCCACATTAGGGTGAGAAGAGTAGTCATTTTTTGTATCTGAATCGAGCTTCCAAAGAGTCCTTATTAAGAGGATAGCTTCTTCTAAACCATTCACTTGCTATGCAGGAGCCCAACAAAGCCAGTGTAGAAATCCTGTTGGAGAGGAAGCTCTCAGCAGCTTCTCAGGCTTCCTACTGGAGCTAATAACTTGAGACAGCATGTGCAGCTGTTGTGAGAGAACTACACAGCTTGGATACATAGTGAGGCATGAGAAATCTGATATTCTCAAAGCAGCTGAAAGGCCTAGAGTGTGTTATTCCCCTTATGACCAATTAGAACATTTTTAGGGGAGAAAATAGAGATTTTAAACTCATTTAAAATTATTTATTAAAAACAATATTTGAACTTGCATGAGCATTTCTTTATACCCTGTCTGATTTTGAACTTTTTTTATTCCAATCTTACTTCAATTTTACACTGGTGAAATTCAATGGAGCTTCTTTTGTTTTACATTGGTGTAATCGATATCAGCATCAGGTCCATTGTCTTCATTGTAAGCAAGTCATAAATAGCCATTCTTCATGGTCATATAAAATGATACATAGATATTGGTAGAAAAAGAGGTCTCTTGGCACAATCATTACTTTTTCCATTTTCTGTAGACAAACAAACCCATAAAACAGAACTGACAGATGTTATAACCCAAGAAAATGAAAGAGAAAACCCCACAGTACAGAAGAACTAAAGAAATTCCAAATAAAATCATACTGTGGCAACCTCCTGGAATACACCTGTTTGTATTCCAAGATTTGGAAAACATAAAAGTCATAGAAAAGAGTTACTGGAGTTACTGTTCTAGATAGATGAGGATGCTACCAGGTGTAGCAGAAAGATCCCAGAACATTTGTTTGGGTTGTGCAGCAAAGTTTCTTTCTATTTGAAATACATCAGGTTTGTATAAATCAGCCCATACTAATGTGTCTTATGTTGTGGGATGTTTTTTTTAAAAAAACAAACTGATTTTCTGTTTTTTGCAATAGTTTACTATGTGTTTTCATTACACTTACCACACTCAACATCTAAAATAAAAATGTACACTTTTCCATACACCGTACCAGGGCCTGTTGTGATTTAAAATTAATTTTAAAACAGTTAAGAGTCTCAGGAGCTGAAAGTTTTATTCTTTGTTGAAACTACGACCTCGAATTCAGCCTCAGCCACATCTGACTGTAGTTGGAAACCTCTGAAGTATTAGCACTCGGGCTGAAGCCACCCTCAATCCAGAGGAAAAAAAAAATGTAGTTCTTTGAAAATAAGCCTTTTCACAGACTTATGCACAGGCTAGAGAGATTTACCAGATTCTCTGATTTGAGAGTGGTTTCAAATGTAGAGATTTCAAAAGCCTCACTCAATAGATACTATGGCTCAGGCTGAAGTTGAAAGTGCTGGTTTCAACATTGCTGGAGGTTTTAGGAATATAGGAATTAATAATGGATTGCACTGAATAAAACACAAACAGCACACAAAGATCCTCGCATGGACAAAGAGCTTTTCCTACTTTTTCCCTGTCCTGGGGCACGTGTAGCTAAGGGAGACAAATGTAACTCATATGCCCACCATCGAATTAGTGTTTCATAGCTTAACAGCATCAAACCTCGTTAGTGGAGCTGAAAGCTGGCTTGCAGTAGTTTAAGCTGGATTCTGCTCCAAGCGCTGCTGTTCTATAATTTTTTTACTCTGGACATCTTCATATTCCGCTACTGAATCTGATATTTTGAAAGGGAAATACTTGTATGTACATATGTACAAATTTTTATTTGCCCGTGTTTGTGCACGTCTCTCTTCTCCAGTCCTTCTGTCAACTTAGCTGTTTATTTGAGTAGTAACAGTAATACGAAACCAACAATATAGAAGTGTAATTGCAAATACAGAACTAACCAAGCAAGCTGTCTTGTCCTTGTGCAACTGCTCAATGAAGCATAAAACAGGCATAAAGCCCTCCCAAGTAAAATGCACGCAAAGCTATTGTAAGGTTCAATTAATGTTTTTTAAGTGGCTTAGGACGCTGAATAAATTGAACATAAGCACAGGAGAAATGGTGCATACATGCTTATATGTGTTTAAAATCTGTCTCTGTAGCTTTTAGACGTGATATGTTCTGGATGCTTTGCAATACTTGAGCCACGCAAAGGAGCCATAAACCTGACTTAACCAACCAGTTAAACCACATTAACATGTACTTTGTATCCGCGTAGTGGATGCCTTGGGTCATCAGATTAATTCAAAGCGGTTGGGGTAAAGAAGGGAAGGCAACCTATAAAGTAGGTAAGATCCCTCAGAGCTTGATCCACAGCCAATTGACATCAGTAATAAGATTCCCATTTGTCTTAAACTGCTGATCATAATTAGTCTAATTTAATGGATTGCATCAACCATTTCCCTTTGCACTTTAGTCTATAGTGCTGACCTGAAAAACTGTTTGTTAGCCCTTTTTCTGTTTAACAACCAGGAACTTCTGTGTGATTGTTTCATGGCACAAGTTCTCTTAAATGTGTTTATTTTTCCCTGAAACTACTAAAACAGGCAACGTTAGCTACAGTGATTTTTAAAGGTAAATACAAAACTATACTCCTGCTGTTGATGGCATTTCTGCAATAAAATTCTGAGCCATATCATTGGTTGCTTTCAATGACTGATGTTGCCTGAGTAATTCTGTGTTACTGATGATACACCTTGACTGATTTGGGTTTTGTGGCAGTTTCAATGATGAATGCCTAATCTCTTCACTCTAGCTTATGTTCTTTCTTATTCTCTGTATGTCTCATGTCTGTGACAATGTCCTTTGCACAGGCCTGCCAAAAGCTTAGTGAAGCTGACATGGCTCTCCCCTCCTCTTCCTCTTACTAATCACTAGAATCCAGAAAGCTTCTTCAGAATAGTGTAAATATTGTAAGAAATAAACAAGCAAGAATGACGAGATGCTTATTCTAGTCAAGTTTCCATAAACTTCAAAAAATCCCAATGGTAGGTTTTGCTGGGGATTTTTAATGATAATACTCAGGCTCTAACACCTCACGTCTAACGTGTTTTTCTTACACACATCACCTTAACTCCCCTTGGTCTTTTCACTTTCTTCCTGCTGTTTTGGTATCCCATATGTCTGCACCGAAATTGAACCTGACAAGCATGGTTTTCTATAGCATTTCTTAACATAGCTACACCAGCTCTTATCTTTAAAATTTCATTAAGAAGCTAAATAGAATCTTTGTAATGTTACCAATGTGAAGATTTTTTTAATACATACAATTAAAGATACAAGACACTGTAGATGTGGGTAAATGCTACAGAAAAGCCAGATTACTGGCTGGTAGTGTTAGCTTTTAAAAACAGTAGGGTTTTGTTTTAGTTCTGGGCAGTTGCTCAGCTGTCAGTCAAAAATCTTGTTATACATGAATGTGATGTCAGATCAATATTTGACAAGATTTTTGACTGGCAGGACAAATTGTTAGACATGGATGTAGTGCCACATCCATGTGTAACAAGACCCATGCAGAACAGCTGCCAGTGATAGAATCCTGTCATTCATGTATTATCATAACAGTTAGAGCAGCTCCCTGAGACCTCATGCGTTAAGTAACTACATCAGAGCCTGAATTCCATCTGTAACCCTCACCAAAAACTTATTAAAATTACAGGTTTCAGCTAAAGAAGTCAAGAATCCTGGAGTGTTTGTGCTTTTTGGTTCATCACTAAAAATGTGGGTTTTTTTCCTCCCCTACGATCTCTGCAATATAGCAATATTTATGTTCTACTTTCCTCCTATTAAAGACATGGAAATGTACGGGATTCATGTTACTGTGCTTAAACAGTGAAACAGCCTACAAATTTAACTGACAGCTGGTGGAATAGGAGGGGTGGTAGGAAGACCTGAAAGAAGGAGGAAAGTAATGTGTGGATGTTACACACTTTTTTAAATCCCAAGTAAGATCACCATGAAAGCATGCACAAAGCATGTTTAAAATGAATCAGCTGTACAAAATCATTAAGTTATGCCATATTTACTTGGAGTTCTAGCTTATTCTCTAGATTCACATCTAAAGGCACCAATTTGGTGGACTGATTTCTGAAAAGATGCTGGAGGTATGGCTTTGAAGCATTGACTGGTAGCCACTTCCACAGTTATTTTGCAGATTATGGTGGGTGAAAAGCAGTTCAGAATCTTGGCCTGCACAGAGCTGCAAATCTTTCAACTGGAAAGCAATGGGAGATGCTGGAGGAAGCACAGCATGTCAGGAATGCATTCACCATGAACAGAGAATCTGACCTATAAAGAGAGGAACAGGCATACCGAGATCTATATACACCACACAGAAGTAGTGAAGGAGCCTGATGGAGTGACTAATCTGCCTAAATATAGGTTATTTCATGTTATCTGAGATAGTCTAATGCACCTGAAGTATAAATGTGGAGCCGAGAGTCAGAACACGTGGGAATCCTGTGCCTTTCAGATGCGACAGCTGGAGGTTAGGAGGATTACCCTATGTATCTAGGATAGCTTTAGGTTATTATAGTGAATCAGGTGAATCATGTCCTGACTCTGCTTTCATTTGTCTACCTGAGACTTTTCCACACTACCTATTACCATGGCAACTTATCAAGGACTGTCTCCTTTCTCTGAACACAGACCATAAAGTGCCAATATCAAATTCAGCCTCAGTCCAAGCTGCTGACATTTGCATCATACTATTAATATCTAAACCCTCCAGTGACACTGTATTCAAGAGGGATGCTTTTCCAGTATGTGTGCATCCCACATATACACAACCCTTTTCTATCCTTAACGTTTTATTAGGTACCGTAGCCTTGAATCTGGTAGCCCTAAATTAGGTATCCTTCAGACCTTCGGACTGAAAAAAAAGGGAAATCTTTACCAGGTCACAACAATGCTACAAACTCAGGTTTGGATGAGAAAACAAGTATGCTTTATCCAAGCAGTATCGTGAAGCATCTTTAAGTGGATAAATTACTTTTGGTTCTAGACAATCCATAAAAGGTAATGCTTCTTCTCTTATAAAGGGTGTCATCGTGGAGGTAATGAATTTGAGCTTACATCCGTTCATATTCTATGTCTTTGTACTAGGTTCAACACCAGATCTGTGCTTCATTGTATTTAGAAGACAGATGACTATAGTATTTCCTGGTACTAACAGTTTTAGTCAAAACTGCATTGGAATATAGACCTCTTTTTGGCCAGCAGCATGAGGATATTCTCTAGAGGACCCCTGAATAACTACTGATCCAGTCAAACTTATAAAGTCCCTCACTGTACAAACAAGCATAGCTATGGAAGGCCTACACCAAAACAAACTAGTTCTGAAGGGATGACTTGATCCATGGACATTTGATGACTGAACATTATGACATGACTGAAGGAGCACTAGGCAGTGAAAATGCTGTGATTCCCTAAAGATAAAACACAAAGACATGGGGGGCTTTCCTTTATGGCTTTTAATGTCAGGCCCAGATGCATTTGTTCTCAGATCTCTCTATCTTTAAAACAATAATGGCAGGGAGTTAACCTGGTAAACACAATTTCACTTGAAAGAGACTTACATTGCTTTATGTTACAGTAGTATCATACTCCCAGTTCTGCTTTACCCATATTTCTGAATACTATACAGTTTAACACATTCATTTTATTATCCTACTAAATTGTGGAAGATACATTGACAAACCCGTTTTCAGTTACCATACCTTGTACTTCTTCTGTTTGCTGACAGTATATTCTATTTTAGTAGTTGGTTATGAATTGCCTTAAGTCATCTGAGCTGCATGATCCAAAGATGTTCATATTTCTTTCCCTCCCTGATGGCAAAGAACTACTTTCCTTTCACAGTCTTTTTTTAAAAATTATAATTAGTCTAGAGCCTTGCCTCTACACTCATTCATCATTCTCTCCTATTAGTCTTATCACTCCAGAGGGCTTGAGAGAATTGGCTAGTAACATCACCAGTAATTCAAGTTTGAAATAAGGCTATCAAAACAGATAGGCTTACATGCCAACTCTTTGGACAAAATGTAATTGTAAAGAATGGGGCAAAGTGGTAATGAGAAGGAAAGCTTCCACCTCTGGGAATCCTGTTGTGCTTCTCTCACTTTTCTATACTTGTACAGGCAATTTTCTGTTGCTCAACAAGTAGAAGACAAAACCAATGGTGAGAAATTTCAGTTAATCATTTAATTTATGTTAATGTTGTCCTGTGTTAGTTATTATACTAAATTTTCAATATTTTGAAGGAAACATCGGGTTTACAGTTCTAAGCTCTGATGTATGAAACTGATTTTGAGATGATTTTAAAGAGCCTCCTCTGCAAATAAATTGTCACTGTCCTTTTTTTTTTTTTTCATAGAAGTTATTCTGTTGTCATAATCTGAAGCTTTTAATACCACCAAAGAACAAGGCAATAGGAATGGGGAGATTAGAACATTTTCTCTCTGATCGAGTAGTAAAGAAAATACAAGAAGTAAATTGCTATTAAATATACTATTTAATAGCTTTTTATTGTGTTCTAGAGTGCATGAGTTGCCTTAAAGCAACTGAAGCTCTATTAATGAACATGATGAAAATTATAAAATCACAGGTGTTTGCAAAAAAATAAGTTATTACTAAGCTAATGTAAGGTATTATACAGTCTTAGGAAATCAAGTTTCAGATCAAAAAACAATTTCAGACCTTCTGAAATTTAAACAACTTAATCTAAAAGGAATTTCCACTTCTTAGTTCTTTTATTGTGAGTAAGTAAAGAATCTGAACCTTTTTTGAAGGCTGAAGGAATACCCGTAGTTGCAGAAAATGAATGTGTCAGGTTATCCAACATGTTCATAGCTTCTATCTTCAAAATAGCCACAGAAGGATCAAGAAATGGATTTTCTTCTTTACATTTTAAGGTCACATTTTTAGACATCTGTAGTCATATTCAGAGTATGGGTTTGACATCACTTAAAATATGTAAAAAATTAAATGGTTAAATCTAAGCTAGATTTCCCTTAGAAGCAGTAAAGAGAACTAGTAGTAAAGAATTTCTGAGGTGTGAATCTTCTGAGCAAATGCAGACAAGTTAAGATAAAATCATCTTAAAAGTAATCACTTCTCTCTGTTGACTCTACAGAGATCCGAAGCTGACTGGGCAAGATGACCAATTTAATTCTTCCCAGAATCAGAGCACCATAATGCACTGAAATCTAAAAGCTTCATCCCCACAGGATCACATAAGATGTTAGAATTAGGTACTTAGGCTTGTTGTATTCAGTACTAAAAGAAAGGCACAACTTACAGTTATGCTAATCAAGACAATTCCCAGAAACCATCATTTATGAAGAAGACATGTTTGAGCACCTGTCCTTTTATAGGGTACAAACACCTCATTTGGTGTTCCTCATTAAATTTGGATTATACTTTCCTCCAAACTATAGACTTTGGTTCTTTTTCTGGACTCTGACAATCATTCCTACATTCACAATAGCTCATCCTCAGCAGACCCATTCAGAGATGTGCCCTATATACACTTGTAAATATTTAGTGAAGTGGAAATATGAGCTTTAGGAGTTTTAGAACTCATGTCTCTAGCTTGGTGGTGACTGCTCCAGCCACTCACTACTATGCAGAAATTAGTCAGAAATAAGCAGCTGCTCCACCGTCATCTGTGTTTTAAAATCTGGACTGCTGTGGTGTCCAGACCGGCTCCAGGAACTTAAGCAAGTTTAGGCATATTCTCTAACAAGCAGATGAATAACAGTAGGCCTTAGAAGGAAGCTAAATATCTCATTCCACCTAACAATGTACCTCTGTGTATGCATGGAAACCACACGTTACTTCACAGGGGTCATACCTGAATTAGCCAACTAAACAAGCCCAGAACTTCTCTCAGACGTTGAGTCCAATAATCTTAGGAATATTAGCTAAAATCTTCAGTTGCCCGAAAGAGAATGCTTGACTCCATAATGCCTATTGGGAAAGGTACCCGGCCTCTCCTAACTCCTAAAACAGTCTGGGAACTGTATGGGAGAGTGATAATTAAATACCATTGCGGTACCATTTTATTTGAACAATAGTAATTAATTAATTAATTAATAATTTTAAAAAGTATATTGTGCCCAGATACTAATATCAACACAACCCAAAGGAAATTTTTATTGTAAAGTGAAGAAACCATTGAACACAGGCACTTGAGTAATTACGTGGTTCCATAAATTAATTTTATGAGCTGTGTTTTTGCATTTAAAAATAAGTTATCAGAATCACTTTCCTGGACAGCAAACCAACTCCTCCGTAATTTGAAAAAATCTTCAGATTTCACCAGTAAACCTAGATTTCTGAATTTGATTGATCCAGCCCTGAAGGAGATATTAAGACACACTTATCAGGCAGCAAGAGACTGAAGAACAGCCAAGAAGGACTTGTTAAAAGACATTTACAGGCTTAAGTCTTATTGAAAGTCTATCGTTCTTTCCATTTGGCAAGAGCACAGATAAAAGTGCGTTTTTTTCCCTACTCCTCTTTGAGAAAGAAAATGTAGAAAAAGGAAGGAGACATCAGTTGCAGAGGAAGACGAATGAAACGTTGAGATTACAAGACTCAGTATTATGCTAGAGTCTATCTGTGAAGTATAGAGCACCCTAGCAACTTTCATCTGCAGAAGGCCATAAAGCATAGTTTTCTAGGAGTATGAGACAATTGTGCTAGTATTTGTTATTTCCTATTCCGTGTCTGTCTTATTAACTTAAATGGCAAGCTCTTTGGAACTGACATTGTCTTTTGGCACTATTGTGATGAAAATGAATAACAATGTTTTCATACATGAGTTTTCCAGGACAATAAAGTGTACATTGGTATGATTAGATATTAAAGACAGAAGGCACTGTTTAAAGTAATCTGAATACATGTATTAATTTTAGATTTCTCATCCATCATTACCAGGGAAGCATTCAGACTCATGAAAAATCTTTTTTTCGTTGCCAGTTACATCTTCAGTCAAATTTATGGTCATTTACACCCAAATAACATTATCGTGGGTGGTGTTACTCCAAACTAGTATGCCACCACAGAGATCTAGGATATTTTATACCACTGAGAATACTCAATACCCAGCTGGGAAGGATTTCCTAGTTACAGAATCTGAGACATCATCCTTCAAAAACTGAGAAATTTGTGATAAGCTAGGTCCTTCAAAAATATATAAACGGTATTGGAGGTCTTTCCAGCCCTGAAGTAGGAAGACATAACAACAACCTAAGATTTTGGGTTTTTTTTCTTCTTTCGGCCTCAGGATGAGCATTTTAAGGGAGTTCCTACAAACATGGCACAGAATTCCACCTGAGAATTCTGGGAAGATAAAGATGGGGGGATTTTTATTTTTTTTTTTTTTTAATGACTATGAAATACAGTGTATAAAGTAAATCCCTATCAGAGTTGCATAAAACCTTGGAGAAAGTAGGACAATACCATCCTTCTTCCCTTATCTTCAGTGTTGTAAACATTTTTCAGAAATAATATTCCACCTCTGACACGGGGAATAGCAATATATCCAAGTGGAACTCATCCAAATCTACTCCACTAGGCTCTCATAGGAGCTTTAATGACCTCCACTTATACAAATGGACTGCTTAATGCAGAAGAAATTATTGGTAGTATGAATGAAAAGGAGCCTTTAACTGCCACAGCCACTCACAGATTCACCAAATGACTAATAAAAATCACCTTTGTATCTGCTTCCTTCTGTGAATTACTGATGATGCTGGAGACAGAACAAATTAGTAGGTCATGAGAAGAGAAACTCAAGCTCTAATAAGTAAATTAGGTTAGCCCTAATATCCTGTTGGGCTCCAGTCTTTTTCTTGTCTGTTTTTCTACTGCAGCAAAGAGCTCTTGGCACCAAGGGACTCAGCGTCAAGTGTTTTCTTGAGGTTTTTGTCCTTACATTTCTTACCTCCAAACAGTCTTTATCAATAAGGCCTGAGTCAGGGGCCAGGTAACTTCACTGGAGGAAAGAAGAAAATAAAAGACAGGGAAAGAAAAGGCAACAAGCCTTCCTAAAATATACACCTTTTTTAATACTTTATTTCATACAGTCTTTGGACACATAGAGACCTATTAACTGGGGAGACGGGTGGGCAGCTAATGAAGGAGGAGGGGGAGAATGAGGAATAGAGAATGAGAAGGAGAAACAAGGGAAAGAGAGAGAGGTGCTGAGTCAAAGAGAGAGGGAAGGATGAAATAAAGGAAAGGAAAAGAAAGGCAAAAAAGGAAGAAAGAAGAAGAAAGAAACAGAAAAAGAGAAAGAGAAAGACAGAAAAAGAATGAGAGAACAGGCAGATTTAGAATAAAATGATAGTGCAATCATAATGGCCTGAAGCACGCAAGGTTTTTTTATCAAGTTAAAAAAAAAATGCAGTTAAACATGGAAAATTCAAATTAAATATTTAATGAAAAGAATATTACTTTGCTGACTGAAACAAACTAGACAGCACAGCTAAAAATCAAAGCCCTGCTGTCTACTTACGCTTTGTCATTGCCTTAAGACTACCCACAGACAGCACTGCTGAACTCAGGTTTCACAGGTTTTATCTTTAACTGTGAATTTCCATTCTTTGGTAATTGAAGGCCAGCCACTAAAGTTCTTTTGATGTTGCTTTCTAGGTGAATCTTTCTAAGGCCAAAGTTTCTTTTTAATGAAAAATACAATTCTATTTCTCCAGTGGAAAACAAAATGTTGAAGATAGCAGAGCACCTTCTTAAGCATGACCAGAACACATGGAAAGCAGCCAACCCCATGATCCACATACACCTGTTAAAACTGCTGAAGTAGAATAGAAGCTAAGCAGGGGAGCACAGCAGAGTATGGAAAATCAGCAGGCTACCAACAAGGCTTAAAAACACAGGCATTTTTTCTTTCTCCTTTTTTTTTTTTTCTTCTCTCTCAAGTACTAACAGTAACTTCAGGGAGAAAAATAATAAACTGAATCTAAAGATTTATTAGATTCCACTCAGCTGGATATTTTACCTGAGGCAATGTATTGGTCGTGTGTTTTGAACGAGGCTATGATTTGACATAAGAGTTGGGATTGTCCCATAACATCCCCTTTCTGATATACTTTTTTTTTTTTTAGAACAACTGTCTTGACATATGAAACTAACAGCTCTTATTCCAGGCAGCATTAATTCCTGACATATCCTGTACCAGTGGGACTAAAGCCACTGCTCTGTGTTCAGAGAGCATCTAGCACAACTAAGCCCTGAGTCTCATCAGAGACTGGGAATTTTGCTGTTCAAACAGTAAACACAGAAGCAACAAGATGATGTGATGAAAGAGCAAATTAACTCCTTAAGTACTTGGATATACACAAATCTGCTGGAAACAACCACGAGCAAAGTGGCTTTTATTCTTTTAATAGGAGACATATAAGTATATCCAGAAACAAAAAATAGGTGTCAGGTGTCATCTTTCTTTGTGAGGAATTAGGTTTGAGAGACCTTTCTCTCCATCCTTTTTTGTCATTCCATTTTTTTTTTTTTTTAATTAACCTAAATTTAAAGGGGTTTTAAACCATAGTCTTGTATCTATTCTCTGCATCCTACTCTTGGGTTTGAAGTTATTATGGGTAATAACATGACAATTATTGCATTTTTATATTGTTTTATACTTTTTATCCCGCAAAAATAACTAGGTATGGGCAGTCTTCTTAACATCTAAATATAACTTACTATTTTTAATGAGGAAAATTAAATGGAAAGGCATTTAGAAGGAAGTTGAAAGTATTATAATTTTGAAATGGTTACCCAAAATAAATGTTCAAGAGCTGCAGTTTAAGCAATTAGGGGAAGAGGCAAGTATACCCATCTAACTGTTTTGAATGCACCTATTAATTTTGATTATGTGGAATAATTACTAAATTGGCCAAGAATACAAAAGTACAGCATTGTTCACACATTAAGGAAAGTCATAAAATCAAGAGGCTTCTGAGGTAGAATATAGCCGCAGCTGGCACACAAAGAATGCAACATCTACGATTCCCTGTACAAGGTTGTTTGCGAAACTACACGAGGGATGGAATGGAACACGATTGTTCCGTGGCCTTCCCTTGTGACGAATAGCAGATATGGGAATGAGATGGTACTACGAAACAGATAAGCTGCCTACTTGCTTACTACGGAACAGATAAGCAGCCTACACGCTACCCAAGCCAACATTTCGTCAAATGTTGATGAAAAGTTGTCCTTTGTGCGAACTTTGCTCATTACAATGTACCAAAACACACCTCCATCCCGGAGGCTACCAAGATGCAACCAGTCCTCCTTAAGTACATCAATCATAATAAAAGTATTTATGACTAAAGTCACTCAAACTCCACTTTGAAGATAAAAAAAGTAGTATAAAAATAGCCCAAGAAAAGGGGGATACCAGGGAAGACACAATTGCGAACAAGTCAAGAACTCCATCACTGACTTCCGGGACCAGTCGATGGGCTGAGCCTTTCTTCCCCCCGATAGGGACGCCTTTGGGTAAGACTTAGATTATACCGAGTGTTTCCTCAGGGAACATAGAAATCTCTCTAGAGAATCTCTCTCCTACATTTATAGCCAGGCTGCATTGTTTATAACTTTGTCGCGCATTTTCTATACTTAACAAACAATATCTTTATCAGCACATGCTTTGCAGACAGTGTATTTATCACTGGCAATCCCAAGAACCTATATATCTGTTGTTTAAATAAACTGCACTGTTGAAGTAGCTAGTTGTTTTGGTTCCTCAGAGAACGCGACCGAAGATTCGCGAGTGGCCATGCTAGTTCATGAGCACGACTAGACTGAAGGTGCAGTCCACTATTAGTGTATCCAAATCGTAATAGTTTAATGCATATTAAATGAGACTGGACTGCTAGTGGTGAACTGGGCATCACCCAGAATTTAAACCTAGCTGCACCTAGCCTCCCACCTCGGTGAGGAGTGTTAGAATGCAAAGGGGTTTATTTTCTGCCAGAACTGCTTTGCCTCCTTTCACGCAACAGAATTTGGCGTAGTTGGCAGCATTGCCATGGATAAACTGCTGCAAAAATATGATTGTGCCCCTTCCCAGGCTGGGAAGGAGTGGGCCCAAAAATTTTGGAAGCATGAAGAAAAGGTGGTGGAACATATTGAAGAGTGTTGGGCTTCACAAAAGCTCAGAGTGGGAAAAGTCAAGGGTGTGATTTGTGTGGTATTAGGTGCCTGTTTATCTTGTGCACAACAAGAAGCTAGGGAAACCCCTGCTCCTAATCTGATTTCAGCTGTAGAATGCAACTCTGAAATTGGAAAATGAGGTGCTGAAGTCATCATTAGCTTTTTAAAAGGAGACAGGAGAAAAATTAAGAACTCAAGTTGATAAGCTTGTGAGTGAGAATGAATGTTTAGGAAACCGGAATGTTCAACTCAGGAGTGAAAATCTCCAACTTAAAATGAAGTTGGAAAGGGTGACTGGGCTCTTAGATAAAATGCAGCCCTCAACCCAGGTCCAACAAATTCGTAAGTTAATGTGTTACCCAAATTCCAGAACCCAGACCGGAGATTTTTGGTCTAATAGTGAGGATGAGGAAGAAGATGAGGAGGAAAGGACTTTTACTTTGAAATCCCGAGTCTTTCCTTTACATCCTCTGGTTAAAACTGAAACCGTGGTTGATGATGATGATGAAGTCCACACCACTGTACGTACTGTACCGTGGACACCAACAGAGTTAGCGAAAATAAGGGAGAAATATTCGAGGCGGCCAGAAGAGTCAGCTGTTGAGTATGTGTGGCGAATTTCTTCTGAAGGGGGAGACAGAATTATGTTGAGTGAGGAGGAAACAAGAGACTCTTGGGGACCAGGATTGTTTTTAACTACTATGACCGGGGATCATAATTATTTCCTAACTGCTCGAGCATCTTATTGGGCTGGTGGTATGGATCCGTGAGAAAGGGGGGAGCCGTTAGAGATTAGAGCTACAGGGTACTCTGATCTGTTTGCGGCTATACGGAAAGTAGCTTGTCTGCAAGGCATATATGACAGAGAGGAATTTCGGAAATCCCCAATGTCAGCCCCTGTCGACCCTGATTGATTAGCCCCTCTCATCCGTGGTCTTCCCGATTGCCTGAAACCATTCGTTGTCCGCACTCAAGATCGTGTAAAAGATGCTTGGGGTGCTCATGAGCAGGACCGTCATCACTTCATGCCCAGCTGGAATGAATATGTACAGGTAATACACCAATACGGGTGCCGAATGGGCTGAGCCAGCCTAACTAGTGAAAAATCCTCTGAATACACCCGACAGGTTCACCAAGTCCAAACTCACACTCAAAACCCTAAATCAGAGGGAAGGTTTAAGCCTGACAAGGACCAAAACGAGTTGTGGCATAAAGTCCTACATTTAGGGGTGCCCCGACAATTCTTGCACGGTGTCCCTACGAGAGATCTCCGTACGCTGGTCCAATCTGTAACTAGAAAGAATAATTCGGCTGGGGAGAAAAGTCTAACAAGAGAATCCCTAAGTTGTGAGAAAATTGTGCCTTCTGCACCGGAGCATAACTTGATTGATTTGTCAGAACCCCAGTCAAAAAAACTCCTATCCCTGGGGAGGGCAGTGAGCCACCCTGTCCGGCAGGTACTAGCGATTCAATGGCTCGCTCATAAAGACTCTGAACCTGTTATTGTCATTCCTGTTGGACCCTGGAAGATGTCGGTAAACTTTATTATCAATACCAGAGCCCAAATGTCTGCAATCATTAACGAAACAGCACAACTTCTAGGTATAAATCCCACCCGACACAGAGTCAACCTCACAAGAATTGACGGTGTGGTAAAAACATGCCCAACTGCAAAAATTAACCTCTAGTTGCCGAGAGAGCAGTGAATGACTAGGGCAGAAGTGTTAGTAGGTGCCTCGCGTACTAACCTCCTAGGATTTGACGTGCTGCGTGGGCGAATGTGGAAATTTCCAGATGGGACTGTGTGGAGTTTTGCAGGATGCAAAAAAGGATTAGACACAGTGAAATTGGTTCTATTAGAAACTTCTATACCTTTGCCTCCCTCTAAAATCACCAATGTCCGGCAGTATCCACTGCCTGCAGCTGCACTTGCAGGAGCAGACGGGGTGGTATCAGATTTAGAAAGAAGAGGCATCATTAAGAGGACTCACTTGCCTTATAATTCACTGGTGTGGCCAGTAAAGAAATCAACCAGGCAATGGCGTTTCACAGTAGATTACCAAAAGTTAAACACCAACACTGCACCCCTGACCTCCGCGGTTCTGAATATCGCTGTAATTGTGACAATGATACAAGGAGCTGCCCATCCTTGGATGGCTGCCTTAGATGTTAAAGACAGGTTTTTTATGATTCCCCTCCTTGAGCAGGACAAAGCGCAGTTTGCATTCATGTGGAAAGGAGTCCAATATACTTTTAACCAACTTCCACAAGGATACAAGCATTCCCCCACTATTGCTTATAATGCTTTAGCTAAAGTGCTATCAGAGATTCCTGTTTCACAGGGATGTACGGTATACCGGTACGTTGATGACATCCTAACAGGCGAGAGAACCAAGAAAGTGTAAAAGACATGATGGAAAACATGCAAAAAACATTACTGGATTTAGGATTGGAAATTCCAGACTCAAAGTGTCAGGGACCGACACAGGAAGTTAAATTCCTGGGGGTCTGGTGGATTAAGAGAGCTGCTTCTGTCCCTCAGGATACCCTGAAAAAAATAGAACATGGACAGAATCCTTCCAGCGTGAAGGAGTTACAGTAAGTTCTGGGAACTTTAAGTTATTGGCATAAACACACCCCTGGCTTTTCCATCATTGCTCATCCCCTTTATTGTTTGCTCAAAAAGGGTAAATCCTGGGAGTGGACTGAACAACATACTAATGCTCTGGAATTGCTAATAAAGGAGCCAAGATTATTCCAACAGCTTGGTCCTATACATCCAACTGACCCTGTCCATGTAGCATGGGGGTTCAGTGAACATGGTTCTCATTGTAACTTATGGCAGAGGGGACCAGCAGGACCGGAGAGACCATTAGAATTTAGCTCTCACTCCTTTAATGGTACTGAGAGCAGATATTCAGACCTTGAGAAGGGTTTACTGTCCCTAGGGCGAGCATTGCAACGAGCGGAGCAGTTAAGGAGAGAACAGAGTGTGATTGTCTGGGGACCTTTCCACCTCCTAGGTGTGGTCCGTAAAGGGACAGCACCACCAGCCGGCATTGTCCAGAAACCCACAGTTCGAAACTGGTATGCTTATTTAGAAGGCATTAATGAAATCATGTCAACCTCTGAAGGTATTGTTAGAGTATCCAAGCTCCCGAAAGTTATAGATGGTGCCATATTGTTCCAATCCCCACCAAACAGACCATCTCAAATCCAAGAAGCACCTCCTCTGAAGGAAGGCAGTGATATTACAGGGGTGTGGTTTACTGATGCATCATCTCACCATGAGAACAAGTGGAAATACAAGGCCTTAGCACTGGAAGTAGCAATGGGAGAAAGAGCAATTGAAACAAGGGAAGGTAGTGCACAAGTAGGGGAACTCAGAGCTCTCCTACTAGCTGCACAACATGGGGTTACTTACATTTACACTGACTCAGATGCTGTTTTTAAAGGAGCCACCGAATGGATAGGTCACTGGGCAGCCAATGATTGGCAGGTGAACAGAGTCCCAATTTGGGAGACGGATAGTTGGAAGCAACTGTTAGAAATAGGAGGACAGAGAGCATTGCACATTGGTTGGGTAAAAAGCCATGATCATTCAAACTCGATCACTGCTCAGTTCAACCAACAGGTAGATAGCCTCACGCAGCTGCAGCAAATTGATATTGTAGATGATAGTCGGGAATGGGAACGCTTACTCGAATGGTTACATGTCAAGCGTGGCCACACAGGCCGTGCTGACCCATATCAGGAAGGTCTAGCCTGGGGATGGCCTGTATCAGCTAAGCTGTGCGAACAAGTAGTAAGTCCCTGTTCACAATGTCGCCTACGACTCAATAAAGATCATCTGAGTAAGGCACCTCCCTTACACATTCGGGACAAGAAAACATTGTGGCATTCATGGCAAATTGATTATATTGGATCCTTGAGATCATCAGGTGAGAAAAGATATGTCCTAGTAGGAGTGGAGATTATCTCCACTAGATTATTTTACTAGGAAAATTATAGATTTCTTAAATATTTATTCCTTAAAAAAAAAAAAATATTTTCCCTTAATTGAAATGCTGAATAAGCAGCTGTAAACACCATGGTTTTTTTCTTGTATCCATCCTAGCAAGAAAAACTGGGTCATTGCATTATTTCAAACAGTGGCCTTCAGTCATTCTTATTCTTTAACTATAAGCATCCTTCTGGCTATACGGACTCTCCCAATCAATGTTCAGGCACAGGGAAGGAAACAGCACATGCCAGCAATGGTTTTCATTGTGGATCTGGATAGGATCTCTGTTTTGCCTTGTGGATCTAAGTAACATAAGCAGTGCCATTCCATTCAGTGCTGCTTTACTTACTAAGAGGCAATAAATGTTCCTGCATTGCCAAAACCACATACTTGTCCCCTACTCTCCTGTCATTCTCGGTGCACAAATGTTAATTCATCCAGTCACCTTCTACCAAATAAGCTAGTCCCCTTTGGAACAGGATTTGGCATGGGTTCTGCAAGACTCTTTTGCTCCAGGAGCAGCTTCCAGGAAGTACAGTGGAACAAGCTTTGAATTGCTCCCCACCAAAAAGTCCGCTGGCATTATGCCAGAATGTTTATGCCTTCAAATAATCCCATATTTCATGTGCCATATCATAAGGTATACATAACTTGCATCACTTTCATGTCATAAAATAACATGTTCTGCAAGCTGAAGCATAGCCACTCTGCCTCCTACTCACCCATGCATACATGCGCACACACACATATACATGTTGAAGTTTTATGCTAGGTTCAAGGAAGCCAAGAATGAGGTGCTTATCGAAAGGGCACACCAGTCTGCTCAAGGAAAGGTGAGACATGAACAAAGTAGATACATCACTGGGCATCATTTGGTGTAGAAGTCAGGAATCGCCCCTTGACACTAATAGTTTTAATATTGTGGTCGTAGCCCATGTCCTGTCTTGGACTTCCTGCTGCCACAACAGATAAGGATCCCATGGCAATGGGACTCATGCTCCCTTTTTCTGAAAAGAAGGCTTAGTCTGTCAACACAAGGAAAAAATTGTGTGTCAGATGGGAATTAGTTTAATCCACTACTAGTCCAAATTCAAACTACAGTCCTAGCACGAATTGATAAGGGGTAAGCAATGAGAATGAACAAGTTCATGAAAGTGTTATTAATTTTTTTCAGTAAGCAGAGAGACAGATCAGTGTTGGATATTTTTAAAATACTGTCAGGAAGATTATGACCCATTAGCAGTCTTCTGAGAACTGAACTTCTTACAGCTTTCCTAATATAGAGCAGAATGTGATAATGCAATCTAGCCCATCACCAACTGCTTCATTGAGACAAGTAGCTTCATAAACAGAAGAACTAATGAATCCTGGCCATTAATGAATTTGTGTCTCAATTTTCTTTGAATTTTTTAACTTCTACTACATCTATAGGGCCTAAACCTGATCTTTGTTAGACTTACTAGACTTCTGCAGGAAAGAAACTTTGATCAAAGAGTGGAATTTCTGATGTTTATCAATGCATAATCTGTGATTAACTATTTTCCCATAGATTAGGACAGTTACAGTGCCTCTCTCCTTTATGCTAAAGTTGTAATCTTGTATAGATTCCCTCAGGGACAGCCTAAGTAGACACTCTTGCCTCAACGCAGCTGTTTTGTGAGAAAACCTCCTTGTTTTTTGGTAAAATCTGCTTAAAACAGGCCAAGAGGTTCATAAGTTATTAGGGCAGAATATAACTGCTTCCCATTATATTTGAAAAGTTGTGGCAGTCTGGTGAAGTTCCCACTGACTGTAAAAGAGGAAACATAACCCCCATTTTCCAAAAGGGAAAAAAGGAAGACCCGGGAAACTACAGGCTGGTCGGGTCTCACCTCTGTGCAGCAAGATCATGAAGCAGATCCTCCTGGAAACTATGCTAAGGCACATGGAAAATAAGGAGGTGATTGGTGACAGCCAATATGGCTTCACCAAGGGCAAGTCATGCCTGACAAATTTGGTGGCCTTCTATGACGGGGTTACAGCATTGGTAGATATGGGGAGAACAACAGACAACATTTACCTGGACTTATGCAAAGCGTTCGACACTGTCCCACACAACATCCTGGTCTCTAAATGGGAAAGGCATGGATTTGATGGATGGACCACTCAGTGGATAAGGAACTGGCTGGATGGCCACACTCAAAGCATTGTGGTCAATGGCTCGATGTCCAAGTAGAAACCAGTAGCAAGTGGCATTCCTCAGGGGTCAGTGCTGGGACCAGGGCTGTTTAACATCTTTGTCGATGACATGGACAGTGGGATTGAGTGCACTCTCAGGAAGTTTGCTGACAACACCAAACTGTGTGGTGCGGTCGACACACTGGAGGGAAGGGATGCCATGCAGAAGGACCTGGACAGGGTTGAGAAGTGGGCCTGTACGAGCCTCATGAACTTCAACAAGGCCAAGTGCAAAGTCCTGCACATGGGTTACAGCAATCCCAAGCACAAATACAGGTTGGGCAGAGAATGGCTTGAGAGCAGTCCTGAGGAGAAGGACTTGGGGGTCTTCATGGATGAGAAGCTCAACAAGACCCAGCAGTGTGCACTCGCAGCCCAGAAAGCCAACTGCATGCTGGGCTGCGTCAAAAGAAGCGAGGTCAGCAGGTCAAGGAATGTCATTCTCCCCTTCTACTCCACTCTCATGAGACCTCGCCTGGAATATTGTGTCCAGCTCTGGGGCCCTCAACATAAGAAGGACATGGACCTGTTGGAACAGGTCCATAGGAGGGCCACATAGATGATCAGAGGGCTGGAGCACATCTCCTATGAAGACGGGCTGAGAGAGTTGGGGTTGTTCAGCTTGGAGAAGAGAATACTCCAGGGAGACCTTATAGCAGCTTTCCAATACCTAAAGGAAGCCTACAGGAGGGACTCTTTATGAGGGAGTGTAGTGACAGGACGAGGGGTAATGGTTTTAAACTGAAAGAGGGTAAATTGAGATTAGATATTAGGAAGAAATTCTTTCCTGTGAGGGTGGTGAGACACTGGAACAAGTTTCCCACAGAAGTTGTGGAAGCCTCATCCCTAGAAGTGTTCAAGACCAGGCTGGATCAGGCTTTGAGTAACCTGGTATAGTGGGAGGTGTCCCTTCATAACTAGATGATCTTTAAAGTCCCTCCCAACCCAAACCATTCTATGTTTCTATGATATGATCTCTTTGTCCTATCTGTTCATTCCTCTCCCCTCACTCATGTAAGGTGCTGGATCCCCCAGGATTCAATTAGGAAATATGGCAAAAAAAAATAATGATTCTTCTCATTCTTCTCTATCTCACAAACATAGGAAAGCATGCTAAAGACTTCATCCAAGAAAAATAAAAGTATGGATAGTATTTATGGAATGCTTGTGGTAGACAATACCTTGAGAAAATAGTAAATGTCTTAACTATGCTATCCAAGATAACACATAAGTATTGATCCAGCCCATTATAAGACCATGAAATGGTGTTTGTACATATATACACACAAAAACAAATTATCTTAGGAGACACTATAAACATGATTAGATGCTCATACTTGAACATGAGAATCCAGTGACTTTAAAGCTCTCCGTCTGGTTCCCCAGTTCACAGAGGAACTTGGAGATGAAAACATAACCTTGAAAAAAGGAGATCAGATACTGCGTTGGAAAGAAGCCTGAGAAGGATTAAATCAACCTCTCTAAAGTACTTCAGCTGAGATGCTAAAATGGATTAGCAGAGATCAGCAACCAACGTGTTTTGAGCTGTATCCTACCTACACTGTTTTAGCTTCATCTTATATGCCAGTCACTGGTCTTTAAATCCATGTTTTGCCTTCTAAGAACTGTCCCAGCTCAGAAGTTAGAACAATGAATAAACCCACTGTTTTAATTATACCTAAACTAGCAAAAAAAAATGTATGAAGTTGATCAACTCACGGCTCCCTCTGCTATAACCACTTTCACCTGTGGGCAGTCTTCTCCAAGGCTGTGAAATCCCATGCACTGTTATGATAGTGTGTAAGTGAGACTTATTTGTCTCATCATGTCCATTGCTTCAACTCAGTGCAGACAAGAGTGCTTTGCACTCCTCCATTCACATCATTTGTTCAGTGTCCACAACCTATGGTGTTTCTGCCTTTCAGAAACCTTATGAATCTCCAGATGAACATTTTCTTTCACACTGAGTGGTTGCTGACTCACAGTGTTTTGCTTTCCTTTTCATTCCTTCTTATACATCTTTTTCCCTCTCTGTGTCAGTAGTATAAAATTTGCTAATTTTATTTTTCCATGATTTCTTCTCTGCCTAGCTGGCATTCTTTGTACCTTTCATTGTCCATCCTCATTACTATCAGATATTTGAACAGTTCTTAGAGTGTACTTGCCAACATTTTCTTTCTAAAGGAGCTTTCCAACTCCTTTCTTGTCTTCTATCTGAGAGTTATCAATCTGTTCAATTCTACTGAGAGACAGGGCAGAACAAAGGTGAAGGGTTTAGTCAAACTGACAGGGTACTGACTACCTGGAACCTTTGCTCAGTTGTTTTTTTTAATCGATTCAGAGGTGTTGGGTTCTACCCGCACAGGGAAAAAGAAAGGTTATCAAGCTGAGAGGAAGGAAACTCTTTGCTCTCAGACCATAAAAATGTATTAAACGTGTGTTAAATAAATTTATCTAACAAGGTGCTTAGTCCCTTGGACTCTCCCTTCAGACTTCATAAACAGAGGTGGGTAATTTTACCTAGAAGCCCATAAGCTTACCCAGCTTTGGAAAAGTGAGATTAAAAAAGCTGAGACCTCAGTAAGAGCACCTCAGAGCAAGAGGAGAGAGAGAGAGAAAGACTTAATAAAATTCATATAGTGCTAAAGTTTTTGCAAACTGCAAATCAAACAATGAGATCAGATTTAGGGGTACTGATACAATAATCAAGAGTACATGTGGAAAAAGTTATAAAAATTTTTAAAACAGAACAAAATAAAAGTGTTTTATCTAGAGTCTTTGACAATCAAAATTCACATTAAGTGACATGACACCTGTCTTTCCTTCCTGTCTGTTTGTATGACTTTTCCTTTATCTCCTGAGGATCGCTGTACTTAGCACTAAAGGCATTACCAAACTATAACCCACCACATCTCTGTGAGGGGCAGAAAAGTACTATTCCAGATGCAGAGAAGCCCAGAGGTAAGAAAGAGTACTTACCACAGTCTTCCTGGTGCTTCAAGTTGGTGATAGATACACCTTTCTTCCCTGTTCCTCTTGAATGATCCTAATCAACATCACCATGTTATTTTATTTCTCTAAGACTGGGGACCAAGCTCAGGGCAGTTAAGGTGACATAAACTGAGAAAAAATAAAGACAGAGTTAGGCAGTCATATTATAGTGATGTGTAAACATACTGTGATAAGTACTCATATTCTGAATAGAAACTGTCTACAATTTAATCACAAATGTGTGCATTATATAGATGTTTCTAATCTGCGTTTACACTTCCTACCTTCAGTATTAACGTTTAGCTGTGGCCATACAGTTCAAGGGACACCCAACTACTTGTCCCATGTACCATCTGTGTTCTGCCTCCCTTCGCTGAGCTCTGCATTGCCACAGTTATCCCACTGGCAGCATGGGTGAGAGCTAGGTTGCAAAAAGGCTGATCTTGTCTGTATGAGTTGCTGTCACACTAGTGATCACATCCTGTAATCTTATTATCTTTGCCATCTCAGCAGTGACTCCAACAGCTCAGAACTGTTACACTGGTTCCCTTCTAAGTAAAATCTCCCCCGTGCCTACAGAAATAGCAGGAAGGAGAGATTCTGGCTCACAGCATTCAATTTTTGTTAACAAAAAAAAAAAAAAAAAAAAAAAAAAAAAAAAAGAAGATCAAAATTGTCATGATTAATATAACAAACCTCTACGTTCTTACAACTTCAGTCAATGAAAGAATAAATTAAATTGAAATTAAATCAAGATAATCAAAATCAGGCCCAAATTATTTTAGTGTTAAAATAACAAGCATGGAATTCCACTCAAACATCAGTACTCTGAGTCTACTACCTCTACGATTGTACTTATTAGAGAAAAATGGTTCATAGTGATGCAAAGCAAAGAAGGCAGACAATAAGGTAATGAACGTCATCACACCTCACTTTCTTGTAAAACGCAAAGGAAGAATTTGACACCTCATGCTGGAACACCCAAAACGCATGACCTGTAACACAGAGTTAGAAAATTCACTGGTTTTGAATGACGTGAGAGCTGAAAATTCAAATCCAATCCATTCCCTGTGTCTCAGTGACCAATAGAGAGTCTGGAGAAGACCCCTGTCTGCTCATAGCTTGCATTTTGGAATACTTGCTTTGGTCATTCTATTCAAAACCAAGTAGACAGATAGAAGCAAAAGGCAAGCAAAAGGCAGATGGAAAAGGCAGTCACGGTAACTTCTGCCTTCACACAAAACAAGTTAAAAAATGTGAGACTGGTTATGTGCCCTTTTTGGCATGGTAGAGTATGTACTGGTATCTTTTGCCTTTCCACAAGTTCACAGACTGCTTGCAGTGAGGAAATGAATTTTATGCTCTGATTATCGAAGCTGTTCATCTTTGAAAAAATAATAAAAATCACGGTTCATTGAACTATAAAGGGGGAGTAATACACTTCAGCCTATTATTAGTGCACTAAGCTGGGAGGAGAGTCACAGGTTCTAATCCTTGCTCCCTGGACTGGGTCTGTATTTTAACCTATCTGAATTTAATGTAGAAGGCACAACTGTAGCCAGTGTTGGGATTTCTAGCATTCATTCTGGGAGTATGAAATCTCTAAAAAAATTCCTTAATTATAAGGAGGCTTCTGAATTACAAGGGAACTCACAACAAGGCTTAAGTTCTGTTCTCTTTATTGTGCCATTTAGCTGGGTGAAGACAAACAAGGAAAGAATAAAAAATCTACAAGAATCTAACTCATGGGACTAAATTCTTAAGCAGAATAAAAACAATTTATTTCAGACAGATAACTGATTCGTCATTTTCAATACTGAATGTTAAATGCTTCACCCGCCTCCTTTGGGGTTTTGTCCTGGCGGATATGTCATTGCTTATAATTAGACATTCGAAAGAGCTGTCTACGACTCCTAGGTCAGATTCTGAATCCCTACCTCACTTGTCAGACCAATACATTTATTTTTAAGAAATGGACTGGAAAATTTCTGCTCCTAGTTCTTTGGGTCTCGTTCTCTCTCAGAATTTGAATTTGTCTGAAAAAGGTTGACATAATCATGAATAATTCCCACTGGGAGAACTACTGACACTCATTATGGTTTTCTATTGTGAGAATACTTCCTTTTTCTTTTTATTGTTAAAAAAATGTACTTTTTTGTCCTGAGAAATGCTAATTTGATTGGTATATTCAAGAAAGGGTCACCAATAATTGTTCATAGACGCTCCATCTCTCACAAATATTACCTGAGAGATTTTTATGTTATGTAAATATGCAGTATTACATTGAATCTTATTTGTGATTGGATATTGCCAACTGCTATGAAAATTCTTTTTAAATTTTTGTTGAAATAATCTCCCAGAGGTTACAGTTTTGTAGGTGCAGTGGTAATGAATTTTGACAGATTTGTGGTTGCAAAGGACTGTATTTCCCTTTTTGATGAAGGGAGGTTCTAAGGGTTAAGCATGAGGGGCTCAGAAATCAACCGGTGTCAAAGAATGATGGGGAGTGGTGGAAACAGTATCTTATGCTTTAACACATGAGAAACTCAGTGTGGCCAGAGCAACATGACTGCTTTCTGTTCATACAGTCTTTCCTATCGGTGGACACTATTCAAATCAGTGTTCATCTTGAGGTGCACTTGTTGCACAGGAAAAAAACTAGCTACTGGCAGTTTGGGTAATAGCCAAAGGACACAGAAATGAGAAGAATAATCAAATATGTTATCTTTCTAATGGCAGTGATTGCAGAATGCTTTGACAGTACAGAAGAGTTGGATTTAACTTTACGGAAAGCTTCAGAAAATGCAGTCAATCTAACTTTATCAGGAACTGATACATTCATCTACTCTGGCTACATCTATACTAGTAAATTAAACATGATCAGGAATATTCTCTGGCACTGAGGGCAACTGGCATGAAGTAGTCCACAAGCACACCATTAAACTTGTCAATTCCCCAAAATAGGGTATCCGTATCCAAACTGCGTATTGGAGTTTGGGTCCCTGGCTCATGACTCCCCCTATCTAAAAACTGTCAGCACAGGCCAAAACTGTACCAAGACCCCTTCAATAATTCAGCAGTACAGACAGTCAAGTTTCTATACTCAGAAATATTTTCCTGGAATGGATTAATTTACTTGTATAGATGTCCCCCAACTGGAAAAGTGGTCTTGGTGGCAGAAACAACAAGCTGATTTTTATTTTTTTTTTTTTTGCTTTCTGCCACTGTTCAGATAATTTCTGGACTAGGCTTAATGCAGTATTCACTTCTCCTTCCTGTTAATGCCATCTAGGTAGTCAGTTCCTGGGCTAGCAGTTCCTGACAACGGTCCCCTGTAAGACTCTCACGCAGCCCAGAATGGTCTAAGTTATGATTCACTGAGGCAGCTTCATCCATCTAAAAGTAAATTTCTACTAAGCAAAAGTCCTCATTGAAGCTCCTAAACCCACATAGTCTACAGATAGAAATAAGCACTTTGAGTGTACAACTTATCCCACTGAAAGGAAGACATCTAAAATCAGTCAAGCAGTAATGTGTCCTAGAAGTAGTGATGGGCTTAAAGATAGATGTCTGTGATGTAGATATATAAAATTAAGTGAGATCAGTCCCACTTGGACTATTTCTGTAGCAGAGGCATTGCTGGGGAGAATGGGTAACAGCTTGTGACATCCATCTACCTGCCACCACAGCTGGCATGCAGAAGCTTTAGCCAAACCCAGAATTAGGATTTGAAAAAGCAGAAAACATTACCAGCGACAAAGTAATCAAAGACAGGCAATAAAGCAGGGGTTGTCACTTCTCAGGCCACTAGATGTAAAGAATGACACCAGTTTATACCCATTGATGCTGACCTACCTATAGGTACCTTATAGTGCTGGGTATGACGTTCCAGCCTTCTATTACTGGTAGAATCACACTGCTAACAACAACAAAACCAGCAAATCAAAACCAATGGATTTGTCCTTTTTTTTTTTTTTTTTTTTTTTTTTCCCTGAAACATCTCTGATGCTTCTTGGTTTATTTTGCATGGGCTTTCTTCAGGTAGAACCATGGATTAACAATCCTCCATTGTCTCTGAAAATCTATTGATTTAATAACTGGCTATGGAAAGGATAATACCATTTAAGGGATTTACTTCTTTGTCACTCTAAAATAACAAGATAACAAAAAAGACTTCAGGAGGCTGTATTGGCATCATGATAGTAGCTATTATATGCTATCCTACTTTCAGTATGTAATTACTCAGAAAGATAGCAGAGCAATGTTCCACTGATGTATAGTAGCAGAAGAGCAAAGAGATGTGTTCCGATACCATAAACCATGAGGTTACACTAGTTCACCGATTCTTTCCTAACTGCAAGTGGGACAGCCCAAAGCAGTAACATCATGTCATTCAAACCTCAGTTATTCACATTTTCACTCTAAAAATATCACCTGCTTTAGTTTCTTGTAGGAAAATCATTTTTCATTATACAACAAAGAGCAAATGTGATTCACCATATGCCATCAGTAATTTGAAACACCTTTATAAACTTAAGAGAAATAACAGGAACAGAGTGATTACAGTTTTCAGTAGTGCAAACCAATTGTTTCAGGAAAGTGAGCATACCTGGAATTGATGAACTGGCAAGATTATTCCTTAAAATAATTAATGATGGATCTCAAATTAAATGCATCAGCCATGAAAACCTTAAGTCATTCACCGCTGAGTGCATCATACATCACGTGTCAGCAGAGGGAAAGAGCGATCTTTTATTACAGAAGTGCTGCAAATATCCTTCCCTTTCACTGGTATGAGACAGTCCTGCTGTCTTCTATCTCCATTTCTTCCTCGCTTAGTGATCTTGCAAAGAAGTACATTAGGAGGAGGGCATCACTGGAGCCATCTCAACCAACTGCTTGTCCACTGTTGGTTACCATGGCTACTAGGCTGTTACGTAATGTGACACAAAGACACTAACTAGACCTTTCCTCTACAGAAAGTGGCAGCCTTCGCTGCATTTATGCAGTGGACAGTCTTTTCAGTCTGTTATGCATGCTCTGAGAATGCACCCTGTATTTCATCCCTCAGGATGCTAGAAGGAAGAACATAAGGAGAATTGCCTATCTTATTCTACTGATTATGAAGAGAATTCATCATAGTTAGTTCAGAAGTTGACTCTGCACTATAGATGACTAAATCTAATTGAAACCAAACTCTGTTAATTTTCTAAATCCCATTCAGGTGGTACTGTGCTGACCAGCCAAGTCAAGGCGCTCTTAGGCACACGCAAAGGCATGGACTCAGTGTCTGCTCAGTGTCAAAGATAATAAAACTTTGTATAAATAAAGTTTACATGTTGCAAGGCTCAGGCAACTGCTGACCATGACTTTCCAGGTCCTGGTTTCTGGTATCTACTTTCTGCCTAAGTCACATTTAATGAATCAGTCACTGACTTTTCTTCCAGATCTAGAATGCCATGACTGCCCTGTCATACTCGAAATCCTAAGAGAGATTCTTCAAAAGATAGATGGAAATGTTCTAATCTTCTCTGTGGACTACAAATGTTAAAGTAACTTCAAATCAATCAAGACACAACTGAAGGTAATACAGTGCTGAATAAATGAGGGGAACAGTACAGCACCTGATCACTGAGCCTTCAGCTAACAAGAATAACAGGAGAATACGGTTTATCCCCGTCACAAACCTCTGTAAAAGAGAAAAGGATCTGACACATAATTATTAGTTTTTTAGTGCAAACCAGAGGAGAATTGGAAGTAAGGGCCCTAATCCAAGTGCCAAATGTAATCCTACATTACACTAACTCAAATCCCCATTCTATATATATTGCACGAGACTGTCTGCTGGAAAAACAGCTTGTGTAGCAGAGGAAAGAAGTAGTGACAGGCTCAAGGCAATGTTATTTAGCATAACCTCACTGTTTCTCTACCATTACTTAATGTCCACAAAGAAGTAATTTTAAACCTAACCTGTCTGCTTCTGTTAATTTAATTTTAACAACAAAAGCTCAGGATCCTTTGTCATAAGTTTATAAAATATACTCAGACTGGGACTTATAAAGAAGACGGAGTGTGAAGCACATATCTTTGAATCTCTTTCCTTTGCCTGAGAACTGGAATACTGGCAAAGAGGTAGTTCCCCCAGGAAAGCCAGTCAATTTTCAGGCCTAGTATTTCAATGAGCACTTTTTCCCCATCATGCTGGACGTGCTTGCTTGACCATGCTGAGTATTCTTTTCTGTTACTGTGTATTTTTAATGTACTTCCAAGGAATTCATTAATTTCTTCTTTTTTTGTCACAAAAAGATGACATTGTGCAGCTAGTTAGAAAATGTCATATATCTATCCGTTGCCTGCTAATTTAGAGGAGAATAAAAGATGAAGGTATATCGTAAAGCCCCTGTAGATACTTACAATCAGGTGAGACCTCCTCTAAGTATTTTTTATTCCAGCAGGCTGTACCTCTCTTTCCTGAGTTAACAGAACAAAGAAGGGTTATTTTTATTTAATTTTATTATAAATGGCAAAGCCCAATCCACAAATGGATAAGAGTTAAGCTAGCTGGAGTTCTAGAAATGAGATATGATTCTTGCTTTTGATGACTCATAATTTTCAATGGAATAGGGTGTCTGTAGCTGGAATGGACTAGTTCTTGAACTTATCCTATAGGCCTTTTAATTTATGGCTTACATCCTTTTTTCACACCTGGAAAAAAATGCTCTGACCTCTAAAAAGCACATTTTCAGTACATCCCATAAAACAGCAGGAAAGAATGCAGATTGAGAATGCAGTTCCAGCACCTTGCTCTTTAAAAAGCTTTTAAAGCCTGTCTTATTCATTCATCTTTTAACAAAGATGAATGCACACGACAGTTTGTATCCTAGTCTGTCTGGTAAGGCAAGAATAATGTTAAATCAATGCCAAAGTGATCAGGGATGAGATCAAGATCAAAGTTCTGATCAGCCCACAGTGGATTCTTCTGTCTTAAATATTAAAAAGAAATTATTTTAGGAAAAAAAATCACTGGAAAAATAGAAATTTATCCCTGAATCAGCTAATGCATTTCACTGCTAGCATCAACCAAATTTTACTCACTGATGAAATGACACCTGGAGAGAAAAATCTAAACATAAACTTAGTGGAGGATATGACCAGAGTGGAATTAAAAGAGAATTAAAGTTCTTGAATACAAAAGAGAACCGAAGAGTTCAGATACCCATGAGAAAGACAACAGGGGGGAAACAAACATTCTAAGATAATGAATATGTATAGCTGCAAAGTGCCAGACCTTAAATTGCACTGAATGTCTTACCCTTGCTGCAAAAGTTTCATGGAAATAGATAGCAGCACAGAAATCTTCAGCAAGTTCTTTAGACTTTAAATCTCCCATTGATTTCAATGGTTTTTCAAGATCTTACAGTAGCTGGGCCACCATGCCTAGTGGATCTTTGATGTCCTTTTGAGAAAATAGCAAAATAATATGTTCAGAGAAAATCTGTGTCTTCCGTTAATTCTGACAGTTATGGTTCATGCACAAGGAGTGTGCTCTTCTTCCTGCCTTATTTGAGGAAGCCAGTACACATAACTCAACTGGCTTGTTGTGTAGCATCTAAACTCACTTGTAGACATAAGGCTTCTGTGAGCATGAAAATGTCTTTACATTTTTAAAATATTCCATGTAATTGTGAATAATTTGTCCTCAGCAATAGAGGAGTTAATCACCAACAGAGAATGGAGTTGCTCTTCAGGTCCTGCACTCTGAAGCAAATGAAGCTACTGAAATGCATGAAGATAAGGAAGTTTCCTAGCTGAGGGTCTTCTCTTGCATCAGCAGAACTCTCTTCTGTTAGTAGTCAGACATGGTGTGTTAGCACATACAAATATTTATACACTTGTTGTGTAGGTCCAGCTACATATTCTCTGACTGACCTTTTTATCCTTTATATCACTCTATTCTCTCCTGAGTTCTTGAGTTTCATGAATCATACATGTTCTCTTTTTCTTTTCAGAAAACCTTGCATGTATTCTTCTCTCACTAATAATCCTAGAAGTCCCGCTGGGGCAGGGTGGGGGAGGGACGGACTGTCCAAGAGTAACCGGGATAGAAAGGCCACATGTTAGAAAAACATTAGACAGTCCTGAAGAACATCTCCTGGTACTGGGAGACTATAATTTATCCCATTTTTATTTTTTTTACTTTTTTTATTAGACCCTGGCACAATTCTAGATTGGGGTCCTGCTAGCACTCTCCCAAACCATTCCTGGACATGAATTGAGGGTTAATGTATTCTGGGGACTGTTCCCATCAGACAGACTGCATGCACTCCCTGTTCCGGAAGCTAAGACTAGCATCGGCAGGTGCCATTTCTTGACAGCTGATCTCAGTGCCCAGGAAAATTCCCAGGCATGTTTAATTTGTATAGATATAGTCAATACATCCTGCAGTTGATGCATGTGCAGTGCTTGTTACTGTTATCATTTACAATAATTTTAACTTGTGGGACGGTTAACTGACTGTCCAAAATGATCTGGGATACAATCAGAATATTGAAATGCTTCCAACATTCTTTGAAGTAAGATTTATATGAATTTTAAAGGGTGCCATCTCCTAAATGTGTTAATCGTTAGCAGAGTTGAAAAGAAAACTCAGATTCATAAAGTTGTCCACAGTACCTGTATCTGTAGTATCTGTAGGCCTTATCTTCATATGCTGTATCAATGCGAGAACAATGAAATACCATATTCCTTGCACCATTTAGCTGAATAAGACTTGCATAAATCCCTGTAATATCACTGAAGGTCATCGTCAAGTATCAGAGATTCTCACATTTTTTCGATTTGTCAGTAGATATACCTAAGGAATATTAAACATCCAAACCTTTCAATAACAATTATCCTTATTAAATAAAATCCTTATCAGCTGTATCTTTAGTACAAAAGAAATTACAAGCATCAAGACACATCCATAGCATAAATCCATAGCTGTACCTGATTTCTGCAAGAGAATATTAATCAAGAAAAGTTTTATCAACTGAACTAATGAAAAGGCATTTTCCATTACTTATGACGCAAAGGTCAATGGGGTGAAGAAGAGCAAATTGTAAGCTTCCAGATTTTAGCTGATGCATTATTTCTTCAAAAGTATTGTATTTCACAATACTTTTGAAGTACCTTAGATTTCAAATCAAGGAACATACATTTTAAAGGGGATTTACACGATAAAATTAATGTCTGCCTGACTTTTCCATGTGGACATTGCTTGACTTAAAATATAAATTGGTGCCTTCATGAAACAAGTTCATTTTTAGGTAGTGATTATAGTGCTGTTGGTATTTATTAAATCAAGACTTTTTTTATAATGAAAATATGAGCACTTTTTGTAAGAGCAGTGACCAATATTTAATTGGAATTATGTAAAGTGCAGTATAATGAGTCAATTATTATAAAAGCAGAAATCAAAAGGAAAAATGAATGCATGTATGGAAACAGGATTTGGGCCTTACAGTTGAAACAAAAAAAACAAAAAAAAAATAACCAAAAAATTGAGCTGATTTCCATTTTACGTGATTTCTGCCAGATTACAGATCTTCAAAAAGACCGCATTCATATTGTGAATCTGGCTCTTAGAGCAGTTTTAAGGGCCTGTTATAGTAATGAATGCTTTTAAACCAGTAATCTTTCCAAAAATAAAAAATAACACTTCCAACTCAAACTACAGTCCAGAAAACTTTATGCCAGACTGTTGTCAGACCTATTATGAATGCGTATTTTACACGTATGACATGCATGTAATATGGCTAAAGGCAAGTTATAGGATGTTTTTTTCTATATTTCTGTGATTTTCCATGTCACAGAATACTTAATAAACCTTGGTTCTACTAGATGAAGGTGCAGTGAAACTCATATTCCGTGCCTCATCTGGAGAAGCACAAGAGTGTAAAATAGGTCTCACTAATATGAATAACATACTCCTTCCTGGTCTCTTGTAGTTCTGTCCCTTGTTTTGAACGTGCGTTTTCTTCTTTAGAATAGTTGTTACATTTGATATTTAAACATTCAAGCAGATCAAAGAAATAGTTCAGAAATTTGAGTTTCCACCAAACATAAGTGATTATCGGTAGAAGGAAAAAAATATCCCATTGCTTTTCCTAAGGTCTACTGAAACTTCCCAAGATAAATATAGATCTTCAGGCAAACCACTTTTGTAAGACACTTTTACTGACGAATATTTTCTATAGCTTTAGCATTGATATGCTATGTAAAGCAGCCTGAAGACAGGATCAGCAGTGGAATTCTGGCTTATCTTCTGGGATGTCACCTGTTCCACTGCCAATTTGGAAGAGAGTAAATGTCCTTCAGAATTTCAGTCAAAAATAGTTTTGGTATTTATCCCACTACCACAGGATAGATGAAGATAAAATTTAGCCACAATTCTTTATATAATAAACAATATCTTGGCTATCCAGAGAAGGATTTGGCAGCTGCAAAATCAGTGTGCTAGAAACAAACTGGAAATATGAAGTGGTAATTCCAGAACATGGTACCTTGCCAAAAGTGCTGATCTCCAGTATCTTCCAGGCTTTGGAAATGGCCAACTACTGTGCCTCAGGCATCAGACCCAAAACAATTGGCAGCAGAGCATGAGTGTTTGTGAGTCAGCACAGGATTCCTATACCAAGGAGGAGAAGGTAAGGAAAATAAAGCCAGAAAGAGATTCCACTCTAGAAAGGATCTCGCTTTGGTGGTACAAGTAAAGATGACTCAGTGTGTCCAATGCAGCCAGGCTTTCAGAGTTTCCTTACACTGTCTAGAGAAGTGGACAAAAAGGTAATGAAAACAGTGTGTCTATGGTAACTTTTCACAGGGACAAAAATAATGACTAAATTGACAAAAGCAAAACCATGGGGTCTGTGACTTCTTCTAAGACTGTGCTAACCTTGGTTTGGCAAGTCACTGCAAAACTAATCATTATACTTTCAGTCTTAACAGCTATTCTGGCTAGTTTTACAAAGGTTAATAACGCTTTCTACATGGCACTGGCTTTCTGATAGCACAGATATAACAAGGGCTGCAATCTGGGAAAATGTTTCTTTAGGACTTTACTTAGAGCAGCTCTCTTTTTAAACCATGGAAGAGTTCCAGTCTCCAGATACTCCCTCACTTTTGACACTAACCTACTCCCTTCAGCCTGAGCAAACACTAAAAGAATGAGACTGAGCACAATGTTCTGTGCTGTACTGATTAGCTGGAGAACAGCAAAATGTAGACAGTCTTTTTATCCTGGACCTAGATGTTGCTGTCAAGTTTTCCTCCAAAAATTAAGAAGAAATAAGAAGGAGAATTATTTAGGAAATGTAATTTTAAGTAAAGATTACTTCCATTTCTCCACTGTCCATTCTGTTGTCTCTTCCTGATTTATCTTCACATGTTCTTCCCATTTCTTCTAGTTGTTGTCCAGCAAGACTCAGTTTTATCAATGACGTTTACTCGCCCCACTGTTTAAAGTTTAGGTTTTTTTTTTTTTTCCCCCATGGGATAATTATTATTAATTATGATTCCCAGTAAGGAAGAATAGAAACCATGGTTTTGTCTCTGCCAGGTAGAGTTCATTTCCCAAAGCTTTATCTGCACAAAAAAGTAGCTGTTCTCAGGGTACCATTTTACCACAGAATGTTTCCGTCAGCAAAGCCAGGTGTTTGTTCCCTGTTACCACCACTCGAAAGTATGTATATTCTTAACACTATCAAGGCTTATTGTAGAGGCCACACCATAACATGGTCAGCCAAATGATGTGTAATAAAGAGAATTATATAAAAAAGAAACAACAAAAGAGGCAGTGAGCTATGGTACATGGAAAGTAACGAGCTGCTAGAACACTGGAAAGAAGGGTGAGGGAAGTTGTCTTCTGTCAAAAAAACAGCACCTCTGAAACTGCACCCTCAACTACATACAGAGGACCAAAGTTGAAAGAAGATACCTCCCACCGACCACCAACCCAGCTATCTCTAGAGGTATCTACTGACTATACAAATCAACTTGAATGGAAATTTCTAAATCATTTATTCCAAGAATTTGGAACTCATCATTCCCATTTCAATGCAAGAACTGAAAGCCAAGAAAAGACTGGAATTTTGCAGAAAGAGTACTTTGTCATGTGTCTTGAGTTTATTCTCTATAGGTAAACTAAAGGTTTTCTGAGATAAATACCAATTGTGAATCAGTGCCATCAATGCTACTATGTAGTCCCTCTCATTTCCCACATCAAGGTTTGTCTGAAATAGTGATTTTTATAGAAATACATTTTTGCTTTAAAAAGTTATTAATTCTCTATTCGTTTGCTTGTTGATTGAATTGTGGGGGGCTGAGCATTCAGATTTCACCCTTTTTTTTTTTTTTTTTTTTTTTCCACATTCAGGAAGAAAGAGAATAGAAAAATATGGTGGTGGTTGTTTCTTTGTTTGTTTTTTTTTTTACACAATCAGTTGACTAAGTACTAAACAATCATGATAAAACAGTGAGTGGTTGGTTCGGGTATGTTGTGACAATTTAAAGGTCATTCAAATCATATATCTGAGGCACAGCAGATCGGGAAATGCAAACAGGAAATAACAATTTCCTTCTGAATAATGGAACTTCCATCCAATAGAAGATGCTGGGATTCTGAAATATAGTCATGAGCCAAAAATGAGAACAAAACATTGAAATATCTTGGAAGTTAGGGGGTCAAAAGTATATATTTAAAAAAAAAAATATTTCAATCCTAACAATATTTTTCTTTAGGTGAAGTGAAAGCTTTACATTGTATAAAAATAAAAGCTGACATCATTCTGTGCCCACCACCTGACCCTCAGAGTAATTCCTTTTCCCTGCCAACTCTGGTGGAATTTCCAACAATATTGCACTGAGTTTTAGTACCAGCCCATAGCTGCTCACTTTTCTTGGTAGTGTTCTCAGTACTTCTGCTTCCAAAACTGCAGTCCAAAAACACTGAATGGCACCAGAGGACACCAACACAGGAGCAGTCTTTATTTTTTTGAGCCTTTTCATCAACCATCATACATAATGTGCTCAAGGTAGGATTTACTATTATATGACACAGCCAGAAAAAAAAAAAACCTGAGAGATATAAGGTTGATTTTTTAAAAATAATTCTTTATCTATTTGAAATATAATTCTAATTTAATTGAACTGAAACATTTTGACATCTTAATGAAATCCTTTTGAAAATAAGAATACGTTCCCATGAATTGTTGATTTTTTCAATCAAGCAACTCTAGAAATACACACTGAATCAACAGTTCTAGCCTCTGTATTCTTCCTTGAATAAAGACAACTGCAGGCAGCTACAGGCAATGAAAATTCAAAATATTTCAGCTGGAGTACATTAAAAAAATCAGAAGAGGATTTCCTGATTTGAAAGGCTAATTACAAACATCAGCATCTTCATGCACAGATTAAACACTTCTATAGATAGGCAAGGAAAAATATTATGTTTCTGTCCAAAACTTTGGTAGTGAGATGAAATGGAACAATTGGTTACGCCATTTACCTAAGGTATCACCAAAACTGCTCCTGAAGTTTGGACACTGGACCTAAGAGGCCATAAAAGTCAAGAAATCCCCCTATCAAAGGAGCCTGTACATAAAAGCACAAAGAGATGTGTCAGACTGTAGCTCTCCAAATTCTCCAGCTTCCACACTGTAGGGTATAACACACAGCAACACTGCTCTGCAGCCAGAGATCATTAACGACCCAAGGTGTCCAAAAGTCCCAAAGTTAAAGGTTCCAATGAAAATGTGACTACTTTTGGTGGTGCAAGTTTATACGAAAATAAAAGAGTTTTAGTAAACATTCCAGTTTTGGTGACCTGCCCAGTTCTGATAAAAAATCAATGTAAAAGAAAAAACTGCTGACTAGCTCACCAAACACTGCCAATTACCAACCAGAAGGTGAGAATCAGTCATGACTTAGCTCACTTGGAGCTAGATGGGAATGAGAACACGGCACAGCTGAAGGCTTTTGTCAGACCTAGTGTCCTAGCCACAGATTAATAATTTAATTTCCTTCTGGCTCTCTGTCTCCAAGGAACTGATGAGCTTTTGACACTATTCCTTTACCAGAATTGCAAAACTCCCAGCCCTAGGAGAAGTGTGAGTCAAGAGCTCCTTAAGTTTTAACTCAATTGAATAGTTTCTTTCCCATAATGTATTTTTTAAGCAGGAAGAGATAAAGTTACTGTCATCTAATGCTATTAAGTCATTTACACGATTAAAAAGTAATTAGGAACAAGTATTGTTGGATGCGATGAAAATATCCCATATCACTTGTCATGTATAATACACCATATCCTTGATGCATATGGAGTTTTGAATGGCGAATTAAAAATGCAATCATTTATGTAATTAAATGTAGACAGGAACACAAAAACAGTGTGGAGGTGGCTATGGTTTGTGATAGACAGTTCGCATGTCAGCAGATAAAATAAATTTAAATCATGTTTAATTACCATTTTTTGGAAGTTCTCAATTGTTTTTCATAGAAAATATTATCATATCATACTACTAAATAGTATTTATTAATTCAATTTAAAAAACATGCTATTAAATATAATTTAAACTTTCCTTGTAAAACTCAGCTATCCAGTGACTACACACTGGGCTCTAGCAAAAAAAAAAAAAAAAAAAAAATATATCACATTAATTACACTGTTTTAATTAAGAATATTTAGAACTAAGGTGGTGGTTCTTCTGTTTCCATGCACAAAAGCCTTTACATTTTGAAAATCCTATAATGACCAACCTCCTTGTCTGCCCTGAAAAGGCTGAAGAGCCAGGATTGAAGGTCCAATCTGGGGCTTCCAGAGAGAATATCTAGGGCTACTGACTAGGAGAAAAGCACAAAACATTTGTAACCATGCATCAAGCCAATATTTTAGGGGAGAGGAACACAGAGGGAGAGTGGGATCGAGAAAGCAAATCGTAAAATCACCTACTTGGGAGCAAAAGCAGATGTATCAAAAGCTTCATGAAAGGGAATTTTTTAAAAAGTAGGTAGTCAAAATTATGCCTTGGAGCTCATGATGTATCACAATGCTGTTCTGGCTTGCAGAGCTCTCCAGCTCCTCACACTGGGGAAGCTGCTAATCTGGGAAGCATGGCCCTCTGCAATTCTGGAATCTCAGCTAAAGCCTCCCAGGTCGGCCTGAGCGCATGTTTCTGGGGTCTGCCAAATTTGCAGCTGGGATGTGGATGGATTGCAGGGGACTGTCAAAGAGCATTACGGTTTCCTGATGGGATCTGCAGCATGTTTCCACTCTGCAGTGCGACCACTGTTCTGGCAGAACTCGTTTTAAACAACATATCCCACAGAAAATCCTGCAGGATGTGTAACTACGGCAAGGGCAGCACTGTGCCTAAAATGCAATGAAGCAGACTGATGAGATACATCAGTTCCATCAACTCTTCCTTGTCTGCTGAGTCTTGTAGGTCTTAATGGTGCCAGCCTCTCCTCTCTTGCCACTCCAGCCTAGTCAAGGAAGCCAAGTGATGAAACTGGTTTCATCCTATAGTCAATGTCTGCTACACAAAGAGCCACTGGCTTGCCAGGCTCATACCAACTGTTAGCAAATGACCTGGTTTTAATACTTAAATTAAATAATGACTTATTCATTTATGTGGAATTTATTACACTATATTTGAGATATAAGCACTAAATTTACTTAAGTAATGTTTTATTAATTTTTAGAAATTACTTCAAAGGGTAACAAATTCCACTTGCAATTTAAATAATTTAATTCCTTAACTGAGTAATTGTTTTACTTTACATTTCCAAAAGTATAAGAAACTCACTATTATGTCATGCTATGAAACAGATTTTACCTTTTTAAAAAAATACCAGTGGCTCAGAGATGTTTAAATGTTAAAGTCACTCTGCTGTCATGATCTCCTCAAAACAGGGAATAATAACATGTATAAAATACATATTAGTCCATAAATTCCAAATTTTAATCATTATTCAAATATTAAATTTTATTTAATTTTATGCCATCCTAATAATCAAGTTATAGTTTATTTTACTGCAGATAGTGAAAACTATAACATGGAGAAGTTAAGCGATATCCTTATCTTGTAAAAGCAGAGGGTAGAACCCTTAACTCTGCATTAAGTCCATAAATAAAGGTTGCTTACCAGCAAAAACAAAGCAAAAAAGGGGGAGAATATATCTTCTTGCCTCGGGAAAGCTTGGTGCCTTGAATGTTTTTTGGAGAACCTGTCTGGCCCACTCAACCACCCTCTCCGTGGGCACAGCCACGCTCCCATCTCAAAAGCAGGGTCCTGGAAAAGATAGAGTGAAGGGCAATGAGGACGCTCAAAGTTGTCCTTACGAAGAACAGTTTCCTTAAGAAGAAAGAATCATTCTTCTTGGGATGGATTGAGTAAGTTAAATAGGTACTTTCAGCCCGGAACAGAGATGAATTGAGGGAGATGTAAAAGTTAGTAGGGGATAAAATCATGAATTTCAAAGAAAGGGAGAATACTGCAGTGGGGGTTGCAGGGACGGCCTCTGTGAGGAGAGGCCGGGGCTGCCCCGAGCCAGACACAGCCGGTTCCAGCCAGCTCCAACCGACCCACCGCAGGGCACGGCTGGGCCCCACAGCCAAGGTGGTGGCACCTCAGGGAACTTATATTTAAGAAAGAGTGAAAAACGCTGCACAGCAGCTGTGAGAGAGAGGAGTGAGACAATGTGATAAAAACAGCCCTGTGGACACCAAGATCAGTGAAGAAGGAGCTGGAGGAGGTACCACAGGTATCAGAGCAGAGATTCCCCAGCAGCCTCTGGAGAAGATCATGGTGATGCAGGTTGTCCCCCTGCAGCTCACAGAGGACCATGTCAGAGCAGATATCCACACCTGCATCTCAGGGGGAGGACCCCACACCAGAACTACAAGTTTTTCCATCTTATTTTCTCCCCGTCCTCCTGTTGAGGAGAGAGAGTGAGAGAGTGGCTCGGTGAGTGTCTGGCTGCTGGCCAAGGTCAAGGCACCAAACTGACTCAGGAAGTCCTTGAACACTGGCATAAAATTACAGAATTATTTTAATCTGCTGAAGACATCTCCTGTGTCTCACTGTCAGACTATTGGTCTGATCCATATAGCCATCCCTCTGAACACGAAAACAACTCCACATCCTGTCAGTGGTGCTCTTCATGGTGATATGACATGTAGACCCAATATCAGTTGTTAATAGGTGGAAGAAAAGGTGGCTAGATTTACCTCAGAAGGAGCGAAGTGGTTTATCTTTACAGTGCCCTGTATTAGCATATATACAAAGTCAATTTTTAGAGGGAAGTAGTGTAACCAAAAAGAAAAAAAAAAAAAAAAAACAAACAAAAAATAGACCAACAAGTGTTTTATTTGCCAAAATCATCTATATCTCTCTCCTTGCACATAGACAAAAATCTCTTTTTGAGTTTAATAGTGCTTTCAGTCCAAGCCAGTAAGTATGGCTGGAGATATAAACAAGAGCCCACATGCTGCTTTTACTCAGAAGGGTAACCTCAATATTTGAAGTGAGATTATAGACTAAATTACTCAAGCCCTGCTATTTTACCAATACCTTCCAGTAATTCCTCCTGTGTTTTCAGAAGGCCCACATAACTTCTTGTTATACAGTGCAAAGAAATCAACAAGAACAAAGACTCACAGGATGCACCACTGGAAAACATAACTGATACAGATGAAATGAAGAGAGAGGAAGTGCAAATGATAACACAAGGAAGCCGAAGTGGCTTGCACATCTTTGCTATCCAGATTAGACTAATATGTAAATTGCTACAGGGAAGCCAAATACTGGGACTTAATACAATGTGAGAATTATAGCTACATCGCTTCTCAAATAACACAGCAAAAGGTTTACCCTGTTGACTAGATGTAATTTTCTGCCAAATCTGGAAAGCTAAAAGCTATCAAGTCTGATTCTGAAGATTTCAACAAATTAAGACAGGCGGAGTTCATTTGCTTAAGAAGCAGAGTGTGCACTGGCATAAGAAAAATGTCACTGAAGAGTGGGTTAAATAAAGCCAAATAATGTAAGGTTTGAATTGTTGGCAATGTCACGCATACTTTCCAGCCCGTTCCTTGAACTTGCAGGTGTACCTCACTTTGAATGCCAATATTATCTGCCAGTAAGAACTTTAGTAAGGTCTAACTTACCAAGAAAAGAAAGCACCCATCATTTTAGGAGCTATACTAAGGCAAAATCTATGTTATATTGTTTTCTAAAAAAAATAAAATCATCCCAATATAATATAAAATCTGAAAACTAGACAGAATTCTGTCTTCCACATGTTATGGCACCTGTACAAAAGAAAACCTTTCCATTCTGCAATGTGATAGGAAGTCAAAGGATTAATGCTAATACCAGAACAACAGATACTCATGAAAAATATGTGCATTATCACTCTGCCCATTCCCCTCAACAAACTCTTAAAACAGCAGTCAGGAAAGCACCAGCTTGAAAAGAATGAATGGCATATGTGCTGTGTTTCTGGCTGATAGCACAGTGTCCAGGTAGTGCGACAATGACAAATTCCATCACATGCTACTGAGAAATAATTATACACATTGAAGCCAATTAGGACTAGAGTTCCAGCATTTTCTAGCGACCTGCAGCTCTTGTGTATATCAATTTTAATTGTGGATGCTTTTTTGCCAGGAGTTCAAAACCAATGGTATGAACAAATTATGTGGCATCATTTAACCCTCATCCGCTCAGTAAGTATGGTTCACCATGATTCCAAAATCAAACAAACAATTAACATGTTGAATTTTAAGTCAATTATATCCAACTAATCTCCAATTACCTGTGTACTTTTTCTACTTCAGTTTGGTGACGTATATAAAATTTAAAGAGCTCTAGGAAAAAAAAAATAAAATTAAGGAGCAATAAAGAGAAGTGTACTTTTATGTTAAAGTCATTCCTGAGAACACCTGTGAACTGCTGAGTTTAATTGGGTTACATCTGCTCCTGATTTTGTGAGTGCTGACTGATTATCTGCCCTTATGCTGTATTGAGTTGTCCTTTCTTCCTTTCCACATGTCTTTTTGGGATACAGTTTATTCAGAATGACACACCTGAGAAACGAGCAACCTAAAAATCTGCAAGCTGTGTAAGGGGTGGTAGTTCTCAGAGGCATTCAAAAGGCAGACAAATTCACAGACTTAGTTGTTATGGTTTCAAAAAGAATAACTCTGGCAAGGATGTGGCCTTATACTGACCTCCCAGAGACCAATAGTCACGGAGATTCAAAAATAGAAACATAAGGAGACATGACAGTTTCCAGGTGAAACGTTTCTGCCCCACAATGTGAAAACAACGCTTGAGTTGCTTTCTTCAAGGGAATTCCATGCACCATCGCAGGAGACAGTACAAGGCCATATCATGTCCTGAAATGCACTTTATGTCTGCTCATTTTATGCAACGTGAGTTATACTGATTCATTGTGGCAAAAATCCTACTGACTTCCTGGATCAGACTCTTAGTGCATCTTTATGAGCCAGAGCAGCAGTAAATCACTATTATCTCAATGGATTTGGAAACAGAAAAAAAGACGAGAGAGAGTATCGCAAGGCTGAACATAAGCAAGACTGTGGTAAAGATGAAAATTTGAGTCCAAAACCCTTATTCGGCTACTACTTTTCTTATTAAATGTTATTCTGTTTGAATGAAAAGCTATCTGAGCTCCCATTTTTGCTCTTCAGAACTGCCCCTTTCTGGGGTTTCCTGCCTCAGTTCCATTGCAAATGCTTCATTCCTATTAGAGACACAACCCAATCTGCATTCCCAGAACACACAAACATTTGGAGAAACGGACAGCTCACAAAACGTTGACAATTTGATTTAGAGAGGAAGGTCAAGTTGTATCTACATAGCCTAGTAGATTGAACACTGCAGTAGGTGGGAAATTCAGGTTCATTGTCCTGCTCAGCGTTAGGCAGTTCAAACTGATGTTCCCAGCATCTCTACAAAGTACCCTGATCAGCAGGCTGAGAGCTATATCAGGTGTGGTATCTCATACGCTTCTTGAAGCCATGCTATGGGTGGACACATCCGAACGACGCTATGAATTTAAACTCTAGTCACTGATGATCTCCCCAGAGCAAGAACAGAAAAACTGATGGAACTCAGGAAAAATGAAAATATATATAAGAAAATCGAAAGTGGAGGTTCATATAAAGAATAAGAACGAGAGTTTGTTTGAATCTCTGTCCACTGAAATTGAGGAGACTTTTACCACTGATATTTAATGCAGCACTGAATGTTTTTAAAAAGCCCACTTTAACTACCATATCAATTTATTTGAGGAAAAGTGTTAGCAAGCCCTCAGGCAGGTAGGAAAAGGCAGACATTACCTTATGCATGATTTAAAAAGTCACTTAGGAAAAAAGTGGGAAATAAAATGTTGTTGCTCTTTTCAAATGACAGCAGATCTGCAGCTGGGAGAGAGTTCAATTTTTCCCTGACAGGAGTTCAAGGGTGGAGTAGAAATTAGTGCTTAAATGTAAAAATATTTTACTAGCCATTTTTTTGCAGAACATAGACGAGTTAAGTTTGTCTGGAATACAGAAAAGCAAAAGCGGGCTATTCTTTTTCTGGAAACCTCAGCTAAAATATTGTTGTCCTCCAGAAGTTTCCTGAGCAGTCAGCAAAGATTATCCATCTGCTTAAATAAACTCTTTATTTTTTCTAAGTGCCTCTTCTTTGTTTTTGAGAAACTTTCAATCTAAAGTTCATCTCTAAAGACTGTATTGCCTTAGTATGTGAGCTGTAGCTGTTAAGATGAGCAAGGTAGTTTTGAGAACAAATTTCCAAAGTGGGAAGGATATGGAAAGAAATGGTGTGTGTGGGGGGAGAAACCTGCAATGCATACAAGGAAGAAAAGGTCTTCTTTCATTTCAGAATAACATTTAATTTTGTGGTTTTGTTTATTTTTTTTAAATTAAAAATACTATTAAGAGCATTCCATAGTTTGTTTCTTCTAAATTCATTAACAATATTCATACCTGGGGAGCGGCGGGGGGGAGGGAAACAACCAAACAAAAACATTTATAGTTATGATCGAGGAGACAGTGAACTGAAATGATTTTAAAAACAAATTTCAAGCATGTAAAAACATTCACATTCGATCCATTACATCCTCTCAGACCCCTTTCTGCTTTTATACTCTCTTTACCAAATTGAGTCAGGTTGGGTTTTCTTTTTCCTTTTCTTTCACTTTTTTCTCTTTCACTTTTTTCTCTTTCACTTTTTTTTAATTGCCCCAAACCTGAAAAGTTAGTTAGCCTGCTGGAATGTAGAACCCTTATGGGAAATACTATGTGTTTAAGGTCACATGGACCCTGTAATGACCAGGTACAGGTGATGGAATGTATTCTCTATTTCCATCTATAGACAATGTCATATAGAATGTTTATCTCATTGTTTCATTATAGTCTTTACTTTAGCATAATTTGTCATAACAATGGATTTTCCACAATGCAGAGAAAAGATAACACAAGTTCCCATAGCTGGAAATTTCTCAAGTTAAATGTGATCTGTTCTCAAATTTAAAACAAAATTTTACATTTTTTCCCGAAAAATATTAAGAGATTTAATGTAATAAAATGTTCATCTTTGGGGAGAATAAATTAAAAAAGCCAAGAAAATTACCTTTTACTTGACTTGAGCACTGGGAGGATGCTGAAAACACTAATTAGTCATTAACGCAGCTCAATTTGTAGTCTTAATGCCTCAGAGACAAAAGGCTGTTAACTGGTGTTGTTATTTGTATAATAGTAGAGCTACAAGTCCCCATTTCAGGCTCCCCTTGTGCTAGGAATTGCAGAAATACATAATAATTAAAAAAAAAATTCTACCCCAAATAATCTTAAAACATAAAATTAGACTGCAATAAATAACATCAGTAAAGCAATGACAGGGACATTAGTCAGAGCAAAGCTGTGTTTTACAGCATTTTTCCTGAAACCAGTTGCTCACATAAACACTGAATCCACTAATATCTCCAGACAGATGAGTGGGTTAGGTCGGTCAAAGGTCCTATGGCTTCCTTTCCTTCAAATATTTTCTGTATTCCAGCAAGCAGAAGAATCTTAAGCAAATGTAAGCAGCATGCTGACTAATTACAACCTGTCATAATAAATAACTGGATCCACTCAAATTCAGTAACTCATGTAAAGGAAGAACTCCCAGTGGATTTATGCACATGAAAGAAATGTTAGTTTCATTTAGTTAGTTTTCTGTTATTCAGTTGTGTCCCTTCTTGCAGCCTAGGTTATCATCACACAAGTCATATCTTCTGGGGATATATTTTTAGAACTGCTAGTAGAAAAATAACCCTTATGCTTGAAAAGTTTCAAACAAGTAAGGAATCCTGACAAATTTGACAATCTGCATGAGACAAAGCTGTATGGTGGAAAACAATACCAAACTGAACGGAAAATAAAAATAAAATAGCTAATGCAAGGAAAGAGATTGTACAAGTTTCCTACAGCTCCTACAGCTCTACACAGTAAAGCTTTTGATGAAACAAGAACTTCTTTATTCTTTACAACAAAAATGCCAATTCTGTGATATTATAAAGCTAAACAAATGGCTTTTAACTAGTAAATAGACTGAGAAATGAAAAGAATTAAGAAAAGGAGTAGCTCTTGAAATTGGAATTTGCCTTTGTATTTGACTGATTCAGTATTACATATGTTATCTTCTAAAATTATTTTAATTACGTTGAGAATATACAGTCTACTAGAGCTGTTTGGGTATTTTCTGTCAAAGTACAGTATTACCCACCCTAAGGTTCAAAAAAGTGGAGTGAAATCTTCCACCCCCTTGCCAGTTATTAGATTTATCTTAAGGCTATATTGTACATTTTTCCCTGACTGGCTTTTTCAAAATAACCCTGGGCTGCCTTCAGACCATGTGGAAGTCACAATGTTGCTCATTCTGGCAAATTTATATGTTAAGGGGAGCTAAACATTCACTGAACAATTTTTGATTCATTGCATCATATTGTAAAGCGTCACCCAAGTCATAAATTGAGAGGAACCACAAGACTTTATCTTCCCCAGCCTCCCGATATTAATTCTGCTTCTGCATCACCAATATCCATCCAAATCACCACCTTTTCCCCACCTGAGCAGTAAAATATGTACCTCAGATTTCTCTCCCTTTCTTTTTTTTTTTTTTTTTTTAACTTTTCCTCTGGAAGTTATTCACCCATCTCTTCCAAACTAGTATTTCAGAGAAGGAGGAGGGAGAGAATAGATTATCTCTATCAGGTTCTCTCTGTTCCCTCTTTCTCCTTTGTGAGAATAACATTAGACAATTTCTCTCTCCCTTCCATTTTCCAAAGTTACCTCTCAAAAGCTGAGGGAGAAAGGAAAATACCTCTCATGCATTTTTGGGTTTTTTTTTTTTTTTTTTTTTTTCATGTATCTTCCTCTTTTATCAAGAGTATTTCCAGCACATCCCTGTAGCTCTTTGCAACCTTAGAACCACTTCTGTATGGAGCATTTCCTCCAGCAGTACAAAAAATATCCTTCATAATATCACCATAAAATCTGTTTGTCCCATGAGGCATCAGTTTTAAGAAGTCCCAGGTACGACATTACACAGATTATATGGTTAATTTTTTACTAACTATACTTACCTTTGATTAACTAAACTTACTTATTAGGCCTTTCTCTGGGGACCTTTGAGCAGGACTCCTCAGACTCTTTCCACAATGATCATCTCCTCCCCATATCAAGCAACTTGCCAGTTGCTAGTACCCCTTCAGCTTCTTATCACCTGAACAACTTTCCCATACCCAAGAGATAGTCTCTCTATCCCTTGCTCTTCAGCAGCGAGTAATTGGCACATAAGACTGTTGTCTTAGCTTTCGTTCCTCCTTTTCTTCTAAATTCAGCCCTGAAAAAAAAGGTTTCTACTGCTCTCTGAACCCTCTTTTCCTATCCCTTAGCTCCTTCCACACAACAGGGGAAGTGTGCTGTTTCTCCAGCTTTGTCCATCTTCAGCTCTGAATTGTCTGTAGGCAAACATCTCTTGTCCTTTTTTCAGTACTGCACAGAAATCTTCCTGTATCCTGTGTCTTACCAGGGATTTCTCACCAACCCTCACTGGGTTCCTTTGGGTAAACAGTTTGTTCAGTGCAGTGAAGGTTTTTCACTGCAGAAAGAGCAAACTGACAGACCTGGTGGTGAGAAAAGAATATATAACCTCTGTAAAATTACCTGGTTTTCAGTGTGGACCTGCGATTAGGCTTTAGAAAAGAAAGGAATTTCATTATCATATCTTAGTAGAAAAGCTAATTAGTCTAACAATTAAAAATAGTTATGGCAAGGTATTCTGGTAAGAAGAATAAATTAGAACAGAAGATAACGATCATCATAAAAGGAAACAGTTGAAGAGCAATTTCATTGTTAAGATCTAAAAAAATGAACTGGTAAAACACCTATTTTGCATTAATTCAGTTCTGTTTGGTGACATTTTCTACTGACTAATGAATGATCAGAATATTCATGAAAAACTTTCAGTTTGATACAAAATATTAAAACATTGTTGCATGTCATCGATATCATTGCCTTCCTTTATGTACATGGCCTATGCCATTATAGTATTTTAGCACATCACCAATGTTGATACATTCATCCTCAGAAATTATTTTATGAATAACGAATATAGACTCGATGGTCCAAATAAGAGTGTAAGTTGGCAAATCTTGGGTGAGCCCTCCAAGCGTGGAATTTAAGGCAGCCAATTTTTTTTTGCAGTTTTTATCAAACTTTTCCAATAATTTACACAAAACTGAAGTGACAAAAGGAAGATCTGATGCATCTCACAAGTCCTTTTTGTCATTCTGCTGTAGGAGGATTGTGCTAAATCACTTTGGAATAGAAAGGATTTGAATCTGACAGTTCCCTTATATTGGATAAGTCCCCTCTTTGCTGTGCCACCACATGAAAAGTGCATTGGGTAGGGAGAAGAACAGAAACTCACACTGTTGCTTCTACTTTCTGAATCTGAACCATTTTTGTCTTAGCTTCTACAAAAAGTACCCAAAATAAATCTATCAGTTCAGAAAGGACATTTTGCACAGCCCTAAATAATTTGCTGGAGATAAGCCCTTATGTTTCTCTTACTATGATACTTGAATGACAAGAAAATCCTTCTCTAATTCTGCTGAAATATTTTATCCTTCTTTTTGGTCCCTAACACAATAAAGCTTGCCTCTTTTGATTTTTAAACTTCCCAGGATGGGAATTATATCTTCTTGTACACTAGTAAATCCATTGCATAATGGAGTTGTAGTCTTCATGGGGTCCCTGAGGAACTACTGTTCTAAAAAACAATATTAGGGAAACTTCATAGGTTTTTCAAGGGAGGAAAACCTATCACCCTGTGCTTGCCTGCTGGATCCCCATTCTGGATAGTGGCTAGCACCACTATCTTAAAACTACAACAGTAACAGCACTAACAATGAGAGAATTTCAAACTTTTATTTATCTACAAAAACATCATAAACACAAATGGATATTAATGTACCAAATATGCATATGGAATGTAGTAGACATTTCAGGACGGAGAAATAGAAGAGTACTGGAGCTCAGTTGTTACCGTTGTTTTTACCACACATGAGATGATTTTGAATGGGGCTGGCTGAAAAGACATCTCAAATACAATTAAAGAAAAATACTAATGGAAAATAGTCAGCCAAATATCTTCACAACAGGTGAATATTATTATTAGGGGAAAATATTATCTATAAACACATTATTTTCATCTGATCTGGCATACTAGCTAATAGTGACTAGAAATAATTATAGGCTGAGATGCTTGTGGATAGAAAGTGACCTCATTAATCACTGTGATGCAGATACTGGTAGCTCCCTGCAGTGAGTCATTATAGAAGTGCATCAAATAACAAACAATGACAGCTAGCTAGTAGTGAGTGAAGTCTGACAGATGGTCAATAAATTCAGAACTGACACATTTTTGTAACTAAAAGGTAGGTTTGAAGTCTTTTGGGGTTCTAACAGTGCTTCTCCAGAGCACCAAATCTGGGTCATAAAAGTTAACATCCAGTTCAAGTCCTTTAAATGTAAAGGAAAGGATAAGAACCAAATCCTCTAGACAGTAATCGAACTGCAGTATGCACAAGTTTCTAAATACCAGTGACACTTACTAGTTCACTACCGTTAGGAATGCTACATCATTTCTAGTCTGCCACCACACCATGCTGTGCACCATCACAACACATTTTATGCTAATGTGATGAGACATCACACAGTTTGATATGATGTGGAACAACACAGTGGTGAAAACTTATGGACCAACGTAATTACTTTCAGATAAGAATTATTAACTCAGCTGGCAGAACTCTGATCTAAATGTGCATGATCTGAGGATAAATAAATAGATTACATAGATTTACTGAGAACAATTTGCAAGAATGGATATTCCATTGTGTCTGACTCTGCACACAGCTCTATTTAAAATGCTTCTCCCTATGCAATAGTACATACGTGTATGAATCTCCCTCTTGCCCTTTTCAAGACTGCCGTCGTTTATTAATATTTGCTTGTTTTCCTGGTTTTGCCCTTTATAATTAATTAAAACAAACATTTTGGGGTGTGTTTGGTTTTTAAAAAAGCTGAACTGGCTAACATTGTGTTAATGAAATAACTCTTTTTGGAAGGAGCATTATTGAAGAATTACAAAACTTGTAATTAAAAATAGATGTCTAGATCCTCAGCAGGAGCAAAGCACTTTTAAACTCTGGAACAGAGACCATTTCCTTTTCTGCAGGAGAGTCCCTGGAGTCCTCATGACCCGTTTATTGAGGGAGTTACACTGGACCAGGGAAATACAGCAAAATAAAAATTACTAAGCACCCTTGCAAGTAACAGCACTTGCTAGTTAATTTGGCTTATAGTTGCTGGGCTTGTTCTTGCAAGCATTGAAGAGAGTAAGATTTTATTCAAAATTCAAAAACTGAAAATGTAGAGAAGATATGCGTAGGCACAATTGTGCAAGAGAGCGTACGAATATAGGTACTGTGCTTTTAAAAACCGAGTAAAGGAAAAGGAAGGAGGAAGGCTCCTATCTAAGCAAAGGGGGCCAACGTAAACAATGAGCATCAGTAGCGGAAGACAGAAGTCATGGAGTGAAGTGATACCACCACAAGAATTCAAGAGGGCCCCACATCCTGGAAGACACTGAGGACCAAGGATGCATCTGGTAATTCTGCTGATTGCCTGAACACAACTAAGCACTGACAGAATAGATGACCTTTCGGTTTTATTTAGCTTGGAATACTTAACGGAGCAGTAAGATGTTGTTCTCTAAAAGCCTAAAGAAGAGACCTGGTACTAACACATTCAGTACGAGACAAAGACCACTGTGCACATTTATGGTGCTAAGAATAGAGAATAGCTTGTGACAGCATGACACTAAGTAAAGAGAGGAGTATTCAATCCATGCCCTTCTTTGGCAGATATATAAAAATGATCTACTGTTTATAAGAGAGAGAAATGACACAGCAGCTTCCTAAACACTAAGGTGTTTCTTTCCAGCTACAGAACGAAACAAGGGAAGAAAGCACACACCTAGTTTCAGCTTTTTTATTAGAAATATGCTTGGTGTGAATTGCTGGGTTTGAATACAACAAAAGAAAAGTGAATGAATTATTATAAAGCAGCTGAGAAATCTACTTAGGAGTTTAATTACACATTTTCTAAATCTGGGATCCATACAAGGGGATGTCCTGTGTTGGACTAAGGGAAGTCACCAAAATATTTCAAATATCCTAAAGTATCCTGTGCCTGCATGTTACCTCTACCTGTCATTCCTGATGCTCAAAGATTAATCTGCTCTAACCACTCTTAGTGGCAAGAGTCAAAACTGCAGGATTTTTTCTTCAGGCACAGTAGCTCAGAAAGCTTATTTCATCCCATCAAGACCAAAAATATTGCTGTGTGACATAGGCAACCGTTCATGCAACTTAGAGAGAAAACTACAAATAACTTGTAGTGAACTCTTCAGGAACAATTGATAAGCAGCAATTTGTCCAAGCAAATGACTCGTTCACCAATTACGAATAATAACTAATCAGAGAAAATTTAACTTGAACTAGGATAATCCAAAATCAGATAGAAGAATAAATTCACTGAAACCATAATTGTAAGCAGTGAACCAAAACCAGAACCAGGCCTCCTGACAACCACTTATCACACGTAGTCACTAGACATTGCTGACTTCTATAAAAAAAAGAGCCTTTCAAATGTGTCTGCTTTTGAAAAACACTTGCTTGCTTTGCTTTGTATCTTTTTTATTTTCTTTTTCCATTTGTTTCATTTGTGAAAAGCTTCAGTAAGAACTATTTTCTTTTAAAGGAAGCAATATTTCAAAGCTAGAATAGATTAATGGACAGAGAAAAAAAATTGAGTTTCTTTTTTTTTTTGCTCGTTAATGGTAGACTTTTTTTCCTAAAACAGCTATTAAAAAAAAAAAAAAAGTTGTCATTTCTCCCTTCTTATTGCCTACTTTAAGTCCAATCATATTTTCATAGGCTGTATTGCAAAACAACTGTAAATGATAGAGTAGTTAAGGATTTCTTCAAGCAGATTGTTATGAAAATGAGTTGACCCCATCCCCCTTTGTCAATAAAATAGGATATTACCAAAAGGCAGCTTTTGCAATCACATCTGAATTGGTTTTCAAGCTTCACAGAAAGGTCAATTCAAACAGTGACAAACACCACCTTGGTAGGCACCACTGCCTACCTCCAATTTGGGAAAGCTTTTATTAGCTCACATTCACGCTGAGGGTCAGCTTTTCGGTGTTCTTTTCTGAGAGACTGAGGCATGAAAGCTCTTAAAATCTCCATTTACTTAATGAAAATAATATTACTGAATGAATGATAATCAAGTGATGTTTTCATTACGCCGAGTAATTTTCTGCCAGCATTTCGATTCTCCTTAGCAACATGTGTCTGTGAGAGTTGTAACCTATAGGCCCTTTACAGTAACAGTCTCTCGCTCCTGTGAAGGACGTCTTAATCAGTATGGGAGGGTTGGCCATTTGAATGCACTGGAGTAGCTACCTAGAGCTCTCTTTGCTGCTTCGGTCCTGAACAGAAATTTGTTTGTAATTTTCCTTTTTTTTTTTTTTTTTCTACTTGTTTTATTTCTGGAAAGTACTATGTCTTTTGATACAGCCACATTAAGGGAACGGAGTAGCAATAGAGTAGTAGGGTATCCTTTAGTGAGCCCCCCTGTCAGGGAGAGACAGGATTGGGCTGCTCCGCCAGGGAAGGAGGGCTAGGAGCCACGACCAGCAGCAAGGCAGGCAGGGCAGTGACCCCTCTGACAAGGGACGTGGACACTGAGCAAAGCAAGAAGAGCAAGTCCCGTGACAGTAACCCAGTTCAGCCAACAGTCTAGCAGCCAGGCTAGACATGACCATGATGAGATGGATCACCGTCACATCACCGTGATGAGACGGATCCAGGGTCAGGGCAGGAATTCGAGTCAGCAGGTCAGGACCAGGATCAGTGAGGTGCACGGCCAGGCACAACAGCTCTGAGCCTGAGTATCTCAGTTTAAATGCAGCTCCTGAGCAAAGAGGGGTCAGGACACAGCTCTTTTCCCAGCAGTCTGACTCAAGGTCACAGCTGTGCCATATCAGAGCTGGCTGGAAGCCTTCCTTTTAGATATCCATTATCTCTGACACTCCCATGTGATGCATTAGGACCAAAGGAAGGATATATGGAATCCTAGGCATGGAAACAGGTACTTCTGACAAAGAGTGAGTCAAGAAGATGCATAGAACTAGAGGATTGCAACAACGCAGAGGATTTGGAGAGCAATGTTCATGACAGAACATTGTTGAAAAAAAACACTGCAGACATAACAGGACTTTTCATGGTTTTTCATTGATTTTATTCAAAAGGAGTTTTTGATTTCATCTAATGAAAACCTTTCTGAAGCCAAGGGCTTCATTTCACATGTAGGACTTAATAAATAAGAAGATTTAGTCATAATCATAAGTATTTTATAACACCATCTACTTAGAGGAAGAATTTGTGTGGAAAAAAGAAATATTCCTGGAAGAACTTAGAAATATTTTTTTTTTTTTTTAATTTAAACAGTGTTTGGCTAATAGCTTTACCCTTAAAAATATAAGAAAGCATTTTTAGAAAGAAAAAAACAATATTTGATTTCAACATATTTCTGTTACTAAATATAATTTTTAAAAGAAATAGACAGTGATAAGAAAAATTAAATTAAAGCCAACAGAAATCTTTTGTTCAGAGTGACATATTTTTTTTTAGATTTTTAATGCCAGAAGGAGCAGAGAGGACTGTCTCATGCTTTTCTCTGGAATGTTAAATTCAGCTAAAAAATCGGTTATTCACACAGCTCTAGTTAAGACATAAAAATACTTCATGAACACTATTAAATAAGTTTCAAATCTATAAAATCTTATCATCTTTCTGTTTCACAGAATGTTTTACAGTTTTAGTCTTAAGAAACAAAAGCTTATGAAGTGCTAAGATTCCCTCATGAATTCAAAAACTAGTATAAGCCTTCTGACTTTTCCAGTGTATTTCATTTCTGGAAACATTTTGTAAATTATATTAGTGCTAATCCACTGTGGGATAACAGAATATAATAGAATATGAAGAGATGCAATTATGGTTTTCTGTGTACAATTCAATAATTCCAAAATGCAAGTGCTTGTCTTTACAGACAGATACGCCTTAATCCTGTAGCTTTTGAGTTTATTATGAGCACAGAAATGTGCCCTAATATAGGGTACATCAACATCACTGATGGCACCATAATATAATCAAAGAATTAATGTAAACTCATTCATTTTTCCAAGAAGTCAGGTTAGCTTACGAAGCAACCTTCAGCTCCACAAGACAACTATTTCTAGTATATGAGATAATTGATTTACAGCTTGCTTAGATGCCTTTACGTCACACTAAAATCTGCAGTCTGAACATGTCAACATACTAAGAATGTTTGGCTGGGCCAAGAAAAATTATTAGATCAGGTTAGGATTGGATTAGGTTCATTTAGGTAAAGATACAGCAATTTATTAGCAGGCATGTCACAAAAGACTCAGTAAAGCCCACAAAATGGTCAGAAAAGCTGTGGTGAGGCACATTGTTTATTTTAGGTCAGGGTGTTAAGAAGCATAATAAACACATACATCATTTGGAGCGCTGGTCTAAGTTTAGCATTTTTTTCTGTCTCATCCCACTCAATCTTGTGAGGCTCATGTTCAAAAAAATCATATATGCTACTTCTCCCAGAAATACTAGCAACAAGCCCAGAAGTCAGAGGGTTAGAGTAACTAATATGACTGACATTCTTAATAGGACACCTCGAATGAACTTTGTCAAGGATTTGGATTAATTAGTTAATGGATTAATTAGTTAATATTATACCCCCGGGAAGGTATTATTAGCAGAAGCATGAGTGATGTGTCTTAGGGATATGTAATAATTAATAATAAAGGTAAACAAGAAATGTCCTTTTGTAACTGTAGAAAATGGTAGCTGGCAGTGAAGGTAAGTTGACGAAAATGCTGTATTGCCAGCTGTATTGCCACCATTAGTGCGCACCAGCCCTGTCAGCAACTGCTCGATGCTGGGAGCCAGCCAGACCGTTTTGGCCAATCTCTACTCATCAGAGTGCAATGTAATTTGGGAACTACCATATGGCAATAAACATGGCTACACAGATACAGCACAGCCCCTTTATCACAGTGTTATTAGGCGCTAAGAACATTATGTGACAAAAAGAGAGCAGACTGTCTAGGGTTGCCTTGCTGCTGCCTACATATATGAAATATGTTAGCATAATGTTTTGCTTTGCAACCCCAGGGAGATAAGTATCCTTTCTGAAATTGAATAAACAAATATTTCATTACTGTAGTCAGTTTTAATACACAAATCCTTCCATGTGTATGGTGAAAGAACTGATATGAGTCTGAGGGATAAAGCTGAAATGTTTACAGCCTACACAAAACCTCACAGACAAGAGTTTCTTACAGAGTGAGATTGGTCACGTTTCCTTCCACAGAAGAGATTGCTTACACCTTTCTCATGTGTTTGGGAACACTGAAGAGCTTAGGTTGACGTATTTAAGGAGAAATATTTAAGGCTTGATAGAATCTGATGGGAGTGCTATTCTCTTTTTTTTTTTTTTTTTTCTCTTTTTTTCTTTCCTGCCACACACGTCTGTCAGGAAGCTACAGTGTGCCGCTAATAATATAAACTGGTCTCTGTTTTCTCTTGTCTTTCAGTATTACGCTTAAAGTGCAACTACCTGCTGAGACAATAAACATGACTTCCCATGACTTTTCAGTAAATGAAACTCACTTCTGAGGCCCCAGGGTATAGTCAATCTAAAATGTAGATATGAGGGCTGGAATTAGAAATTTCATGATCAGCCAAGTGTACTTATAGCAGCTACATTTTGAAGGGGCATTCTTTCATCTATTAATTATATTCCACTTCCCCCTCTCACCAACACTAGCAACTCATCATTTTACATATTTAATGGAACATGACTAAAAATACATCAGAAAATTAATTGGTATTCATACTGTACCAAAGAATTTTCAGAGTTACCGTTTATTTCTTTCAGACAGGCTGCTAAGTCCTGGAAAATCTAGAAACAAAAGGAAAGGACTTACAAAAAAAAACTATTATGACAAGATAGCTGCAGGATATAACAGAAAATCAGTGTTCACTGCATAGCGCCGTTCGATATAGAAAGTAATTTCCCAATCTTTTTCTGTATCTTTGGCTGCATACTTCCTTGCATGTCATATATCACAATACAGATTTTGCAAAGTAGATTGCACAGCGACACTGCCAGCCTCCCTAGGCCTCATCTTTAAAGTTAAAAAGATACAGAAATGGAGAGGAAGAAGTATGCTGATTTGTTTTAGTGATACTTTGATTGTGTTGACTCCTCAAAATAAAGAATACAAAGAAGTAGACTCAAGCAAACAGAGTACACTATAAGTAAAATTTTTTATTTTACTGCGGTTTTTATGCTGGGTATATCAGAACTTAAACATTTATTTAAAAAACTATGTCCTCCCCCTGTATCTGCGAAAGGACATTCTTTTAAAGTATTACACTTTAAAATGTGATTGATAATTAGAAGGACAAAACAAGCAGAGATTAAAAAAACCCAATATTTGCTTATTTACTTACGGAGAGTTTTTGATCCTAAAAGCCTCACTCACCTGCACAAGGGAAAGCAGGATTTGTAAATGCCTGTACTGGAATTAAGACTGAGGGAACATGAAAAATTTTGGGAATTTTCCCATGGTGAATTTTCATTTTTAGACTGTATCATGAAATGCCTGGATATATTCACCTTTGCTGCAAAAGCTACTAGCATGCATACATCCAAATTAGAGACAGGAGAAAATATTCATTTTTGCACATGGGATACGTTTTGAAAATTGATTAGAAGTGAGAGAAGATTTTGCTCTTGTCTGAAAAGAAATTTATGGGATGGGATGGGATGATATAATGTAAGAACAAAAAGAAGCTGCTTGGAAAGGATTCAAAAGTTGCATATTCTGCCTGGTAGATAGAAGGAAATAGACCATGAGACTTTGGTTGCCCAGATGAGAGGGAAGGGGAATAGCTAATTTAGTTTTAAAACCAATGAAAATTACAGAAAGCATGCAGAGAATGAAGAATTCTCTGGTTTACTAAAAAAGCATGATCTGAAGATTTTCAGGCATCCTGGAAGGCATGACATGAATCCAATGAACACTGTTGTCTGTCAAGAAAAGTTACGCACTGAAATGCAGGCAAGGTAATATTTTTGCTAAATTTGTGCATTTACTGTGACACAAATAAAAGCACCCTTTAGAAACCCCCTTAAGTCAGTCATTTTGTGTCTTTAATTTACCTACCATGTGATGCTGAAGAGTGAAATCATGACTTAGATGCTTTTTTTTAATTTTTTTTTTTTTTTTTTTTTTTTTTTTTTTTTTTTGTCTAGAGCAATAGATATGACACAAAGATTAAAGCTTGCAGAAGTCTGTAATTTATTAGGGAACCTAAAGACCAGAAATCTCCAAAATAGCACACTAATCCTACCACATAGCACCATATAGTTTCTCCTTCTTTCTTGCACTAGTCCTGTGAATCCTTAATTACTCTATGAGAAATGGAACAACTTCAAAAACAGGACGTCAGAAGAATATTGCCCCAAAAACCTCATCTCATGAGCTTGGTGATGAGGTATGCGAAAGAGAAATGTTCATATGCTCAGAATCTCCTAGCCAGGGAAGGGCCAGAACTTGCGTCGGCTGCTTTTAGGTGGGTGTCTTGGATACCTGCAGGGCTGTTGGATAAAAGGGAGAAGTGATCACTCTTTGTATAGCACAGTTTTGTGAGAAAGTGAAGACCACACTTCCAGAACAAAGCCACTTCAGGTCAAAGTAAAAAAGTTATGTCCATAAGACATTCATAATTTTAGACAGAGCCTTTTGTAATAAATAATTTTTGGATGAAAGTCCTCAGGAATAACCTCAGACTTATGGGACTCGTTTCCAAAAGCACTTTAAGAATTTTCACAAATTATACTGCTTCTAGATTACATGCTGCCATATTTTACCTACAACAAAACACACTCAAAACCAAGAAAAATACTGGTCTGAGATGGGAAAATGAAACAGAGCAGGTCATGAGTGTTTTGAAGTTTTTAAGGTGTTTGAAAAAGGCCACTATGATCATGTTACAGAACACAAGCCATATTGGTAAACTTCAGATCAGATAGAAACCCAATAGGGTATTTCAAGGACGCGTGAAAAAGATGCACAGAAAGATCTGCTTCTGGAAACTATGAGTGGCTTAACTCGCAAAATGACAAAGCTTTACCTTTGTATTCTAGGATGCTACTCAGTGGAAACTAGGATACAAATAACACTCCAGGCTAAGCTAATTCATACCCTTTTCAGGTATCAGCATGTAAAATATTTGATAAGAAGGCGATAGTCATATAATTTATATTGCCAATATTATTGTTACAGGCCCAAATGATGTAAGTTTTTAATGTTTATGATGTAAATTGCCACCAAAAAGAGGGTTTTTTTTTGTGGGAGGACTAGTGCATTGTTTCATTTATTGCTAAAATTTATTACAATAGTGTACCACAAGCTTGAGTTTTAATAGGGTTAATTAAACAAAATGTCAATCTAGTTATCTATTCCTAAATTGTTTTGAGGATAATTGCTAGGAAAGTTGCATGTCTAAAGTAAGTTGCGCAGCACAATTTTACATAGGAAACAAAGTGCTATATTATGGAATATGATTGTTCAGTTTGTCCACTTCAGCATGCAGCACAAAACCCACGCTCTTATCACAGAACTGTTGAATGCATAAAAGCATTATTTCTGCTCTAGCAAGTACGTATCATACTTCAAGTTTCTATTCCTCTTTTCACTGCCCCATTTCCTCCTTTGCTCTTTACCGTTCAACAATGTTATGCCTTCTCCATAATCCCTCATATCTCTACATACACCTGAAAAGGTTCTGCAAAGGAAACTGGAAACTAGAAACAAGAAAGCTGATGTAGTGTTTCCAGCCTGTCAAACCTTTATATTTTCAAAAATTTTGTATTAGTGCATGAGATTAATTTGCCAGTAAATTTTATTAATTGGAAAAAAAACCATTAGATTTGGGAAAATGTCAGAGATTTATATTCAATAGATTTTTTTTAAATTGTTTTTACTTTTGCACATAAAGTCTATTAGGACTTTTGGCCATTTTTTCTTTTTTTTTTAGATTAGCCCAAAATATTGATGCAAACTCCTAAGAAAACTTCCAAACTTTAGGTGATATTCACCCTAAAATATGAATTCACCTGTGGCTCCTCCAGGTTGATAAATAGAATATATGTTTCTCTTTTAAATTATTATTATTTTTTTTATTTTTGTTGGAAAGTTTTCATTGGGCTTTATTTCGAAGTCTGCCTAATTGGTTTCTGTGTATATTAAGAGAACAAGAAAATACATAATTGCTTGTCACTTCTGTATGATTTACAAACTCTCTGTCATGTAAAACCCACATCACTTCAGTGGATGACACAGAGGTTAAGACTGAGGTGTTTTAGTGAGTTATATGGGAAGTTTCCACAGTGCTAACACTGGACACTAGCCAAGATTTAGCTGTGACCTACTTGTATGAATACTGATATTTGACGATAGTTTTACATGAGCATATGTTAATGCCGTGAACTGCCTGTGTGAAAATATATTTTTTTAAAAAGAAAAAAATTAAAAAAAAAAAAAAAAAAAAAACAAAAAGAAAGAGAGAGTGAAAAAAAAGAATCAGAAAGAAAAGTGATAAACAAAGCCCTAACTGAATATCCAATTACAGCTCAAAGACCAACAAGCCATGACAGGAGCAAAATAAGAATTTTTAGAAAAAAGAAAATTTTAATTTTGTGAAATATGAAGATGCAAACTGACATTGCACAGAATTGGAGAACTGAGAATTCAAGCTGGTCAAGGTAACCCAGTGTTTAAGAAGTCTGGAACTCAGCAGCTGTAAAAAAATTATAGGATTTAAGCATTAAGCAAGAGTCCAAAAGAATCTAACATGAAATGACTATTTACAGGGGAAATTTGAACAATTGGAGATATAAGTATGAATTATATAGATAAGATAAGATAAAAAAAAATAACGTCTTTGGCTGTTTTTCCAACAACGATAAGAAACGTGGAAGTCTGGATTGTAAGCTACGAAGTACAAGTGTTTGTGTTTTAAGTAAACACAGTGAAAATTAGATCTCGGAGCTTCATGCCCAATTCCATGGCACTGCTTGTTTGGCATCAAGAGAACCTGCTTGGAGCTGGCATTTGAAATACCATACTTGAAATACCATATTTGAAATACCAAATAACTCAGTTGGCATGCCTGAATGAACATTTAATTAATTATTTATTCATAATTTAGCACCAATTGTGTAAATAAAAAAAGGAGTAATACATACGTGCCTTTAGCTAGCACGCTCAAGGTCCTCTGCTATGACTAAAAGTCATGACCAGTGTCATTTAATGGACATTTGCTACACAGTTATGTGTGTATGAATCAGAGCTGCTGTTCACTTCACATATTGCCATCCAAATGAGGCGTAGTTCTGTGTGCAAAGGCAGGTTTCATGACTAAAGTTTTATTATGGCTATTTCTTATAAAAATTCATTTTGCAAACTGCTTTTAAAACCATTTAAATACCCATTAACTTTCAGTGCAGTATATAAATTAGAAAATTGCAGAAAACACTCGGTCCAATAAAGGCTTCTCTATGGTCTTGGAAAGTGTGTGTTTCTAGTTAATCATCCAATGATATTGCATTGCCTACTTTGTGTGGCAAGTGGATCATTAATAAAGAAAATAAATGAAGCCATAAAGGGACCTCTTTGACACACCCATGATAATTATCCTCCCATGTGAGTATTTATTTGCATAGATACTTTGAATTTTTTTTCATATGACTTGCAAGTACTATGTTACTATATTTGAGCATGTCTTTGAAGCTTTTCATTAAAGATATTATCATTCCTAATCATTTTCCCAGTCTCAGAATAGAAATTCCTTGTAGCTTGGCCTTGCTTATACTGAAAAAAGATCTAAAAATGCACTCTTGTGATTCTCTGTTGACAAAAGTAACAGTCTTTGCAAATAATCTGGAAGGAAAATGAGAATCAAATTGGCTTTGTCAGAGATTGCTTGAGATCATGTCTTTGAAGACTGGTTGTATTGAAATAACTTGGAAAATGAGGGAATTTTACATGAGGAAATGAAAAAGCATAACAAATAGACACTGTCAGCAGAATGGCATAGATATTACAGACTAAAAAAGGTACTACATGTTTCATGGACTGGGAAGCTGGTCACAATGCTGTCAGTTCCATCAGCAAAATGATCAGAAGCCCTAGACATTTTCTACCTTGTAATCTTCAGTTTTTAGAAGTCGTCCCTCTGGGTTTTCAGGGTTAAATCTTTTGGCAGCAACAGATTGTAAATATACCTCAGACGCTGGAGAATAACCATTCTGTAAGGAATATATGCTTTTCTGTTCAGAAGGAGACCCACAGTAATTTTCCATGCAACCAACCTCCATATAACGACAGACAGCCACGTGCACTGTTGTTATATACAGCTGCAGATACTTACATTTCTGGCTTCCAGTGCCAAGCTGCTACATACTGAGGGATGCAGAAGGGTGAGAAAATGAGCATGTACTTCAGTGATCAGAAACAAAAGATGTTTCTCTAGGAGCAGAAGAAATGCGAGATCTTGCCTCCCTAAAGCGTTCACATTTTTGCCAAGAATATAGTTAGAATTAGTGGATAAAAGAGAACATGCTGGATAATAAAAGACATCCTCCCTACAGTTTTCTTTCGCCTGGAGGATGAATTGCTCCAGTGGATGGCCTCCCTGCCTTTCATGATGAGGTCAAGAAACTTTCTGTCACTACCACTGTTATGATTAATGATCCAACTGATAGTGACAGTAATCAAACCATAGTCCCTGGAGTACAGCTTGATTGTGCTAGGCTCCCAGTGGCTTGAGTCACTACACTGGCAGGGGATCTATCTGCTTCTGCTACAGGCATCTTCTTGTGTCCTTCCTGAAGCAACTTTTCATGAAAGTAGAGACCAGACCGGAATGAGTCATGACTATTAAGAAGAATAAAACATTAAATTATTTTTTTAAAAACCAAATGACAAAAATCTTTGTAACAATTGGAAAAATACTGCATAATGAATAATTAAACTATTAATAATATAATCCTCTTAAAAGCATACAGCTACTAGTTGAGAAGATTAAACGTTTAACAGCTTTCAGTACAATGAAAGTGGTATAAGAGAATAAGCTGAGTTTCCTTCTGACTTTCTTCCTGCTCCTTTTTTGTAACAGATTTTCATCACATTCACTTTAATTATATTTTAATAAATGTTCATTAGTTGAGCATACGAAAATATCGGTTTATAAGGATTAGTAGGTAAAAGGTTAGTATAAAAAATATCACATTAGCTAAACAATGGTAAGGATTAAAGGGTTAACTTTTGAAACTGGGATGATGGCAAAGTCCTCTGAAAACCTGAAGGTGAAGATAGAACACAAAGAAGGAGATGACAGTTGAAAAGAAAGAGACTGATAATAAGGTCATACAAAAATAACAATGGAAAAATCTATTAAACCTGCTATATTCGCAGAAAAAAAAAAAATCAACTTCCATATGGCTAAATGCTATCTAAATTAATTCTTTGAATCACACAGAAGATACAGTACTAGAAACAGAAAATACTTATAATATTCTTGTATCCACTTAACAAATCAACTCCTATTTTCTGTTTCTCGGTATTTTGTCTCTCTAGGCCTACCCCATGGCAGGAGTTTTAACACATCATGCCACAGATGCAAGTCTTGGCAGGTGAACTCAGTTGTATCAGAAGGGAGCCCAGCTGGTGTGTAGGGAAGAATGGAGTGAGCTGGATTAGGCAGGACAATGTTTTTTTAATTGTGGGAAGGCAACTATCTTGCCCCGTTCTAACATACTGGACTTTAGGACATACGCTGATATGCAGACGTGGTCTCTGTGTAGAAGAGTGCTCAGCGTGGAGAAGCCTATAAGCTATGTAACTCCTGCTTCAGGGAGCTGTGACCCTGATCCCTTGCCTTGACAATTAGCTGCCTATTATTGTATTTATTATGATTGACTTATTTATTTATGATGACAAATAAAATTAAAACAAACCAACATAAAAACAGTTCTTAACAGGGCTTGGGAAAAAAAAGGACCAAGAGGTATGATACCCACTATGTTGCACTCCGTGTGTAACATCCTCCAAAGGCAGTCAAGGTCCAATAACCAGTCTAGCACCCAAAAAAATTATCTACAAACAACAAAGGCTTCCATAGCTTTTACTTCCATGAAGAAAAAAGTGTGAGATAGATTTCACTCTAATTTTAAGCTCTTTTATTGCAGTCCAGAAAATGATTTTGTTCCCTCTCATAGTGTTTTACTTGAACCATCATCTACCAGATAGACATTGAGTACCTTGTCATAGAATGGAAGAATGTATGTTTCACTTTAAATTAATCTTATCAATAAAACATTCATGGAAAAGAGCTGAACCACATTTATTTGCTGCTAAGCACTAGCTCAGAGAACTACATTTTAATCTCATTATAATATGACCTTCCAAAGTCTATTGCTCTGTTGCTTAGCCCTTTTTCGGATGGAGGAGAGAACGGTTGCTTTGTTTTGTTCTTAACTTTAGCTGTATTTAAGACCTGCAGAAGAAGATGTACCGAGTCAAGTATTTAGTTTGCATAGATAAAATGGGCATGGGGATGGGGAGGGGAGTGAAAGCAAGAGCAATAATAAGCTTTAATATGTATATGAAAATAGCCTTCGTAAACAAGGATAAACAACATTGCAGTCTAATTTACCTCCACATAAAATGCAAAATAGAACTCTGTGTGTAATAAAACATTAGTATCTTTATTGCCAGCATAATCTTAACTAATCTTTTCTTACATTATTTCTATAGTTACAGTAATTCATCTGCATGAAATTTGACTGAATAAGGTTAGCCTTGCAATTGAAACCACACTGATTTTTCCCTCCCTTCTATTCACAAAATCCTTCATTAGTATTTGCATATGTTCCTAAGTCAGTCCCAGGCAGGATCAGCCTCTAGCCGCCTCAGAATGTCAGCAGCCCAAAACAGTTCTCTTCTGAACATCCCCTTCTTTTGTAATACATAAATACAATCTTCTGGGGCTCTGTAATTATCCAAAATGAGCTTTACTGTTGCAAATTACTTCAGCACCTCTATGATTTATCTGTCATAAACACACTTTATAATATTTATATTCCTATTAGAACCTCCACGAATAATGAACTGACAGTACATAAATATTTACATGCTAGTACATGGACAAATGTTTGATACCCTTATATTAGTTACGTTTCTTGTTCTCTCTATCACATTTGAAAAAAACTAAACCTTGGCAATTTGCCGTGTTCACAAAAATACCTTTGAAAATGGCTCAGAACATTAACAGAGCTTCATGTTTGCCACACTTTTCTTTAAAAGAATGGCATTTCTTCATACTTATGCAGTCTGGGTTATTTCTTCTTCACATTATGCATCATTACTCTGAGTAGGTGTCTTATCAGCAGCTCCAGTTGTTGTGGAGACGATTGGAATTAAGCACTGGAAGCTTTTTATTTATCTTACATGCTTTATTCCTACAAGATTTTCAGCATATAAGCTTCTTTGTTCAGCTCAGAATTGGATACATTGCCAGGCATTGTAAAATTTACATCTTTCTTTTTTTGTATTTGTTCCTAAATTGGATTGAAAACAAAGTATAGCTTTAATTAAAGCTCGGCTTAACAATAGACAATTTTTCCATGCAGTGGAATTTCTGATCAGTTGTGAGGATTTTGCAAAGGCCTAATAGGTGACATTCACCACTAAGCTGCAAGTAGAACTGCAATACACTTACCTGTGCTAAGTGGCTGACTGACAATATTCGCACAAAGAAAACGGTAATAATGCTGTTGAAATACTGACTTAGCCAACAAAAGCCATGGAGTTTAAATGGAAGGTTACTTTAAACTGTGTGTGATATGTAATAACTTACAAGTTCAGGGGATAAATGTTGAGGTTTTGAGAAACAAAAAGAAAGAAAAGGAAAATGGTGATGGACAGAAGGAAGGAAGGAAGGAAGGAAGGAAGGAAGGAAGGAAGGAAGGAAGGAAGGAAGGAAGGAAGGAAGGAAGGAAGGAAGGAAGGAAGGAAGGAAGGATAAGAGGAAGGGAGGGAGGGATACCTAGGGTCTACCATTCTTCATCAAATCTATTTTGCATAACAGAACACTCACAAAGTTTGAGAGTGCCATGGTTTGGGCACAGAATTAAAAATACACGTCAACCTTTCTATGAAGGATGGTTCTACATTACTTACACTGTAGACAACAGAAGGATGAAAAACAAAAATCCAACCAAACTTACTGGTCAGATGCATTAATTTTTTTAAAAAAAAGAAAAAAAAATGTCTGTCAGAAGCTGTTCAATAAATGTTCCCATTCCACGGATTGACTGAGGCTTTTTTCCTTCCTTTCCTCAATACTTGTCAGAAGGCGTCTGTAGTTCAAACAAAAATTCAGTGTTGCCTGATGAAACTGAAGATACCTGTTGTTTGAAGTAATTCCCAACAATATTGTACTTATTCTAGAGGTGACAATGTGTGTGAAAAACACAGACACTTCCCAGTCCCCATTGAACAAAGGACCAGTGATTATAGCTTTCAGGAGCTATCAGGAACATTTAAAGCACCTGTACAACATACTTCATTTGTAGCAAGCTTACATGCCAGTAACCTACTGGATCTGCTTCAAAGAGCTGAGCAATAGGCTCTCCTGTTTAGGAGAAGACTGAGACTGGAAGATCAGACAGTATTCCCTGCTGGCGTAGGGGAGTGAAAATATGAAAGACATTACCCAACCAAGTATTACTACAAATTGGCTAATTTCTAAGTACACTGAATTATACTGCTGTACCTGTCACAGAAAATGTGCCCTGCAGGTGACTCAGCTTCCTACAAAGGCTGTTCCCATTGCTGAGTCATGCACATGCTAAAGTGAAAAGCAGCGGGGAAAAAAGAGAAAGATGCTGAAATAAAATCTTCCACGAAACAGAATGAGTTGATACAGAAGCCCATGATAACAAAGTGCATTCTACTGCATGCAAAAGGTGTAAGATAATTTTTGAAGTATCGAGTGTTTTTCTGGTCTGTAAGAACTGCATGATACTACCTTTTTAGCTGGCTTATATCAAGAGTCGGTGCAGACGCTACGGTGAAAAGGAACATTATCATGCTTCTGTATCAAATGGACAGACTGCTCAACAAAGACATAGCCCCACTTAAGAGCAGGTCAATGTCCAGAACACTGGGCTGCACAGACAGCACTGCGAGATTGAGGGACAAGACATCTTTTCTCTTTCACTCTCTGTCTTACTCTTTCATCCGTGCTTTAACAAAAAATTAAAGAATTTCAACTTTATGCAAGTAAAATGAACTGAGATGTGTGAAATATGGAATAAACGTAGCTCTACTGAAGCTTTTCAGTCCAGAAAAGTCACAGAAGTATTATACAGCAAAGCAAAATATAACTCAGGAAAATAATTTTCACTTAGACACAATACAAACAAAACCAAATGTACCTCCAAAAATCAGAAATTACTTCTAAACAAGCACAACATGTTTAATGTTATTTGCGCTATCTTAGATCATTAAAATATGTATATGCTGCTTCTATAACTATTAGTGCATCAGTTTTACAGTACTATCTTAATTTCTATAAAGGATTGAAGGTGATCATCTCTTCCCCAAAACTCTTTGTCATCCCTCTGTTGTGCTATATTTTAGTATAACTCCAAATACAGAAAAAGAAATTTACAGAAGACTAACAGGTATCACACTGTTGAAGTTTCATATTCTGTCCAGACAAAACACCTTGTCTATCTAGCAAATATCTTTTCAGGTAGGTACTGCAGAAGTACCCAGGCAATCAAGTTCTAGGAAACAGATAAAAATAAGAACTGCAATATTAGATTAGACTCACAATTCATCTAGTCCTATTTCTTTTCTCCTACAATGGCTTACATCAAAGTAAAGAATTCACACAGTAGATGGGTGTCATATAATCTACTCCACTTATACCTCCTTGAATTTCGAAGAGCTACAGATTGTTTTATACCCTGAAAAAGGTGAATACAGTGGCCACCAATCTCATATGGATACACAAAAAAGAAACCAGAAAAAAAACCCAATTTTTTTTCTCTGATGGGGCTTTTCATTGGTGAAATGCAGTGAGAAAAGATATTGAATTGCATTATAGATAAATCAGATGCCAAACCTAATTTCTGAAATGGAGAATATTTTTAGATTGTATGACAGAAAAAAAAAATATGGCTCTAAAATGGGTAATCTTCTATTTCACTAAATGTGCTCCCTGACTGAGACCTTGTACGCCAAGCTTCAGCCTGAAGCAAATTGTTATAGCCGAGCTATTAACTTCTAAAAATAGGGGGATGTAATGGAAACATTAAGAAACCCGCTATTGGGCACAACCACAGTCCAGGGGAGGATGAAACAACACTCCTTTATTTTTCCTTCTTTACCTCATCACATTAGTGCAGTTTGTGGCACTGATCTGTGTCTATGCCAAATGTGTTTTGTTTAGTTAGTTTCCTTCTAAACAGCAGCTTGTAATGCTGATATTTAATCTCTCTCTCCCTCTCTCTCTTGTTTTTAAAGAAACTTAATAGCAGCCAAATACTTCAGGTCAGGCACTTGCCATTTGTGACTCAGTACTTAAAAAAGGTGCTACTTCCCGGGGGAGACAACAGATAGACTGGAGGATTGCAAGAGTGATTTGAATTTAAAATGCTTTGCAAAAGGAGGTTTTTGCATTTTCACTTGAACCCTTTTGAGAAACAGAATAGTAGAGTGAACATTTTGTTACAAAATGTGCAACAGTGATTTACTTTTCTGTCATGAACTGATCATTCTCTGTGTTTTATTGCAGTGTACATTTCTCATCGTCTGCTATTTGTTTTACATTCAGCACTGTAAAACCAAAGAAGTACTGACTCACAAGTCAGCAGGTGGGTGCCCCTCTTCAGAGGCATTCCATGCTTTTTTGCCAAACCATTTAGCACATCTGTAGCCTTCACTAAATCATTTTTAAAAGTAATATCAGTAATAAGAGTCAGAGAGCCTTGAAAGGTATGTGTGGTATGTGTTCTGCAAACAGGCTCTCAACAAAAATCCCCAGAGCTGGGAACAACAGTAAAAATCATCTCAAAGGAGCAGTAGAGAGTGGAGAAAATGGATCTTGGTATAGAGGACATGCTATTTATGGAGGTCAATCTGCATCAACGACATAACATTCCAGGGCTATTCAGCTATAAACACATTCTCATGAGTCGTGCAGGGTTTTAAGGAAGAGATCAAAAGATGAGCACACAAAATGAGTGTATGAGTGCTTCTATCCCAAACCCTAACAGATTGCTTTTCTACTCTGCCCACAGTGGGGTGCATTACAATCGGGGCAAAGGTAAACCGGAAAACAGGCTTTAGTACTTCAGAAGAACTAACTAAATCAGAACACCCGAGTCTCAGAAAATGCATTTGCAATGCAGCAATTTTCAGAAGTGTCAAGGAGACTTAGAAGCTCGCTAGCACTCATGCTTCTGAATCACTTGGACAGACCAAAAGTCACTCCCATTACTGCTGCTGGGCAGAGTCCTAATTCTGCAAACATTTCACTGCAGGTAATTACCTGTCTGGGTACAGACAACCTGTTAAAATCAAGTTAAAGTCTCTTGGAGTGCGTATGGCACAGGAGGTTTGCTCATATGCAGAAGCCTGCAGAACTACGCAATTCAGAATTGCTTAGATCAATAGGCGACTTCTTAGAGTATTGTGCTTGGTTATGGGGATAAGAGATTAGATTTTCGGAGCTTAAATGCCTAACTCTATTTGAATCCCACTTCTAAATCTATCTCAATCCCTTTGGTAACACTTTGGTTATTTGACAAGCAGGGTAATGACTTGTCATGACAGACTCTCCCCTGTGTTTTTCAGAAACCTTATTGGCTTCTGAAACAGCATTTTCTTGACGTTTTCTATCTTCTGAGAGTGCTGTTCTCCAATTGCTACCATGCTATGCTTCCAGTCATCTGGTCATCTCAGCAAGACTGCCTTGTTTGCTTGCCCAGGAGCAGAATGCCACACAGACACAGACCAGAAATGGCATGTAACAGTTGTTAAATGTCGTCTTCTGGTTTCTGCCAATATAGTTTAGACAACACATGAAACATTCCCGAAGAAAGTTTCCATTTCTGTCCAGTCTCAAGAACATGAATGTTTATCTGTCTCCACAGCCTTTCTTGTTTTAGTCCCTGTTGGTATCAGGAAGTTCCAGGGAATCTGATAACAGAAAACCACTTCTTGTATGTGACATGGAATTTGCAAAGTTTATCAAAATATTTGTTATTTCCTATTTGAAGGAACACTGTCCAGAGCTTGAAATACTGCAACTGTTGACCTGCATACTGGATTTCAGTAAATATTCAGTCCTCCATGTTTCAAAAAGATTACGTTCTACAGAACAAGCCATTAACATTCAAATGTTGAAATTACTTTGATTTCTTTAGCATTTTATGGGTACTTTATGCAGGGCTGCCTCTTACCTGCTAGTCCTGTGAGGTCCAAAAAGTAAAGCAGATGCAACAAAACAACTAAATATTTTGATGAGATGAACACTGAAATACCAGATCTGCCTCATGAGCTGGCATATGATGAATATGAGGTAAGAGAAATGGAGTCCACAAAATAATGCTGAAGAAAAAATGTTGTGAAAAAGAGAATAAACATGAAAAAAAAAAATAAATCCAGAAATGCTAGAGGGACGCTGAAAAGGAATGAAAAAGCAAAACCAAGTAACTAAAGAATCCAAGGAATTTTAATGTAAAGGAAAAATTTAGTTGATTTTTAAATAACTTTTAACCTGGAAAGCTTCATGAAAATTAAACAACATGCTCCAAATTCACCAGTGACATGAATCCACAAGGCCAATCATAATAGATAGGTGTAAATCAGTTCAGTCAGCTGGAAGTAATGGATACAACAGAGGTAATTTAATAAGCTAAAATATAAAAAGAACATGTGTTTTGCTAATAGCAAATCGTAATTGATAGGCATTTCCTTAGGAAGGATGGGTAGGTAACAATAAAAAAAAAAAGCACAACAACAAATCACTTTGCAGATGAATTTTCAGATAGACCAGAACTACCTGCTACGTATACACAAGAGAGCACTGCAGCTTTACAGGGCACAGGCATTCACCTAAGATGCCACGTTAACAGACAGGACCTTGGTCCTAGTTAGCGCAGACAGAATTCATGCCATGTTCTTTTCCTCCTTGCCTCCACTCATGCGGCAGTGGCCAAGAAGATACAGGAGAGCTCCATTTGTGTGCTGTATTGAATAAAAGAGTTCACTTCCCAGCAACTGATTCTGCTCTGCAAACACAACAGTAAAAATTTGTTTAAGGGAAGAAAGAAATGTTCTGAAGAGAATCCTGGAGTAGTACAATCATGAGAGAAGTAAAAGACCCTTGAGAGAAGAATTTCCTTCTGTTGGTTTGAAGAGGAAACAGTATTATTGTAAACATTTTACTTGGAATGGACAAGAGATGACAAACTCAGGAAATTTCAGCCTTACCTGCATCTGAACAGCCAGTATTACTGATTTGACTCTACAGGACTGTAATGACTGTGTTAGCCATTATCAGACATATTTTGTTATTTTAAGTGCTCAGGTTGTCCCACTAAGCAGCTACCACTCCTTACTACATCCTGCCTCTTTAATACTGGTTTTGGTTCTTAGACATAGTCTACGCCTCTTCAAAACCTTGCAGTTTGTACCATCATCTACGCCTCTACAACCTGAATACTGCGCACACAAAAAATACCCCTAGGCTGTCCTGACAAGATATACTTCTTTTTTTTTTCACCTTCATTATCTGTACGGAAAAGATGTCTGGGAAGGACAAACATCTCAGTGTCACTGAGCATATTAGCTACTATCAGCAAATCCTGAAGAGGGATGGATCCCATAAGTCTATTTGCAAACTGATTTTGGTGCACAAAGCAGTAGCACAAGTACGAAATGAGTGTGCTTCTCATTTGGAAGCTACGCAAGCACTTTAGGAGCAATAGGGGCAGCCTTCCCCTTTCCAGGCAGTTGGCTGATTTGATCAGTATGAGGTTTTCAAAACGTGACTTCAGAGCACAAGTACCATTGAAAGCCAATTAAACCTGTGTTTCTATTCCACTTGGACATTTTTGAAAATCCCAACCCTCTGACATAAGTTCATACAGAAATTTAAGTGCCTGATTGTGACTTAATGTGTCTAAGCAGAGTTCCTAGAAGCTGTTGAGCCTCATATTCCACACTCAGATGCTATCTTGTATTGGAAGTGCCTCATATGCCTATGGTACCTACATTTCCGATATATAGTCACACAGATATCTATACAGGTACCTATAAGTTGTCATATGTATTTGACCAAACACTGATCTTGCTGAGCAGCCCTGAGCCCTGCATCTCCCTTACACTCAGGAATACTTCCCATCAGTCCCCTGTGGGAAGAGTTTGATAGTCTATTGAATCTAATGAATCAATTGGGAAAAAAAGAGAACGAGAAAAGAGATGATTGATTTTTGGCTTGGAGGCTCAAACTCTTAGCGGGGATCTAGGAAATCAGATTCTTTGGTGGGTTGTGGGCTTTGGGTTTGGTGGTTTTGGTTGAGTTTTGGGTGGGTCTTTTGCATATGCATTTATTTATTAAAAAAAAATAAAAAAAAAAAAGAGCTTGGAGAGACAATAATGAAATTATTCATTCACCCCAGACTCTTGTTTTGTGGTTGTTTTGTTTGGGTTTTTTTTTTTTTTTCCTGGGCTGTAGGAAGCCTGGATTTATGTTTCCTCTCTAAGCGATGCCACAGGGACTTGAAGATAAGGCTCAGCCCTGTCCCAATGACTGCTGTATTGGATATCCGTAGGTGTCAGGAAAGTCTTTGCTTGCCTCCCAGGAGAAAGAGCTGGCCATAAGTACTTAATTCTAGAAAGTTCATAGCTGACAATCTGATATCAGAGGGATTTCCAGTGGGAAATCACTGCCTTCCTGTATTCTGGAATATGATGTTTGACCATGTTCAGCTCTCAGGGGTTAGGCCTCGTCTCTATTTTCAGCTTCTCAAAGCAACTAGGCTGCTCAAGCAGCTGACTCCTGCTTATCTATTTTTTTAAGATTATCTCTTGTCTTGTCATTGCAGGCAGAAAATGCTTGCAGATTTGCAGGAATAGGAAGGGTGTAGTTTATTTTTTAAAAGAGTTTATTGAAATTGTGGGCCTATGGCTCCTTAGTTACCTATCATAAACACCTGTCTGCTTTTCAGAGATTTCAGAGATTTCAGATTCTCTGTAAATAAATACAGAGAATTTCTAAAGACATCATATTTTGTTACTTCCGATGGACATATTTGGCCTCAAAACACAAGGCCGTATTTCAGTGTATCAGCAATTTGTATTTTAATGCTTCGCAGAACTCAACGATCTGTTGCAGAAGAGTGTCCTAACCTCTCCCAAGAGCACAATGGGGCGACCATGGCCAAGTTCCTTAATTCGAGTTCAAAGAACAAGGATGTAGAACAACCACATTTCTACCACAAGGATAAGCTTAAAAGAAAATTTGATTAGATGTACAATGCAGGTGTTTAATCTCGATATAATAGAGACACAGACAGTGTTTCAAGATTGACATTGCCTAGCCAAAAGGTGGATTTCTCTGGGTATCATGTGTCTACCCCCTAGCCAGCCTCGTCAGAGAATGGCATGATCACCAGGCAGCACTTCTTTTGCTAATACATTCAGATTCAAATCTGAATCTTTTTCTTTCATCAAAACACACCCCACCCCCCAAAAGAAAAAAAGAAAATTAAAGTTGCTATTCTTATTTCCATTAGGGTTAATAGTAATATTCTGTACATTACTACTTTAATTTGCAGAGGTTAAGGAAAAAAATTTCATCATGCTAACAAGCACCTAATTCAGTAAGGAAATTTATCTCATTAGAACTGCCTTTAAAGATTCAATGAAGCTATTAGTGATTATTTTGCTGGTGCCTATAAAAAAATCTCCTTCTACGAAAAAAATCAACCAAAGTTATTCAGTTTTAATTATCATCTCCTCAGCATAAGAACACCAAAGGATGGAAATTTAACACTAAATGTAATAAAAAAACAACAGTGTTCAGATAATATTGCAGAAGAAAGTGAATATTGTGAAGCATGGAATTACACACCAGAAATCTCATATAAATTTAAATGAAAAGTTCTAACGGGAGGTCTTTTAATTTAATGAAAACATATGAATTTGTAAAGGACAACGTCTCTCATTTAAGCTATCAAATTTGATAAAATGCTCTCAGAAAGGTTTAGGTTTAATTGTATTTTCAAAAAATAACAGTTGACAGAGAAATGCAATAATCTTCTTGAAGAGAACCAGCAAATAAATTAATTAAACCAGGGTGTTACAGCAGAAAAAATGAGGCTGATATGCGCCTTGTTTACCACAGTAGAAACACATTCAGCAAAGTAGATATTGAAATATCAAAATTGTTTTATCAGTATTGTTTCATCAGTATTGTTTCATCAGTATATCAAATGTTCAAGTGGCGATGACTTGAAATATCCTTTCTTCATGACTCGTCAAGTTTGACTATCTACAGTTAATCCAACACATACCTATAAGCCAAGGTAACACTTAACAACGACTTTTCCCAGACATACTTTCATATATATATATTATTTCAGTGACAAATATTCATATTAGATAATTAATTAATGAGACACTGTTAGGTAAATGATCTGACATTATTTCTCCTGTTAGTAACAATGATAAATGAAACGCTTTGTGATTGCATAGTTTTATATATTTGGATCCTAGCATTATTTCTTTAGGCTTTCTGGCAAGGTTGAAAACTTATTTCTTATTTATTACACTTTTCTAAGCATGTCTTAATAAATTGAATGCGCCTAATGATGCTATAATACCAATCATCATGTTTCTTAAATAAGTTTGTATTATTTAGTTTGTTTATAATGAATAAAAACTATTTGGAGAAGTGAAGCGAACAGTTCTGTATGTGTATTGCACTGATTATGTGAATGCCTCCCTTACTCTTAAAAATTAATTCTGATTTTCCTCAGATAAAAGGAAAACAGTGCTCCCTTTTAGCATTATGATATAGCAGTTGAGTTGATATTTTAGCACATATTTTTATACTAACTGCACTATTTCCTAATAGGATTAAATGTATGTTGTTGTCTCCCAGTCTGGTATTATTTTTGAATTTGCAGGGCATGTTTGGTTTTATAACGAAATTTGAAGAAGCAAAGGCTTTATCCACTTTTGTTCTCTAAACCATCTTAGGGCTAATTTTGACTTCAAGGAGACTTCTGATACAATTAGCTATGAGTTTTAAATATCAAAGAATATTCTAGACATTCTGTTTGAATTATACGCCAGGTCTTGAAGAAAGTTTTAAAGGACTCAGCTCATTGGAAGTCATTATGCTTTTCATGGGGAGTCAGAACAAATGTTATTAAAATGAATATCTCAGTAAGATTCAATTATTTATCACAGGTTTTGCTTATAATTATACCACTTTCCTTTTTTACATCCTGACAAAAATTTCTATGAAATAATAGTTATTCACAAGCTAGTATTATTTGACACAGCAAAGAAAAAGATCATCCTTTGCCTCACAGATATTTTTTTTTCTTTTGCTGTGCTTTCTAAAGAGGGAATTCAGTTTTTGAGTTGAAAGGGGTTTTCAGAATTAGGTTTCCAGACGGGGATAGTAGATGTGAGTAATTTGAAATTAATTCTTTCTTCCTAATGTCTATAGCTGGACACACTGAGCCCAAGTCTATAAAATCAACATTATCTTCAGGACTACAGGAAAAACATAGCCTACAAGCTCTGAGTATGGTATTATGAAACAAGATACATATGTAGGTTCCCAATGACGTGTTGTCCAAAGGTCTAAAGTAACTGAAAATGCGTCCTCAAATTCACTCTATATATTTCTTACTAACAACAATTAAGCAAAATTACTGTATTTTTATAAGAAGTGGTCTTAGAGAACTTTAGCTACTTTTAAAAGCATGTTTTCTAATGTCCATTTTCAAGTATGAAAAATAATGCTTAAATATATGCTGTAAGCTTCCTTTGCATTCAATTGCTCTTCATGTTACCTTACTAAATGCCAAGATTTCCTAGATAGTCCTGTTCATCAGATCACAAAAGCAGCCTATTCTTCTTAGCAGACCACAGCTGTCCGAACTCAAAAGTTGGACTTGGTGGGCTTTTTAACAACCCCAGAAAAACATTCAGACACATATGCAGTTGTGTGAACAAAAGTTTGTGCAATCATATCTAGAGATTGCATTCATGGAAGAAAACTCGAGTTTGGGAAAGGTTGCACATTTTTATCCTCAGTCTCTTCTTCAGCATCTTCCTAGAATTCCTTTAAGATGCAAATTCCCAGTCCTTACTGCTGTTCTCCCTTCCTTTCATCAAGGTTGAGAGACCTAAGTTACTAACACACCTACTAAGTGCCTCACACATGCACTTGTCCTTTAGTGAGGTGACATGCTGTCTCCCTGTTTCTGGGGATGATCCTGTGTCCTGGTTTCAGCTAGGACAGAGTTAATTTTATTTCTAGTGGTTGTTATGTTTCGGATTTGGTATGAAAGGAATGTCAATAATACATATTGGTTTAGTTGCTGCCAGGTGTATATTCTTTCCGGGAATTTTTTCAGCTTCCCATAGAAGCTGAGAAGGAGCCTAGACAGAATGACAGAATGGCCAATGGAATATTCCGTGCCATAGACATCATGCTCAGTATATAAATGGGGTTAGCCAGGGGGAGCGTACTCATGATTGCTGCTCAGGAAGGTGCCAATTCAACAGGTGGTGAGAGTGACATGTCATTTTTATTATTATTATTAATTTTCTGTTACTGTTCTATTAAACTGTCTTTATCTCAACCCACATGTTGGGTTTTTTTCCTTTCCCTTTCCCCTCCTTTTCTCTCTCTTCTCCCTGACCTTCTGGGGGGGAAGGAGGAGAACTCCATGAGCAGCTGCGTGGTCCTATCTGCCACAACACACTGACTGTCCCAGCTCAGCCCAGCCTGGATGACCTTACTGCTTTCTGTGAGGTACAACTTCCTTTTCCATCCCATGAGGGATGTTCAGGCAACATTTCAAAGCTTTTGCATACACAACGTTTTCCATATCCTTGGATGACAGTTTGTTTAACTGCTTAATTTGCCTGCTCAATATTCGTTGCCTTTCCTATTCTTCAAAAGCAATGTGGCTGAGCAGCCAAGGTGAAAGCTGCCAGTTTATCTTTTCTTGACTTCCATTTCTGCATTCATAGGACCACTCTGAAAAGGGAAATAGTGCCCTTTCCCAGAGGATATGGAGGGGCAGCAGGAGATTTTGCGAGCCACCAGCAAGAGTAAGGACCAGAATGCTGTTAAGAAGACCTGTGAGTAGACACGCAGCCAAACTTAGGGGTGGCAGAAAAAGAAATATTAGGGATTCTGTAGATTTTGTTGAAAGCCAGAAACTGGATTAAAAATAAACTTTAAGGAACGAATCTGTCCTGTGAGGATGAGGGTCGGGGAGGAGGTTTGTTTGCAATTTTTATTTTAATTTGTCATATCTAACAGGTCTGACTTTTGCTATTAGATATATCATATCAGTTTGTGTCATAATAAAACCTACCTTTACAGAAACAAAGTTATTTTAGTTTTCATGAATGCTGCAAGATTAGGGCTGAGGCCATTGCATATCAATGCTTCAGGCAGCTCAGGCTCCTTGCACCAACCACAATTTCCCCTTTTGCCACGCAAACCCTCCAGGTTTTTATAAACAAATATTCTTCCTTAATCTTTTCCCATATAAATCTTCTCTGGGCTAACTGACTAGTGGAGGACACAGTAGAAATTAGACATGTTACACATACCCATGGTTTTAATTAGACATGTTACACATGTGATGGTTTTAAATAAAAATCATAGAGGGCAAACACACACAGAGAGAAGAGACTGCCAGCCATGTGCTGTGTAGGGTGGATGCCTCTGTACCCTAGCGGAGTTATTCTAAATCAGTGTGGATGTGAGGCTATTCACATTTAGCCCCAGAGCTAAATTTAAATCCATGGACATCATATACTTAGCAGTATAGATATAGTCATTAAATCTCAGAGACCAGGCAGGGGTCTTTTGGAGAATTAGACAACTACAACTGAGTAGCCTAATTTTTTTTTTCTTATAAACAGCCAAATGTGATCAATTCGGATTCAAGGGAGACTCATGTTTTAACATTTAAAAAAAATCCATTTTCAACATTTCATTCCCAAAAATTAAACCAAATATTTGGCATTTCTTGTGAAATAGAAATTTATAAATAGATTTGGCAAATTCCATTTAGGAAAAATATGCATTCTATTTCGAAATTAAAATTTCCTTTATTTCTGTTCACTTTTAGTTACTTTATCATCTGAACATTACTCTGAACATGTCAAGAGGTGCATAATGCAATCCTGTGCACTATGGCATATTACATCTTTTTTATTCTGCTTTTCAGTTTTAAAATACTAGGATAGCTGTGACCTAGGGTGGATGAATGGAAACATCTTAATTTCTAGATGAGTGCCTTCCTTTCATGATGAGAAGTGTCTGGATACAAAGGCCATAGAAAAGAACACAAGTCTTGCAGTTCATGTTGAGATGCCTTGAACAAATTGGAGAAGAGCAGTGTTTCACAAACGCAACCTTAGCTCAACGAGACTAATCTCCCTCCCAAGACTACCACTACAGCTGACGGAGAGACAGAAGAATCTCTAGAGGCAATTCAGAAGAGGATTCTATAATCCTCAGAAAAGGAATCCTGAATCTAATTTTAGATTCTACTTTGCCCTCAGGAGGAACCTCTCTCTTTCTGTTGATTACGTTGAACCTGGGGAGATTAGCCACCAGAAGCAACAGGTAATCTTTACTGTTTACACCCCAAAGGTGTAAACTATATTCCACTATAACTCAGACACAAGCTGATGCAAAGTGTGAACTTAGTTGTTGGTATCTCTAGCAGTTTTCTTAACTTATTTTTGCTTATAAAATTTTATAACTTGAAATATTAAATATTGTTATTTTTTGGACCCCAGTCAGCAGTGATAAACAAGACATAAAATAATATTAATATGTATTTTTAATATGTATTTTTAATATGTATCATTATGTATTTTTATAGTAATATTGTATATGTACACATGTATGCAGATTTTGAGTTTGGGGGGAAAAAAGACTTTTAACAATTGTTTCTTGTGCTGTGAGTAATTATCCTGTTACTTTTATTTTTCCTTAATCAAAGTGATTTAATGAGAAATTTTGTCTTCATCACGGCAGGATTTACTGGGTAGGTTCAATAAAAAGAAAAAGAATACAAGTAGTTCTGCTTTTAGATAATTTTGACTTCTGTTTATTTCATTCCCTACATGAGACTGGGACATTTAATGAACATTGACAGCACTGCAGCAGTAACAACTACACCTCAGCAACCTCCACGAAAGAAACCCTTGTGTTGGAAATTAATTTCTTACAAGGTGACAACTCCATTTCCTTTTCACTTCAGCAGATGAAAAACTTACTGCTTGGTTTGGGGTGCATGTAACAGATAGTACTGTGAATATTCTGTCACAATTGCATTTGAGTGCTCTGTGCCAATGACAAAGCAAAGGGCAGCCAATATGGCGAGCCTTATGAATCATCGATGTTAGATGTGAAAAAGATCAAGTAATTTTCTAATCAGTCTTGCTATCTGTTGATCCAGCCTTGTTCCATACAGTGTATTTTCTAGAGCTAATGCCTCAAGCGATGGGTCTGTCACAATTGCTCTTTGAGGTTATCCACAGCTAGATACAAAGCATTCATTCATATTTAACCCACATTTTCTTTTAATTTAACTACTGTGGAGGGTTGACCTTGGCCAGGAGCCAGGTGCCTACCCACCTGCTCTCTCATTACCCTTCCTCAACAGGACAGGGGAAAAAAAAGATGAAAATGCTCACATGTCTAGTTAAAGACAGGGATCACTCACCAATTACTCTCACAGGCAAAACAGACTTGACTTGCAGAAGATTAATTAATTGCTAATTAAAACAAAGTCAGATGGTGAAAAGCAAAGGCAAAAAATGAAACATTTTCTCTCCACCCCCTTTCTCCCAGGCTTCTCCTTCACCCCCAGCTCCTCTACCTCCTCTCCTCCTGAAGAGCACAGGGGGACGGGAATAGGGAGTCATGGTTAGCCCACAACAGCTCCTCTCTGTCCCTTCTTCCTCCTCACATTTTTCGCTCCTTCTTCACGAGCTCTCCGTGAGCTGCAGTTCCTTCAGGGCACATCCACTTGCCCCAGTGGGCTGTCCCCCAGGGACTGCAGTGTGGATATCTGCTCCACTTTGATCCTCCATGGGCTGCAGGGGGACAGCCTATTTCACCACGGTCTCCTTCAGGCACCTCCTTCCCCCTCCATCTTCTCTCACCTTAGGAACAATCTACAGGGTTATTCTCACTCCGGCGTGAGGCATCCACAGCCCCTCCTCATAGAGGCCGCCCCGGCAGACCCTGCTGCCAGGGTCTGGAAACCTGCACCCAGCACAACTACAAGCCTTACAAGACTATAAAAAAGTCTTCATCTCCTTGGTGTCAGGTCTTGACCCCACTGACACGCATGACAAAACTTTGGTACTCTTTTTACCTGTAGCATTCAGTTTTGCTTAGTCAAGCCAAACTTATTTAGTACTTTTAAACTTCCCTTACAAAGGGGGAACTTATAAACTTCCTTCCTTATAAACTTCCCTCTCTGTTCTTCCAGCACCCTCACTGTTATTCACTTGTAATTGTGACTGAAAGAATGGCAATCGTTAAACTTGCAACTAGATATATTACTGTATGTCCTTACTATCTTTTGTTTGTAATTCCTCGGCTATCAGCCTACAACAAATCATTCCTATCAATATGAATTTGTTAAATAAGATTTCATGAAATTTTTATTATCATGCTTTATTAAAATCCTGATAGATGACACCTAATGTTTCATCTTCATCTTTTAAGCAATTTTGTCAAAAATCTTCTGTCTTCTAGCAAGGTACATCCTCTGTATTTAGAGAATACTCATTAATGTAGACTTCAGTTAGCTTTTTTGATTTTGCCGTTCCACAGATTTACTAGAAGTTTCATTTTAAGAAACGGTAATTTCAAAGTAACTGGGTAGTTTTGTGACAGTAGTACTGGAAACCTTGGAGACCAAAATCAGTAACGTTTGAGGAAAGGGCTGGTGAGCACAGGAGAGAAAGTATAGATAGAAAGAAAAATCATCAAGATCGAAAGCAAGAAGAAGAATAAAATTGTTGAACACTTCCTTGGTTGAGCTAAAGAACAGGCCATCAGTGACTTTAGTCAATGAAATGGATGAGGGTGAAAATCATTTGGAAAAGATGAAGAAAATAGTTGAAGGAAAAGGCTAGATTATTCATGTTTTGCACATAGCTAATTTCCCAGGATAATGCAATTCCATCTGTAGGCAGATAAAGTAGTAAAATATAAAATAACGAATACATTTTTACATTATGAATATGCCTAAGGACTGTTAAAGCAAAGCAGATGACAGAAATCCATGAGGCTGTATTTGATAATGTTTAATAACATGTATCAGGACTGGTGGCTGTATTGTCTTTTGCTTAAATAACTCTACAGTGAATGTTCTTACATGACTTGAAAGAAATGGTGACTATTGATAGGAAAATTGATTGAGAACGGTACAGCTACTAGTCATTCTTTGGAACTCTCAGAGGACGTAAACTGGGAAAATGTATCATGGCTGCTCAAGTAGGGATTTCAGAGACAGGTTTAAGGACTACAACACACAGGAGGCATTTTACCTTTAATGAACACACACATCATTAACAACCTGTCATGTAACAGATGTAGAGCACACAACAAATACTTAGAGACACTATTCCAAGGAGAGTAAGTCACTGTATTTTTTTGTCTTTTTGATATACAGCTGTAATTAGAAACCCTACATCCATTTTATGTGACAAATTCTGCATTATGATTATATCTGTTCTAGGAGCAGTGATCAAACTTTTGTAGGTATCATTCTGTATCTTTTAGTGTTTTACATGTAAAAATGAGGAAAACTGAACATTTTCTTAAAAACGAAACGAAGACGTAAGCTAAAGGTGACCTGCAGTTTATTTTTAAGCAACTGAATGTGGAGTTTATGTGCTGAAAGTCCCAAATAGCAAGAGTAATGGGAACAATCCTCACATAAATGATTTAACATTTTTTCCATCTATGCAGTGCAGGTCCCTTGAATCCCAGCGTAATGTACGCGTTACCTGACACATCAACTTTCCTGTACTCTGCAGTCTGACATCACGCGTATGAAGGAACCTCAATTAACCACAATGAAAGAATTTGGCTAAGTAAAGGAATTTTATACTGATCAAATTTAAGAGTCATGAGTACTTCAGGGTCCAAAATGGACGTTTTGCTGATCAAAAAAATAGGTTATATGGTCAAGATTTTACATATTTATGCAACGTACAAAAAAAAAAAAAAAAAAAACAAACCCGAAACCTGTAGAATTCAACTTTATTAAGTTTAGAAAGTTTCCTGCCTCTCTTGTATTCAGATGTTGAGTCACATTTTCTTGTGCCTGTAACTAGGTTATCAGATCATCCAGACAGAACCTACATGTCTAGTTGCTAATTATTCTTTATTACAATTCATATTATTTCTAATATATATGAGCAGTTTTCAGGAGTTATAATCACTTTTATTACACTACCATTACCATTTCATATACCCAGTGGCTTTTTATAACCACAGAAGAAAAAGGAAAAATTGTTTTTAAATTATGAGAAATATCGGCAATTGACTTTTTAAAGAAAAGATTGCAGAAAAATTTGTCATAACCCTATTATAATTTAGAAGAAATTTTTTTGTGTATTAATGGAAATACAGACATGCTTACTCAGCCTGATTAGAGCCTCTGGCATTTAAATTCTACAATTTAAGAACACAATTGGTTTAAGTTCATGAAAACCTTTGAGCAGTAACAGTTTACAGGCTCTTTACATAAGGTACAGGATACAGTTTGGCACTTTGTCTCATTACCCTTCCATCACTATGAAATTTACAGCATTTGACAAAGAATTTGCCTCATATAAAAAAAAGCATGAAATCTACCTAACATAAACAGCGTCATTCATAAAAATTATTGTAATAAACTAATATTCAAGCAGATGACGAATTTACTGTCTTCCTTACCAAACTACAGCACACCCATTGCCTTTGTACTATAGTTAAAATTATCCAGAGACTATACCCATCGTACATTCAGCACTCAGCATTTCGTGTGATTTACTTTGCTTCAAGAAACACTTCTCACAGAGGTGGACAAAACCTACAAATCAAAGAGAGAGCAATGACCAGTGTTGTCATCTCACAGTGACAAAGGAACCTAAAACTGCATGAAAAGGTAACCCAGTAGTTTCTAAGCTGCTCTTTTGGGATCACAGTCTTCCTTCCATTGGCAAAATCTATATTCACAATTACTTAGCTGGAAGCAGAGGGATCTGCTCTGGTCTTCCAGGAACTACTTACACATTCTATGGATAAAATATATTTTAGGCACCCAAGGGAAGTGTTGAACACTGGAACATAAACTTTCCTTATATACTGAGACACTATCTTTTAATGCCTGTTTTTTAATGAACCATCATTCTAACAGGAGGTTTTCACTTTGCAGTGGCCCTCAACTGTGTTTAGTCAGTCCTGTGGTACTTCTCTGAATCCCCTCCTGTTTGAGAGGACATTTGAGAATTGCCTTACGTAATAATAAGAATTTCCAGTGATATTTTAACAGTGGTATCCCGAGGCTTCTACTTTATGCCATGAAGAATGTAGTCCCTTAGATTACAGAAGGCCACTTCAGGTCTTTAAACTCTTCCTGAATTTTATAGGTAGTTAAGGAGTCAGTCATCCAGTTTACAGCATGATTTGGCAATCTGGTATTTGTAAATTTGCTCTATCTGCATATCTGCTGAGCAGCATACATTTGTAGATGCTACTCTTTCCCAAGTTTATTCATATAAACACTGATTATCATCCTTTTTTTTTTTTTTCTTCACAAATTGTCCCTAGTTCAAAAAAAGATAGAATCCTTTTTTTAAGAAAAAATGCTGCTCCCTTTACTATTTTGCCTAAATGATCCTTCCTAAAAGAAGCATAAATGTTGGTTTTAACATTCCAGTCATGTGAATCATCCGCTCAGGTTTCTGTTATACCAACCAGGTTGTGTTTATGCTCATAAATAAGCAATTCCAATTCTGCTTGTTTATTACCCAATCTCCTATCATTGCTGTATAGGCAATTAAAGATTAAAGAATTTCTTCTCTCTTCGTCCTTTGGTGTCTTGATTAATTTTGTTCTCAGCATCACAATTCTGTGCTGAAAGTTCATGTTTCCTCTTTTCACCCTTCCTTTATTTGATGTCATCCTAACTACTGCAGTATACTTCTTTGGTACTTCTCTCACTGATGTTTTCTAAAGAACATTAGAAGGTTTTAAGGACTTCCTAATGCCTGCCTTGAGATTAATTCTCAGAACTGATTGCCATTTTATTAGCACAGTAACACCTTAATAGAAGTTGGTTGGCAACGTAATATGCCATGCCTAAGTGTTTACTTTTGAAAGAAGCAAATAATCTACTTCAGAATTGTTGACATTGTGCCACATTTCCTATATTTTTCATCAGAATAAATTCTGGTACTACAAAATCCTTTACAGTAGCTAGCAATCCACTTGGAGTTGTATTATACATAAATATACCCCTTTATTATATATACATATTCTTTTATACACACACACACACACACACACACACACACACACACACACACAAAATATGCCCCTGTATTTTTTATATACATATGTATATATACCAATTTTAACTAGGTTGCTACTGGACCGTACTAGGACAGACTGGATTGGATGTCACTTCATATCAGTAAAGATCACGCTCAAATTCCTATTACAACAAAGTGAAATAAATTGTGACATGGTGGTATGATTTCTTTTCACTAAGCCGTCAGTCTACAAAAGTTGCACAATTCACAAAAACAATTATGTTCATAGGCAGTCATTTCTAAGTGTGTCATTTCTTAAGAAAGTTTTATAAATAATTAAGATTGTGGCTTTAATTAGTGTTTAAATAATCAAAAAGATACTTCTACTTAAATAATGATGTAATTTTACTAGCAATTTCTTTACCACCATGAAAATCACAGAAATAGAAAACTTCCTGAGTTTTCTATTCTAAACAAACTTGAACAAATGCAGACTGGTCACTATATTTTTCTGTAGGTAAATTCAATTACTTTAGTCATGCGAGCAGGGTCTACAGCATGTTTGTTGGGAGTATGCAAGGATCTTAATAAACCTCAGTTATGTATTTCACAGCAGATATTCTTAGGACTGACCCATACGTCCTGATTCAGCTTCCATAAAAGCCAACAAAATGTCTTCTATTGATAATGTTTGGAGGAAGAAAAGTTCCCTATTAATGATACCCTTGAGGACCTCTGACAGGATGTCGTGATTAACATTTTGCAGCTATCGTGACCATGGGGTCATGATAGCTGCAAATGGAAATCAGATAGCTGTTCCATGGAAATCAGTGGAAGTTTTTGCTTCTGACTTCACACGTTCTCTGTCTTAAAAGGTGTGATTCAATGTGATTCAACTAGATATAAACAATATCACTTTCAACATGCTTTCATACTGCACCTGATCATCTGTCACTCCAGAAGAATCCCAGTGAGTCCTGTGTCATATCTCTCAGTCCCACATAAATGTACAAGAAACAGAATACCTGAAATAGCATGAAAAGTCTGTGTTTAGGCCACTAAATTTTACCCAAAGCATTTATTAACTTGGGAGTGATATATAAGTCATGGGGAAGATGAAAAACAATTCCATTTTTATATACATATTTGGATTTTTAATATAACTTAGGCACGAACCTGTTCTACAGCCAAGTCTTCTTTTAACTAGCAGTGCCTTATGAAAAAGAAGAAGGAATTGAAGATGGGAAGAAGGAGATCCTAGCAGGTCTAAATTTTATTTTCCATGGGAATTAATGTATGCTCTTTTTCCTAACTTTGATTACCCAATAAAATATTTTAAATTGTATCTACTTTCCTCTAAATCATCTTAAACTTCATATCCTGTGTTTTCTCATTATAAGAAACTGGCCTTAAAGTTAGTCCTCTGTTAATCTGGACATTTTCATATATTATAAGGCAACTCTACTTAATTCCAATCTCAGTAATTTCAATCACATATAGAGATGCCTTTGGCTATGGATGCAAAGTCAACTGTTACAAAATCTTCCTTTAGAGTGAATGAATTTTATGCCGTCATGGCACACAATTGGGTATCTCTACTCAAACTACCTCCAGGTAAGCTGCGTGTATATATGAAGAACAACAAGTTATCATGCAAACATGACAGCTGAAGTCCTAGAAACTACATAGGGACATTACCATAGTGCTGGGACTCCTATTTCTACTGTTGTTGCTTACTTTTACAATTATTATAATTTTTTTTTAATTTTCTGGTGGAATTCAGAAACATCTGAGACATGTTCCTTCAGATTTGGTAGACTGTAACCAACTTTTCACAGAAGCATGTTTTCCCCCTATCTCTCTCTAAGGCGCCAGAGGGCTAGGAAAAAAATGAATAAAAATCAGATCTAACCCTTCTCTGGTCTTCTGTTTTTTTAAAAAAAAAAGAAGCAAACATCAGCAGTTCTGAATTATCAGATACCATGCTCCACTAATAACGAGTTTTCTGCAAATGAAATAGGGTGAAAATCAGCTCTAGAAAACAGAATTTGAGTACATAAATGTGTCTACATGTGAACTAAGTGTCTAAGTTCCTAGTATTGTTCATGGAGACCTACTTGACACAGCGAGGGGAGCCCAGAGAACTAGTCAGTTGACCGAATGTAGGTGACTACTTTGGCATGCGGAGACTTGCTCTCCACTGACTGTACTGATCAGTTTCCACAATGGGAGATGAACACCCAGTTAACATGCAGGGAGGGCGTTCTTAAATACTGCCTGGAACAGAGTCCTCGTTTCAGCTGCTGACATGTAGGTATTTAGTACCACTGAGACAACCAGAGTATCTGAGGCATTCATGCAAAAGCAGCAAACGTAACACTCAAAGCCTGCACCCGCTGAAGGTCAGGTGAGGCACTGTAAGGTATCTCAGGTGGCACTTGACAGCTGTGTTTAGGCAACTGAATTGAGCCTATATTGTCTTGCTGAAAAGCTTTGACTAAAAATGTTTCTGGACCTTTATAAGCAGAGCAGAACGCAGGCTGGTCTAGATTTTAGTTCCATGATTATTACTGTTGATGATAAACAAAACTATCCATACTAAGTCAATACAATTAGCCCCCAATATATCACAAAAGCATGCTATTGACAATAATCACAGGAGCTTACAATGAAATTCTAAAAAGCAGTAAAATGCCTGTTAATTGATTTAGTGAGGATTTTATTTACAGGGAAGCACATTTCCAAAACATAATGAAGATCTTCCTTTCACCAGTAAAAATATATTCCTGTAAATTGTAAAGATTCTTGCACTTGTAAAGATCCACTTAGAGCAAGGGGAGGTTATCAATACGAGGCTGATCCTATCCTTAAATGGGTGCACTCACAAGCATCTAAGAATGTATTATTCCCATGATCCATAAATTTTCAAATTAAAAGGTGTTAAAAGGAGGCAGAATGAGGAATTAAAAACAAATAAGTAACTGCTTATACTTCAGATAAGTCCAACTTTGTTAATCACAGTATCTTGCAATATTACAGCAATGATGGTGAGATGAAGATATGTGCAATACAGTGTTTTAGGGGATTAGTCTTAGTCCAACTTTTTAGTTTTCCTGCTGGAAAACAATTTTCTACATTACACAAAGAAGTAACACCCATTTTTCATGGGGACACTAAGTTCCTAGGAAAAATCTTAATATTTTTCAAGATACTTTTGAAGGACAAGAGAAGAGATCTACAGAAAAAAATTGAATTATCTGTCCTTTGTCTCACACAGTTGTTTCATGAGTAAGTCTTATAGAGAAAGAAGAAAGTCACTTTGCAGTCCTCCTGGGATATAGCAATCATGTATGAATCCATAATGTCCTCTCATCCATGCATCACTGGGGAGGGAAAAATCAAAGTAAGCTTTCTCTTCCAGCCCTGCAGTGTGCTTACTTTCTCTTTTTGCTGATTACATGCTCTCTTTACTTTTGAAATAATATTAAAAACACATAATAAAAACTTTAACTGTTTAATTTAAACCATGTTGTTTGTCTTAAACAACATATACAGAAATAGCCATCCACCCCTCAAAATAAACTCCTAGGAAACAAACAAAATCAGCAATAACCACCATGAATTAGGAAAGTGTTTTACGTTTCCTTCAGCATAAAACAGGGAAAAATAAATCCCATCAGTAAGTAAATGAAGTGGATCTCAGCGTAACCAATCTATGAGCTGAAAATTAGTTTAATTCCCATGATAGGAAGGTTAAGAGATTCATAGATTAGAGGGCCAGAAGGGACTGTTGTGATCAAATTTATAAACTTATGCAGAGATTTTCAAAGGCACAGAAGACATTTAGGTACCTAATTCCCACTGACTTACAAAAGAAGCTGGATTTTAATTGTAACTTCAGTTAAAAACTCCCCTTTCAAAGAATAGTAATTTGACCAATACCCTGAATCCTAAGTCCTGGTGCATAATAGCCAGTGTCACCCATGATTCAATTATCAATGTCTCAGCATAGTCAAAATGCAACCAAAATGTAGCACTCTCAGTGCTCAGTATTTTTCCTCTGACATTACCTGCAGAGGAGCTAAAAGAAATTTGATTGCTAGACCTATTCGCAGACGCAGGTAGCCATGGTGGTGGTGAAAGTACCTGCAGATTGAAACAGGAAACACAACTTTTGGAATTTTTCTACCTGAAGTAAGGAGAAGTACATCCAAAATATTACAACTTGAGGGAAAACACATTTCTTATTTAATTTATTTGATAAAACTATTTCTTCTCTATGCAAGATGACCTACATGACAAATTACAGGTTTTCAAGCGTACTAGAGCACACGAAAGATCTACTGCAATCAGCTTGGAAGGGGTTAAATGCATCCCACTACCAAGAAGGAAGATCCTTGAGCAGGAAATGGCATATTCATCAAAAACTTGAGGAAATTTGTTCATCTCTTAGAATAAACTGTTTCTCCACAGTCTACTTCCTATATTTAAATACAGTTTATATTGGGTTTAAAAATAACATTTAAAAATGCTAATGTAACAACAGGGAACAGAGGAACAGAGGAAGTGTTATGCTGGATGAGACGGTAATCCATCTATTCCTGGTATCCGGTCTCCAACAGTGGCAGTTAGCAGGAACTCTTCTTTTGTTAGATATATCTGGTGTCTCCTAATGAAAGTTTTAAAACTCTGATTGTATTTCTCTTCTGCTAAGTTTTTTTACATTTATTTATTTATTTATCTCATCATTACTGACTATTCTTTCTGAAGTGTTGCCAGAAACACAACTGCATACTTTTTTTTATTCCAACGTTGCTGGCTTTGAAGAGCCAGCAGTTGATGTTTTTCTCCAGCAGTCATGTTTTCAAAATTCCTGTTGGTCTGAAGGATTCCCTCTAGTTTCAAAGACAGAGAAAATTTAAGTCTGGGAATACTTGTAAAACTGAAATTTTCTTAACATGGAAGAAATTTTTTTTCGGTGGAGCTGCTGTTGCTGCTTCCTTCCCAAAGTGACTGACATGCAAGCCCTGGCTGCCAATATGCTGACCTCCCAAGAACAAAGGAAAAGAAATCTCAGCAATGTGTTTGCTATCTAAACATCTGCAATATTGCTACAATCTCAAACGCTGAAGAGATCACAGGGATGTTTTATACGTTAGGCAGCTCCATCTACAGTCTGGGTACTTTATTGAACTTAAGCTCTGAAATTGTACTTTTGAGTAATTTTAGACAACAGCTATTTTATCTACGAAATGGAAATAAAGAGAAATTGATCTGACTGATGTGTTTTAGTGGTGGAAAAAGTAGTGTCATCTTTTCTGAGAGGCAGGATTCCCAGTCGAGTATCCTATCCAAAAAAGTAGGCTTTACTGGCTTCAACAAATTATACTGATGCCTATTCTAAACGTTCAGGCATATGCAGACTAGCAGTTTGGAAATGGTAACTAAATTATTGGAAAGAAGTAGTGCAGTTTTTTCTTTATCTTCTCCAACAACCAGCACCACCTTGTCTTTCTCTACTACTGCTAGCTGTATTAAAGATTTAGAGAGCATACTGCAAAACAGAAAAAACTCCGTTCACAGACTTAATTCTCTATTCTTCTGTAAAACATAGAAAGAGTTTTCCACCCAACCCCTCTTTAAATAATCAGGCTCAGAGTCGGATAAAAAAAAAATATTTTTGAATCTTGTAGGGAGGAACAATCTCTTATGTTCATTTTAGCTAAGAACTTCTTTTCATTTTATACGGATGGTTCATATTACTAATATTTTATGAGTTCATTTCATTTGAATCTCCCACCATCGATTATTAACACATGGGTTCTGTTATACAGACTAGATAATACCCCCCCAAGCTGGATTTTCACGAGGCTGCTGCCACCTTTAGCTTCTATTGTATTGAATTCAAATCCTTTTAGGCTTTCTTTGTTCTTTTCTCTGGTTTCCTCTCACACTTCCTCAACATAGCTCTCTGTCTGTTTTTCTCCACAGAAATGAGATGTAATGACCCAGATGCCTTACCTCTCCCTTTGCCCCATCTCTCTTCACCCCTAGTCAGTGCTGACTTTCTGTGGATATTCATACAGCTTAAGCATCCTTTTTCTCAGACATCATCATACCTGAACTAGTAAAACCGTACAGATTTTTCAGTCTGCACTTCAGCTAATACAAGGAAAACACAAGTCTAAAGAAAATAAAAAATATTTTCCCTGACTCCATTTCCTTATTGCTCTTGGTCTTTCAATTGTCCTATTGCTCAAAGTCCTCCAATTTGCCCCTGTTGAGACAAATTCAGGCTAGCTCTGTTCTCTGTTGGCTTCAAAATGTTTGCGAACACCAGGGTTTGTCCAAGGTAGCTGCAATTTCACCAAGTTTACACCAAATACAGAAAGATTTGACTCTGAGAAATCACTCATTTTACAACAGCGATACCATTTGCTTGTTTAAAACAGTATCCAGTATCACACATCACATGGCCGATCTGGAGGGAGCCAGCAAGGTTTGGGAAGAGAATCTGTTAGCAGCAGGGATCTCTCTCTTCTTCCCTCCCCCTCTCTTTCTTTCCTTATCTACTTTGTCTTTTCTCTGGATCTAAAAGCATTGGGGTTGGGCTGAAATATGTGCTTTCATGCACACCTTGCCTAAAATATCACTGTGCCATCAGTGTGTCGGTTTCATTACTTTATACAGGTGATGAAACTTGATTTGTTAGGCCTTGTTCAAGCTCACCACGTAAATAGTTTTAATCGTCTGACTGGTTTTCTTGAGAATCTTAATTTTTCTTGCTTGCTTCCTGTGGATGTAGAAGCCGATCTACCTCAAAGGCAACTGCTGTGCTTACTTAGCAAGATAATATTGTCTTTGGAATTAATTTCTAGAAGAGCCAAGAATAATTGCAGAAACTACAGATGTGAGGTTCAGAGGCAAACCCCATTTTCTTTTTCTTTTTTCTTTTTTTTTTTTTTTTTTTTTTTTTTACTTTGGTTTTAAGGACAAAAATTCAGCATTTCTGGAAAACAAACACATAATGAGCATTATTTGGCATATTCTTTCCTGAGGAGCTGGGAGAAGAAACTGTACTGATAGCAAATGCTATAGTATACTTTTTTAAATCCTGAAAAGTGATCAAACATCACAGTAACAGCAATGAGATAAAAACCTCTATAAAAAGAAAAACAATTATAAAGACATAAAATACATTATATTTATCTTATTTTCCATTTTTTGTGAATACAGGATGCACAAGCTGCAGTGGGAAAACAGCTGCAGCTCATTACAAACATGAAACGTCAGGAATAACAACCTATTCTTAACCTTTTAATAAGAACTTCATATATAACCAGTATATGTAAAAAATATAATTCTTGAGATTAGTTCACCATAATGGAATCTTTCTTCTCTCACATACTTCCACTTTTCTTATATCCACCTACCATCCTTTCTTGGTGTTCAAGAGAGAAGAGGAGAAGCATTAAAACACAAATTAGATAGATTTTAGGTTCTTAATGTTCCTTTAGAAATGCACTGCTTTTACAATGTAACTAAATTATGATAATTTTTTGCTGTGTGTAAATTTTGAAGTGTTAGAAGAGGTATATATTAGGCATTTGGGACAAAATTATTTTGAAAAACATATTTTAGGAAAGCATTAAGTTAATTTCTAAGATGTGTTTGGTATCAGTGTGTTCCTTGATAAATAAATAACTAAATAAAGCCATTAAATTTTTCATCTTACATTTCCCAGTAAGTATATCTTCAGCTTCTTACCTTCTTACTGGGAGGAGGGAGAGAAAATATCGATTTCACATGTGTAATGAATGATATTCTAGTGTTTTGGATGCTTCAAGAACCTAAATGTTCATCTCTTACTAGTCAGGAATGATGAAATCAGTGGCCTCAATCTTCTAATTTCACACTCTTATTTTATTCCACAACAGGTCCTTTGAAAACTACAGTTTCATCAGGTTTTTAATGCTTTATCACATCAGTCACAAGCAAACTACTGTGTATGAGAGAACTGCATCCAATAGGCAAAATCTGTAGAAATGCCTTTTAACTTTATAACAACAGTAGCAGATTTTACAGAGCGGGCTTAATGTCGTGCTAAGAAGAATTAGCCCGTAGTTTGAATTAGCACATCTTTGGTATTGCTTTAGTCACAAGTGAGTAACGGTTATGGTAGTTTTCAAATTGTGTTCTATAGTTTATTCGTAACATTTTTATTAATGGTATAAGTGAGAAAGGTAAGAAAGGTAAATTGCAAGAAAGGTAAAAATGGGGAAAAGAAAATTGTACCTGATTTCTTTTTGGAGGTGTAGTGAAAAGCTGTAGCTTTCCCAATTAAGATGAAGTGGTTTGAGAGTTCTTTTTAACTTGGAGATGTAGCAGTCTCAGTTTTATTTAGGATCTCTTAGGTGAGCAGGCTGAGAACCACCTCTCCCTTTTATGAAAGTAGAAAGACATTTTTATTTCACACAGAAAGGTTTCTTTTTCCTTCCCAGATGATTTATTAAGAGTTTGTACAAAGATTTCAGTCTCCTGTGAAGCCTCCTAATTTGTTCATCTTTGACCATACACAAGGATGTGATAATCTGATATTTTTAATGCAAAAATATGCAGAAAATGCACTTAAAAATACCACAGAGACACTTAATACAGCAAAAAGAAATTGGAAAGGCACATCTGCATTTTGTTTTTCTCTCACTTAAGCCACCCTTGGAAATGGTGGCTTGGATATTACCCGTGTGACATTCTGAATACCTTATACCTTGTTACGGAAATTTGTCTTAGAGATTTTCCTCTACATGCAGTCTCCCAGTACACAGGCCATCTTGAAAGCATCCTTTAAATATTATCTTTCATACACCGCTCTATTTTTTATTATTAATGTCTTTCAGAGGATGGGTTATGAACACAGCTCTCTATACTTTTCATGGACAGAACTACTATTCCTGGAGTTGTCAGCTCCAGCTGTGTCACAGAAGTCTAAAAATAAATGGATATACTGCAACCTGGTGAGACTGTTATACTCCCGTGGTGCTCATTCTTGCTCCTCAGTGAGTTACACTAGTTCATCGGGTCTAGTCCAAAGGAAGTTCCGCCCTGCTCTCGTGTATTTGTAGAAAAAGGTTTTGAAGTAGTAGCCTCTTTCTTGGGAATGGGAAGGAAACTTCTCTGTTCTTGTTAAGCATATAATAAAACGCACTGAAGATCCTTTCAAGTCTGCAGCAGTTCTGACACTGAATGGTGCCAGCACAGGCTATTCCTGCAAAGACCTACATTGTGAAGGAATATATAATCAATCCATTCCTACAAATAAGTGGAACAAAAATCATTCTGTGAAAAACACTGTTTTTCCCCTAAAGCATACCTTCCTTTTTTCCCTTCCTACCCATTAGTCTGCATCTTGTACATATGAGAGTTAGCCAGCCTCTGAATACAACCACTCGTGTCATTTACATTGCTTTCCTTCTCCTGAGCAGCCTTCTGCAGGCATTTTTGCTATTTTCTCCAAACAACGTGCCATCTCAGTGTGGGTTTTCCCTACCAGAGGAAAGCAACAGCACCTTGAAGTAAAATCAAAGCCACAGCCTCAGAATAAAAAAGTTAGTTTCAGAAATGTAAAGAGAGTACATTAGATGTGTCCTCCCAGTAGTTTAAAAAAAATAAAAAAAAAAAATAAAAGGGGTGAGGGTCTTAAATAATTTCAGCAAAAGCCAGCACAGTTAAAAGTAAGCTCTAACTCCATTTTCTGGAAGAGAGAGGCAGAGAAAGCAGATAGTATCAGTTGCCTTTATAAAAAGAAATGTGCTAAGTCACTTGCAATCACCATCAGCAGCTACAGTTAAAAAAAAAAGAAAAAGAAAAAAACAAGACAAGTTCCAACAAAAACTAACAACATTGTTAAAATTCAAAAAGTTGCTTCAAGGCTTTAAAATTTGGTAATAGAAAGTAAGACATTATATATACTGTCAGCTCAGTGATTCGGCTTCAGCTCCGTCTACTGCAAAACAAGAGGTCGGGGCTAAAGAATAGCCAGAAGACTCCTGCCTTTGGGACCAGCAGGGATGAGAAGCATCTGCCCTTCTGGACTCAGGGGAGGGAGGAGGTGCAGCTCACTTCTCTCTGGAGCACTCCCCAAGTGGATGTCTAGCTACAGCAATGACAATAGTAATTACTATCTCAAAGATGGCAGAATAGCTGGAACAGCATGGGGCAGTATGGAAGAATTCTCAGGAGCTACTGAATACCCTCTGGAAGGCTGAGTGTATGTGGAAGACCTGAGTCTGCTTGCTTTAGAAGTTTCCCCTAACAGCGAATAGAGGGATTTAAGACAGCAGATATAAACCACGTGTTGTTGGAATCTAAGACAGCGGAAAGCAAAAAATGTGAATCATCATTAGTAATTATAAGGAAATAAAGGGATATGTGCTGAATACAGATGAAGCCCTTGACAGAGGCAATGACAGCTACTGAAAAGACAACAGAGCTCTCAAGCCTCCTTTATAACGATGGCACTACTACTGGATTTTACATGAAGCATAGTCTGCTCGCTCCTTAGTTGTCATTTATGAATCAGCTAGTGTCTGACACATTGCTGCTCCAACAAATAGCTTATCATTGAGCTTACAAAAGGTTAAAGTTCTCTTCATTTATAGATTACAAGACCAGAGCAGCAGTGAGAGACAGTATACTCGCCATTCACGTCATTTCTTGAAACTGTGTCCCTAAAAGTTGAACTGTGACACCTGCTTTTAGCCAAGGATGTTCTTAGTACTCAGTCATTGTGGTGGCTGCGCAAAGGTGTGCTGAACACCTTCTCAGCTGCGCTGCTCCACAGAGAGCACAGAGGGGCATCATTCCCTCCAACTCCAGAGCAACCCTGTGTCTCTGCAAGAAATATAACGATAAGCAGAAACAGACTTGCCTACAGGAAGTAAAAATGAAACAAACAAAACAACAACAACAAAACAGAACAAGAAAACCCAAACAAACAAGCAAAAAGCAAAACCAGCAGAAACATGTCTTTATTCAGAATAAGGTAAGTATAGAACAAATGTATTCTGAAGGTGATTTTTAAAGAGAGTTGGGGCAGATTATCAGAAAACATTTTCATATTGTTGCTTGTTAGAGTGTGCATTGACCCTTACCTCAGATTTCACATGTAAATTAGACTGTAGGAAATTAGCTCCAAAATCTCATCTATCTCCTAGTGTAGTGATCACAAATCTTTTCAGGTTGGCCTCACTGCTCCCCACCCCCATCCTGTCTGTCATCTTTTTCCTTCACTAATTTCTTGTCTTCCCCAACTCCTGTCTCCATAGAGGGATGAAGGATGACTTCCTGTCTTCCTCTGGGATCCAGCTCATCTTCTGCCCCTCTCAAGTCTCTCCAGGACTCACAGTGCCGTCCGCCTTTTTCCACAGACAAACAAAAAGAAGAACAATGACGTTTTTATCACTCCCAAGACACTGACAGACACTTAGGTCTCTTGTCAAGAGAGTTCAATGTGGAGGCTGCACAGAAATTCTGTAGGTAATAATCTTTTTTAATTGGATCACAGCATAAGACCGGAAGGAACCATTACATTATTTTGCCTGACATCTCGTATATCACAAACCATTATAACTTAGACCATTACACTTCATCCCATTTATGCCTTTACAGAGCTCAATAACTTGCATTTGACTAAAACAAATCTTGTCAAAAGGTACCTGGAAGAAATAAAGAAATGTAGAATTTCTCACTTCTTGTAGATTGTTCCACCAATTAATCATCCATTAAAATCACTGCCAAACACAAAGGTGTATTTCCAGCTTGATTTTTTCTCACAGCAGCATCTTGCTATTGATTCTTTTTTTTTTTTTTTCTTTTTTCCACGAGATTAAAAAACACTTAAGTATACGGGGTATTCTCACAAAACGATATTTAAACACTGTAATCAAACTGCCTGTAAATCTTCCTTTTGACAGATAAAACTGTCAGAATATCTCACTGGAGTATATCTCTGCACACTCCTTAAATCATTCTTGTGGCTCTTTTCTGCCCCACTTCCAATTTTTTAACATCTTCTTCAAAATACATAAACCCAAACTGAATCTGGCTCCAGTATCAAATTCCCCACTACAATATTCAGGAACAGTATGAAGACCATGGGAAAAAAAGACAGACATTGAGGAATTATAGGTAATGTGTAATGAAAGAGTCAATTTTATTTTAGCATTAAAGTGCAGGATAGGAATTCAAATGTCTGGGGTTTAGTTCTCATCATATTGAAGACTGTTATGTAAATTTGGGTAATTATTTTTCAATTTTTTCTGATTTTGCTACACTAGATGTACTAAACTGCAAGTAGGACCTTCACAAGGATTCATAGTCTTTAAGTGCTTTGGGATCCCCATCTGGAAATCATTATTACAATTTACATTCACATACCTCACCACATTTTTTTTAATGTGACATCAGTAAAGGTATTCTAGAAATCATTACTAAAAGCTCTGTAAAGTACCTCTTTGTAATCTAAAAGAATATTCAATAAAATTGAAGAGAGATAGAAGTGTTTTTCTGATTTCATGTCTGAAATTTAAAGGTTTGAAAGACAATTCTTAAAGAAAGGCTCCATCTTCCCCTTTAACAATGAAGTCCAATGTATTTATGCATCTCTGCTCTCTCAGTATGTCTTCTATGTACACAAATAGAAATACATATTTATGCACAATGTTTAATTCTAAGGTTGGGAGGCATAATGGAGCCTAATTTTATTATACTAGATATTTTTCCTAGAGGTGCATATTGATTTCACACTGTCAAACAAACTGCAAAATACATTATAACCAAACAATTAAAACTGCTGATAATTATTACAATTAACTCGCTGCTTCGTACTAATGGAATGTTCAAGCATCCGAGAATTCCTGATTATCAGAAACTAATGGATGTTCAGAAGAGGATGTCATTTTCTGTAGCAATTTGTTCTTGGCCGATTTAATGTTCCCTCAAAACGGTTTTCCATTCCCAAATGTCTCATTTGTGGCTTTGCAAAGGAAAAGATTGTGACAGTATTGTTTCATTGCTTATTTTGTCTTCAGAAGGCTCAGGTCTGTTCACTTTGCTGTTATACCAGGAGCACATAATCCAAAATAAAAGAAAACTTGAATCATTTTATACATTCATTTGTTAAACAGAACTAGAGGATTCTTATTTACAGCAGTGTTAAATGTGAACTAATTCTACTGAAGTGCACAGAGTTTTGGCTGAAAGAAGGACACTGAAGCCTGGTCCATTCCATCTAGCTGTATTTCATGGGTGCTACTCTGGCTACATGAAACCTCTTTATTATGTAGCTCTTGATCCCTGTTTTGGTGCTGTAACACTTGTGATGTTGTTCCAGTGCCTGACCATGATGCAGCTCTATCTAGGTTGCAAGAACAAGGATCCAAGTGGAGTTTAGCTATGCAAATCCAAACAGTGCCTGCAGTAGCTCTTTGATAGAAAAAGCAAGTTGGGAACAGCAAGGGACAATCCCTCCAAGCTTACTTCTGTCCACATGCATTTCTTACACTTGCAATGCCAGCTGCACATCAATTAAATATTGCCCTGAAGTGGCATCTTTTCTGCAGGGAGTCACGCAGCTGATTTGGCAACCCCTTTATTGTGCCACTGTTAAAACTCATGATACAACAATTTAGTCTTTAAATTTCTTTATGAAATACTGTTATGTACTTTTCAATAGGGAGCATTGTGGTCAAGAGAGGCATCGATTCTATAGGAGACCTGTTTTATAGAACAAAACTTCTCCAGTGACTAACATCTTGGGAGAACACATTTCTCAAAAGCTACAGTGTCTGCAGAAACAGGAGATGATCAAATTCCTTTTTGAGATTTGTATTTCCGGTATCTTCATTTTGTTCTTCAGATAAATAATGTAATTAACAGGGACAAGCAAGTATTATTAACTATTTCTTCACCACCACCCGTGTGTTTTTGTGTATTGAACTTACAGGACAACATGGCTTTTGATGTAAGGGTCTTACCATCTTTTACGTATACAAAATGTAATTAAAATAGATTAGATAATCCATCACAGCTTTATGAACCTTCCCATAGAAAACAAAGAGAGGTAGTGAGAAGAAAAGCATTATATTCCTTCATTAGATGTGTTTAAGATATTATACAATCTGAAGAATAACAGTCTCTGTTTGAATTTTTAAATAAAATGCTCAATAAACTGGGGCAGAATTTCCAAGGATTACTTTAAGACCTTTAATCTTTTTTTTTTTTTTTTTTTTTTAAGGCAGGAAATACATTAGTGCTTTGCTGATTTTTAAAGCAGGAAATACATCAGTGCTTTGCTGAATCAGGGCCTGAAAGAGCAATCCAGTCACACTCTGGGACAAAAATATCACAGTGCGTAAAATATCCATAATGTGATTAAAAAGAAAAAGGTCATTTTGAAGCTTAAAAAAATCTAAGAGTTGAAGCTTTAAAATGTTTCCACACCTAGGATAAGCAATATATAGCTTCACTAATGTGTTCACCTAATAACACAGCTTAGCTAATTACACAGCTTGAACAAACAGCTTTGTGTCACTGGGGACAGAGAAAGGAGCAGGTCAGTCTATTCTGGAGTTAAATGGCAGAACAATAGTTCTTACAAAACACCACAGGTAACAAAGACCAAAGGCAGAAGTTGTCATCACACCACACTTTTACTACACACACCTGGAGAAGGAACTGAGTCAAGTATCTCAGCAGTTCTGTGGTAAGCGTTAAGTCTGGGGGGAGAGCACCGAGCAGGGAAAGATTTGGAAGCAACCGAGCAAAGAAATTGCCTGTTCTTGGAGCCTGATTGTGCTCATTGAAAGAGTACTTTTTTTTGGTAAATAAGCAGGGTGGCAAGAAATAAATACCTGTCTCTATCAGGAACTTCTCTTCCCAATGGAAAGACCCCATAATATTCCAAGCATGGGTTTTGCCACTTAGATCACAGGACAACATATTAGTGCCAAGAGACACGAACACCTAATTAATTAGTGTGACCAACATGGGTCCCTACATCTGCTGTATGCACTTGGAGTTCACTGTGCCAAATGAGATCACCACCTTTTTGTGACACACAGTATGTCTGGTTATATATTTGTACTGCATTTAGCCAATACAGTCATGATTTTGAGTACAGACTTTAGCTGCTGTCAGAGTACAAAACAATTTTTTTTTCATATTTCATCTTTATTTTAAAATGGCAAAGCAAAGTAAAATGACAGTGAAAAATTAGAAAAGGCTATAAAGCTTTTGAAGGACTTCGGAGTACTCTGTGCTAGAATACAAAAGGCCTATTAGCTTCTTTTTCTCAAAACATAAATGTGGGCTCACATCTTTAGCAAATATCTGGGAAAAGCTGAATTGTACTACAATTTCTAGCAGTGTCTAGCAATGATCTTTTTTTTTTGCTACAGTTTCTTCCCTCCCGCCCCTATTTCAGAGTCCACAGCCAGGCTGTCATAAAGAGTTGCTTAGAATGATTCACATTTTAACAGTACTATGGATATGTAAAACATGAATTAGTCTCACTAAAAGAATTAGAGCCAGAATGTAAAGCAGAGAAAATACTTTTTCAAGGAGCTGTGAGGTTCACTGTAGCCTCAGTACCAAATTCAGCTCTTGGGCTTACTACTTCATGGAAATCGCACAAGGTACCACACAGGGAAGACGGATCCCACAGTGTGTGTCTTTCTCTGCTGAGTTCCATTAGACATATCCTAGGCTCACAAGCTTGGCATGCTCAGACAACTTATTTGTGTTTGTAAAACAATAATTTTTATTCTTTTTTTTTTTTTCCCCTGAAGAAACTTTCCCAAATATTCCCATGAATCAAAAACGTGGATTACCATCCATGCCATACCAGACATCACATCTCAGTTCTGACATCTCTGTACCCTTCTTAGACCTGAAGGTCATTATCACATTCAAGGGTCTGAAATGCACATAACACACATTTTCATTCTGGCAGCGTGACAGAGTAAACCAGGAACGAAGGGATGAAGACATGTGTCATCACACATCCCTGGAAGAACAGCAGGAGGCATTGAAGGTAAACACAGTAACAACATGTTCCAGCCCTAGCTGAATTTCAGCTGGAAAATGAGAAAATGAGCACAAAGATCAATTGAAGTCCCAGCTGAGTCATATGACACCATTAAGCGCAGAGAAAACCTTTCCTGCCTAATATCAAGACAGTTGAAATCAGCTTTACTAGCTGAGTTTTTAATTCCTCATTGTTCACAGCAGAATGCCCCTCCCTATAAAACTCAAAACTGTTGGCAGGCTAAGCTAAAAAGATTGCTAACTGTTGGTAAGTGGGAAAAACTCTTTAATTTGGGCATTTTATGAAGGACACAATAAAACGAAGCAAGACAGCTGAACGACTTCTTGCCTCCTGCAGTGAATTTTAAATACCCGGAGAAATAAAAGGCTGTCATCACCTCAAGCAGTTTATGGTCAGCCTTGTAGATGGGCTGAAGCAGCACACCGTGAGAGTGCGGGGCCAAGGCAGAGAGTCAAACCCAAGCCTTTGGCTTCCCTGCCGAACAGAGGCTCAGACGGGTCACGGGGGCGAATCGCGCAGAGCCTTTGATAGAGTGTTAGAGACAGGGAAGTATTTTCTGTTGTTCGCTTCGCTTCTGGAGGCACACAGAAAACATGTTTGTGTCACCAGTGGGAAAAGACTTGCCTTTTTACCACGGGAGCGATCATCTGCCTTTTTTTTTTTCGTGACCAAAATATTGATGTTGACTCACCACAGAACAAATATGATGGGTACAAGAGTAATCAAGCAGTGAGTGAAGCTGATGAGTGCATTTCACATCTGAGACCTGTTTCCCCTTCTCTATCCCAGGCTGAAGTGACTGTGAATTATTTTAATTAAGCTGACATAGAATGTCATAGTCTAAATGAGTTCAAAAGATTTCGAAACAATCCACAGCGCATCACAAATATCACCTTCAGCTACAGTCATTTCTGTATTCCTAAATCTGAGGCACACGCAGATAAGATGACAGGTATAGCATAAAAGAATAAAATATAGTAGAAATCAATTACAGTCAAGTCATTTTTCTTCCTTAAGCAACAAATTTTTATAAAGGAGAAATTACTACAACAAAAGTGACTGTAATTTCCTTAATGATTGAGAGATCTACATATTTTCCCTAAAAACTAAATTTCACTCTTTCAGCGTAAATTATAAATAAATTGTCTAGTTTTCCATGATTGCTATAGTTCATCATATTGGAAACTGTGCCACCTGCACTGAGAGATACATTCAGTAACTCATGTCCTAAACAATCAGACGTAATTAATATGATAGTCATAATTAATATGATGTTTTCATATCTAAGATGAAACAGGCAGATGGGGACAAGAGTCTCACATGCATCTGGTACCAAATAATAGGAGCCTGGCAAGAGATTTTTTGCTTGACTTGCTATTTACATATTTGATTAAGTACTAAGAGATTTTATGTGTGAGTAAGCTAGAGACTAAGACATCCCATAAAAAAAATCCAGCATAGTAATCTTTCAGTTTCCAATGAAAATATACAGCACATGTAGCCCACTATCTTCCCGTTTTAAGAAGGAAGTCAATCTTTTCAAGCCATGCAAAAAATGCCATTCTCAGCAATGCAATAGATTACATAATTAGCAATAAGACTCTCTCCTGATAGTGGAAGTCCAAGCAAGAAAAGAAACACAGAGAACTAAAGTATTTCCGATATTTTTTTCCAATCTCAAAATCTAAGTCCCTCAGAGTTTTACTGGGATAATCGCTATGCTACCAGCCTTAGTAAGCATGGATCACCCCTCCCACCTCTTTATGAGAACAGCTTTCACAAACTTCTTCAGCACAAATGGTACATCTAAGCAGGGTATCTGAAACCCTGACTCTTGTCTCCTGCTGTTACCTTTCCAGGCCCATCTTATCTCGGAAAATTCAGTTAGTGGAGAAGGAAATAACAACTCTGTCTTTTTAATAACAGGTTAATTTTGGGGGGTTTCATGATATATGAAAAGATACAATCCACCCTGTGAATCCATCTCCTGCGTATATTTTGACTCTTTCATGAGAGAGGGTCTCTCACTCTCTCATGTTGAAGCTATTCTACTTTTTTATGGAATAATTAGCACTGGGTTAGAGCAGCAACCATGGACCCTACTCCTCTATCAGCTTTGAGATAGACAGCTCAGGCTACGATCCAATCCTAGATACTAAGTAATTCATTCTCTTCTTCATGGACTTTTTGTTTGTTTTTATAACTATGTTCTTTTCTTCTAAATATTACTTTGGGGCATAATAAAATACCTGTTATTTGGTAGTGCCAGTCTGCCTGGGCAGTTCAGGTAGTGTAGTGGCAGTAATCCATTCTCTTCACTATTCCATGGATGTTTTCCTTTGATTACTGTATCATCCCCAAACTTTACCAGTGATTATTTCCTGAGGTTCTTTCTTGTTTTTGGGGGGTGGTTGGGAGGGGTGAGTGTTTGGGTTTGTTTTGTGGTTTTCTTGGTGGTTTTGTGTGTGGTTTTTTGTTTGTTTGTTTGTTTGTTTGTTTCCCAGGCTATTCCTACAAACAAGAAACAGAATAGGATCAGTCTTGGATCAAGGGTAGAAGTTAGCATTATGTATCCAAGGGCTGACTATTTCTGATAAATTCATGTGAATGTGTGTGAATTATATTTCCTAACAGGAATTCTATGATAGCAGAGCCTCATATAAGGCACTGCCATTAAAAAGTCTTTATCAAGTGTTTGTAAGTGGTGTAACTTTGGATCAAGGTTTTGACACAGCTGAAAGGAAGGGGAACCAAATAAGAGCTCCTCTATAATTAACGGTTTAAATTCAAAAGAGAAAACTTGCAGGAGTTGAATTGAATGTGGCAGAGACTAGAATCTGACTAAGTCAAAAGTACAGGAATTTTCTTTGGTTTTCATTACAAGCAAAGTAGTGGAAACTTGGAGAAAAGGGCCTCAGATGTAAGTGGATGAAAAATTGTCTTCAAAAGTGAGAAAAGCAGTAAGGCTGTAAGAAAAGGAAAAGGGGTTTAATCAGTAGTGAGAGTTATGTGTTACAGGTCAATACGTTTAGAGAAGTGAGAACTGCAAAAGCCAAGATAAATTAGATCTTGCAAAGGATATTAAAACAAATACTGAAAAGTTCCTTATCCACATAATTAAAAATAGATCAAGGAAAGAGATTAAATATAATCTAGATATGGCCCCAAAACCTGATTTAGTATTTTGCCTCAGTTTCAGTAAAGCTGAGGGCATTAAGCGTACTAGAAGAGACAAGCTAGCTTATAGAAATCAGGGTCTGCAAATGTAAATTACCATAAGTAGGATGCAAAAAAAATTTCTCTAGATAGTCAATGCACTCAGGTTGGGGGACGTGATAATCCCTATCAGAAAGATGATATGACATGATATGATATGATATGATATGACATGACATGACATGACATGACATGACATGACATGACATGACATGATATGATATCTCAGGTAATTTTAAGTCTTTCAGCTCAATGTAGCTTCTGTTTTCAGTTCATATAGTACCACTGGAGCTGTGAAAAGAAAAATGTGATTCAGGCACTTATTTTTATGTAATGCTTTAGAACTAACTTGAAGGAAAGAATGAGTTAAGACTTAAAAGTAAACAGATAACATGATTTTTAAAAAAAACCAACAACAACAACAACAACAACAACAAAAAAACCCACATGAGCTTGTTGAAATTATGATAGCCAGGCTAACAGACTACCTAGATGCCCTTCGTAGATGATTTTAAATGAATAGTAGATAAATGAAATGAGGAAGAAATGACCGATACAGACCTCAATAAAGAATTTGATATCATAAATCATACTAATAAAAATTAATAGTATAGGGCACAAGGTCATGTAATTTGAGATTAATAACAATACTTACTGCTATCCACTGGGATTTCATCAGCTTGAGGGGATAAAAGGGAAAGAACTGCATTCAGTTGACCATAGGTTAACTATGGACCATGGAGATGAAGCGGCTGCAAAACTCCAGGCAAGGCAATCATAGATAGAATGCAGTAGACCAAATATTTCCAGGAAAGAGAAGAAATCATTAATGCCATTGTACAGTACACTAGTAAAGACCTATATGTGCTATTGTGTACAATTCTGGCCATTCATGTTAAGAAAATATATTCATTCATGCTAAAACAGGTACAAAGAAGGATTAGTAGGATCATCAGGGGTATGGAGAGCATCTCCTGAAACTTCCAGTGTTTATTATAACAAAATGAAGGCCAGAAGAGGTTATGACTGTTCTCTTTCAATACATCAGTGGCAAACACCAGGGAGAGATAAGAACTACTTAAACCAAGGGATGATCTTGGCACAAGAACAAATGCATGTAATCGGGCTACGAATACATTTAGTTTGGAAATTAGGAAAAGGTTTCTAACCCAGAGGACCAAGTCTGTGGAAGACCTTTCAACAGGAAATGAGGGGGGAAAGCAGAGCAAACCCCTGTTTTTTTAACAGATACATTTATGGAAGTTGTCTTTAGGACAAAGCTGCCTCTGTCAGTTGAAAGGTTTACCTTTGGATTTTTATGCCACAAACTCCTAACTTCTACTAGTTTAATGTGACACTTAATAAAATTATATATCTTTTATTAAGTGAAAAGGATCATTTAGAACAATATATGGATTTTGTTAGAAATAATACTACCATTTCAGATTATTCAGACAGACATTCGCTCCTTAGAAATGGCACTACTGTAACACAGATACCCTAATAATGACATATAAAGACACAAACACATACACAAAAGTAAAAAGAATACTTTGGCAATGGCTGGACATATATGGGCATGGGATTAATGATAATTTTTCTCATGACTACAACTTATGCGCTATTTCCCGTAGACTGATATTTATATAGAGTATGAAGCACAGTAACAACCTTAGAAATAATAATTTGATTAGCTTCATAGCTTTAGATTAAATTTCTGGCAAAAGAAACCCCATAAGGACACAAGCCCTGCTGCAAAGTTTTCAGCTCAAGCTTCAATTCAAAATTTTACTAACGGGTGTTGTGCAGAGAAATGGTATCAAGGCTCCACAGGCAAAGAAAGTTCCTTGACTGCTGTCAAATCTGTTGGCCTTATATTTCTTTCCTAAGACAAAACATGCCACGCATATCTTATATACTTCTATTTTCACATTCCACAGCTGATTGCATATTTCAAGACAATTAACAAAGAAATTCATTTTTAGAGCATACAGAACCCAAAACAGAGTTCAACATCACTTGACTGACCAAAAGGGAGACACAGTCTACCAAATCCAAATAAAAACCATGAAACAGAAGGAGCCGCAGTGTAATTATTTGCTCAGAAATAATTCATAAGTTAACATTTTTCACTGACAATCCCTCCCAGGTGCGACTCAGTAAGGAGCTTTCTGTTAAAACATACACCCAAGGGCCCTTTCAATTTCTGGAATATAAAACTGAAGAAAGTGAAAAAGCTTTTCATCTCTAAGGCTGTTACCTCCAGCTTCTAGATGCCAAGGGTACACTTGATTATATTAGTTTAGCAGCCAGAAAAAACTTTACATTTTGATAAAACTTTGAAAAGAAAAGACAAATAGTGTTCTGCAGAGAATATTACAAAACCTTAGAAGAACCAATTGAGCAACCACAGAGATGTTGTGGGAGGCTTCCGTTCACAAAAATCAGGCCTACTTACTGATGTTCATCCCCCATACCTTCCAATTCTTCTATAAACGTAGTCTACTATAACTGCTTTTTCAGATGAACTATTGTTTTTCTATCAGCATGACACAACCAGTATCTGCAAGCATCTAATTCAAAAACATATTGAGATTCTCAAATATTTTAGGAACAGATATGAATATGATAAGATAAATGTCAGTTAGTTTGGCATAAAATTTTACAATTTTTCAATGAAAAATGACTGGTTTGTTTTCTATTGTTCTGAATGTTCTTTTATTCAAACCAATTTGTTTACGTATTTGGATAAAAGAAGTAATTTATGTCTCTCAAGAAGAGTTCCTACAGCTTTTACAGGCTTCCATGGAATAATCATATGCTAGCTCTTTTTTGTAGCAAGGTTTAACTGAAAATTAAATTGATCTACAGAGTCTCTCACAGTAGCAATTTGCCAAGCAAGGATATTGTCAGTACCCATATAAATGAATAAAAGCATAATATCAACATTGTTTAGGGACAACATAGAATCTCTAACTCTAAATTAAACAATGAGATTATATGCCTTAATGACACAATAAATGAACATACCTTCAAATTCTTATTTTAAAAATGGTATGACTAAATTAAATAATTCTACGGTGATATCACCACCTGTGTCCTTTTTTATGAACCGCACTTCTAAATAGTTATTTCAGTGATTCAAATATCTGGAATAATTCACTACCTTGACACGATGAACCATTCACAGTAACTTCATGCCTCCTGTTATAAACTCCAAAACTGATACTTAAAATGTGACAAGGCTTTTTCATGTTTTATTTGGCAAAAACGATCTCCTTAAGAGGACTATTCTTTCTGAGGCTTTATATTCTCTACAAGTTCTCTGACACTATTGCCAGGATGCTCTAAAGAGAAAATCAATGCGAGTTGCAGCACTTTTGAAAGAAAGGACACAAAAAAAAAATCCTAAAAATTAAAAGTCATGGGGATTCTTTCACACCAAAATTGTGTAACTGCTTATCTCTGCTTTCCTATACCTGAGACTGGCTACAGATTATTAAAATTACAGATTATGTAAAACTAAACAAGTAACTATTAAACCCCTTTCAATGAGAAGCATTGGAGTTTCTTTTCCCCATACAACACCATCTGCAAAGATTCACATCTACTGCAAATCAAATAAAATTTGATTGTAAGGTAAAACCCTATAATCATGGCACCAAGGGAGTCAGTGGGAATTTTATCTTTGATTTTGCAGGGGTCAGGATCTCACCCATAATGACACTGCTGTAAGAAATGCTGTCAGGTGACTTAATACCAATTTGTAGCGTACTGTCTGTAAGAGATCCTGGCCCAGACAAACTTTAATTTTACAAGGTGAAAACTTTAATTTTACAAGGTGACATGAACATAGGTTAGAGACTATTCATGTTCTTTTCATATATATAATACTGCTGACTTTCCCTTAATTGGAGCAAAGGTCTGATTATCCCCAGAGACACCTCGATGTATTTCTTCAGACCAGACTTTAATCCCCCTGATGATCCATCATTTCTTGGGTCTATTTCACTTGACAAGGTCTTGACCAAAGCCATACTCCAAAACTCTCTAATCAAGAGCATATAATTGATTGCTCATGCACAACTCTAAGACCCATGCTCCTGCCAACGAACCATAGGTCATGGATCTTGGCATCATATTAGAGCTTGATTGCAGCCAAAAAAAACTCAGATCACTTTTCAGATCAACACATAAGCAGATGCACTACTTACACTGCATACACATAATTATCATCTGTTAAATAAAATCCGTCTGACCTTGGCTGTGTGCACAGCACAAATGCGGAAACAATGAGCATAAGTTCATTAATTGCCTTCAGGATAAGGGATTTATTTCTACACTCTTGGTAGAATGTACCCATCCAGGAAAGCAAAGGAGAAATCCCAAATTGTAGCCTTCTCCCTCCTTATTGGAGCTGGATTCTAGCTTCTCTCCCACAGATCACCTCTGGCGCTTGTTTGGTCAAGAATATTTTTAGAAGCAGCAGAATAAATCTTTAAAATAAATGTAACATCTAAGTTCACTTCTGTCTTAGTCCTAAAAATGTTTACTATGGAGTTTAATTCTCATTTTTCACTTCCAGTTTTTCCCACTGTTACACAGAGCTGAGTGAATTTCCTCTTTTAATATCAGTAGATATTGTAAAATGAGATTGAGTCACCCATTAGCAGGAAGAGGAAAAATTATTTGAACATAACTCTGCCTGGTTTTGAGATGTACGCTACATTTGGGGCTGGTTTTTTTTGGTTTTGTTTTAACCAGTAGTTGATGTGATATTAAAAAAGTGCATGCTATTAGTTTACATATGGTCATATAAAAGGTCGTACAAAAGGAACCGTTTTCAAAACTGAGCTTTCACTGTATTACATATAGATGTTGTTAAGTATTTTTCTGTGGTAGTTACACTTTCATTCCCACTCTTCATCTTAATTCTATCCCTAATTATATTGTTGTGAAATGACATGCTTTTCACCTAGTGTGTAATGCACCTTCAACCTGTACAGCTTGACAAAAATAAAACAACTAAGCTATTTTTAAATAGCCAATGCATTACTCTCATACTATCACTGGAAATCCATACTGTGTTTATACTGCTTTAGGGCTTCTGATGACTAATAGTCAAGGCAACTACAGTATACACGATTTAGAAGTGAATTAAGTATAATATTTAGGGCTAACTTCGTGAGGTACTACTGTTACAAGGGGAGACGGTTTGCTGGAAGAATGCAAAATTTCTTCATTCTGTAGTTCTGTTGCAAATTATTTCCCTGTCATCAAGTATAAAAGAAGGTCACTTTAAAAAAAAAAAAAAAAAAAAAAAGAAAAAGAAAAGAAAAAAGAAGAAAAAGAGCAAAAAGTTAGGGTCAAATGATGCTTATCTGATGTCATTTACACTGATTTTACATTTTTACATGAATGAAGCTGCCTTAATTTTTCATTCTTCATGGATCAGAATTGCATTCCCTGTTTTAATGCCACTGTACTACTGCTGAATTTTTTTTCCCCTCCTCTTCATTGTTCTCACTTGCTAATGTCAACTTTCTCCTTTTGTCACATTCTGAGGAAGATGCCAAAGGAAACCATGGTTAGCAAATACAGAAGTCTTCAATGACTGAGCTCCCACCGCTGGGAAAATCAAGGCACTGATATTTAAATACAAATTCCTTCATTTGACAAAGTCAATCTGGCAGTCCTTTACCTGCCAGGATAACTGAACTCCCAGTCTCACAGAAAAAATGAGCCTTTTGGATTGCTGGGGGTTAAACCAAGCTGCCAGGAAAGCCAGGGGAGAGGATCTGACTCCCAGATGCCTCTGCTAGAGAAATTAATCCTGGAGTTTAGCATCTGGATCCTTCAACTGCCAAGCTTGCCCCAGTCGTCTGTTTCATCGCTGGGCCAGATTAAAAAAGAATGATGAGCAGGAGCAGGTTCTGCACGATCAGTGACAAAAAAAAGGAGAAAAAAAAATCAAACCACAAAACAAAAACCACCAAACCCAAAACCCCAGAAAAAAAAAAAAAAATGAATCAAGCGTGTCGTGCCATTGCATGCGCATGCTAATGCACTCTGAAACAATGCCCTGTTTTAAAGCTATGTCAAGAAAAGCCGGTCAGGTCTGTTGGTTTGTTTTTGCAAACAGTGTGGAAGTTAGAGGCAGCAAATTTGTGCAGGTTCAAACTCCCATTAGGGTGCCACCTGTCAAGTTTTTCTTTGAGCACACAGGTTTATAAAATGTATTTTGTTTCAGGGTGAGAGCAATCCTCATCAAGCATTCCACTCTCACACGCACCTCGTACACACTTGTAATGTGATTTCAAAATACAGATGGGCTCCACCTGCTAAACTGAAATCCAGATCTGGACGTAGTTCCCCTTACAAAGTTCAGACGTTATATTCTGGGGATCTGAGCTAGTCTCATCATAGTTTGGAGCCCATCTGCGAAGTTGGATGTGTATTCAGATTCTAAAATCCCTACTTCGTAATTCAGGTCAAGATCCTAACATTTTTATTTGCATAAATGTAGGATGCTCAGGAGCAAATTTTGACAGTTTGCCTATCCATACTTCAAGAAAAAAAAATCCTTTGTAACTCCATTATTTTGGAAACTAGCATTTTCCAAAATTCAGTAAAATTGGTCTTTGTTTTTCCCCTTCTCAAAACAAATTTTGCGAGCTTCAATCATATAATTGGGAGACAAAAAAAAAACCAGGACAAAACATCACTGATCCTCTAGCCATATTGACGGCAGAAATGGAGTGAGAGCCAACGTAACAAAACTTATTTTTAGAGTGGTCCCTCAAAGATAATGGGTACCCTGGTGAGGTCTATCTGATTTAGAGGGAGGAAACATTAATCTATCTCCATAGTTTCAGTAAGACAGCTGGAGTTTTATGCTGCGAGATGATTCTGTGTATGTTGCATTTAAGGAATGCATGCTGTCTTGGTGGTAGGAAATGTGTCTCCTTGAACAGCTACAATCTGCTATAGGGAAGGATAATTTATTTATCTGCATTACAGAGAGGCCAGGGAATGTTGAAGTTGGTGATAGGAAGGAGTGAGCGCTGGGAGAAGTAGCAGGGTGAGAAACCTGTAAATGCTATTCAGCTATTCTTGCTGATTCTGGAGGAGTCAATAAGTAAGTATACATCAGAAATTGGGGTACAATGCTCAGATTAGCCAATACCCTGGTCTCCCACAGACATATCACACGGCAGAGCATGTTACTCAATCTTGTCCAACACAAGTCTATATGCAGACATTGTCTTCAATTTAAGTGGTCATGCCTACTAGCTTAACACCAACATTGTGCCATGTCTGTGTTTGTGTGGCCAGACTGTACCCAGAGTACCCTCTCAGTGTAAGACTTTAGCTGGTGTAAGTTAAGTTTGGAAACACAAGCAAAAAGCAGAAAATTTCTGTTGCAACAACTTCAGACCAAAAAATTCAATTTTTTTATTTACCCCTTACTCAATGAAAAATGCTTTGGTTAACACGGCTAAGACTTTCAAAAGCTTCTGTTTCTAAGGACACAGCTCTTAAGATCATGAAATATAAAGGAATACCATTTTAGAGAGCACCAGAGTCAAGTTGTTTTAAAAATTCGGTTTGCATTTTCTTAAGTAGAAAAGCACATGGTCTGTGTTATCCAAATAGCTACTCATTTTGAAAACACTGGCCCACACTACTGAATCTTGTTGCTTACATATAACATAGCTACGATATATATTTGCTATTGCCACAATGCAGATGAATACAATTACAAATATTTGGAAGAACAAAAGGAAATGTTTCTACATACAGAAAATGTGGTTTATTCAGTTAAAAAAAAAAAAAATCTATTGAGAGTAGAATTCTTTCCACCTATAGAATTTCCTTTTTCCGTGTTTTTTTTTTGTTTTTTCAGAAATTCCTTCTTTTCAGATTCTTAGGGAAAAAAACAAAACACAACATATCATAGAATCATAGAATTGTTAGGGTTGGAAGGGACCTTAAAGATCATCTAGTTCCAACCCCCCTGCCACGGGCAGGGACACCTCGCACTAGATCAGAGCCCCATCCAGCCTGGCCTTAAAAACTTCCAGGGATGGGGCATCCACCACCTCTCTGGGCAACTTGTTCCAGTGTCTCACCACCCTCATGGTGAAGAACTTCTTCCTAACATCCAGTCTGAATCGACCCATCTCTGGTTTTAATCCATTCCGTCTAGTCCTACCATTACCTGACATCCTAAAAAGTGCCTCATCAGCTTTCTTGTAGGCCCCCTTAAGGTACTGGTAGGCCACTATAAGGTCTCCTCGGAGCCTTCTTTTCTCCAGGCTGAACAACCCCAACTCTCTCAGTCTGTCCTCATAGGTGAGGTGCTCCAGCCTTCTGATCATCCTCGTGGCCCTTCTCTGGACATGTTCCAGCACATCCATATCTCTCTTGTAGTAGGGGCTCCAGAACTGGACACAATGCTCCAGAACTGGATGCAGTACTCCTGGTGGGGTCTCACGAGAGTGGAGTAGAGGGGGAAAACCACCTCCTCTGACCTGCTGGCCACGTTTCTCCTGATGAAGCCCAGGATACGATTGGCTTTCTGGGCTGCAAGTGCACACTGACGGCTCATGTTGAGCCTCTCGTCCACCAGCACCCCCAAGTCCTTTTCTTCAGGGCTGCTCTTAAGCCAGTCACTGCCCAGCCTATGTCGGTACTTGGGATTGCCCCGACCCAGATGGAGGACCTTGCACTTGGTCTTGTCGAACTTCATGAGGTTGGCATGGCCCCACCTCTCCAGCCTGTCAAGGTCCCTCTGGACGGCATCCCTTCCCTCCAGTGTGTCAGCCACCCCACACAGCTTAGTGTTGTCAGCAAACTTGCTGAGGGTGCACTCTATGCCACTGTTCATGTCACTGATGAAGATGTTAAATAAGACCGGTCCCAGTACTGATCCTTGAAGGACTCCACTCGTCACAGACCTCCACTTGGGCATGGACCCATTGACAGCTACTCTTTGCGTGTGGCCATCAAGCCAGTTCTTTATCCACTGAATTGTCAGTCCATCAAACCCATATTTTATCAGCTTGGAGACCAGGATGTCATGTGGGACAGTGTCAAAATCTTTGCTCAGGTCCAGGTAGATGATGTCAGTTGCTCTCCCGTTATCTATTGATGTTGTGACCTTCTCAGAGAAGGCCACCAGGTTTGTCAGGCACGATTTGCCCTTGGTGAAGCCATGTTAATTGTACCCAATCACCTCTTTGTTATTCTTCTGCCTCAGCAGTGCCTCCAGGAGGATCTTCTCCATAACCTTACCAGGCACGGAGGTGAAACTGACTGACCTATAGTTCCCTGGTTCCTCCTTCTTTCCCTTTTTGAAAATGGGGATTATGTTTCCCCTTTTCCTGTCAGTGGGGACCTCACCAGACTGCCATGACTTTTGGAATATAACAGAGAGTGCTTTAGCAACCTCATTCGCCAGTTCCTTCAGTACCCATGGGTGTATCCTATTGGGTCCCATGGACTTGTTCACTTTCAGGTTCATCAGATGGTCACAAACCTGATCTTCACTTACGATGGGCAGTTCTTTCCAACCTCTGCCATTATCTTCTGTGACTCCAGGAGTGTGGCTGGAGCCCTTGCCAGTGAAAACTGAGGAAAAGAAGTCGTTGAGAACCTCAGCCTTCTCCATCACTTGTCACCAGTTCTCCCACTTCCTTTCTGAGGAAGTTTTCTTCTTACCATTAATGTACCTGTAGAAATTTTTGCTGTTTCCCTTGATCTCCTTGGCTAGATTTAATTCTAACTGAGCTTTAGCTTTTCTCACCAGGTCTCTTGCTGCTCAGACAGCTTCCTTATATGGCCCCCATTCCAGCTGTCCTTTCTTCCATTCCTTATAAAGTTTCGTTTTGTGTGACAGTGTGTCCAGGAGTTCCCTGTTCATCCAGGCAGGTCTCCTAGCATTCTTTCCTGCCTTCCTCTTTGTCAGTATAGTTTGCTCCTGGGCACGGAGAAGGCGATCCTTGAATACTGATCAGCTGTCCTGGGCCCACCTTCCCTCTAGAGCTTTGTCCCATGGCCAGCAGATCCCTGAAGCGATCAAAGTCTGCATGTCTAAAGTCCAGGGTCGTAAGCTTGGAATACATCCTCCTAGTTGTCCTGAGGATCTTAAATTCTATCGCTTCAGTATCTTCGCTGAAGATATCTTCTTCAGATATCGCTGAAGTATCTTCTTCAGTCCTCTTTCACAAATAGAAACGTAAGAAAATTTCTCTATTATTTTATGGCAAAAATAAAAAAATGTGTGTGCCATAGGACAAATTTGGGCTCTAAGCTCAGTTATTTTCCACAAACAATCAGAAGTAAAGCAAATTAAAATCACTAGATTTGTAGATAAATGTGTGAGCTGTTGTAACAAAAGGGATATTTATGTTATCTATTTGTTATTATTTACTATGTGAGCATTATGATGTTTGTTAAAAATTGAAGTAGCTGGGGCTAAGTGAGGAAGTTTTCCCTTGTGCCTTGTTATGCCTGTTTTACTCTGGACCAGATTGACTCCTGCCCCAGAAGACTTGGCCTTTTCTCAGGAGCAACTGAGTAAGTTCCACTGGAAGAAATATCTGAAATACATGGTGAAGCAGGCAGAGAAAAACACAGAAAATGGGGAATTTTAAATATAAATGGAGCCAAGAGACTTATAAGAAAAACAAGGAACTTTCTCACAGCAGAAGTGAACAAGGGGGATCCAGACTGTATAGAAATTGCTGAACTAAAGAGTTGCTGGATGACAAGCAAGACCCTTTTTCCTAGTTTGAGTTTTTTTGTTTTTTTTTTTTTTATATTTCTGAAAAAGAAAAACAGTTTTAAATATTGAAAGATATAAAGCTTGCATTTGTTATCTTTTAGTATTCTCTCATTAAAGAAAGAATGGAGCAATTCCACTCCATGGCCTTGGCTACCTGGGGTCCAATCCCAACACTTTTACAAGCTCTTTGTCTAGCTCCTTAAAGCAAGCTCAAAATTAATTTAGGTTATCTGACTGTCGACTGGGAAAAAAAAAAAAAAAACAAAAACAAAAAAAAAACCACAAAAAACGCTAACCAGAAATTATCCACTAAAGGAAGAGATGTAAAAACTAAGTTGATAATATGGAATACCTTGAAGATAAAAAGTAAATGGAACAAACTACAGCTGGTACTAATTCTAGAATTTTGATTGGGAAATCATAAATATGGATATGTATTGTTGAATCATACAATTTAAATCAGGTAATGAAATTTATTAGCTGATGAGAAATGTTGAAGAGGTGGCAGAAAAACTCTCAGAATAGAACCTGTTTCCTAATCAGATCAGAAACACATATTCTATCAAGCAGAGGAGTCAAACTGTAATTCAATAACTTTAAATACACAAACTAGATATTATGAATCACCCTTGCGAAACAAGGGGGGCATAGTCTACTTCTACAAGATATTGTGTGGGTAATCTTTTCCATACCACTTCTTTTGTGTCATAAGCCATGTTATCGAGGACCAGATGCAATAAAAGACTTAGGTGCCTATCTAACTTAAATACACAGTAACATTCAATTTTAGGCCTGATTCCTAAAATTAAATACGAATCTCAGAGCTAAGTAAGCACACGTAACTTGTGTGCAAGTCATGAAGAGCATCTCAGAAGGGTAATGAAAAAAAACTCGATACAATGAACAAGAAGCCAAAAAGAAGAGGAATGCTGATCACTGAACTTGCCTGTAATTAGGCACCCCTCGTCATCTTAGATGCAGGTCTCAGATTCTCCTCTTGGCCCAGACTGCAGTTATTGTTCTTTCAAAGAATGAGATATCCTGGGCAGGGCTTAAGGTACGTTTATATTTTGGAAGAAGAAACAGTGCTTGTCATGAGAAAAACATGGTGTTAAGCTCTCCTGAACCCTAAGGAATTCTCTTTTCTTCATTCAGAATTGTTTGTTGCCCAATGCTTATTCTATATGAAATACAGAAACAAAAGCTGGCAGACAAGAACGTATGACAATCCGCTAGTAGGGGACTGCTTCAATAACTGGAATATGGAGCTATTCTACCTTAGAATGCTCTTCCCAATCCTGTGCATTTCCTCGGTTCTACAGCATTACAGTGGTACAGCATCGGCAAGAACATGGATCCATATCTCCACATAACCCCACTTGACTCACCCTTTGCTGCATACGCTGTAAATTGAGTTTGCAGGTGGCACTCCTGGCAGGTGGCAATGCTGGGTTTCATCTCCTTTGTGCTAAAAAATCATAACAAATAAGATCTATTTCTCCAGGGATTGCCCTACCTACCAGGGGAGACACAAGTGAGCAGGGAAGGAAAAAACTTATTCCAGTCAGACTTTAAAAAGAAAGCAGATTCAACAGCATTTTATTATAGGCTTAATTCAACTTGTTTGAGCTCCTACTTTCTAGATCTCAATAAGGTGTAGGTGGGTGCTCTTATCCTGAGTAGTTCTGGGTATGCACAAAAAGAACTAAGGACAATAAGGAAGTTTCAGGCTGGTCACGAACATTGAATTTTAACCATTTTTACATATAGGCAGATACTAAGCAAAGATTTCCATATATGGTAATACTGGCTGTACTGTACATTTGCACTGCTCAGAGGAGAGCAGGTCCACAGGAAGGCTAATGCATATTCCTTGGCAAACACTCCGTACAGTTTAAATTTATTACACTCTATACAACTTAAAATTAGTCCTAAAATACCTATTGATCAGTTTCATACATATTCAAAGTGACTTGCAGCATGTGGTATTCAGTTCTTCCACAAAATAGCCCATGTTCGCCATACGGCATTACCCCAAGGACCTTTTTGAATACATGTATAAAACAGACTTGAAAGTGGCAAATTCAGGGCCATGCCACACCTGGCCCATCAGTGCTACAAGAAGAGGAATGAAATGGCAAGACCCACACTTAAGTCGCAATACATATATTTTTTGAGGCTTTCTGAGTCTTGTTCTAGGTGTCTAGTACACCTTGAAACTGACCTTTGAAGACTAATTTTGAAAGGTACTCACATACAAAAAAAAAAATAAAATTCTGTAGCTAAACAACCATTTACAATCTCTAATTACATATAAGCAAAAGTAGGTCCTTACTTTCATACCCTAGTGGCATCAAAGCCTTACTTGAAAATGCCAAATGAAATCAAGAGTTCCTTTTTATTTTATTTTATTTAGTGAAATCAGCAAAATTGGCCTACTGTTAATTTGATAAAAACAGGTTAATTGTGAAATTGCCTACTCTTCAACATGAAGTCAATTTACACAGACCAACAGGAAGGATGAAGAAATTTTAAAATATCATTTAAATGAAACAAATGCAGTATAAGTAGATGCACATTCTGCAGGGTAAGAGGTATGTATTCAGAAAAAGCAATATTACTGACATTACTAAAATAGGTAAAAATAAATTATGCTGAAAAAGTAAAGGAGATGCGGAGCCTGTTTAGTTACATTCTGAAGCTCTTATTATAAATAAAATATATTTTAAAATACCTCTACAAATTAATCGCAAAACTGGTGAAAGCGTGAAAGTCCATTTAATAAAACTCTGCCAATAGTCATCTGGAATCTTCCTGTGTGTATGAAATCTGTTAATGTAGAAGACCTGTGCCTGCTGAATCTCATCCCAGGTGGTCACTTGCATCCCTCAGAAATAACCTGTTCTGATAGTAGTTTATCCCTTTTCTGTATGTTTTGGCTATCATTTGTGTCAAACAATAGGGAACTGGGTCTTGTACCTTCATCAGCTACAGGTCATAACCCTTTTTCATTCAAGTGAAACTATTAGTAAGATTCATGAACTGCATAGTGTAGAAATAAATCTTGTGAATTCATCAGTCCAACAATAGTAAGGTTTTGATGACAACAACTAAGGCCTTGTTTTGCCTAAGAGGAAAATAATAGTTTTATAAGCGGTAATGAGAAGAGAGAGGGATGATTCATTCTGGGATCCTTAGAAAGAAATGAAAAAGAATTATATTTCACCAGAGAAGTGAATCGTCCACCTCCATGTGGTTACTAAGTTAAAAAAGGGAAAGAGTAGGAAAAAGTATTTTGGACAGAGGAATATCAGTGCAAACCGAAAATGACAGATCACTGAGTCTTATGGAATGTTTTTGAAGAACCTGCCCAAAATAATATTGAGGTAGAATCATAGATGTCATCATCTAAAGAAATTAGGAAATAAGCTTTGAATTTAATTACATATATGTGTATGTCTATATAGAATCATACAATCATAGAATTGCCTAGGTTGGAAGGGACCTTTCAGATCATGGAGTCCAACCATCAACCTAACACTGACAAAAACCATCACTAAACCATATCTCTTAGCATTACGTCTACCCGTCTTTTAAATAACTCCAGGGATGGTGACTCAACCACTTCCTTTGGCAGCCTGTTCCAATGCTTGACAACCCTTTTGGTGAAGAAATTTTTCCTAATATCCAACCTAAATCTCCCCTGGTGTAACTTGAGGCGCTTTCCTCTTGTCCTGTCACCTGTTACTTGGGAGAAGAGACCGACCCCCACCACTCTACAACCTCCTTTCAGGTAGTTGTAGAGAGTGTCAAGGTCTCCCCTCAGCCTCCTTTTTGCCTTTTCTGTAGGCTAAACAACCCCAGCTCTCTCAATATATAAATTCAAGATACATTAAAAAAAAAAAAAAAAAAAAAAATAAAAAAAAAAAACATAGATATATCTGCCTTATTCCTTAGGCAATTCAAATTTAAAAAAAAATCAAAATAGGTGAGTAAATACAACTATGTTACTTAAGCTGTTACCTACCTCATTTGCCAGGAGTTAAATAGAAATGGTCTTCAACAGCAGTAGCAGCAGCCAAACTGTGTTTTAACTTTGAAGCAACCAGATGAGCAACCCACTGAATTAGCCCTGGGAGTCTCAGAAGTCACAAGCACTGTTCCAGGTGGATTCATGCACTGCTGCTTTATAAAACAGCAGAGGTACAAATGGAATAGAAAGGACTATTCCTACACGTATATGGATCAACAGTCATTTTAGGAACCATTTTGAACTGCGTTGTTAGGTCCCTTCTGTATTTTAAACTAGGATAGGTCTGTTAATCCAATTCACTTATTTCATCTGCAGTATGCAGGCATCAAAATGAAGAAAACCAGTAATGAGACAGGCAACTATTTCCAAAATTCTTCTGGGATCTCACATATCTATTTACTCCTCTTCCTGTTCCCTCTTCTGAACAATCACTGTCATTGTATTTGTCTTTACTCTTCTCCATCAATGCTTCTACTGCCTTCGGCAAACTCCTTGTTACCCTCTGGAGTTATACTGTTACTGTTGAGGACAAGGCAATAACTTCCACTCATTTTAATGGTCCAATGCCAAGGCCTAACTTACTAACTTTTAATCTTTGTCTGAGTTTCTCTATCTTTGTTTTTCCAATTTTTTCACCTCTTTCAATTACCTTATGATTGCATACTCTGCCTCCATTAGAAAATCTCTGCTGCTGCTGCTGTATTTCAGTTATAAACTGTAGCATTTATATTATTTAATTATGTGAAGAGTTCTGGGAAATAGGATAATGAAAGGCATTATAAAAAGCAAATGTACATTGTATTGTAATTTGGTTTGGTTACTTCAGTGTGTTTATATATTTCAAGACTTTCTTCCCTAATAGTTAAATTCATTTATGTCACAGATGTTTGGTTATTGGTCTCCTGCCTCTTCTTAGAGGTACTGTAATTGAGCACCTGCGTGTGGGGACAGAGGGAATTGGGGGTTCTTGATTAATTTTCTCCAGCTATAAATTATTTATTGTCTTGTACCATTCTTCTATCATCCTCTTTGGGACTCTTTTAAACTGTCAGAGATACCTATTTACTTTTAATTGATTACTACTCTGTGCTCAATGAGTTTTCCTAGGTGACAAACACAGAAGAAATATTAAAACTAGCCGTATCTAACTACAATAGGAAGGAGCGGTAATAGCACAAATTATTGATAACAGTGGAGTCTAATCTTTTAAATTATTGAATTCCAGGTAGGAAAATCACATTAGCCTCAATGAATGACTAGTGAATTTAAACTTCCTGAGCAACCTGCTGTAGCTGACCCTGTTTGAGCACAGGGATGGACTACTTGAACTCTAGAGGTCCCTTCCCACCTCAGCAATTCTGTGATTCTGTGACAGAGCTAACTAAGCATCAAGTTATCTTTTTGATAGAAAATTAGGAAAGTGGATTTGACTCCTTACAATTCCCTGCACAAACTTGTGCAAATCCTACTACTTCTCCAACCTGTTTCTCTGCATGTAAAATGAACCTAATGTTACTTGTCTTCTTCAGTGTGGCACTTGCATGTATGCTTAAAAAAAAATAAATTACATTTTGACTGCATTTTATATTAATATTGTAACTGTCTCTGTTTTAACATAATTTGTCTTCTGAATCTGCCAAGCATTTATCACACAAAGATTAATGGGACATTGAAAAAAATTGCCAGCTCTTCAGATGTTAATTTCGTCATTCTGGCTCACGAAAAGCCCTTTTATAAGAGGTGAAAAAAAAAAATTGTTATCTTGTCACAGGAAAATATTGCCCACAATGTCATGTGGAAAAACACTCTACCTGACAATATCTGGAGAATAGCAGTAGCGGTTACCTCATGGTAGCAGAATCATTATAATGTACCCAATAAATAGAAGGTCAAAGGTATGGTGCCAGAGAAGTCAGGAAAATAATAACAACATTTGTAGGAGCCAATGGAACTGTTAGCAGCGTAATATCCAGGTTCAATATCTGTCTGCAGACTCAATACACTTATAAATGGATGACTGTGAGCCAACATCATCTGTGCAAAACATCAAGGTACAGACAACTCATATTGAAACTGACTACTTAAGTGACTTTAAAAAATATCGTAGGGAGGCATGACAGAATTTATAACAATCTTCAGCAAAATTTTAGATATATCAAGAGTGGGATTTTTTTAAAGTATTCAAATGACATGGGAGTACAACTCAACATAGCTACAATTTACTATATTGAAATTACCAGAGGTAAGACAAACATCACAGTTCACCATATCATCTCTGTCTGAAACCCTGGACTCTACTTCCTGAAAAAATGTTCTTATTGGAAAGGAAACTTAAAATGAGGATGCATATGTTTGCCTTCAAAATGTTTATTTATATAGCCCAGAAGGACAACACACTCACAATACACATTGTCATACAGAATGTGTACAAACCTTATCAGCAGGGATACACAGCTATACCATCCCATTAGGTTTTGGTGGGGAAAAAAAAAAAGATGATACATAACGTACTGCTATATCTAAAGCTCCTGTCACAGTGCTGCTGGTGTTCTGTTGCTCAGCTTTGATCAAATTACTTTACACTCATATTTTACACATGTGATGAGAGATCCACAAAAAGATAATTGAACTTTTCTTTTCTGGACAGTCAAATAAATCCTTGTGCTCCCTCTGCACTTACTACCTGCATATACTTGAAATGGGCTATTGTAGTCAAAAGAAGACACTGGAAAGTAAACTATGTAGTCCCTTCTCTATATTAATGTCACATGGCATTAGCACCCTTTGCTGAAGCCTATAGACAAAGAACACACAATGGAACACAAAATCTGCAATAAGCATCTTAAATTACTTATCCTGATTATTTATTTAATAATCTATTTAGTTTTGTGTATTATTGACTCCTTTCACAAAGCGTAAAGATTATTTAGCAGAACATATTTTCACATGTTTTGCATGAGCATAGGTATTTGCATTTACCCTTGAATTTAAAGATATCTGCAATGGTATTTGTTCACCCCAATGTATACTCACCCTCCTTTCAGAACAGGACTCTTTCAGAGAGGATTGACTCTTAATTCCATCAGTATTTCTATATTCAAACACAATTACCCCAAAAATCAAATCATCATAACAGATTACCCGTGTATACATTGAAATTCTTTAAAGGAAGAATAGGAAGATTCACTCATTTAAATACAATGCATGAAAGACTGGGGTTTTCATTTCCTAAGCAAGTATATTGATAGTATTTTAACTAAGCCATCATCTTTATTGCACTTCTACAAAGACCTTATCATAAACCAGCGGTGCTCGAGGCATACTAAAATTGTAAGGATTTTCTCTCTCAAAGAATTAACACGATGCCCCTCTGGCACTGTTTAGAAATTCTTCATTTGCTCCACAAACATTAAAATGCTGGCAGAGCATAAGTGTAAGAGAGAACACCAAATTAGCGTTATTTAACAACATTGAAATTCAGCCTAATTTTTATAAATGATTTCTTGAAGGTTACTACCATCTAAGACAATTAATAATAGAAAATAAAAGGACAGGAAGTTTTCAAAATTAAAACCAAAATTACAAACACTGTAAATATTTGTGCTTTAGCACCATGTCTCAATTACTTTTGATTAGCAATGGCAATGCTATTAACCCTCCTAAAGGAGTTACAAATCCTGGTGATCAGCCCTGTCTTTTCCTCTCTTTCATTTTCCTATTAGTGTGTTGTAGCTGGATATCATGAGTACTCTTACACCAAGCCATTGTGTTTTAGTCAATTTTGTATTAAAAGCATGTTATTTTTCTTCTTATTCAGGACATTTTCAGTAATTTCAGACCCATCCTTAGAATGCAGGTCAGAAGGCAGGTTGCATTCTCTCTAGAAATTTGATCAAAGGGTACTGAGCTCTTGTTCCAGCTGACTCCTGGGGGTCACGTACTCCTAGGGATGGTCACACACCATTTCAACAGGTACTAGTATCCAGAAGTACTGGATCTAGAGTGTATCTCAAAGGGACAGCACTTTGTGCAGATGGGAGCAAGAAACTCTGCTGAGGACAGCGTACACATGCTCAGCAGCAATAGGCACACCACAAAGCAGAGTCCCCAGTACGCACTGGAGCAACTATTCCAGCTCAATGGGGACCTCAGCCCTGTTGGAGCTCCTGAGGAGGGATGCAGTTCTGCAGATCTGGGGCCACAGAGCCAGAGAGTTCTGACACAGTTCTGCAGAGAGGCCTGGGGCCTCTCACTGATTCTGGGATCATAGAATCATAGAATCATAGAATCTTCATGGTTGGAAAGGACCTTTGAGATCATCAAGTCCAACCATACACACACAAAAAGCAAACAAACAAACAAACAAAAGAAACCAAACAGAAAAACCCCAACCCCTACAATCTCTGTCACTAGAGCATGCCCTGAAGTGCCAAATCTAGACGTTTCTTAAATACCTCTAGGGATGGTGACTCAACTGCCTCCCTGGGCAGGCTGTTCCAGTGCCTGACCACTCTTTCAGGAAAGTAATTCTTCCTAATGTCTAATCTAAACCTCCCCTTCAGACCATTTCCTCTGGTCCTGTCATTATTCACCTGGGAGAAGAGGCCAACACGCACCTCTCTACAACCTCCTTTCAGGTAGTTGTAGAGGGCAATGAGGTCTCCCCTCAGCCTCCTTTTCTCCAAACTAAACGTGCCCATGATGGGCTTCTTACCTGCAGGACATGAGTACAGGGAAGTGTTTGTGTCACTAAGTAAAAGAGCTGTGGGAGGATGTCAGCAGGCTGCGCAGCATCAGGGATGATGATAAAGTGATTGAACAGATCTTCTCTGGGACCCTGCAGGATGCAAGAGCCTGAGGCCCCAGCCACACTGAAAGAAGGGCAAGAAGGGTCTGCGCTTATTGTCTTGGGAAATGGAGACTCCTAGGATGGCAAAGGGTGGAAGCTCATAATTTTTGGCAGAAAGTTTTCAGTAGGATGGCTCCTGCTCCACTACAGAATAGGGTCAGTGCCCTGGTAGCGGACAGGAGGCGGGGACCTGTGTCCAGCTGTGTCCAGCTTCTTTGACAATCACAGACTGCTAGGAAGAGATAGGAACCACGTGACTACCTGGGGAAGAAGCAACTTCACCAACCGGTCAGTCAACCTTATGAGAAGACCTTTAAAGTAGGAATGACAGAGGAGGGAGATGATAACACACAATCTTCTGAAGGTGGATTGGAATGGCAAGCAAAGGGTACCAGATCATGTGAACGGGAGAGACCTTATAATCAACAATGCTGGGCTGAAATGGGCCAATGTTAAGCATATGCACTTAAATAAGGAAGTGCCTACAGGACTGCACCATATGGAAAGCTCTTTTCTGGGAAATCAGCAAGACTGGATGCCCATCTGAAGTGCTTTTACACTAAGGCAGAAAGCGCAGGGAACAAAGAAGAGGAATTAGAGGTTTGTGTGCAGTTGCTGGGCTATGATGTTATGGGATCTCCAAGACCAGTGCAAAAGTCTAGAGCAAGGGATATTTATCCTCAGTGACGGAAGATCAGACTAGGGAACATTTAAACAAACAGGACATACACAAGTCCATGGGGTCTAATAGAATCATAGAATGGTTTGGGTTGGAAGGGACCTTGAAAGATTATCTAGTCCAAGCCCCCTGCCACAGGCAGGGACATCTTTTATTAGATAAGGTTGCTCAAAACCCCATCCAACCTGAGTTTGAAATTTTCTAATGATGGGGCATCCACATCTCTCAGCAACTTGTTCCAGTGTTTCACCATGCTCCCCATAAAAAATTTCTTCTTGTGTACAATCTAAATCTATGCTTTTTCAGTTTAAAACTGTTGCCCCTTGTCCTGTCACTACAAGAATTCTCTCTCCATCTTTCTTATAAGCCTCCTTTATATATTGAGAGACCGCAGTAAGGTGTCCCTGGAGTCTTCTCTTCTCCAGGCTGAACAACTCCAACTCTCTCAGCCTGCTTTCATAGGACAGGTGTTACATGTCTCTGAAAATTTTTGTGGTCCTCCTCTGGACCTGCTCTAACAGGTCCATGTCTTTCTTGTGCTGAGGACCCCAGAGCTGGACGCAGTACTCCAGATGGGGTCTTGTGAGAGCAGAGTAGATGGGGAAAATCACCTCCTTCAACCTGCTGGCCACACTTCTTTTGGTGCAGCCCAAGACACAGTTGGCTTTCTAGGCTGCAAGCACACATTGCCAGCTCACAACCAATTTTTCACCCACCCGTATCCCCACATCCTTCTCCATAGGGCTGCTTTCAATCAATTCATCCCCTGGTCTGTACAGGTACTTGTGATTGTCCTCACGCAGGTGCGGGACCTTGCACTTGGCCTTTTAGAACTTCATGAGGTTCACATGGGTCCACTCCTCAAGTCTGTCAAGATCCTTCTGGATGCCACCTCTTCCCTTTAGTGTATGAACTGCACTTCTCAGCTTGGTGACATCCCCAAACTTGCTGAGGTTGCACTCAATCCCACTGTGTATGTCATTGATGAAGATATTAAATAGTATTAATCCCAGTGCAGACTCTTGAGGGACACCGCTCATTGCTGGTTTCCACTTGGACATTGAGCAGTTGACTGCAACTCTTTGCATGTGGCCATACAGACAATTCTTTATCCATCTGACAGTTCATCCACCAAACTCGTATCTCCAATTTAGCAGCAAGAGTGTTATGGAGACCATATCAAAGGTCTTACAGAAGTCCAGGTAGATGACATCTGTAGATCTTCTCTTGTCCACAGATGTATTCACTTCACAGTAGAAGGCCGCTAAATTAGTCAGACACAGTTTGCCCTTGGTGAAGCCACAGTGGTTGTTTTCCATATGTTTTGATATAACTTCCAGGAGGTTCTGTTCCACAACCTTACTGGGCACTGAGGTGAGGCTGATTGGTCATCAATTCACAGTGTCCTCCTTTTTACCCTTTTAGAAAACGGGTGTGATGTTCCCTTTTTTCCAGTCACTGGGATCTTTGCCTTTGTAGGATGCATCCACAAATGACAAGGAAGCTGTCTGATGTCACGGTGAAGCCAATCTCAATTACTTTTGAAAGGTCATGGTGATCAAGGGACGTTCCTGAGGGACTAGAAGAAAGCAAATGTCACCCCTGCCTTCAAGAAAGGCAAGAAGTAGGATCCGGAGAACTACAGTTCAGTTAGCCGCACCTCAGGCCCAGAGAAGGCGATGGAGCAAATAACCCTGGAAACCTTTTCCAAACACATAAAAGGAAAGAAGAAGATTGGTGTAGTCAGCATGGATTTACAAAGGGGAAATCATGCCTGATCAACTTTGTATCCTTGCACAACAAAATGACTAGCTCAGTGGATGAGGGCAGAGAAGTGGCTGTTGCTTGTTTTGACTTTCATAAGGCTTTCAAGACTGCCTCCCAAAACATTCTCCTAGACAAACTGAGGAAGTATGGATGAAATAAGTGGAAAGTAGTGTGGATTGAAAACTGGCTGAACTGTTGGGCTCAGATGGCTATGACCAGTGACATGAAGTCCAGCTGCAAGCCATCCTGCAGCACGTCCCTAGCTCAATGAAATTTGTATGCCTGAGACACCAGCATGATTATGATAATTTCTAATCACAAGTGTTTCAAACAGAAGAGTCTCCAAGATCCCTTCAGAAAGAAAAGCACTAGTGCCAAGCAACCATCCATTCAGAGCAGTGTAGCTATTTATCTACAATATTTCTCAGACAGTCCTTCGAGCACGTTTTTTTTTCAGTTAAAGCTATTTTCCTAAAAGTACATAAAAATGAAACTTATCTAGAGAGACAGGCATCAGCCTCAGTCTTAATATTTGCCAGGAATCATTTTGAAAATAAATGTCATTAGAGAGTTCATGTATTTAGAAGTGAGCTTTAACCTCATCTTTTTTATTTGGTTTATCACAAATGAGATCTATCTATTATGCTACCCTCAACAGTGTAAATACATGGTTAGTTGCAGGAGTTTACACCTACACATAGCTTTCATACATCCTTAAGACCTTCAAATTAAAATAAATTTTAATTGTGAATTATAGATGGGCAAATAAAACAAATCAAAGGCAAGTGTCCTAGAACTTTCAAGAAAAACAAGGAAGAGTGCATTCTTATGAATAATGCAGTTCATTTAAACGTTTTAATTTTTTTAAGTTATGTCAAAAAAATGAGCCAAATGCAATCATAGGTAAACTCAAGGCAAAGGACAAGAAGGGTAATACAGCTGAGATGCTAAGTTGATCAGATCCTAAAGACAGATGGAAAGGAGGAGGAAAGACAGAAAAACAAAATAGGAAGATGATCTGCATGGGGATTCTGCGAACTAACGGTGTAGAACAGCGAGCCTAGCAGCTCTGGGCCACCATTTCTGAGCTCGGCTCATTGTCATTCTTCATTAAGAGATTCTGAGATCTGATTTTCTGCTGCAAGTAATTGCCACATATTTCCAAAATTATACCAGCCAGTGCTAATTCTCTCTGTGGTGAAGGTAACTATTGCCCTTGAGCATGGAATGCTCTGGGAAATGAGTTATCCTTCTAATGCTCAGAAGAGGGGATATGACGCTAGTACAGGAACAGACACTGGCGTGTGCTGCAGTCATGGGTAATGCTTCATTTACTTCAATAGCTCTCTTTTTCCCTCTCTCTCCTTCCAAACTCCTTCCCAGTTACTCGTTATTGCTGCACTGAGGTGAATTAGTGGTGCATTAAAAAGAAGGGGGAAATGGCATAATAAAAGAAGATCTAGAATGCAAAAATGTGTGAGAAACATACTGCAGTGAAAAATAAAATTGCTAAATTAATAAATAAAAAGATGAATCTATAATATTACCACTTACTCTTCAGCAACACCTATGACTTAAGAGTACTAGCACCACATAGCACAGTCTTTGTTTCAAATGAATAATTTAATTAATTACTAATAAAAAATAATGTATTGAAACCCTATATGCTTACAAATAGATGAAGATAGGGAAATTAAAAAATATTGTTTAACATAACACAAATTAAAGTTTACATTTATACAATACTTTCATATAAATGATTGCATTTATATAATACCTGCTTTGTTTCAGGTAGAATAGGCACAGGAGCAAAAACTGAATACACAGTGTAATTCTTAGCCCTGGGATCGATTTCTTCAAACTGTCTTTTCATTTTTTCACATATAATTAGCAATAAATTCATTGAATTTGGAGTTACAATTAGGCACACCTTGCGATATATGAAGAATCCCCTCCATTGCGATAGACAACATATTTATGAATTTTTTTTTTTTTTGCATTTATTAAATGTTGAACAATGATTATACCTAGTGCTTTGTTCTAGAGCAAACCATGTGATTCAGCTCAGAGTAGTCTCAGTCACTGGCAAGTTGATTTCTTTAACACAAAGTATGACTTCATGTATGCACCAAATGTGCCCACATGTCAGGACGGACAAAAGTGTGTGAACTGGTGGCTGGTCCTTTGGACTGCTGTGAGTTATACACATAGCAGGGATGTTCAGTCTAGGAAATCATGATAAATCCAATGCAAAGCTAAAACTCCAGACTTCATGTACGGCAGACATAAATGCCAACATGACCTGCTTTGCTCTGCTGATACTTCCCCATTGGACTGGACTACTTATTAATGTAAATGTAGCCAATAACTTCTGGCACTTCACATTCAAACTCTTGCCCTTGGTGGGTGTTATATAACCATAACAGGGACTTCTCCACACTAAAACTCTTTCTGTCCACAAATTACCCTTTTTTTTCTTTCTTCTTCTTCTTCTTTCTTTTTTTCCTACAAATCAACTGTTCAGCATCTCAGGTACACTTTAGAATTTATCTCTGCAGGAACACATCAGTTGATTTTATGTGGCAGCAGGTGCTCAACTCCTTACAATCCTGTGAATGACACAATGTCCACCTCACTGTATCTTCTTTGATCCAAGCTGGTTTTGACCAGTCTCAAGCCTCAGTCTGTAGAAGGAGGTACAGGTGTCCATTTTTTATACTTAGTGGTAGTTCAGTAAGTTCATTCCTTAATTTTAACTCAACATCCATGACGACAGACCCCGTTGGTGTGGGGGAATCAGAGAACCCATGCAGCAAGAAAAGTGCAGTACACTGCGGAGGACTATTGTTTAGACAGCTTTGGAAAACTAAACTTTGTTTTCCTTGCTCTATTAAATCTCCTACAACTATCAGGCTGAATTTGTCATGTCTTTATACTTCTTCCTAATCTTCTTTGACACAATTCTCTTTGTCTTCATATGTACCCACTGTAATTCCCCCATCCTTGCTCATATTGTCACCAACAGGTGGACAAATCGAGTAAACCTAAGAAACATGTTCACTGTAGCAGAAAACAAAGGCATTCACATCAAAAAAGAAAAGCAGAGAAGAAAAAAATGTACATTGACTCAGTTTCATTAATGCACTGAGCCTTAAGTTGAGATTTCATGAGGTAAATGGCCCAAATCAGGCTACAAAGACATTTGAAAATGCATATATATCTTAAGGCTCTATATGGCATTTGGCTTTAAAACAATTATTGGAGAATTCAATTAATTTTGCAGGGTACTTTATGCTGATCTGTAGATGTCATAAAAGAGAACTTCAGGCAAAAATAGTGCTGTCTTTTGGCATGAACATTGCAAAGCAAAGCAACTCTCCTGGGACTATCTATACAGCTAACATTTTCTGTAGCAGCTTGGGGGACTGGAGGGGACGCGTCGGAGGGAGGGAGGGTGCTGTCAGCACTGAACACCTCTCAGCTTTGCAGTTACCTTTGAGTAATGACTCTTGAGTAGCCATCTCAGGGCGGCATCCTTCAGCATAAAGACAGCTTGTACATCATCAGCATGAAGAAACAGAAAACTCTGTCGGTGCAGTGACAAACAAGTTGAAACCAACTAAATTGTCATGAATGCTTTTCAACTCAGTGTTGCAATTTGCTGCATTAGGCAAAGTAAATTAGCTTTATATAAAATTCCTTCCTGTATGATCTTAGACTAAGATCTGCACAACACAGCTCTATTCAAATAATCTGGAAAGAGAGATAGCCGAAACAAACAAGGCTGATACTTTTAAATGACTCTGGTTTGTTCCATTCCATCAGTGAATGCGGTGGAGAGGCAGGGCATCTGAGATCACAAATTAGAGATATTCTTAAACCTCATTTGTTGTCACTGGGTAGACTACGGTGAAGTCAAATAGCTGCAGTAACTGCCCAATGGATTATAGCCATTCTGCAGCTGGATGAAGCCATGCCATAGCAAACTACCAGGACTCAAGAACGTTCCTCTCTAAATTAACTTAACTACTTCCTTTTCATAAAAAAAAAATAAAAAAAAAAAACAAAAAAACCAAAAACCAACCAAACAAAAAAACAAACAAACAAACAAAAAAATAACCCACAAAAAAAAAAAAAAACCACCAAGGTGCCAATGAGCAGAGAAGTCTGGCCTAATGTTTTTACCTCTTTCTATAAAACTTCATAATTTCAAAATGAGAAGGAGACAGAAGAAAGGAACATTTTGCTGCGCAGAGTTATCAACATCTCTGATACATGCCTTCATCCACTTAAGGAGTCTGTTTAACATTTTGGGAAGGATTTAGTTCCCTAAACATTAGTGTCTAACAACTTTTGAGATACTCCAAGGAATAAAAATGTGTACGTGGGGCTAACAGACACCGCATAGGACTTACAAGGGACTTGTACCCTTCAGTACAAGTGGCAGCTGGGAGCCAGGCTGGGTAGCCTACAGCATCTCATGAGCCAGAGGTTATTTAAACATGGCTCAAGTGCATAAAGCTATCCAGGTATTTATAGATAGCCTGACTCTGCCAGAGACGCGAAGTATAATGACAGATCTGGTGAGTCGGTCTGAAGGACAGTAAGCATGAAATTAGCCCAGGGAAGGAATTTCTTTCCCATTCTTCTCCTTCAGCGCTGGACTGTTGGCACTGTTAAATTCTGTTGATATTTAATAAAAGCTAGCATCTGTGCCTTGCTTGCCTCCAATTACAGAGCTTCGTCCTAGGGCCACTTTGGAGTTTCTTACAAGCGCTGATGCTTGAAGCACAGCTATAACAAAAGAATGGACTGACAGCTTTTTTCTGCCTCTAGCTACCTCTGTGTTCTTTTTTATTTTATTTATTTGCCTCAATTTTGTTTTTCGGTTGGCCACCCTAAATGACCAGCCTGCAGCAATGGCACCCCTGTAGGAGACCATTTGATCAATCCTCTCTCTATGCAAGGCCTCCCAGGAACAGAAAATACCAGTGAAGGATGTTTCCGTGCCCCAATTACATGCAAACACACATCACCACTGCTACAGAACTAACTGTCAGGGTTACTGAATTGGCTAGAGAGAATAACAGGGATTCTTTGTGATAAGCCATGATAGATAATGTGAAAGTAGAGTTTATAATTGTTAACAATGAACTCAATATATGAAGGTTACTTCAGAATTGCTCTATAAAGCTACTTTAGGGATAAAATTCACTTCAGATCATGGTCAACATTTGTCAGAGAGAAGGGAAGGCTGGAGAAAAAAAAAGCTATCCAATTTTATCCATTCTTATCTCTCTAAGAATCTTCTCTGATAGCTAGATGACTCAGAATAACTGGTTTAGAACCTCACATTTAGAAAATAGACAACATGAAATAAGAAAATAGAGAAAAGAAGAGAAAATGTAAAAGGAAAATAAAACAGTCCAACTGACATCTGAGTTATATTGAACCAGGCATGCCTTCACTATCTAGCAAGCAGTTGCTAGTTGCATAAATTCAAATGGTTTTTGAGTTTTCAGTCTCTAAATAGTTTAGGTTTTCTCCAGTGAAATTGTTGGTCTTTCCTAAGTCATCACTGTTAGTGTTGATCATTTGTATAGATTATTAGTAAGTTGGATATGATCCAAAAAAAACATTTAGGCCATAAGATGATTAAAAGTCCTGTTTTCCTATGTAATCAATTATAGCTACAATACAGAATTTCTTGAAACTGTTGTATGCTAAAGGAATCAGTATATGTATCTAGATCTATGCCTTTAATGTACCATTTGTTAACGTATGTATGTACTTAGAGATAATATGTAGTTCTTGGAGACAGTATGTAGGAAATACTAAAGTTGGTGTAAACCAAAATGTAGTTTGGTAGATAAATTTCTGAAGTTATTTTATACTGCATGTTTTAACATAAACTATAGAATTTCGTTCTCTCAGTTCTTTCCATACCATCCAAGATATGATTTTCACAATGCTGTGTAAATTCACATTTTAAAAACAAGGCTTTTCCAAGATACCTAGGCAGAAAAAAACTTGGGATATTGGCAACTATGAAATTCTCGGATTTGATGTCAAGAAAACAAGTTCTCTTTTGTAAACTGCCTTGTACGATATCAAGGAGCATTTCTGATCCAGCTGAGAAACTTATATATAATTTCCTGTGCAAACATACAGATAGCTGCATATTGTTTTTGCTGTATTGAAAAATGTTACTCTGGGGAGATGTCTGATATTCCCATCACTCTCGTCAAAGCCAGGCTTAACACAAGGTATTGCAAGCAAGAGAAATACGCTGCTTGCATGTCAAGAATTCAGGTTAGATCCAACAGTCTCTGAGACACAGTAGATTTTTCCCCTTTTCCCCTAAGGACCTCCAGGTTATTCAGCAAATGGAGCTGAACCACTCTACCATTTTTCAGTCACTGCGCAATAGGCCCTAAATGGAAAAGTAGTCTGACCGTGACATACAACTTCAGACACTGATTTGTCATCCAGCTCAACGAAATGCTTTACTGAAGAGAACTGAGATAGTAAATTTCTTTTCATATTCATGTCTGCAATTAATTACAGATTCAGTCTCACCACCAAAAAAGCCCAGAATAGACAATCACCACTGATGAGCACTGGGTCAAAGAAAAGCTAAGCACACCCTACATCTGTATTTTTCCCTTTAATTTAACTTCCTTCTTAATAGCAGCACACAAAATCTTCTTTCTTTGCTCATAAAAAGCATATCTATCTGCATCTTCAAACTCTAGTTTCACACAGAGCTACGCAAGTACATCCACTTTTCATAAATATGCAGTTAATTGTAAGGTAATGTGTATATTTTTGTGATTAATTAACAAAGCTTTTATGACTTAGCTCCCCTCCTATAGAAATCAGAACTACAGAATATCCCTAAAGAACCAGGAGGGATTTTTTTAATTATTATTTTAAATTAAATATAACAGGGAGGCATTACTTCTTTGTCTTTTCAAATCAGTAAATTTTACTCAGAAAATATGACTTTCTAATATACAGGATGACCAAGACTCACAAAATCTTTTTTTATATCTAAAATGTCAGAAGGTAAGTCCATCTCTTTGAAGACTTGTAAGGCTAGAAATTAGAGCTTTATGTTACTGGAAAGGATCAGTTTCCCAGTTTCTAACTTTGGAGTATCCCAAGATACTGGATGTTAATGTCATGACATTTTAGATATAGAGAAACTCTTTTAAGCTATATTTAGAGGTTTCAAAGGCTCCCTCTGAAACTTGCACACAATTGGACCTACAGTAACCAAGGGATATAACTCTATATTAACAGTACAAGAGATTATCCATAAACACACTTTAAGGCTTTGAAATGTACCTAAAATAGTTTATTTCTAACATGTGGCATGTACAGAAAATATGATGATATGATTATACATTAAAGGTTTTATCACCATAAATGTAGGCCATCCAGAACAAATACAACTGATAGCAAAGACTTTCAGAAAAGGTAGCCTAAAGTGAAAATTTTCAGTCCAGGCTTAGAGTAGTAAAGAAGTCAGCCTTTTATTTCACAAAGTATATATTTCTCTTTAAAGATATAGCTTTTTTTCATTGCAAATTTCAGACTAAAAAATGCCAGTTGGTCCTTCTTCCCCCTCAATGAAAGGTTCTTGGTCCTTCCTTCAGCACTAGGAGTTCTACTCAACAAAATAACTACTGATGAGAAACGTGGTTTTATATAACTTTTTGTGTTTTATTCTGTTGTTTAGCTATGTGAAAATTTTATTCAACAGTATATCTTAAACTGAAAGGAGATATATACATGCTTTTATAAGGTGGATAGACAGGATCTTCAGACCTTTTCATTTGTAAAATTATTTGTAAAGTCCACTGGTGTTTGATTTTATTTCATAGATATTCTTCATCATCCTCACCCAACTTATATATTACCTCTCACCTATATATAAAAGAATTCTAAGCCACAATCGATGTGAAATTTGGCAAAATAAGAAAAGTCTAATAGTTATTTTGGTTACCATCGTTTTGTAAAGGGATTACACTGACATCAGATTCTCCTGTATTCTTCTCAGTGTTCCTAGGGGACATTCATTATTCATTTGTCAGACTAGATAGAAATTAAGAAACAAATATAAACTTAAACATTTCCCTTAGGCTAATATTATTTCTATGTGATAAATTCCTGTCATGAAATACTTGCTATTAAGCTTGGTTTGAATGGTTTCTTTATGAATTAAAGAATAAACCCTGGCCAACTACCCCTCTCTGTTACTCCAGTGAAACCCTATGGAAAGCAGTAGTGTTTTACAGGTGCAATGCTGAGAATTTCGATCAGCTTGAATGAAGGTATCAAGCATGTCTTTTTTCTTTCTTTTCCCCTACAAATACCATAAGGTCTTCCATATGCAAGCCTATGGTAAGATACACGTTATATTATAGGTGTTATTACTCATCAGAATGCCTAAAATTTAGGAAGCAGACCTCCCAGAAAGTCAGCAATTTAGAGATTGTCTTACAAAGCACTGCAAAAGTAGATGTTCACACACAGTCAGTTTTCCCATAAATGAGGTTAATTTGTGTTAGCAAACTGTCAAAGAACCTGTCATATTCTATTGTCTTTCCAAGTACAAAAATGTTAAACAGATTACAAGACTGAAAAAATACCCCAAGAAATCCCACACAATGAAGAAAATCAGCTGGTTTTTAGCTTCTTATTTTGAAATTATACTTACATCTCATTCCAAGGAGTATTTGTTTGCCTAATGTGCATATTGAAGAATACTATTATGTATTTTTATTTTCATAATATTTTCTTTAAAATTGCTGTAATAATAGCAATAGTTCTGTGGAATACATATGCAAGGTCAAACGCTTCACTGCATTATAAACTTGAATTAGTAAGTTGCTCCTTTTCATTCTCTGCATTTTTAATGAAACAAAAGATAAAATTCCACATATTTGTGAAAACAAATACAGAGCACAATTAGTAAGAGGTGCTCATTTAACACAACTCTTTAAAACAATAAAAGTACACCAACAACATATACTGGAAGTGTTCAAGAAAGTTTCTATACGTGCCGTAGCTACCACAGGACCAATGCAATTATTGATACTAGATTTGTGATTTTAGAAGTCTTAAGTATAGACTTGTAGAAGAAGTTAGTGCTGGAAAGATGCATTTGAAGTAATTCTAAAGAAATAGGAACCAAGAGTAACCTGACACATTGGCAAAGGGGAACAGTTGGAAAAGAGCTTAAAACCCAAACGCACAGTTTACCAGGAAATACGACACTTAGTCTGATAACATGGAATTCAACGTATGTTAATATGAGGCAAATTCTGGCCTCACACTGCTTTCTACGTGGTTTTCAGAATAATTGCTTTGATTTCCTAGGACTTGAGTGATCACGGAAACATACAGCAAATAGTGAAATATGTACCAATTCTCTTAATGGTTAATAAAAACATCCAGTAAATATGTTAAATTTCATAACGATGTTACTTTCTGGCAGATATATTTACTACCACAATTTTACCTCTGCTTTTTTCTTCCTTTTTTTTTTTTAAAAAAAAAAAAAGATGTATTCAATCAAATGCTTGATGTTAATATAGCGTACTGAATTTTCCACTAAAATACTTCAAAATTCCTTCTTTGTAAGCAACCTGTGAACACAGCAAATGCATGCTGAAATCATACTATATTTGCTTTTGTATCACTGAAAGCAAACAGCTATCTTTACTATGTAAAGTTACTGAGTCCAATTAATGAGTCTCCAATACATGGGAGAAGATATAAGGGAAAATAACATTGAATTCAGATGTGTTACTTCAGGGAAGAATTTTTCTTATTGTGCCTTTGAACTACATCTCTCTCTGATAGCTACCTAACCAATATTTTAGTTTAGTTCTAATATTCCAAACAGACTTTTGAAAAGTTTAATAAAAAATGCAGTGTCCTTTCAAGACTGAGCATTCTCATGTTTCAAGCACCAGGAAAGTCTTCAAAAATCACTGTGTCTACTGGTTAGCATTCATTAGAGTGACATTTATAATTTTATGTGCCCAGGGCTGATTCTTATCATTTCCTATGAGGTTCAAGTACCTTGAACTCTTATTGATTACAGGCCATTCAGCATTTTTCAAGAATCAGAGAGAGAGAGACATGAACATGCAACCACAGGAACCATTTATCTAGACAATAATATTAAAATGGTACATGCTATGAATTTAAAATATTGTAGTCATATCTGCATAACTCTTGCATGCAAAACTTTTTTTCTAAATAAAGTGTGCATATACATACATACACACATGTGTAGACACACAAACACATGTGTATACACACATAAATAAAAATCTCCAGATAGTTTGGAAGTAGATTAACCAAACCCAAAGTATCGTACTCTGGAATAGGAGACTCCACACAGGTCTTTATACTGGTCTGTTTCAGCTTACTCTGCCACTTTTATTACAGCAAAGTAATCTAAAAAATCTTCGATGGAAACAGATCTTTATGATGCAGGAATATTTCTGGAATATTTCTAAATGGTAGAGACATCATTCACATGAAAAAAAAATGCAATATACTAATCCTTCAGTGTGACTGTTATTGCAAAATGTAGCCTCTGAAGTAAAGTTTTAAGATTTAGATTCACAGATACAACATATTTAGTGGATGACCAAATTCAAATGTGTCTGTTATTCACAGTATCATGGGACATACCCTTTGACTCTTATGTCCTGTGTCATTTCATCTGTTTACCAACAAAAAGCTGAACTGAATGCATCCCTTTCTGTCTACATAAGTACATACCATCTGTAACCTCACAGCCTTACCCCCTAGAAAATATTTTCTCTAAAGTGCTTTTGTTGTCATTCTTTGCTTTAAGCATAAAAGCAAAAGTATTTGAAACCCCCATTTTCTGTTTTCCTTCATTATTGTTTCAAAGACAGCTAATTAGAAAAGATATTTCATACAAATGATTAGCTCTTATGTCTGCTTTAACACTTGAAAGGTTACAGCAATAGGAAATGGAAGAGCTTTAATTAAAGAATGAATTATTGAATATTCCATTTTAATTGATGTAGTCCTCTGCTATTATTTTGTGTGTTTATAGACATTTTATGTGATTCTGTAATCAAGATGACACACACACAAAAAGCAAGACTTTAACTACTGAGGCTAAAGAAGGAAGGGCTGCTGTATGATCACATTCAGCCATTTAAGTTCAAGAATCATGTGAAGTGTGGTTTCCATGACAACAAGTCACTAATTGCTAACATAAAATAAAGTAAAAATCAACCTTGACGGAATTTGGCAGTGACATGGAAGCTGAAAAACCTTCAAAATAATTATATGACAATTTTCCTGTACGATGAAGAAATACAAGTAACCCCACCTTCTGAGATAGGATGAAAGCACTCGGAGTTCCAGGGTTATTTCAGATTTGGCAAAGCTGGCTGCATACAGTAGTCATTGTGTATTACACTTGATAGTCAACACCTACCTTCAGCAACAGATAAGAAGAGATGTTTGTGATGAGGTGATGAAGGATTTTTGCATCCTTGGGCTACAGATCAGCAAAGGAAAATGCTGTGGAAAATGCATGAAGTAAATAAAAGACACAAATAACAGGATTTTAGCATAAATTCGCAGGGTAAGGCAAAAAAACAAATTAAAGGAGAGCAGAGGGGAAGAAAGGAGCTAAACTCATACATGCCTCCCATGCTAACTTATTAGTAAGGGTTTCAGACACCTCTAGCTTGCAGACAAAAAGAGTCTTTTGAGACTAGGGAAAACTATTCGGGAAGCACAATGGTACCATTCAAAATTTACCGATTTATGAACTGCTGCATATCATTTGTAAAAATTGCTTCAGCCTGAGTTACCTTTCACCAGCTCTGTAAGTCGACTCACTGGGTCACTAGGAGTGAACAAGAACATTTTGATAAATTCAGTTTCCATGACAATGAATTAGCCATGGAAAAGGGGGAGGTGTTGAAAGATCTGTGTTCTGTAGAATACTCTTCAAATGTTTGCCTGTTTTCATTTTTAGCCATTTAGTTCTCATGGCTCTGTTCCAGGACTCTTTAATTAGCCAGTAGCTGTTTTTCCTCCACAGATTAGAGGAGTAATTCATCAGTGAATGTTTCACTCAGTGGTCCCATCTAATATAAGAGAACATAAAAATGATTTTTTCCAATTATGCTTTTTTGTTTGTTTAGAAAGAATGCGGCAGGCTCTTTTTTTGGTTGTTGTGCCACTATAACCTGGCTACACAATGCTTATCTTTCTTATTTATTGCCCACTACTCTACTTATGAGTACAACTGTAACTTGCAAGACATTGGGAGATCCTTTTAAGAGCGTGTGAGCCCACAAAACAAAACAAAACAAAACAAAACAAAACAATGATTTGAAGTTTGCTTCAAAGGAACAAGCCAATAAAAGAATGTCATATTCCACAGCTCTCTATAGCCTGCATTAATGGGAAGTGCTGAGAAAAAGATCTCAGAATACAACTGGTATTTATTTTTGATAGAAGTGTTTAATATTATTTTAAATTTGTCCGACTTACAAAAGGCTAAGCCAGTGGGACATTGGTAAGTGTCAGAACTAAAGTCTACTCAAATTCGTGAATGTATTTCTGCCATTTTCAGTGGGTCCTGAGTGAGAGTCTTACACTAATAAGATTAAGAGGGAAGCTGTTTAACCATTCACAAAACATACTTAATTCAGAAGCAGAGGTAAAGGGAGATCAGGAGAGCTGCTTCCACTGACTGTTGGGACAGATAGTTTTCCATCCAGAGACAATTGAGAAAAATTTGGCTCCTTCAGAAAGTAAGCCTGTTCTTAATACCTCCAGCAATATGCTCCCCATTGCCATAAATACAAATTGAAAGGGCTGAACACCTTGCTTCCCTTGTCTGTGTGCCGAACGGCATCATTTCACGTGCTGTACAAGAAATGGAAGGGTTTTTCAAGCAGTTGTTAGTGGCTGTGCCAGCCCAGCATGGGCTGAAGTGTCTGAATGATTTGTGAAAGAAAGAAAATGTTACGAGGGGAAAAAAAGAAAGCAAGCTACTACACAGGAAAAAAAAAAAGGAAAAAAAGGAAAAAAAAGAAAAGAAGGGAAAGAAGGAGGGAAGAAAAGGAGAGAGAAGGGGAGAGGAAAGGGAGACAGTGTTAGAGGGGGAGTGGATGGGGGCAGAGGGAAGAAGGTAGGAAGGGGAGGGGAGGTGGGAGGGGGAAGGGAAAGGGGGTTGTGAAGGGGAAGAGGAAGGGGAAGGGGGAGAGACAGAAAGGGAAAGGAGATACCACTTTTGTATATACTCCTGCAAAACTGTTTTATGTGTACTTCAGTAAGAGATCAATTTCTGTTCACTAATGCATACATATAGATATATGTTCTATGATATTTGCATAGTTATTTTGGCTTCTATCTGTCACCACAGGTAATTCACACACACATGAATATTCACAAATAAGTGCATATTTTCACTCACAACCATTCACTCATAGACACAAAAAGGGAGGGGAAAGCTTAGTTAAAACTATTGCATGTAAGGCATCTATCCCATCCTAAAAAAACTTCTAATTGAAGAAGTATGCCAATTTTCCAAAATACAAATGCCATTAATATTACCCTATTGCAAAAATAGTGCAGGGTTGGAAACCAAAGTAACTGTTTTAGTCAATGAGACTTAGTTGTTCTGAAGCAGCCGCTCACAAAAGAAAAATAAGAGGAAGAAAAGATGAATCCAGGTTGATTGAAATTCAGTAAATCAGCAGCCTTCAGTCTCTCAGTCTTGATTTAAAATAGCAAGGGCAGTTGCCGTCAGGCCCTTGAGTGCATGTGGACAAGAATAAGCCTAATGACTTCTTTTGTTCATCTGCCATGTGGAACTATTTCAACATTCTTATCTAGGATGTGAAAGAGGTGCACTAATAGCTCCGCGCTTCCACTCCTGGAACGGAGGAACGAATGCAGGTAGCATGCACTCAGGTCCCATTGATATTAATGGTGTGAGATCGCTCAGCCTGCTGCTTTCAGCGAAACAGCGGTGCAATGCCCACCGCGAGAGACAGATGTCAGACACTTCTTCACTCTATCCATGACCTTCAGCTGGCACCAGACACCGCTGCACGTCTCGTCTTGTTAACATTTTCACAGGTGAGAGATGGATAAACAACAGTTTTCTCAGACCTGTAGATTGCTAATAAGTGTCACAAAATACACACTGGAGCTCAGGTGCAGATCATTAAAAAAGAAACAAGAATGGGAGGAATAATGACACGTCAATCCATTTCAAGTCAAGTTTGACACCCCCGTGATACTAGTTAGCACCGTGCACAGGGAGTTTTGCCTTCTGTTCTTTGGAACTTGAACGAGAAAGATGGCAGTGGAACTTATTTCCAGATGCTTTTGGTTAAAGTTTGAGCGCCTGCTCAAATTAAGGAAGAAAAATAAGAACGTTCAAACATTCAAAATTTCTTTTTTTTTCTAATAAAGGTTTAAATGATCTAGGCAAGTACTGTGAACTTTAACTAATAGTTTCATGCTACAGTAATGGCACCTATTATTGGAATTCATTTCCCATACTGACAGCACAACTCAGGCATACTCCAGACTATGACATTTTAAGTGACTGGTGATTTTCAGTGGTGCTTTCTACAGTACACATATACGCACTACGGAGAGGAATATATATGCATCTCTGTGCATGTGTGAGTCTGTGTAGACTACAGATTATGCTACTTTTACTTTTGATGCTATGTGGAGAAATATATATTTTTTTTAAAAGTGCCATATCCTTGGAATATATGTGTTTTCCCATGCTAAATTGGATCAAAAAGAGGAAATACTTGAGATATATGACAAAATTTCAGAAGTTTTCATTGTTTCAGTCAAGCCCATGCTATTCCACCTCATTTTATAATCTAACACTATGAAGCATAGAACATAAATAGAAACGATAAGCACAGTACTGAGCAGAAAATTAGTCAAACACATATTTTTTAAAGTATCGCTCATGTTTCACAGGACCTCTCATAGCTACCACGCATTTAGTCATTCAATTTGTATGTGGTATTTCTTATATGTAAAAAAACCAGTCATTGGCTTCCCCCTCTAATGCACTACAAGCAGACATACAGCCACAATTTGTAAAGCTGTACCTCTGAATGGGGAGAGGTTTCTGCTTTGCCGCTTCTTAAGCAGGGATACTTGAGGCGCATAAAATTGGAAGCTGATCGCAGACAATTCACAGAAAATGTGGCAGGAAAGTACTCATGCTTCTCTCCTTTCAGCTCACAAATGCAGAGTTGAAAATTTCATTTCAGACTAGGACAAGGTTAGGGAAAGAAGTCAGAAATTTGTCTGGGTTTCCCCACATGGCTTGTGAATCCAGCCCTGTATGAGGCAAAACTTGGCTCCAGCATGTGGTATTCTGATGCTTTATCCTGCCTTGGCAAGGCCACTTCACCATGATGTGTTAACTTCAGGTTAATTTCAGTAAAAGATAAATCCCACAACTCAAAACTTGGCATCTTGTTTCTCCTGAACTTAAGATACGGGTTCATGTTAACACTTGAGTATTACCACTGACTTGAAGCTGACCTAGAAACCAAATCATAGACGTAATTTATAACCACAGAACAGAGAGCAAAGTAGCTCTCTGAAAGACCAATCTATATGTTTAGTAATCAATCCCTTTTCTTTTTAATGAGTTTTGCAAAAAATAAAAGCCAGGTATTTTTAAAATAAAATATTTTCTTTAAAACTTCACATTTGCAGGCAGTGTTATATTAAAAATATCTCCATGCATCAGAAGGTGAATTAGCATTATTCATCTGTGCTCTTTCCAGTCGTGTTATTAAAAAAAATGAGAAAATGTGAATATGTTTTCCAGTTCTCTGTCATGTCTGTTACGAGCTCCTATGTATATTCTTTGCACAGTTGTATGGTGAGGGTTTTGGGGTTTTTTTGTTGGTTGGGGTTTTTTTTTTTGTTTTTTGTTTGTTTGTTTGTTTGTTTTGAGAATTAGGGGAAGTTCCTGAGAAATACAAATGAAGCCTTTACTAGATCTGCCCTTACAGAAATCTTGCCAGTGTTAAAAATCAGTAAAACCTGACTTCAATAAATGGTATTAGGTTCTCAATAATGCCAAAGTCAATAGCTGCTCTTGTAACAGTGTTACAGTTTAAGCACTGCTGCAGGCCTATGCTAGTCTTGAACATGGGATCAAAGAGATAAAAGCAGAGTGACAGCATCTCTTTCACTTTATATTCTGCCATTCCAAGGATCTTTACATGAGTTCAATTCTCAGTGACATTTTGTCATTGATCTTTTTTAACATATCTTTTGCATCAATATTTTTTTCAGGAACCTCCTCCAAGGAAGGTGACGTCTGAATGAGTAAAGAGCGTGTGTGCGTCTAATGCATGAAAGACTGTAGGACGTTTACACACCACCTCTACTAAAGACTTGTAAGCGATGTGTTGAAGAAAGATCTCTATATCCCATTGACTGAATATTTCTGTGTCATCAAGCATCAAAGACAAATTCTTTTGATTCAAGTACAACAAAAGATGGAAGGTACAGTCCTCATCCTGGTGAATTCAGTGGCAAAACTAACATATAAAAACATTGATCTGACTTGGGCAGGCTTCGTTCAGACTTATTAAGTCCCTACTGTAATATATTACAAGCCTTATTTTGAAGTGAGTGGGTGACTCTCATTATAACTTTTTGTCCAGAGCTGCATTATGTACAGATTTTTTTCCTAAAGCTCAGCACATTCACTGCAGAACTCTTCTGAAATCTGGCTACTTTTTTGGTGGCATAAATAAAAGATAAACTCTCTTTAAAAAGCTCTTTTTGCATACCTTAATAAAAACAGTACCAGAAATTGTGTTTTTCATTGCTTCCAATCTGTTGTAGAAGGCTAGGAAACTCAGTAAGAGTACACAACTCAACATAAACAGTTGAGAAGTCTAAAAACTAAGTTTTTATGTTTAACTACTTACTTTTTGCTGTGCTTTAGAAAGGAACTGTGACTTAAAAAATAAATCACAGGACAGGCAATCTTCTGATGTCAGGTTGTACACTTCATAGAGACGTTCAACTTTTACATGTGTAAGCACAAATCCATCCTACCTATGTACTCAATAATGAACAGATGTTTTCCAGAAAGAAATTTGGACTTTAAGAGAACTGAATATTCTGTTGGAGGTCTTTACATCACAGTAGAAACATTAGGAAAAAAAGGACCATTAAATAAGAAATTGGTAATGTAGAGATTTTGGTTAAGTGCCTAAAATCAAAAAGAATGAAATCTAGACTGGTCTTGTTCCCCGAATACTTCATTATTCACTCAAACAATCTTCACAGGAGACACTGAGAAACTAAGCCTGGCAACAGGCCTCAATCAGAGGTCTGCAGCTGACTCTTCCACAGTTCAAGTGAAATCCACAGGCACTGAACTACAGACTATTCAGGAAATTCTTTCTCTTTCAGGGCATAAATTTCACCCACCCATAATATCTAAGTTAAAAAATTAAAAGTAATGTAAAATTACATATTTCCACATAAGCTTTTATTTACAATTAATCAAACCACTGAGGTCACTTTAGATTGAAGTCAGATTTGATAAAAAAAAAAAATCTGACATTTCTTTTCCTGATTAAGTATGCAGTTACTCTAGATAATTGGACCTTGCTTTACAAACTGTAGCCAGCATCCCAATGACTGGAAGAAGGGGATAAAGTTGACAGTCTCTAGGAGGATAAAAATCAGTTAAATATCAGAGCTGAATTCTTTAGGTTTCCAATGACGATCATGTAGTACATGTGGAACTTTTTCAGCCTGAAATACAAAACAACACTTTATGCAATAATTAAAGAGTCTCTTCTTATTTCAATAAAATCATAGAATCATAGAATGATTTGAATCAGAAGGAACCTTAATAACCATCTAGTTCCAACCCCCCTGCCATGGGCAGGGACACCTTCCACTGGACCAGGTTACTCAAAGTCCCATCCAGCCGGGCCTTGAACACTTCCAGGGATGGGGCATCCACAACTTCTCTAGGCAACCTGTTCCTGTGTCTCGCCACCCTCACAGTAAAGAATTTCTTCCTAATATCTGATCTAAATCTACACTCTTCCATCTTAAAACCATTACCCCTTGTCCTATTACGCCCTCATAAAGAGGGAGTGATCAGGAGAGTGATCCATCTTTCCTGTAGACCCCCTTTAGGTACTGGAAGGCCACTATAAGGTCTCCCTGGAGCCTTCTCTTCTCCAAGCTGAATAACCCCAACTCTCTCAGTCTGTCTTCATAGAAGAGGTGCTCTATCCCTCCAGTCATCTGTGTGGCCCTCTTCTGGAACCACTCCAACAGGTCCATGTCCTTATGTCAGAAGCCCCAGAGCTGGACACAGTACTCCAGGTGGGGTCTCACGAGAGTGGAGGGGCAGAATCCCTTTCCTCGCCCTGCAGGCCATGTTTCTTTTGAGGCAGCCCAGGATGGCATTGGTTTCGGGGCTGTGAGCACACATTGCTGGGTCATACTGACAACCAGCACCCCCAAGTCCTTCTCCTCAGGGCTTCTCTTAAACCATTCTCTGCCCAACCTGTATTTGTGTTTGGGATTGCCCCGACCCACGTGCAGGACTTTGCACTTGGCCTTGCTGAACTTCATGAGGTTTGCAAGGGCCCACCTCTCAAGCCTGTCAAGGTCCTTCTGGACAGCATCCCTTCCCTCCAGCTTGTTGACTGCACTACACAGCTTGGTGTTGTCAGCAAACTTGCTGAGGGTGCACTCAATCCCACTGTCCATGTCGCCAACAAAGATGTTAAACAGCCCTGGTTCCAGTACCAACCCCTGAGGAATGCCACTCATAGAATCATAGAATGTGTTGGGTTGGAAAGGACCTTTAAAGGTCCTCTGCAGTAAGCAGGGACATCTTCAACTAGATCAGGTTGCTCAGAGCCTCATCAAGCCTGTCCTTGAATGTCTCCACGGATGGGGCCTCCACCACCTCTCTGGGCAACCTGTTCCAGTGTCTCACCACCTTCATTGTAAAGAACTTCTTCCTAATGTCTAATCTAAACTTACCCTGCTCTAGTTTAAAACCATTGCCCCTCGTCCTATGGCTACGTGTCCTTGCAAACAGCCCCTCCCCAGCTTTCTTGTAGTCCCCCTTCCAGTACTGGAAGGCTGCTATAAGGTCTCCCCGGAGCCTTCTCTTCTCCAGGCTGAACAACCCCAACTCTCTCAGCCTGTCTTCATAGGAGAGGTGCTCTAGCCCTCTGATCATCTTTGTGGCCCTCCTCTGGACCTGCTCCAACAGGTCCATGTCTTTCTTGTGCTGAGGGCTCCAGAGCTGGACACACTACTCCAGGTGGGGTCTCACGAGACCAGAGTAGAGGGGGAGAATAACCTCTCTGGATCTGCTGGCCACAGTTCTTTTGATGCAGCCCAGGATGTGATTGGCCTTCTGGGTTGCAAGCGCACATTGTTGGCTCATGTGCAGCTTTTCATCCACAAGTACCCCCAAGTCCTTTTCCACAGGGCTGCTCTCTATTAGATCATCCCCCAGCCTGTATTGATAACAAGGACTGTGCCGACCCAAGTGCAGGACCTTGCACTTGGCCTTGTTGAACTTCACAATGTTTGCTCGGGCCCACCTCTCTAGCTCATCCAGGTCCCTCTGGATGACATCCCATCCCTCTGGTACATCGACCGCACCACTCAGCTTAGTGTCATCAGCAAACTTGCTGAGGGTGCACTTGATCCCACTGTCATCACTGGTTGCCACTTGGACATCAAGCCGTTGACCACAGCTCTTTGAGTGCGGCCATCCAGCCAGTTCCTTATCCACCAAGTGGTCCACCCATCATATCCATGTCTCTCCAATTAAAAGCCCAGGATATTGTGTGGGACAGCGTTAAATACAAGTCCAGGTAGATGATGTCACTTGCTCTTCCCACCAATGCTGGAACCCCATCACAAAAGGCCAACAAATTTGTCAGGCATGATTCGCTCTTAGTGAAGCCATGTTGGCTGTCACCAATCACCTCCTTATTTTCCATGTGCCTTAGCAGAGTTTCCAGCAGGATCTGCTTCATGACCTTGCTGGGCACAGAGGTGAGACTGACCAGCTGTAGTTCCCCGGGTCTTCCTTTTTCCCCTTTTCCATAATTCATCAACAAATAATAGATGAGAACAATGTAAGAAATATAGCTGGGAAATATCATTAGTAGTATGAAAACTGCATTTGCTGTCTTAACTGGAAAAGATATATCATATTCATTAGAAATGACTAACAATACTTTTTTGAACAAGTTGGTGAAAGAATTAAAGTTAGTGAAATTAGTTGACAGATGAATCTCTGTGTCCTAAGCCTAAGTGATAATGCACAGGAAAGTAGTTATATAAAGACAAATGCAACAATTTTTTCAATTTACTTTCTTATATTTATCATTATATCTAAGCCAAATCCTTGTGCCTCCATAGCTGTGTATACCATATGTGTTTCTATTACAAGTTTGTCTACACAAGGTTCTTATTCAGCTCTGAAAACATGAAGTTTTCTCACTTTTTTCTTTATTTTTTTATTCAAGGATAAATGTATTTGTTATGGTCAATTCAAGGAAAGTCCTATTTCTTACAGAGAGCTAGTATACCATCATGTCTCAACAGAAAAATACAAGCCTTCTTTACCTCACAAGCTATTTTTTATTTATTAATTTGAGTTTGTGCTTGTACTACCATTTGTATGGTGGTGATATCTCACAATTTTTTCTATCAGTAGGTAGGTTCCTTTGGCACCACAATCCATTATTTTCTTTCAGAAGACAAGTAGCAATGCAGAGCAATATAATCACATACTTTTTTTCAATAAGCGAAACATTGGCAATGTAACCAAACTGCTATATGTGAAACCTGCAGTATAAGCAGGCAGCAGAAACAGTTTTTTGAGATCTCATAAAATCCTTTAAGGTGCGCTATTTATAAGAAAATATTAGGCAGCAATGTTGCAGCTGTGGTGGTTTAAGCATGTAATAGACACAAAGATCAGGATCCATATCATCATAACATACAGAATGTAAACATTTAAGTCTCAGCCAACTTTTTTTACAGTTAAGGGTGAGAAAAGGCCTCCAGAGGTAATCCACCTGACCTACCCTAAATATCTCCTTTAGGATGAGGTGAATTCCTCTCTGGAGCTGTTTAATTTTACAAAGGCAATTTATAGAGGATAACTTAGATATTGTAACCTATCTGTAAAATCTTTATCTGAGAAGAGGGAATTCTTAATCAAGGCTAATTGGGAGAAGGCATATATCTTATATCTTGCAGTAAAGTTGGAAAAAGCATATGTGTAACCCATAGAGTAGACTTTGTGCCTGGAAGTGTACCTACTTCTTTTTGGCCCTATAATCTGACCTGAGAAGAGGTCTTTCCTTATAAACTTTGTGCCTTTAAAGCCTCTTACGTTATCTGATGGCATTTCAGCTTCAGAATACATTTGGTTTCAACTGGATCTCTGGGTTCCTCATGTGTTGGCCAGGTGATGTGGCTGGGGCTTTGAACCCTGCACATTACACAGATTATGGTTACTGTGGAAGTTTTCATACTAAGCTTAAAGCTCGCTATCTTTGGAGCACTTTGCTTCCTTTCAGATATGTTGTTTTGCAATGAATAGGATTTCATGTTTTTACATCTTATATTTGCATTTCTTTCCTGTCCAAGGAGATAATTCCAGTACAGCTGAGGCATATTTTACTGAAGGATCCAAGAGCTTTTGTATTGTCCCAGTCCAGATTTAATATTCCTCAGTGACTTTCTACTTTTTCTGATTCAACAGAACCAACAGCTCCACGATATGTTTACAATAAATGCAAATGGGGGTGGCAGGGAGGAGGGAATTGAAAATAATTTTCAAGTCCCTTGGGGATATGCTGTTACTACTGCTCTGCAGCAGCCCCTGCTGGAAAAGGACACATGTAAAACCCACAGGTCTCACCACAGCCATGCGTGTCAAACCTGCTGCTTAATCACTGGCTAGTTGTGGTCCAGTACAGTCATCAATGACCTCTAGGTTCACTGAAACCTGGAACTGGTTCTCCTGCCATCTGCAGAGTGGCAACTGCTCATTCTTATCACAATGAGCCCTGAATGCCAGAAGAATAAATAACGCTTATGAGCCTTTTCTGACATATTTGTAGCCTCGAACAATAAGGAACCTGAAAAATATTAGTGTAAGGGAAGCAAAGCCATACAGCGTAAGATAAAGCACCTGAGAAAAGCTTTACTTAAAGTACATGTCATGACATAGTGTCCAAAGAACATTTTTCACCCAGTGAAAGCACATTAAATTATGCTAGTGCTGTCTTCTCTTCCATGTGTTTGTTGACAGATGTTTGGAAAAGAAAATCTTCCTTTCTGCTTGACCTTAAAAGCTGTCCCACACAGATCTGTTATATTTATAATGCTAAACAGTAAAACAAAAAGGGGAGTTCTTCTGCAATAGAAACAAAATACTTTTTGCTTTGTTACTCAAATTGCATAAAAAAATATTAAAAGTTGTTTCTCCTAATAATATTAGAACAATAACAACAACAACGACAATAATAATTGTCATTTGAAATACATAACTAGAGTGGAAAAAATGCCAGCGATTGCAATTTGTTTTGCCATACATCCATGAAAATTCCCTACAATGGAAAGAAAATACTGCAGGCAGGTAAAAACATATCTATTTTCTGGCATTTATCACCACATTTAAGCCAAACAGCTCTGTAAAATGTGTACATTTCTAATAGGAGTAATATTCCCTCAGGGCTAGACTGAGTGAAAAACAGTAGGAACAATTTACATGAAAGTGATTCATGTAATGGGGAAAGCTGGAGGAGGTGAGTGTGGGGAAGAGAAGGGATGGAACAATGGAAGACAGGAAACAGGACACAGAAAACACACTGACTTAAAGATTTGGAAGATTAGCTATTTTTACACTAGGAAAACTATCTTAAAGAGGAAGAGTGATTAAGTTTTAAACAATGACAGACACCAAAATGCAAGGAGCCTCAACAGGAACAGTACCCTGCAACGGAAGACAAATGCCTCTGGGTTACCTCCATGAGAAGTTTCATGTCTCGGAGTTGCTGGAGGAGCAAATGGCATTTTTTCTATAGTTTCTTAGGTCCAAGAGCGCAAGCAGACTTCTCTATATTTTCAGGGAAAATCAGAGACACGACACTTTTTTCACATTTCTCTGGTGATATACACAGGCAACAAAGGCTAGTGTAACAACTACACTGAGAAACACAAACATAAAAAAAAATAGTGAATTCAGGAAAAGTAGGACTAGAGAACATTTAGGTTTTGTCAAAATATAAATAATTTCCACTGAAAAAGAATAAATACAAATAATTTCCACTGAAAAAAAAATACATTTATTTTATTTTTTAAATTTAAATTTTGGATAATAAAGAGCTTCCTTATTCTGCCAATATTCACATTTTTATTGGGAAGGAATTACTTTTCAGACTGTTTTAATACAAGAAGGAGACTATTGCTTTATTAGACAAAAGTCTCTTCAGATAATCTAATAATTGCCTTACAACCAAACAGCGCAGAAGAATTGCATCAAAGTATTTTTACTCCATCTGACTTGCAGAAAAGATTTGACATGTGGTTTAGTAAGCATTACACTAAGAAATTCTACGGTTAGCAGAGAGTCCTTTCCTGGCTGTAGGTACTGACTAGTACATTTTGGGAAATTGTACCCTAAATGTTAGACAAGAACAGAGAGGAAGAAACATAAATGGAGGCAGAATGAGAGCTGAAGCTGGACACTGAGTCTGTAAATATGACAGGTTGTTTACACCTGATGAAAATTGATGGCATATTAAGGGGATAAACTATTTAAAGATTTTCACACCTGCATAAAATATTGCAGTTCTTAAAGAATTTTCTGTTATTATCTCCACAAATTCCAAATTTCAGTGAGAAATTCAATTTTTTTTCCTTCTTCCAAACAGCAACATTCAATGGGTAAGTATGGTTAGCTAATGTATGTAAACAAAATCTGACGACTTTAAAAGTCAAATTGGGTGTTTGATATATATTAGTCTTTTTAACTAAAGGACGTATAATTTGTTATGATACTTCTAGTAGAAAACAATATAAGAAAAAGATTTTTTTGCTTGAAATTGTAGTGTGAATTTAGCACTGAAAAGGCACATCTGGGTGAAACAGGGAACTCTGGCTTCATGCGACCCTCATTTAAGAAGCAGGCTACAAATGAGATAGTGTAAGTCCTCCCTCCCACTGCCTGCCTCCAGCTGCCAGCAGCTCACCGCACTGCTACCCAAGAAATATCACTGCCATAGAGCGATGCTGGGAAAGTCACTAATGTATTACCATGGCCAGCCAGTGGAGCTCTCTAGAATTTATTCATTGCTAATGAATTAACAATACTTGGAGACTGTTTATATACTTTTTCATAAAAACAAAAAAATAAAAACCAAACCCCACAACCTAAAGTTTCATTATACCAATGGGTATTTGTACCTTTGACAACCTTCTTGGCAACTCTTATAAAAGCTGTGTCTTTGAAAAAACATCGTGAGGGGGGCAGCTTGCTATATTTTGTAAATCATAAGGTCTGTCTGCAAATGCAGAGTGCTGCGGCTGATTTAGTTGTTGGCCTAGAAACTCTGCTGTTAGGACCATTAAACAGGTCCAGAGTTTAAGTTGCACAGTAAATTATACACAGAAGAAAACGGGCACAGATTCTTGCCTCATGATTCCTCCCTTTAAACCCTGGGCTGGCTGCATTGCAGCATGCAGAGACTCTGACAGTACATGCTTGTTGTCGGCTCCGCTTTAAACAGTGATGCGCTGCTTTCCCCAGCCTTGATTAGTCCAGGCAACTGAAGGTTACCATGTTCTTTAGTAAAGCCAATGATAAGGACAAAAAGTAATAAACCGGACTGAGCGCAAAGCTGGTGCGATGCCAGTGAGGGGCCCTCAGCCAATGGCCTGTTATGAGCCTTCCTTTCTTACATCATAAATTACTTAAAATGCTATCTGAATCAACCCTGTGTGGTCCCCACCATCTCAATCTCAGCAAATGCTCTAGCTGCTCTTCCTTAACACCGGATCCAACTCTACAAATAAACCACACTGCCTGCACACTTTGTGAAATACTAAAACACAAGGTAATTACTGGAGACAGTGTAAGATGATGACAATGCAAACTTTAACTCAAGACAAAGGAAACATTACTTCTCTATTTCCTCTCAGATGTTAAAGGTGAGTATGCAATTACCAGAATATAATTAACAAAGTTACATACTCTCTTTTGATGAATGCCCAGCTAGACGCACGTCAGGTAGCAGCCTCGAACAAAAGAATGCTAATTCAACTGAAGTGCGATACGGATTGTTTTGATTTATAGTTCTTAAGAAACTGCTTTCTCCCTTTACTCTGACTTACGATGCACCGTGTTGAAGTGCAGTGTGATTAGAAACTGTCTGAGACTGTGGCCTTTCATCAACAATGGAAGAAAATATGTCACTCAAACAGATTCAGTTTACATCTACTCAGCAGCACTCCTGGAGCTTAGTTTTCTGTTATGTAGCAAGGATTACCTTTTTTTTTTTTCCTTTTTATAATAGCTGACCACAGGACTGAAGATTCCTATTGGGCATACTGCCCTTTCACATTTAGGTTAATAACTGAAATATTATATGTTCCATATTTTGAGTAAATAAAGAAGCATACCTAAATAATGAAACCTGGCTACATGCTGAAAAATGTAAATCACTGTATACCAGCTGTCACCAGGGGGAACTATTAAATCATGCAGCAACATTCAAGGCTAGAGTGATATGGACTGGCACACCATACAAGTACACAAATGTTTAGAAAACTGAGGACTGGCAGCTGTGTAATGACTAACTAAAGGTTAATAGCACAAAGATACATGACACATGATACAAGTTGAACTAACACAGCGATTAAAAACAGGCAAAGAGTATGTCTTCTGGAATATGTGGATATTGAATGCCACATTTACAATACAACATGACTGTGAGGTGTTTAAAAAATTATTTTTCCTGAAATAAGTAAAATGTAATTTGATAAAGACAAGTCCGCAGAGGCTACTGTAGGATGGCATAATCAAATGTACTCATCAGTGACCCACAATAGCTTCCCAACAAAAATTCCCCCCTCTAAAACAACAGTGTTTTGATGTTTCTTTGGCATTATTCATACTTGTTAAAGCTTCTCAAAGTCATTGGTTTTGTTAAAAAAAGTCAAGGAATTGTTAGGTCTTTAGCAGGGACATTTGAAAGGAGAACATGGCAATGTGTTTGAAAGCAGGGATTACAGCTCAATAATATGCTAGTGAACCGTAGTGGTTTGACAAATTCCACCAAACTTCTCCTCTCCACCCTCACTCATATGCCTTTCAGTCTGTCAGAATCTCAATGGACCCTACCCACCTGTAGGTGACAAGGTTTCTTCTAGTTCAGATAAGGGAGAGACAGCAAACCGTAACAGTAATGAGAAGAATAAGGGAAGCAAATTTACAGGCTCAATGGGTACAGAAAATGATAGCATGTCTGCAAGAACAATTCTACCAAAAAATTGGTTTTGTTGTATATGAAAAACTAAATACAATTTCACAACATCACACTGTCACAAAGACAAATTTTATATTGAATAGTGTTAATAGACATATTACATGTAAAACAAGCAAGGTAATTATTTTGGTTTCCTTGACACTGTTTAGGCCTCTGTTGGGTTACTGTGTTCAGTTTTGGACACGTTTTCAAAAAGGCAGACAAATTGGAAAGAGTTCAGAGGAGAGCAACAAAAATGATAAAAGGTTTGGAAAATAAGATCTATGGGAAAAGGTTAACTGAACTGGGCATGTTCAGACTAAAGAAAAAAAGACTGAAGGGAGGTGTGATCTGTCTGCAAATACATAGACTTGCTATAAGGAGGATAGGGACAAATTATTCTCATTAGTCAATGAGGACAGAACAAGAACTAATGGGCTTATGCTGCAGCAGAGAACATCTAGGTTAAGTGTAAAGGAAAAACTTTAACTAATAGAACAGTTAGAAATACAACATGCCGCCAAAGGAGCCTGAAAAAGTCTCTCCGAGACTCAGGTTTCAGCTTATTCTTGCTTTATATCTGGTAGAGAGAGGATCTCACAACGGTTAGGGCTCTAGCCAGTTTCTTTCTGCACTGCAGATTTCTTACGTGACCTTGGGCAAGACAGTTAACACTGCATTTCATCTCCCTAGCTGTAAAACAGTGACAAAAGCAATTCCCTCGCCCTCAGAGATGCTTTAAGGATAAACAGTTAAGGCTTCTCAGACACTCTATGAGACATCTAAGTAACTATACGAATTAAACGTTCAAACCTGACGCAATGCAAAAGCACCAACTGCCTGACATACCTGTAGGTCCCGTTGAAGCCAAAAGACTTCTGGGACTGCTGCAATGTGCTTTAGCTAACACATCCAACCTAGGATGTATTAAGATGATCCAGCCTAAGCTGTATCTGACAAAAAAAAAAAGAGTAAAAAGTAACAATAAATCGGTAGTTGTATGGTTGCTATGACAGCTCCCTGGCAGCCTGGCCCAACTACCTGCTGATATCGTGCACTCTACTGGTAGAAGATGTGCTAGAAGATGGATCAAGACTGAGTACCAGTTATTAAGCACGGAAAGGGGCCAGTTAGGGTTCTGTCCTAGCTGTCCGCACAAGTTCTACCATAGCAACATTGCTGACACCAAATCTGGAAAGCACATTAAATTCAAGTTAGAAAGGCAGAGAAGGTTAAAAGTGAACAATAAAGATATTTAAGGGAAATATTTTTTGTTAAACTTTTAATCAAAGGTTTATTCCTATTTGTTGCTTAATTTCATGTGGTTATTTTGGTGGTTACAAGGGAACTGCATTTCCTATCTAAAAGTAATTATCAATAATAAATTCTATGAAAAGCTCAAAAATAAAGGAGCAGCAGCAACATCCCTTTAAAAGAATTGGAGTTTTGTGGTACTAAAAGTAGTTGAGACTGTAAAAGCTAAAATACTGTAAATAAATGTAGCCAATTTAAATTTTTCATTTACTTCCTGTATTTGGACTCTGTGAAAAGTTGATTTTTTTTTATTTTTTTTTTAATTTTCCTGTAGAGCACGGATGCATTTTCATCTTACTTGTTTAGCTTCCCAGATAGATACAATACACATCTCCCTGGGTCTCAGTACAGTGAGACTCACAATAACATAATGCTGTATTTCCCAAGCTATTTTGTCCTGTATCTTCTTCAATGATAGCCCAACTATTCCTGCCTTCCAGCTGCAGTTAACTCAGCTGAGGCATCAGGCTGAGGCTACCTATAGTAAATGGACTACTTTTCCAAACACATCTCACAAATTCAGCCATTGCTACTGTAGCAGAAAGTTTCACTTGGAAGAATACATACTTAAAATATGCAGTGTAAAAAAAAGTTTAGCATCCTCTAATTCCTCCATTGCAATAGAAAACCCTGAATAAACTTAGAAATAAAAGAAAGTTATGGGAAAGAACTGATTTGCTATTAGCGTGTTGAACACAAAAGTCAACAAAATAAATAACAAACCACTGCAACCTAAAATGTTTATGTAAAAATAAGCTGAAACCATGTCAGATTTCAAGTGCTGAAGCATAAAATGGGACACATTTCAAGAAAAAAAATAAATGTGTCTCTCCATGGGCACAAGTGGTTTCACTGACGAGCAGCTGTGCAGAAAAAAGTGATGTAAATGACAGGATAACTGGAAAGTAAGTCATGAACCCAGGTGGAGCAAACAAAAAGCTTGACACAAGATCTCAGAAGACCTCAACAGTTCACAGGAACAATGAGCTAACTACCGTTAACCCAAATGCTATTGGCATTTCATCTGGGAAGTTTACTGCATGGAATTATGTGCTATATACTTATTCATATGCATGTTGACACTCACCACAAAAGACTTTCAAGTAGAATTGCGTGAACCGTAGATGTTTTTTTATTCAGTTAAGAAACCAACAACAAAAGTTCAGCTTAATATTTGGCTTTGCTTTCAAGCTATTTCAGCCATCTTTTAATCCTCTAGGGGAAAAATGTACAGCAGAATTTTAAATTAAAAAGGTTTTGTTTTTTTTTTTTTTTTAAATAAAGAGCTATCACATTTTGTTTCAAAAAATAAAAAGTAGGAACAAGAAAAATACTGATAGGGAAGAAAAAAATCTCCAAAGGGAAAACAGAGATGCAAGACTAACTTTGAACTTAGACACTTCCCACATTGTAATCAAGTGACTTGCCAGCCAGCCACACATGTATACTAGAGAAAAAAGTGAGAATGAGACTGTGGGGAGTGTGATAACAGTTCTGCACTCATAGTGCTTTCATCTCATAGTACATATATTTGTGCAATAGATACATTTACCGGTTGCATTTTTTCGCGTTGCAAATGACAATTTTCCAAATAGCTTGTAGACAGTGCTTTACTAGTAAAAAAAAAACAAAGTAATTAAAGGCGTTAATAACATACAAGCAGCTCTTCTACAAACATTACACAGAAGATGGTCTGTGAGGGTTTCACATGAGTACTCCTCAGTGACTCAGTTTAAGTCAAATTATTTTCAGGTTTTAAATCAAAAGGGAAATAGAGAATTCTTTTCGTCTCTCTGAAATTTTCTTAGAAGGTAATAACCTGTCTTAGCTCCTATAGAAATAATAGAGATACTCTGTTTCAGACTTCAAGGGATGCTGGACATCATGGGAAAAATAGGATGTTGCAAAGTATTTCCTGCCTGTCCTGGTTTGAGGTAAAACAGAACCAACTTTCTGTTCAGTAATATTACTTCTTAGCTAGGCCTCTTCTAACTCTCTGAAGCTAACAGCATGTTGTGTCAAAAACGGTTTGTTTTCAGTGATAAGACCGATGTTTACAATTAGTGCCAAGGAGTGGTACACACAGAGGCTCTTGCTTATATTTCTTCCTATAACAACCAAGGTCAGCTAATTTCGTTATTTGTCACGTTAGAGGGTCAGAAAAAGAAAAGCGTAGAAGGGTCCCACTTGCAGGGAGGAGGGGACAGGACAGGTGACCAAAAATTGACCAACAAGGGTATTCCATCCCATCTGCCCCATGCTCAGTATAAAAGATGAGGGATCAAAGGGTCAGCTCTCTTCCTTCAATGGCTGACATCTGAGGAGGACCCTGCCTGTTCATCTGCCTTTGATCCCGATCCGTGTGTTCCTGACTCCAACTCCAGAATCCAGTTCCCAGCCATCGCTGAGTCCAGTCTGGGACTTCCCCAATGCCTGCCAGTGACATCATCCTGGGAGCTTAATACGGTTTTGTATATATTGTATCTATTTTATTATTTTTCTTTTTATTTTATTATTAATATCCCATTAAAGTAATTTATTTTCTTCTAAACTCATAAATCTCTTTATCTCTCCTCCTCCCCTCTGTGTACCAGAGGCTAGGGGGGAGCATCTGTCACCAGCCATTGGCCAATTCGGCCAAAACCACAACACTGCCATTATTTAGTACTGAATCATATTGCAAAACATAGAATCATAGAATCATTTAGGTTGGAAAAGACCTTTAAAATCATCAGGTCCAACCATTAACCTAACCCTACCAAGTCCACCATTAAACGTAAGTGCCACATCAACAAGTCTTTTAAATACCTCCAGGGATGGTGACTCAACCACTTCCCTGGGCAGCCTGTTCCAATGCTCAACAACCCTTTTGGTAAAGAAATTTTTCCTAATATCCAATCTAAACTTCCCCTAGTGCAACTTAAAGCCGTTTCCAATTGTCCTATCACCTGTCACTTGGGAGAAGAGACCAATGCTCTCTGTTGTAGAGAGCGATAAGGTTTCCCCTCAGCCTCCTTTTCTCCAGGCTAAACAACCCCAGTTCCCTCAGCTGCTCCTCATAAGACTTGTTCTCTAGATCAGCTTCATTGCCCTTCTTTGGACATGCTCCAGCACCTCAACGTCTTTCTTGTAGTGAGAGGCCTAGAAGTGAACACAGTATTTGAGGTGCAACCTCACCAGTGCTGAGTACAGTGGGACAATTACTTCCCTACTCCTGCTGGCCACACTATTTCTAACACAAACCAGGATGCCGTTGGCCGCCTTGGCCACCTGGGCACACTGCTGGCTCATATTCATCTAGCATGTTAGGCTAGAACCATAGTTAAACATTTCAATAAGTTTCATGTATTTATTTGCATTTGCTTTCCTTCAAGCTTTATGGCTTGAATGATGCCAGTAATAGAGAGGAAGCATGTTTGTCTTTCCTAACTGTCACTGATGACACAGATAAGTAAAATGGATGTGGGTGTTTCTGTTTTGTTTCTTACTAATGAGGCTTTTCAAGTATTTCAATAATGAAGAGTTTGACATTCAAAGCATTTGCATCTATTGCCCTCAGCAGGGTATGCCACGAAAAAGAAGCCCAAAGTTTTGTACTGATAAGAAATACAGGGGTAATCTAGCAAGGACAACAACAGCTAGGGAGAAAAATATGAACAAACGTAATCCCTCAGGTCTGGTGCAGCAAAACACACATGGAGGGTCACCCTTTGCCACTGGTGCAACTAGTGAGTGGATAGACAGTGGAATGACAGCCGAGCCCACAGTCCTCTCAAGAGCTAAAATGAGAGAAGCAAGCAGCAAAAAACAGGATTTAGCTGGAAACGACTTCTTTCATCTGTGCGCTTGGGCCAGTGCCAACTATTCTACTCCCCCGTGTACTATTAGATTGTTTGACTTGATCAATTAATCTAATTTTAGACTGTTTGAGAAAGGGAAAATCAGTTAGAGGAACGTATTGATGGTGGCATCAGATACGTTTGATTCAATCTTGCCTATCTACAACAAAATGTATATAGCACAGTTTCCTTGAACACAACGAGAATCAGACAAGGCGTTTTCCTTTCTGACTCCTTCAAGCTCTTGTCAGGTCATACCCAGCTTCAAAAATAACCCTTTCAGCCTTTCCTCTATTTCATGTTACCCAGTTACTGAAACCATGTCTGTTCCTTCATGCTACCCTGTTTCTTTCCCCCTTTCTCTGAGTTTTTCTTCTCTGTCACAAGCTTTCAGACCCTTAAAAACACAACACCCAAGAAAATGCCTCCACACTGGTACGTACTTCAAATGTCCTGCTGGTCACTACTATTGTTTCAGTTGTCTGGTTCTACTGGGAAGTTTTATAGGTTCTCAACTTTATCCCAAAATGAAACAATGCTGTTTACATTCGCTAATAAAACTAACAGGCATAACCAACTTCTAACCATATGATTTCATGAACAGTAGCTGTGCATTAGGAATCCTGATGGAAATAACCTGGCCCCAAATCTAAGCCACAACAAGGAGACAGTTTAGAAACATGATCTTAAATAATAGATCAGAAGATCAATTTTGCTAGACCTGGAAAAGAAATCTGGCATACAGAGACAAGGAAAGATACTGTCAGAAAGAACATTGCTTAGGCCTCCAACCTTCTAGCAGTAGCATTGGCTAAAGAAGGTAAGTTCTTTAAAATGTTGACTTATAACCTTTTTTCTCTAACAAAGAAAATTAAAGGAAGTGCAAGGAGAACAGATTTAAAAATAAAAAGGAATCCTACTTCTCCTTTACTCTGACTAATATTTTACTCCTATCTCACATGAGTTTTAGTACAACAATGGTTAAAATGGAAAAGTCAGTTCTTTCAAAGTGAAGAGCAGAAGCCAAAAAGAAAATTTCTCATCAAAATTTGTTTAGTCACAATGTGTATGTTCTATCAAGAAACTGAATAAAAACTATGTATTGAGCTGTATTTGTTCTCTTCCTTTGTCACTAGACAGTACTGATATCCCCCCCTGCACCCCAGTAAAAAGGAGATGCAGCAGCTCCTTTAAAAAATCCAGCCACTGGAAAGCAGAGTGAGACTTGGCAGGAGCAACCTTCCCTATGGCAGAGATTGAGCTTGCGTCAGCAACGCTCTTGGAAGCTAATACTAAGGACAGTAGATAACAAACCTACATTTTCATTATTCACCCTAGTCACTTTTTACAGTAAATAGAGAGGAACAGGCATTTTTAAGGTGTTTCATCTGACCTGTTTTAAATATTTATATTGGGATGAGATAAATTTTACTCCAGTAGTGTCTTACTTTCTCTAGTGGGAGTCACAGGAGTTCATTGTATACCTCACTGTAGACATCTGTATTTGATCATATATATCCCAGACAAAAAGAAAACAAGACCAAGGGAGAAAAAGAGGGAGAAAGACTTCAGGGGACATCATAGTACCATAGTCTCTGGTATGTAATGCAACCTAAAATTTTAAAGCTAAGAAGTCACAAATTTAAAATTAAAAAGGGTAAAAGTAAAACAGCATCTCAGAAAAGTACTTAAATATCTCAGTTCAACTTCACTGAATGGGTCAGAAACAGAATGTAGTCTTTTCCCCTTAATTTGAGACTGAAAGGTCATCTAGCTTACCATTCTGGCACTGCAAGTTATTTCTGTGTGGTACACCTATTGGTGTCCTCACAGGTTTCAGAATATACGAACTAAAGGAATGTTACTCTTTCCCCAAGGAAAGAATGATACAGTTTTTAAAAAGCATCCTCAGAGGATTATTTTTGTCTGAAATTAACTGTGAATGCTCTTTTTCCTGTTTTGGTTCCATTTCCTTCTTATACCTTCCAAATAATTGTCTTTGTTTTCACACATGTTAAGCTACTTACAAACAGTAATTGTGGAGAAAGAAAGAGGTTAAACTCTAATGTATTACTGTTACAGCTGGACTCAAAGACATCAACTCAGCAAGGGGGTCAAAGTCATGACACAAAGCGGGTCATGACACTCAATTACAATTACTGCAAGGGATTTTTTAATTTTTATATTACCTTGCCATACAATTTCAACAATTTGAAACCTTTCCTTTTTTTCCCAGAATGAGAAGGAAGCCAAACAACCGAGAATGAAAAAGAATATTAAGAAAATAAACAACGCAGAGAATTTTCACTCCATCAGTGGAGACTACTTTTTTCTTGCAATTATGGGAAAAAGCACACATAAAAAAGTGTTTTTCAGATTTATTTGTTACACTTTTTTTCACTTTACAAACAAATAGAAATGAGTAACATTTTGTGAAAGACCACAGCTTAAAAGATCACAGGTACTGAGCACTGGTTTTTGAAGTTTGTAAAGCTTTGTAATAGCAGAGAAGGTTGATAGCAGGAGTATTAATGGGAAGAAGAAATGAGTATGACAGGGAAGTTTTTAAAGTCTTTTGTCTCTTTTAGGCTTGATACATTTCAGTACTTCAACCATTCCTAAGTACTTTCTTTCTCTACCAGAGTTTTAATATTCAGTTATACAATATTGCACTTCAGGTAATCTTATTTGTAAATGAATCTGTAGGATTGATGTTCGTATGTAGTTTAATTTGTTAGACACAATCTTGGAAAGTCATAAACTCACTTTGCATCTTTACGTACTCATATATTAAAGAGGTATAATTTATAATAAGCATCTGCTTTATAATACCAATGTGACAGAAGGCATTAGGCAAGGAAAATTGACTGTGAGTGTGAGACACCAAACACAAATATGCACATATATAATTAAACCTTTAAAATATAGCTGAGTGATTTTCTTATGCCAGTCCAAAGATTATTAATACACACGTCAATGTCAAATTTAATAAAGCTGTTGTGTTAATTGTAACTATGGTGCCTTGTACTAACACCTGTCAAGGTATTTCTGGTGCAGAAAATCTTTGTCATGAGTGAGCTAGATAACATAAATTATAAGTGAACTAGCCTTTTACCTCAGGAGATCCGAATTCAAATACTGCTTTTAGTCTCAAATGAGTTGTTTGTCACACCCTACTGAACCTCCAAATATGGCACAGTTCTGCATGGCTGGAAATCCGGACTCGGGAGACGTGAAGGATTGGAATATCAGGCTGTATCACTAATCAAGATTATGGTGTATTGGCAGAGACAAGTAGGAAAGTGTGTGTGTGTGTAGCAATTGCCAGCTCCTTCCCTCACAAGCCAGCACTATTCATGTCTTAAATTCCATAATCAGGAAGTTTGTTAACAAATTTTGGACCAAAAAATAAGCTGCTGTTACTGATGTCGGCTTTTGCAGATCAGCCTCATACAACTGTCCATTATATTCTCCCATCAGAAGCAATGGTATCCACGTGAATGCCAGACAGTGTTACTTGATCTCTTAAAATGCTGAGCACCATCTTTTGAAGCCTAAATGCAAAGACCTATGAAGACTGCAATCCTCTATGTTTCATTTTCCAAGAACTCTCATGTAAAATAAAATTTTACAGAAGTGCCGCATCAAGAAAAAAAGGAAAAGTTCCCAATGGAAAGTCAATAAAAATATTTTTAAGCCAATATGAACATCTATTAATATATCTTTGCAGAAATTGTATCCATTAAAATTAATCCACCCAATTTTCATTGAAGGTAAGGCACCATATCAAAAGACTGGAACAGTGCTAGACCTGTGTAGAATCACAACTCATGTTCCCTTATACATACAGACCAAGCTAAAGGCAACTCCTAACATGTTCACGTGTACAATTTACAGCAACCATGGGAAGATGGCACAATCTTTCATCAGTAAACAGAAGAGAGAAGAGAAAGATGCTGGCAGGATGCTAGAACCACACAAACATTGGTAGAGACCATGGTGAAGCCACATTTCAACTTGAAGTTCTTATTTTTGCATGTTCTCTTTTTAACACACCTAACTCCCAGATGTGCCTTAAAGGGTTTTGTGCCACAATATGTGTCTCAAGTTTGTATAAGCTTAGCAATACATCATTAAGAATTTCTAGGCTGAACGAGGAGATACAAAGCCCCAGCTTGAAAGATGTTTATATTTTTAAAATAAAGCAAGGAAAACCCATATCAGCTCAGGGTCAAGTTGTTAGCATGCAGAGCACTAGGTTAACTTTCAACAGTCCAAAGACAGACCTTCTGTAGTACCACAAAGAAAGCAAGGAGGAAACAACATACCATGAGTATACATAAGGCAAGCTGTAGTGGGTGGATACAAAGCAGAGAGTGACTGTTGCAACATAGCATAATGAGCCCCAAGTCCTTTGTTAACGGACGTTTAATATACACCTTCCCAGTTTTACTAGCACTGTCCCCTGGGAGATCACAAAGATGAGGGGAGAACCATTTTACCTTTCCTGTCTTCCTAAATGAAGGATCACAGCTGAAGAGACCGAGATTTACAAAACAAAGAAGGATGAAAAGGACCTGCTTAGCAGGTGAGTTTTTTTACTATGAGGTCTCAATACGGAAAAACAAACTCACATTCCCATGTGAAAACCTAGTGGGGAAAAAATAATCTGAGTTTTGCAATGTTCAGAAGCCAACAGAGACACCAAGATGGCAAATATTTTGTGTCTTCATTAATAAAAAGCTGTCAGGCCTAATACATATTCACATAAATAGACAGTTATTGTTTCACAAAGTAAATGTGTATTCAGTTATTTATTGAAACAAAAATCCTATTTCAATCTCCTTTTAAAAAAAATAAATAATAAATTAAATAAATGATAAACAAAAGTCAAAATGAAGACCAAATACTATGCTTAGTTGTGTTTATTATGGAAAGGGATTGTATAGGGAAAAAATAAGTCTTTGTAACTCACATGCTTGTGCCTATGTCTTGTAGCTGATACAGTCTTCTAGAACAGCACAGAACAATAAGCAATATTTTGACACACTGATTTTGTAATGGGGTAAGAAACAGTGAATAAGTAATGTGCAGTTGGTACATAAGAAGTACAGAGACTTAAGGAATACAGATCACTTCATTTAGACTAGGTTTTCTGACATTTATCTTGAGATAAAGTAGACAATAGAAGGCTATAGATGCACACATATGTACACATATATTTGTGTCTGTCTTCTAACTAAACAAGGGATGTAAGTATTGTTTCTCCCTCAAAGAGAAACTGGTAGTAGAGTCAGATGTTCTTTGCTAGATTCCTGTTTGTTTATGAAAACGTTCAGAATCCTGTTTTTCATAACAAAGTAGGAAATAAACAAAGGAATTAAAAATGCATTAAACATTGCCTTTGGTCACAGTTGTCAGTGCTATTTTCAATAAGAACTTTTCTCAAACACTTTTACCTTTTCTTCAAGCTGCATTCTCAGGATTTGTTCCTTACTCACAATCTTGCCTATCTGCTTCTCTGCACTTGCATCTCTCTGTCACAGATGCACACATCTTCAAAAACAGCAACTAGCAAAACTCCTTCATCCATATGGGCACATGCACTTGGTCTCAGTGCTTTGGACAGTGACAGATGGCTGAATCTGGGGCGGACGGTGCTATTGTTTCAACTATCTTGTTCCAACTATAAGGATCATAACTATCGATTATAATTATCTTACCTGATCTGAAAGTAGTGTCGCATGCTTGTGGGCACAGAGATTTAAAAGTATACTTTAAAACAATTCATGCAGAACCCTGACATTACTGCAGTACTGCATTTATTAGACATACAAGAGACCAAAACAATTTTAGAATTTGGAGATTCTCTGTCAAAGAACAAAGAAAAGTTCAAAATGGATAAAAAACAATCAAGAATGAATTAAACTCATTGCTCTAGGATCATAGAGTGACTAGAATGACCACAAGTGAGGAAAATCAGCGGTTATTGAAGGGAAAAAAGCTCACAAACTTTTACTGAAATATAGTTAAAAGAATTGAGTCTTTTAAAAAAGTAAAAAGAAAAAAAGAAAAAAAATACTGAAGGATTTATCCAATCCAAATATTATTTGTACTATAGATATCAAAAGATTTCTGGCAGATGTTTTTAAGTAAAAAGCCTACCTCGGTCCATTTACTATGTCTTTTGATTCTGATGGCGCAGAAAGTTCTAGGAGTGAGAAAGCTTGTGTTTTGATCTGGAGAAAAAAGGCAGAAGAATATCATCAATATCTCTGAAAAGCTTTGGAAAAAAACAGAGCCACTGATTTCAAATTAAACAATCAAACATGCAGATTCCTGGGACTGATGAACCTGGAAAACATGGCGAGTCAGAAAAGGTTATGATGTGGTTAAGACTGTGATCATCATGCCAGCCCAAAATGACAGGCAAGAGGTACAAGGAGTCCTCGGGATGGTAAAGCATGAAAGAACATTTATAATGAGGAGTGCTACTGTGGAAAGCATGCCAATGATGGTGATTTCCAAACCTTCATAAACACTTTCAAAGACCTTAAGAAAAGGTGCTTTGGCAGTGAAAATGAAATTAAGCTGTCTCCAGATTAACATCCATTCCAGTAAGAGCAGTCTGGTCACAATTGGCAAATGAGTCATAAGCGTTAACGAAACCCGCATGTCAGTACAGTCAAACACAGAAGGAGACTTTAGCCTTAGCAACTGGATATGGTACGGCTCATCTCTTTAATTGCAGGAAGTCAGCACTAGTTGAAAACAAACTGTTTGTTTTGACACGTATTGTTAAAATTTAGGCATGTGAAACTTCAGCAGACAGGATCTCCCTCTGGAGGCTTTCACAGGCATCTACTGTTTTTTATTGACTGTACAGGGAAGTGAAGCATGCATTTTTTGAAAACTGGTTCACTAGTTGCTAAAATGTAGTTGCCAGTTAGGTGACTAAGCTGGAACAAGTGGGTCCCATTCCCCAGATGTGAAAAATACTTCTTTGATTACAGATACCAGATCTGCAAATCAAGCACAAGTCTAAGAAAGATCTGAGGGCTGCAGACTTTCTTTCTGGAACACTTGGCAGAAGTGAGGTAGAACAGATTCAAGTGCAAGATATTGATACATCAAACAGAATTTTTAAAAGAAAGAAAAGTAGGGAGACCGTGATTCTCAGAACAATTGCTCAGGAGACGAAGCTTCAGGAACTGGTCCCAGCTTTTAAGATAGGAATGGTTATCAACTGTCACTAGTCTTATCTGAAGTCAGAGCTCTCAGGTTTACGGTGAAACTCTTTAAAGATACCACGCATAGTGAACTCAGGAGTAATATATGAAAAAAATATTGAAAAAATATACAGTAAGACCATTTAGGCATACCAAAGGAGAAGATAATATTTGGAAACAATATCTGCAAGGTAAATATCAGCATTTACCTCATACAGCAAGAACAAAAGCCAAATTAGAAAAAAAACTCATGTTTGCGACAGGAGGAACTGCACATAGAGCGCAAATCAGGCACAGATTTGTTTATGTTAACTGAAGAAATTTATTGCTCCTACGCTCATAATCTCATTTCCCTGAGGACAGCTTTGCAAATGGATAGTACAGCTGACTACATGGTTATGTATATTGTACCCATTCCTGCCAAACATACTATACTTAACACAGTAATATCTAAATATGGACATACGGATTTTTGGTTACAAACAACAAAAAACTTGCAGAGGAGTCTGATGTAGCCATACACATGAGGTCATGCAATTTACAACCTCTAGATCTAGAGATGTTACATCTCATTTTTTTACTGCCTTCCTTTTAAAAGGTTAGAGAAGGCTTTTTACGTTGGTAGTTGGAAAACGGAATCTGAAAATATAGCTCATTCCAAAAAAGCTTGTGAAATCAGCCTCTGATCATCTTATAATGTAATTAAATTGCAGGATAACGTCAATGAAGCATGAGACCATTACATCTTGACAATTTATTTTTTATTATAATTAATTATAAAATAAATAAAACAAAGCTGTCTTTCAGGATAGAAACATAGTAAAGAAAACAAAAATTTGCATAAGTATGCAAAGGCAAGTTCAAATAAACAAGCGTTAAGAGTGGCGAGTTGCCAAGAATTAATGCAAAGTTAAATGAATCTTGCACATAATATCTCTTGTACCTAAATATCTTCCATTAACAGGACGACAGAATGAGTGAAACTTCTTCAGCTTTCCTGAGAAGAAGGAAAATGATGAACGTTAAGTCTGCCATTTTGTCCCAGACGCTTTCAGCAAGGGAACAGTTTCATCAGAATAAGGCAAATAGAGATCACACTATCTAAACGAACAGGATAACCAGTTTTTACCAGCAGCACTTTCATATCTCCAGAGAAACTTGCAAGTGCAAACTATGACTGGGCAACCCCCATGAGACAAAAAAATTAAGATGAAAAGCTAAGTTATGAGCAAACTTAAACGACACATAAGTATTGCTTGAGTGAATATGTTGAATTAGACAAATGAAGATATTGAGTACATTTTTCCATTTTGAAATGAAAATTGCATTAAAAAAAAATAAGTTCAGCTGGTTTTATAAACCTCAATATCTGGAAAAGGAAAAGAACCCTAATTTCAGGAAATAAATTAGTTTTTGTCATGAAAATAAATTGTAGATCTTTTCATTTCACTCAGGCAAAAACTAAAACCTTGTACTTAGAATAAAGCCCAAAGCAATTTCCAATGTTGCAATTTAGCCACATAACTGAAAGAAAAAAAATCAGTCTCAGAGTTTTCATACTAACCCTTCTTTTATTTATGTGGGAAAGGAATAAGTGGCATTATACTTTTCAGGTGCTCACATAATTTAATGAGAGGGTTCAAGTTGAAGTACTACAGACATAATTTCAACTGCAACATGAGTGAAGCAAATCTCTGCTGACTACCCTGTTTTAGGATGACCTCTCCATACTTCATGAATACCTCAGCACTAGCACTCAGTGGATAATGCTTCCAGGTATTCCAGTATTTCACCATATATATTAGCACACATATTAGCAGAATATTAACTGTTTCATCACGGAAGGAAAAATAATGAAAGAAGTTCCTTCTAAGACCACTTCCAGTCCACTAAAATAAACAGCCTGCTTTCATACGTGACTTTTCACCCTAAATTTCATAGCTTTACAAGCATATAGGAGAGATTGATAGACTAGCATGGTGCTTGCTTGTGAGAACAACAATACACCATTGGATAATTAAGGAAACGCGGGGTACTAACTGCAGGATCATTGGTGGGGCCATATGCATTACAAAAGTCATGCCCAGCCTACACGTGGAGTTTTAGAAGCAACATCACTTAAAGTTCTTTTAATAATATGCATCCTTCTTCACAGAATTTATGGGAATGTAACAGCTTTTTTTTTCGATACAGCCTATAGAATATAGCCTGACTCTATCTGGAGCTGAGCATACAGCTATAAATCAATAGATCCCTGCTAGTGCGATCAAGAGCCTATCTTTCAAAAATACCAGGAAAGCCAAGGCCTCTATACACAGAAACACTAGTTGCAGCTCTTCGTCAGTGCTACAGACACTGCTCCCCAAGGCACCATCAGGTTTTAAACAAAAAAGAAAGGCAGGTCAATAACACAATGATGAAGAAATTGAAAAGGGTTCCTCCTCTACAAAAATAAAAACCAACACATTATTGTTATTGTGTTGCCGTTGTTGTTGTTATTACGGCTATGATTAAGGATTGTGTTTGTGTTTTTATAATGGGTTCTGTAGGTTAACACAGCAAGACCTTACTTATTCTATCACCTTCCATTGGGTACAACGAAGCCTTAATGAAAAACCTGCTTTCATTTACCCAGCAAACTTTAATTTCTCATTTTGTCAAAACGCAAACAATATATTTAACTGGTTTGGTGGGATAATATTATTGTAATGAGCACGTGTCTGTATAATTTCATGACTGTAAACCTATACCTCACGCAGATTACACATGTAGTCATGTACCCATGACAGAAGTGCACACATCTGTTTAAATAGATACAATGTGTATGTATGTTTGTGGCATTCTCAAGGTACCAATTAGCCCAACAAATAGCACAAAAAGCATAGGTGGTATTTTTCCCTGAAGCATTGGACAGCTTACAATGAAATCAGTATGAAAATACAGACTAGTCTAATGAAGCAGTCAATAGCGAATCAGGACATTTCAGGCACATCTCCAACAAGCAATGGAGTGTCATATGAAAACCCTGGAATAGCTTCATCACTGTTATCTCCTGAGCTAGAAGGGGTATAGACCTATCAGCAGAGCATATTTTAAAACTAACTAGCTCTGCTTGAGGAGCTGGGATCACTAGCTCAGTCACAGATGTCACTTACAGCGCCGGTTTTGGGATCTGAGCTTGCTCCTTGGCACAGCTTCGCTCTGCAGGATGTGACACACAAACAAGATGAGCTCTAGCCAAGGGGCATCTCCAAAGCCAACATGTGGAAATGTTTGCTGTTTTTATACCTGACCCTATGAGCAATCTTGAGTGCGTTCTCCGGTCACTGTCATGGGCAACACCAGGCAATAGTTTCCTTGTGTTTTTTCCTTGAGATCATCACATACATGAGCCCTAACCCACTTCTCTTGCAGTGTAAGCACTTGACAGACTATATCTTTAAACAAAGCACAATTTCTGATTTCTCTGAAAGGTACGATGCATACAGAACAGAGGTAAAAATATATGCTTAGATTTTCTCTTGCTTGTTCTATAAATTCTCAGAATAAAAGTAGCTTTAGCTGGGAAAAACACATTATGTATATGCCTGGACTTTAGAAATAGGAAAACATTCAGAAACAACCCCTTCTTCCATGTTTCTTTATGGATTGCCTCTAGACAGCATCTGCACACTATGCTACTTACTGTGAATACGTTCTTCAGGTGTTTGTCTCTCCCTACCCACACAAAGTGCAAGTGCAGGTGCCTCAGAGAATCCTGGATTGCAATCCAGGGTCCGAGGCATAAAAGTTAGGTATTGTAAAACTCAACATGATGTCTTTTTTTTGTCTCTTTTTTTTTTTTTTTTTTTTTTTTGGATTGGGCTTTCTAGCCCCAGGCATGTTCAGTCTGCATCGACACCTAACATATAAGCCATTGAAGCATCTCAAGCAAGACCCTTAGAGCATTTCCCCTCCACCACTTTTATTTCTTGCCTGCAGCATCCTTATTTTGTAACCCCATCACATAACCCTACACAGACTACTGCCTGACCTCGGACAGCAAGAACTGAACAAGACTTTTGCATTTCACTCTGCAACATCCCTTTGACTTGTTTCTTGTGCTATTGAAAGAGAAAAGATTGCAGATGATTAATCGTAAAGCCACAAAAATTAAAATCTGGTAGGCGCTATTTTCCCCTCTCTAAACATTTCAGTAGAAATGGGATAGAATTTCACTTTTCCCTTCTGAACTTGCTGTTACTTGCACTAAAAGAATCATAAGTAGGTATGTCATTACCAAAGTTCTTCCTCAGTGCTGCTTCCCAGGACTGTGAAATCAATAAGTATTCTGAAGCAATAGTACTGAAACTTAAAATGTGAATTTCTTAGTTTGTAATTTTTGCCAGGTTTTACATTTTCTTTTGCTTAAGCTTCTGTGTTCTGTATGTTATTAAAAGAAAACAAACAAATGGATCTTCAGATCGTTGATAGCAATAGACCATAATAATTCTTATGTGTTGTTACTAAGGTGAAACAGCAGGAGTTTTAATCTACCCTTTATCAATATCATAGATCAAACTACCTCCTTCAGAGCAGTTGCAGTCTATCATCACAAAATAATCTACAATCACTATCATACGCCATGCACAGGCAAGAAATCTGCCTATTAAAGCTTTTATTAATGCAGTCACACTGCATGCAAGGCTGCTGCTTGATAAGTCTCAATATCCAGTGCATTTACTTTTCCAATAAAAAATATTCAAACTTTCATCGTATGGTCTAGCATGCTTTCTCTCTAGTAATGCTTTCTCTTAAGACAAAAATCTGAGCTGTAAAAATACATGAAAAAATGGTTTACTTCTGTATAGCTTCTGTACACTTTTCAGACAAGGATGTTAATGCTATTTGCAAGCACTAATGAAAACTTTCAACACCTCTGTAAGACAGTTAAATTTATCTTGCAATAAATTATTGTTAATGCATAGAAAGGGACTGTGAGCTGCAAGACCAGCAACTCATAGTAGATCTTGAACTATTATTATTGAATCCGCATCTGGATTATTGCGGAGCCAGATTATTACTCAATTATTATTGAATGCAGATCCAGATTGGATTTATTCTGCAGGCCCTTCACCAGCTTCGTTGCCCTCAAGATAAGTAATTTACTGATTGGTGTTGGGAAAGTATGGAAGTAGGGAAGAAACACCAAAATAATAAAACACATGTAACTCAAAGAAATATTAAGGCTGCAAGGAAGACTTGAAAGCTCAATAGTGGAAATGCTTTGTATATGATGACATACTCTCTGTAGTAAAGAGAAATCAGTCTGCTGAATCTAAAAAGCAAGTATTGATTCAATTTTATTTTTTTTTTACATATATCACACTAATGCAGTGTAAATTAGCAAAAATAAATGGTTTTCATAATGTGGACTATTATCAACTGCAAAGACAAGATAGTAGAAAATATAGGAAATTTAAGGGCAGATAGCAAGTTCACTACATGATGATTTCCTTAGCACTACCTAAGCAAAAAAAAACTGCCATCCGGCTAACCTATTTTAAAATCATATGATGATATTTTCAATAACAACTGCAAGCACAAAACCAAAGAAAAGTATAAATGCTGGAATTTCAAGCATCTTTTTTAACACAGGAATGAGGCTTTCAGATAAAAAAAGTAAATTTATAAATTTAGTAGAGTTCAGGCAGGGAGCAATGTTACCCACTCTAATAAAAATTTAAAAAACAAACACCTAGAGCAGGCAAACCCACAGTAGTACCTGTCTATTAAAGGTTACCATGATGTTTTTGAAAATCTGAAATGTCGTCTTCTGTGTTACATATGAAGATAGCTGAAGCAATGTTGCTGGAACAGCACCTGACTTTCAAAGCGTCCAGTGCATTAGAAGAAAAAATATATAAAAAGGAGCAAATAAGCACATGATAGATAAAGACATATTCATGAAAGTCACAGAGTATATATGTTGGCTAAGCAGTGTGGTAGATATTGAAATGTCAGGCAAGAAGCGCATTTCTATAGACTCAAGCTATTTAAATAAAACACAAAGAGTGCTCACTGCCAAATATCTACAGTCATGAAATATTACCTGACTTGGCAAAAGCAAAACTTAAAAATTTCAGGAAAAAGACCGAGGGCCAAATTCCAAAATGCAAAAGATAGATACTGGCAAGTATTCCTGAGTAGCAAAAGTGGCTACCTCACCACGTACTGCACAACAAAAGTGTATCCAAATTGTCTGAGGATGTTCCCTGAAATGAAAATTAGACCAAGTAGATTATAGCTGCTGTTGGACAGACACGCTATGGTACAGGGCATAGAAGACCTCAATCATAACTTCCCTTGCATGATATAGGAATCAGGGAAATCAGTCACAAACCATGTAAGTACAAGCTGACTTCATGATGAGCAAGGTCACATATAGCACTCCACTTTTTCCCCAACACCTTAAATAAGAAAGTAAACTCAAAGTAAGAAATGACTGTACTTGAGATACTAATTACTCAGAGGCTACTAGTAATTACAAAATACATTTTTGAGGAGGGGGAAACAACCTGTGTGTGCAAATCTCTGAAGCTACTGCTGAAAGAAGATGTCATGTGATAATTAGTTCAATGAAACGTAGCTGTTAGATGTGTCAATACAGCCATGTGAATAAAGAAACTGCTGTCGGTGTGATGCTGGTGAGACGGGACACAGGGCAGTACTCTTACAGAAGAAACAGCCTGAAGTCATCATGCCTAGGATTACTAACATCACCCAGGTCCAAATAAGTCAAATTTGAAAAGCAGTTTCTTACAACAGTGTTTGCATGCAAAAAGTTCGAACAATATGGTCAAAGATAGGAGAACTATCCCAGTAGGAAGTACCCATAAATCACCTGGGGGTGTTTTTTTAAAAAACACTGTCAGTCACAGAAAGCCTTTAGTGTAACCTTCTGAAACTGCAAAGTGTAAGCATGAAAGAGACTGACAAATACATTGCTGATTTCTTATCCAGAGCAGCCTTGCAGTGCACAGCTAACAGCAACTTAACAGGAATGTGAAATCTCTCACCTGATATTAATGCAGAAAATGCAGGGAGACAGAAGCATCAGCTAAGTCTGTTATGTGCCAGTTTCAAGGTAGGGGCTACAACATATCTAAGAACAAATGATACAAGACATAGATTTATAAGTGCTTGCATCTATCATTCTGTCACACACTGTCAGGACAGCCAGACACCGTGGGAGAAGCCTCGTCTGCTTCCCAAGAATACTGGAAATGCCCAGATGAGCTGAGAATTCAAGATAGCATCATATATAAAGTCAATTGAATCATAAAGCCAAGGTCAGGAAAAATAAATTCTTTCAGGTATACACTGAAGCCACACAGGAATAGTGTCCCGTTCATCCAGAGTGCAGTGACATTGCATACTCTGCAGCAGTGTTGCATTAAGCCAAGATATTTGAGACCTCAGGAGCAGCTTTGTAGTGCCTATGGTGAAACAGAAGCTAGGCTACAGAACTCCATGCCTGCTAAAGGTTTTTTATTCTAATGACAATGGTTGACAAAAGGCAATTAAATTGCAAAAAATCCCAACAGGCTTTGGAACAGCCCACAGTCATAATTATAACTGGTCATTCCGTTTGTACGCCAACACAGGTTATTTTGTCATTGCAGTGTGCTATTTGGGTATCAGTGGCAAAATCCAGGTTCTCTGAATTGTGTTGTCCGCAAATGTAAGCACCTACATGTGACTTAGAAGCATAAAGATCCTATTAGAGTCACTGGAAATATAGCCAACACAGCCAATGAGTCCTTAGGACTGTTCAGCTGACCGAATATACGTGCCTGCTTTACAGAGGTAACGACTGTCCAGCCTCCAGACTGATGCATTGACGGGCTGCTACCAAAAACTGTGATGGAAGTTTAGATGCTTGGTGCACATATAGGCGTATAGATGCATTACACACAACTAAATTAGATATTTTAACCTTGAGCAGAATCCCACACTAGTGGCATCATTCACATCATTTAATTGTCAGTTATCGAGAATTCAGTATTCAGCCAAAGCATGTTGCCAGCTTCTTTCTGTAGTCAGCAGAAGCTTGAGAGCTAAGCCCTTCCAGAGGATGACTCATCACCTACTAAGGCACCTCTTTTAAGGTATCATATGCCTATTAAGAGATGCTTATTTCTCTCCACTGACGACAGAGGCAGTCTACTGATGGAGACTAGGAAGGACTAATGTGAAGTGAGACAAATCCCACCCCAAGACAATACCATAGCCACTATCAATGCTGTAGTGACATTTGTTAACAGGCATTGCATCTTATATCATATCTAAATACATCAGAGCAGGAGCGGAGCAATTTTGGTTCCCTGCCATGCTCTGCGCCCATGTGCTCAGGTGGGACATGAGGGCTTTCCCCCATGCATTACATTTTTCTAAGCAGCAGAGGAAAAGAAGCTATAAAAAGTTCCTAGGACAGAAACAATGAAGGCAGAAGAAGGAGAGGAGAATGTGTTACTGAGCCTTGATGGCATGAATTGTTAAGCTCGCGAGAGACAGAGGTGCAGAGCAAAATGTTCAGGGAACTACATCAAAGAGAATCTAACGTTCCACTCCGGGAGTCAGGCACTTAGAATTTACTAATTGCAACATTCTTTCATTCATTAAAAATGGATAAATAGTTTGCAAAGGTTTATTAACTAAAATGGTTAGCCATTTTTTAAAGAATCTAACGGAATAGTAGAGAGTTTGTATGTATCAATAATAACTTACAATGAACAGATTATTGCCATCTCAAAGTATTTATAATAGTTTATCAGTATATTATGGACATTAGTACCATCTGTTCTACACAGTTATAACCATGTTGATAGGTGTTTGAACTGATTATAAGACACATATGACTCAGATTTTATTATTAATGATTAAGCATTTTAAAGAATCATTTTGTAAACTAATTATAAACCATTCATAGATGAATCTTTATTTAAAGGAGTAAAGCTTTGTTTGTTTTGCAAGATCAGTTGATATACATCTAAATGCATGTTTTGCAGCTAAGAAAGGCTGCCAGGTTAAAAGATAGCTATTTTAAATATATATTAGGGTACACATTGAATAAAAATTGCCACTAATACACATAAAAAGACTGAATTATGGAGTAGCCCTTCATGATATGTGCAATCTAGTATGCCGCTCATTTAAGTGATTGCCATCACTAATTTATGTTCACATTAGCTTTTGTTGGCGTTCTGAAAAATACGCTATTAAAAAATTACACAAACCAAGGGCATACAAAAGTGTCTAGGCTGAGACTATATATGCCAAGCTTTGTCCTGGGTTGAAGGAAAAAAAAAAAAAAACAACCTTAAATTAGAATCTTCAGTTCAGTTCAATTCACAAAAGCAGTAAGAAAATAAGGTTTTATGATAAAACACTGACAACAATGGCAGTATAAGTTAGCACCACTAAAACCCCATCTACGGAAGAAAACGTTCACATACAATACATGTTTGTACTACAGATGGACACGGCTTAGCAGAGACATGCTCAGTGCTTTAGCTGTTTACTTAGGCAGCAACAGAGTTCTAAGAAATAGTTGCTATGCCAACCCATCACAGGACTATATATATACATTCATGACCAGGGCTTATTTTGAGAGCTCTGCTACCCTTTCTTTCAAAAGTTAAATGCACTACTGCTATGTTGTTTCCATTAAGGCAAAACTCTGTAGTCTGTGGACAATTCGCAGCCCTATGTTTTTTAAGATAGCGTGTGGAGCGTATAGAATAACATGGAGATTTCAAATAAGGAACAGAACAGCCTTTTGACGTCACATTTCTACAATCACTGAACAGACTGTTCTATTTGTGAGCCTCCAAAGATTTGGTGTTTAGATGATAAAGGGCACTGCTTTTTATAATCTATTATTAACTGTCGTGTGTATTACCGTAGGAGTTCTCCGAAGAAAAGCAAAGCATGTTTTGGTGTGTGATGATGAAATGCTTTTTTGTACTGTTTACTAGAATAATTTTCAATATTAACTCCATCCAGTCCGTTTCCTTTTTGTAATACAAGAACAGCGCACAGTAATCTACCTCTGGAGCTTATAAGTGATGTCTTCATATATATATGCATTTAAAAAAAAAAAATCATAGAGGGAGCTCTTTAATTACCTTTTTCTGGTTATGTTACTTTAGGCGCTGTTTTCTCAAATGCATTTGAATTTTCAGTCTATTTATTTCATAATTATTGGATGACTACATGCAGCACTGCCATTTCAATAAGATTTTGATGGCTGATAAAACCATTGTTGACAGCAAGTGCACAAATGAATGAAGGGAAACCAGATTAGCAGTGTTTGTGTCATTGCATTTAAATAAAACTAAATGTTCTGGCAGCAGTGTGATCAAATCTGAAATCTGAAGAGAGAAGAAAAACAGTAAATGGGATGGGAAGGAAGGGTCAGGTCAGAGATAGTCTTTCTTTAGATATAGGACTTTTTGAAGAGCTATTTCCTTTTGAGACATAATTTTCATTTCTGGAGAGTGTAGCCACTTCTTTTTCAAGCAGATTAGAAACCCCAAAACATTTATATAATGTCTTCTAACAAGAGTTTTGCAACTAGATAGACTTCTTGAAAAGTGAGGAAAAGCAAGAAGATAGGAAAGATCCAATGCAGATACAGCGAGCTCAACCCACTAGAATTGATAAGGCAAGAAAAGCCATTGTGATAAATTCCAAAGGTTAAGAATTTCTGTCTATTGCAAAGATCAATATTAAGGGGAGAAGAGAGGATGAGTGATAACACCTTCATATCCATTTAAGAATGGTGATATACATGCCAGATGAGAACCTCCATCAGACAGTTATTCTTCTTAGAATAAAAGAGCATCACTGAAACAACTGTCTCTTGTGTCTCTCAGATTGAAATGAATGACATATTTTGTATTCATTCAAATGTCTAAAGAGAAGATCCATGAGGACAAGTAAAAAAAAAAAAAAACATATTAAATGCTCTGAATTAAATTTGATACAATAGGGCTGTCACAGGCTGAATGCAGTTCTCTGCTCAGTCTCAGAGCCCACTTCAGTTCAGTGTTTTTTAGTGCTACAGCTCTTTTGAATATTTCTCTAGGAAGCAACAAATTCCAATTTTTCAGTGAACTAACTTAATTTAAAGCTTATCATATTTTGATATTAGAGAATCTTGCATTTTGCTGAAAGTTTCTATAATAATCTAAGCTTTCTTAGAATTAATTTGCTTTGTTACTTCTCATACAATTTCATTTATTCTTGGCTTTTGGACTTTTTTCTTCACAAATTTCTACGCAGCATTATTCTGTTCTTGCCTTTCTTCCATGAGAGCATACAGACTCTTTGCAATATACATTCAAAAGGGAACTTACTCTGTGTCTCAGCTAGGTCCATAATGTGTTTCACATCCAAACCCAGGTCACAGTCACAATCTGTAGATGTGCCTCCTGACTTAGAAATGGATGAAACACAGCTTGGAGGAGCATTAAAGAGAAAATACAGAATTAGGTGTCTCGCTAGAATAAAGTATGAGCTAACTTGCACAGTAAAAGAACGAATACTCTCGAAGGTTACTGGAATTGACTGCAGCCCATCACAAAATCCAGAGTTCATCTGAGAACCTGCACGTAGTCTGTCAGAGGCAAATAGAAAGGACCATTGAAGGCTTGCAGTTCAAAATCAACATGCCAGGGCTACTACAGCTACAGATGTTCCAACAGTAGCAATACAGAGACAGCGGAGCTGGCTCAAGGAGTACATACTCTCTTGTCTAGCCTATTAGAGTCTGTTCAGACTGCGCCATAGTACCAGCCATCTTTCAAACATGCAAACCAACACATACCTTTGGCTGTCAAGGGCATCGTGGTACTTGGGTTCAGAGCAGAGCAGCCAGTGAGAATTTCTATCGCAGAAGCATTATATGTCTTGGATGCGAGGAACAGACAGTGTAGATATGGAAGCAGCGAATTGGGGTAAGGGGTTCTTGTGATTAACCTTGACCTTGAAAAGAATCTTAAAGTCTGGATGACTCACAGGGCAACTGCAGAGCAGGGGAGGAAAAGGGGCTGACCAGTTCTGAAGGACACAATGCACTTTACAAGACAACAATAGAATTATCTACATTTTAGACAGTATCATCAGAATGTATATATCCATCCTAGTTTTTCTACTTGACCTTTGAATTGCTATTAAAGCCACAACCTTCTAAACAAATTTGTAAATTTCAAATGTGATCTTAAAGAAATTATATCTTTTAAGTTTACCACTATTATTTTTATTAGATAAAATGAATGAACATTTTCCATGCCTTTTTTTTGAACGCAAAGGAAGACAATTCCTCCCTATAGTATATTCCCATATTGATATGGGATATCAATGGTCAAATTCAAAACAGTGTGCAGGACCTCCTCCAACGCCAGAATACAGTAAATCAACAATGGAGCAGAATTACTGTGACACAGGAAGGGGAGTGGGTTGGGGGGGGGGGGGGGGGGGGGGGTGGGGGGGGGGGGGGGGGGGGGGGGGGGGGGGGGGGGGGGGGGGGGGGTGGTCTCCTCCTTTTTAAATTTAATATAGCTGACTTACCTAAATTATTTATGGCACTGGGAGTCCTTTCAAGAATAAACATGGTAGGCTGGAATGGTTTGAAAGGCTGAGCTAAGGGAGAATCTGCATCCTTTTCCCTATAACACTCTGGTGCTCACTGATCTGTTTTCAGACTCCTATTTGCAACAAAACTGCTGATCTCAAACCAGCTGCATTATTTCTGTTTTAGTGCTCAATCTGTAAAGAGAGAAAAACATGAGAGATTAATGAGATCTTTTTCTTCTCATGTTGCTCTGTTTATCTCGTAAATCTATTTCTTGAGTCTTTCTTTTAAGATCTGCCTGATATCTCTTTATCCTCCAGCACACCTCTCCAATTTCTTATTTTCTTTTCCAGTGCTTCCTCAGCAGCTTCTCCAAATTACCATGTTATGGGAGAAAAGGTAATAATTAATCTCACATTTCATGGTAGATTCTGGAGCCACAAATATCTAACTATGAACTAAGATGAAGTAAAAAAACTTCTGCTGGCCACATACACCGAAGAAATTCTTACAATTAACCATTCTGTGCCAGTAATTTTGCTTTTTTAGTTACACGTAAAAGCTGTGGAAGTCAATATGGTTGAATATGAAAGTCTCTTCAAAAGCTCTTAGATGTTGTAAAGATATCCTAACATGAACCTAAAAATAAGAAATATAGTAATACACAGTTATTCTATTCCTTTATTATTATTATTATTATTATTCTGTTATAGGGAAAAAATTGATAGCATTGATGAATTCTACTAACCACTGTGATTACCCATAGTTCATATATTCCTATGAAGCAAATACCAGTGAAGCTTATTGCATTATTGTACAATGAAACTCCTATGCTACTGTAAATAAGAGAACAGTACTTAAAAACAATACACATAGGCACACACACAAAAAAAACCCAAAACAAAACAAACACAAACCAAACAACACAAAACCAAAAACAACAAACAAGCAAACAAACAGTTCTACTCTGGAAGAAATATGTTTGAATAAAGCTGTCTGTGGTCCGCTCTCAAAGTGCAGAAGAAATTCCCAGATACTATGATCATTACATGAATTTCAGCAGCTGCCATTTCAAATCCAGTAAGAGTGTACTTGGTCTTACTTTCAATTGCAAATATCCGTAGTATCTCAGGCATGAATTATAGAGAATATACATCTCCCTAGATCAAAAAACTTCAGATAATTTTCCACTTGAAGGAAAGTGAGAATAAGATGTGACAAATGCTAGCCACATCAGTTAATGATCTTCTGGGATATACTCACTTATTCCACTGATGAGGGCTGTATAGAACCTGGTTAGAAGAGAGCACAAATTCCAATGTAAGTAATTACATTGAAACCAGATTCCCTGTTACAGTTTTTCAATTAGGTACCGTAATTTTCTTTACTCTCCACTATGTTTTTTGTAGTGGTGCTGTGTTGTTAAGCGTTTACTGAATTTGTAATACAGATTGACTGTGTGTCTGCGGTTTGTCAAGCTATTTTATGTTTGTTTTATTGAATGCATTTTTAATCTTTCTGGATGAGAAGTATGTTTATACATGTAAGTCATTATCATTCCATCTATCTTTAGAATGCCTAAAAGTAAAAATAGTGTGCAATATGTTATCTGTATAGATTTTCTTGTAAAGCTGGGAAATTGCACAAGCTATTTAATAGAGCTGTCACAAAGTGCATCCTATCTTCCATGCCAACCCAGTTTTGGGGCCATTTTGGTAAATTAAACCTGACTTCCAATGGCATAAATGGTTCCATCCATAAAATCCAAGCAGGACTTTGATTTTAATTGCAATGCAAAAATTGCAAACAAGAATGGTTTGTTGTTGTTTTTTTTTTTGGTAGAGTAATTCAGATTCAAGTGAGATAGCCTCGATATGGTTAGAATCTGCCTCTATGCTTTTCCACCCAAATATGTGTCAGTGCTGCTTTATTTCAACAGTCAAATGAAATTACTCTCGCATTTCAGCTGTGCATCTTCTAAAATTGATGCTGTGAAGTCTTCTCTCAAAAGCAAATTAAGGGGATTTTGAGGTGTGGGGAAACCTCAGTTGCCACTATTTGAGTTTCATATGAATTAGTGTATTTCACTTATTTGATTCACTGAAACAAAATGGATTTGTTTTCTTTGGTGTCACTCAGAAGCCTAGAATTCAATTTTAAAGAAATACTGAGATAGAAACTGTATTAGCCTGCTCTAAAATACTTGCTGAAGATACTTCTTTGGTAAGCTATACTCATGTCAACAAAAAAAGTTGCACTAGAGATCACACACACAGCAACAGGAGCGGAAGCAGGATGGAAACCTGTGGTTCAACTGTCCCCGTAGGTGAATAAAATTTTATTACAGGTATCTTGCACAGCAACTGTACAGCTAGCCCCAGTTGGCACCAGCAAAATCTTCGCTTGTAAGGCATATAATTCCTGTCTTCTATAGAAGTATGTGCAGCTTTAGCAGCCTACGAAGCCACTGAATGTCAACACAAAAGCTTCTGGGAGTTGCTTCTGACTGATTAGGAGACAAGTAAAATGAAAATCCTTGTTTTATTACTAAGTGTGATGTTTAAAATATATGACCTCAGGGGAGATATTTTTAGGTATATATATTTTTTTTTTTTTTTTTTCTGCTTCTGTCTTCTGTTTTTGAGCATGCAAACTTAATAGTTACATTTTCTCTACATGGCAAATATTATATAGGGGCAAATTGACTTGGTCTTCATACCAAAGAGTGGAAAAGATAGTATTATATTTCATCTATCTTATGATGGATGGCAAGGGAATCTTTGGCAGGAGGCTGGCCAGCTTGGTGAGGCAGGCTTTAAACTAAAGGACTCAGGGGACAGGGTCCAAAGTGGCAACACTCATGCCATTGCAACCAACTGGGAAATAAGCCAGGCCAACCAGAGTAGTGACAATGTTCCTTAGGTGCAGCCCAAGATGAGAACCAGAAGACCAACCACCTAAGTGTATGTATACTAATGCATGCAGCCTGGGGAACAAACAGGAGGAAAGAGATCCACACCCAGTCAGAAGTTGTGATATCATAGGAGTAACTGAAACAGGGTGTGACAACTCCCGTGACTGGAGGATTGCAATGGATGGCTATAGGTGTTTTGTAAAGACAGGCAGGGAAGAAGAGGAGGAGTTGTGCTCTATGTTAAGGAGAACCGTGAATGTATAGAAGTCAGCTACAGTGATTGTGCAAACCCCATCTAATGGCTCTGGGTCAAGATCAGAAGGATCATCTTCAAGGCAGATCTTGCAGTACACATCTGCTGCTGACCTCCAAACCAAGAAAATAAGGCCAAGAAGCAATATCTGGGTCATTTAAGCAAGCTTTGAGTCAACAGAACCTGGTTCTTATGGGTGACTTCAACTACCCAGACATTTATTGGAAGAATAGTACAGCAGCTCACATGTCATCCGTCAAGTTCCTGGAATGTGTAGAGGACTGCTTCCTCATACAAATGTTAGATGTGTCAACTAGGAATGAGGCACTGCTGGACTTGCTACTCGCAAACCAAGAAAACCTGCTTTGTAGGTTAGTGATAGCCTTGGCTGCAGCGATCACAGTACTGTGGAGTTTGGGATGCTGCTGAGTATGCTGAAGGTTACCACTAGGACAAAGATTTTAGATTTTAGAAAAGCAAATTTCAGTCACTCAGAGATCAATTGGGAGGGATTACGTGGGAAGCTTCCATGGAGGATAAAGGAGTTAGCAAGTGCTGGGAGTTTTTCAAGAATGCTCTCCTGGAAGCGTAAAACCAGTTCAACCCCTTTAAGGGAAGTAGGCAGAGCAAGAGACCCCTTTGGCTTAACTACAAGCTGAGTCTGATCTGCTCAAAACCAAAAGAAACATACCAGAGATGGAAAAGCGACAAATACCTGTTGAGAACTACAAGGGCATTGCCAGAGATGCAGTTAGAAAAGCAAAAGCTCAGCTTAAATTGAAATTGACCAGAGATGTCAAAAAATACAAGAGAGGAACGTAAACAAGCAGAAACAGAAGGAAAATATTGGCCCGCTGTTAAACAGGAGAGGTGAAGTAGTCACCAGCAATGCTGAAAAGGCAGAGGTTCTCAACATTTTCTTCACCTCTGTCTTTACCAACACTGTTGGGGCCCAGGCCTTGGGAACAACAATCTAGCTTGATGCAAACACAGACCCACCACCAGTGAAGGAAGAGTCGGTTTGTGAACGATTACAGGAGCTTGACCCCTACAAATCGATGGTCCCTGACTCTATCCACTCAAGGGTGTTAAGAGAACTGGCTGACGTCATTGTGAGGCTGCTCTCCGTAGTCTTTGAGAAGCCATGGAGATTCGGTGACATCTCAGAAGACCAGAATAAGGCTAGTGTCATCCCCCATCTACATGAAGGGCTTAAAGGATCCAGGAAATTATAGGCCCATCAGTTTTACTTCAGTTGCTGGGAAAGTTATGGAACGAATCCTCCTGGGGTTTATCACAAGTCAAATGAAGCACATGATTGCGAAAATCCAACACCAGTTCACCAATAGCAAATCATGCTTGACAAACATGGGCTTTCTACAACCAAGTAACCTGCTCGGCTGATGTGGGGCGAGTGGTGGAAATTGTCTATCTGGATTTTTCCAAGGCTTTTGATATGGTTACCCACAGCCTCCTCCTAGAGGAACTGATACGTTATGGTCTAGACAAGTGGTCTGTGTGGTGGGTGGGGAACTGCCTGACAGGCCACACGACAGGCCACACCCAGAAGGTGGTGCTAAATAGCTCCTTTTCAAACTGGCAACCTGTCACAAGTGGGGTCCCCCAGGGATGGATATTGGGCCCAACACTGTTTAATATCTTTGTAAGTGATTTGGATGATGGGATCAAGCATACCCTAATGAAGTTTGCCGATGATACCAAACTGAGTGGGCAAGTGGACGCTTTGGAAGGGAGAGCCACCCTGCAGGAAGACCTGGATAGGCTGGAAGAGTGGGCTAACAAGAACCTTATGAAGTTCAACAAGGACATGTGTAAGGTCTTGCACCTGGGAAAACATAATCCAGCAGTGCAGCACAGGCTGAGATCTATCTGGATGGGGAGCAGCTCAGTGGAAAGGGACCTGGGGGTCCTGGTGGACAAGAAGCTCAATATGAGTGAACAGTGTGCTGCTGCAGCAAAGAAAGCCAACAAGATACTGGGTCACATCAACAAGGGCATCACCAGCAGAGACAAAGAAGTCATTATCTCACTCTACTCAGCACTTGTCAGGCCACACCTGGAATACTGTGTTCAGTTTTGGTCCCCACTGTACAAAACGATGTGGACAGGCTGGAGAGGGTCCAGAGAAGTGCTACAAAGATGATTAATGGACTGGGAAGCCTGCCACATGAGGAAAGGCTGAGAGAACTGGGTTTGTTCAGCCTTGAGAAAAAAGGCTTATGGAAGACCTTATCACCATGTTCCACTTTTAAGGGTGGTTACAAAGAAGATGAGACTTCTTTTTTAGAAGGAGTCACATGGAAAAGATGAGGGGTAATGGGTACAAGTTACTCCTGGGGAGATTCCAACTGGACACAAAAGGAACATTTTTCACCATGAGAACAATCAGCCATTGGAATAATCTCCTCAGGGAAGTAGTGGATTCCCCAACACTGGACACATTTGAGATTCATCTGGACAGGGTGATGGGCCATCTTCTCTAGACTGTACTTTTGTCAAGAAAGTTTGGAACAGACGATCCTTGAGGTCCTTTCCAACCTGGTATTCTATGATTATCCTGCATAAATAAAAACCAATCAGAATTTTTAGGTGTATGGACTGTCCCTTCTTTGCTATTCCAGGAGCCTCAGTGTTCCTAAAGGAAGAGATATGAAGAAGATGGGGATATAGCTAACTCTCCCCACAAAATGAATCGTGTCTGAGTGAAGGCAATAGTCACTTTCAAAGATGTTGCAGTTGCATCCACATAGTCTATGCACACACTGAAAATTTTGAAGAGTTTTGCAGAAAACCTTCAAGCATTTCTCCTGAGGTGGTGTGGATCAGTGTTTTATTCAGAATCTGTTAAAACAGAGTCACAGTGCCATTAGCAGAGGTAAGAGTGAATTAATGGGAGAGTGGGAGGAAAGAATTTCATCATGCTCCTGGAAAGAATGCCTTTGGCACTGTACAATAATAGCCCTAATTTGCTACATTGCCAAAAAATGTCCTGACTCAAATTTTGAAGCTTTGGCATATTTTACTTGTGTCTTTCTTTTCATGTTATTTTCTTGATAATAGACAAGTGTAAGTAATGTTATAAAGACAAATTTAAATAACATTATAATATTTATTGTGGCCCTAGTCCCTCATGCTCAGATAGGACGCTTACTGAAGGAGTGAATGAGTGGGCCATAATAAATGCAATTTATTAAAAAAAAATCTGAAGGGACTGAAGCTCACAATTTCCATAGAAAAGTTCTAAGACCCTAATGTTCTGTGAGGTGGTCCTTAGCATTCTACCTCTGGTTGATAAATTTGAGGAAATTTTTCCTGCGCCAGTTGTAACACTGGGAGAAAAGCTCCTGACTGGGAAATTATAAGGAATCTTAGCCTTGGCAATATTAATACTTTATATGGATACATATAAAGTGGATACATGCTCAAAGAGGATTTCTCACTTAGCTGTAACTGGCTAGTAATTACACATCTAACTGAAGTTTGACTTCAGAGTCAAATAATAGAAATAAACATTATTAAAGAGATAAAATTCACCATTAAAAATGAAATTCTGCTCAACTAGCCTAAACCTATTAGGATGCAAGAAGATACTCCATAGATAAAGTGTGTTGGCTACAGAGGGTGGCATCTAGCTCAGACCAAATATTTAACTTTTCCCTGTCTGAACTATGCAAGATGAGTAACAGCTGCTTGCAAAACTTTTGATCTTTGCCTTTGTTTTTGTGTCTAAAGAACATTGGGGTAGAAGTCCTAAGCAGATTGAAGTGAACTGTAGTGAGGTTGACGACACAGACAGATTTGAAGATGTAATGATTGCAATGTTCAAGTATATGAAGTTTGAACCTAGCTTTACTTTTGTAGGAGTCAATAAAAGCCCCTTTGTTTTCAAAAAAAGCACAATCATGACAACAACATCCACTTTGGAAAATTACATGATAGGAGTAAAACTGTTGTTGAAAGAAAACACAAAAATTGAATTAAAAAAAAAAAAAAAGCATGAGAACTGACTGAATTAGGACTCTTGACTACATGCTCATGTGCCCAGGCAAGATTACGTGACTGCTAGAGCAAGCAGACCACAGTGCTGTTACAGTGGGATGAGTGTGCACATTTACACTACTGTATTATTGATCTGATAGACAGTTCTGAGAGGTAAGTTTGGTAGCTATTTTAATAAAGCATTTCTAAAAGAAACCAGCAGCTTGTTTCTCAGTCTTACCTTTTAGGGAACTTTAGTCAACGTTACCAACGTCAAGATAACAACGCTATTGTCTGCCTTTTTTCTTTCCCCTTCCCTGGTCACTAAAAATGCTTTGCTTAGAATAAACTAAGAGGAGGAACCACATAACAGAAGTTCTTTCAGTATGTCCTCTGAAAAGAAATGGAAATCGAGTCTTCTTTCTAGTACTCCCAACCTTTCTTCTATTGCTCTATCAATCTTCTGTGTTCCAATTTTGCCACTTAACTCTTCTACCTTCTTTGTGCTTTGATTTCATGCTAAAATCGATGCTGAACTTACAGAAAAAGATTTGTCTGCAACAGATTGGCCAAAATAAAACCAAAACAAGACAAAGTTTGAAAAGCCTAGGAACCCTGGCATGGTAGCAGTGGTCTTGTCACATCCTTGCAGTCTCTTAGCAAATTAATTGACACACATCTTCAGAATTCACTTTCTTCTTATCTTCTATTTTCTTTCTCCATCCGTGTGTATATCTTGCTTTGTCCTCAGAGGAAATGTCAGATTTCAAAACAAAAAAAGCATAGGAACAACCATTTTGAATTAACTCTATTCTTTTCTTCAAAATAGAGGTCAAAAAAGACAGTTTTTCCCTAAGCATGCACTAGACAGAGATTTTATGGACTAAAACAAAGCAATATAATGAAGAATTCTTCATTTCTTATGTCTTCAATATAGTATTAACAGTAATGTTACATGTTCAGTATCATTTTTGCTTGATAACATGTCAGAGAACGTCAGTGCTGCTTGGTATAGACCACTAACAATCCACAAACAAAAGGAGCTTTAGAGGCAAAGACACGCAATAACCTCTGTAATATTAGAAACTATTTCACACAGCAGTTTATCAACAGATAGTGTATGACATTTTCATTAATTGAATGATCACTCGGTCAGTCCAAATCTGCTGAGGTTCATGGAAATAGCTGAGTTACAAGAAGTTGGCTCAGAGCTTAATGCAAGTCACAGCACAATGACTCTTACATTATCATTACATCACTTCATTTGCACAGTTACTCTAATTGACTTTAATAGGTTTTGGATCAGAGCAAACACACAGACAAAAAGATTGATTATACAAAACCAGAATGTTTTTATTAAACTTGCCTCAAGAATATACAATCTCACAAAAATCTCTAAATCAGCAGCTACAGGCTTTAGGAATTTGTGGCAGCCAGCACAGAGACATTTTGTCGGCTCCAATTTAATTTTGAAAAGATAAGGCTTCCAGAAACTTCTTCATGGGATGTGTTTAAACATAGAATCTGTCTCATGGACCACCCTCTGTCACAATGACCACTAACAACTAACTAATGATACACACAGTAGCAATTATTTGCATGAAAACATATTGTTAGGAAATTATCTTATGACCTTTTTACTTCTTTTTTTAATATGACTCATAAGGAAAGAAGAAAAATAAGAGGGCTGGACTGTGTGGTGAGCAACAATCTTTATAGACAAGCAAGGGTTTTTTTTTGCAAATCACAGGCGGTCTGCAAGCTACAGTTTAGGAAACTGTTCAAGCTGATCCTGTGCTACAAAGCTCATTGCATTGCTCCATTAGAGGAAGCGGATATAAATCACAGGAAAGCAATACAATCTGTTTGTGAAAAAATGTTGTAGCCCATGCTGAGAATCAAAAATCACCAGTGTGTGTATTTTGCCACAAAATGCTAAATAAGGGTATGTGAGGAAATTAGAACTTTGTAGCCTAATTTTCACATTGGTCTCTGCTCATACCTAAAAGACTTCTCATATACAGACAACTGCCTGATGTTTATCCATTATCAGTTTTGCAGAGGTCCAAGGACTAAATTTGCATGCATATGCCCATATATGTGGATATGTTTTACATGTGGAAATTCTAATTCCAGCAACTATCAGTGTTAGCGTTTATCTGTCATGCAAAAATACTCCTTCTAGAAATATGAGAGTAAAAAATTCTAAGGCGGTGAGTGAGTGTTACACTGAAACTTTTCAATTATAGTCTTAATTTCTATATACTGTAGTCTGCTTTTTTTCTAACCATGCAAGCATATTGTTCTTGTACTGTTAATAAATAAGCGAAGAAAAATGTATTGTTGAATTAACTAGTTATAAATCAGTTCTTTTTGTTGCACATGTGACAGCAGTTGATCTTGGAACAATCATTCCTGGTTTTGTTTTTGACATAAATTTCTCGAGGCCTATTCTGCTTGTGCAAACTCATCTAATGTTTGAGTAGACTCAGAATATATTCCTCCTCTCACCCTCTGCTCCACCTTTTCCCTTCTCTTTCCATAACTGTTTTCAGTCTGTCAAGGATTTTTTCCCCGATTTCTTAAGCTAGGATTTGGGTTTTTTTATTGGGCTCTTCAACTTCTCTGATTTTTAAAGACAAGCGAAATGAAATGAGATATATAATCAAGACAGTTTTCACTTCACTTGTTTCTATAAGAGACATTTAAAAAGAGATTCTGATGAAGGGGAAAAACAGCTCTACTATGTAATGATCTTTTCTATGTAATCCACCACAGGGGCATTTTAATATGTAATCACGTTATTGTCTCACACATGACAATCGGATGGATTTTAAATTCCTCATTTGTTAAAGTATATGAACAGCACTTTTGCTGTTTTTATTGATGCAATAGCACTTTGTTCACACAAGAAGGTATAGTTGTGCCAAGCTACATGAGGTGATACTATTAATGAATCATTTGAGAGCCAGCAAATATAAATAGCAAGGAGATCATTTCCATAGAAATACGCTCTAACCCCATGCTGGCAGCAAAGAGGTACAGAGACGTTTTCATGTCAGCAAGCAGGTGTCCTCTGGCTTGCCAGGCATAATAATCCCCTTACTAAAATATACACACACAAGCAAAATATGCACAACATATATATATTCTCGTTGTACAGGATTTCTAGAAGCCCAAAGAAAACCAACCCAAAACCAGGCAAAGCTCTGTGGACTGGTGGATGAATAGGTATCAAAGCTGTGACAATAGAAACAAACTCCTCTCTTACACACTGCTCTCCCTTAACAAGTCCCACGTATATGTAAATAAACACAAAGGGAATGAATCTAAAGAGGAGATAAAAATAGCTGGATCATCTCTCAGAAAGATGCTGCAAATATACTTTGACATGTATTTATTCAGATGGCATTTTCTTTGCCCTCTCTGTGTCTTTTAGAGAGTATACAGCATATTCTTTTTTAAAGATATAACATGAAAAGCACAGGCTCAAAAATTGTGTGCATGTTACATTGTGATCTTAAGAACCCAACTTTATTTCTATAAAGGACAGAAGTCTCAGTACTGATGATATCAGCAGAAATAAAGGGGTACAGAGAACAAGTCCCTTATTGACCTTACATCATCTAAACCTTCAAACACTAGAAAACAAAACAAAACAAAACCCTCACACCAGATCACTGCAACTGTGAGACTTATTTCAGAAATATCAAGAACATTTAAAGATCATGAATAAAGGTCACTTCTTTGTACTGCCACCACCTTTTTCATACACTACAATTGACCTACAAAAGATACTTTAAATGCTTTCAAAAGCTATAGCATTTCTTTCAGGTTCCTTTGCAGGCAACTAGGATTTGCCTAGAAGTGGATGGAATGATAATTCACCACTGCTTTTGTATTTTTCACTCTCATTTTGGAGACTTAGGAGTGTGAACATTTCTGCAAGTAAATTGAAAATGTTGCATAGACACTTTTTCAGGCTAGTTAAAAAAGCCATAACAGGTTTAATGTGAAACACGTATCCTTATAAAGTTAAATTCAGAAGAACTCTAATGGAAGGCAAAAAATATCATTCTCAGCGGGATTATCGAACCTTTTGCAGCTTTGTCTTACAGCAGAAGGGAAACCACTAAACAACTGTGGAAAACAGTGGTTTACTAACATTATGACTTTGCCATAAGTATCAGGGAAAAGAGTACAAATTATCATTTTATTGTGCTCTTAAGCAGCATCTAACAAAACAGAACCGGTCATCACCGGAGTAGTACCGTACAAATGCTAAATGAAGAAATTAACATACATCACAAGAGTTGGATGGCACATTAAATAGTTCTACATATTTAAGATTATTATCTGCAGCTAGTGATTCTCAAACATTTCAAACTACTGCATCACCACCAAAGCTTATATTTCCACTGGATACCTCACTTATCCTCAAGCTGTTTATTTGAAAATGTTATGCACTTTATTGTTTAATTGCAGCTATATATAAATTGGTATGTTAAAGAGGAGGGGAAATGTCATGCCAGGAGCAGCCAAAACTTGGCAACTGTGAATTTATTTGTATGCTAACAGTCATTTTTCCTCGTTACTTCCTAATCATGTATTGCACATACAACAACCATTCCATGCCACTAAATGTCTTCTGCTTTACTGCAGTATTGCATTCCTTTCTGGTTTTCCGCACGCTTGCAATTATTGAGGTGAAGAAAGGTCTGTTGCTTAATAGATGTCATATTTTCAGGCAGGCTCCATCTAGAAAGTAACTAGTGCCAACTGTGCTGTACGAATTAAGTGTATCACCAAAAAAAAAAAATTCTCTGCAGACTGGATTGGGTGAATTGATTTTTTTTTTTTTTTTTTCTTCTCTGGGAAGTTAAGCAATTTTGGTATTGCTCTGTTTTCACAGATACTATAAATAAAAGGAAAGACTTTAGGTGGGAATCGTTTGACTAAATGCAGACAACTAGAATGTAAACATTTATGGGTATGTCAAGGATAAGACACCATGTCCTGGCCCCCAAGACTAATTGACACTGCCTAGCTCCTATTCAGCTACGTACAGATAACTACTTCTCTGGCAAGAGAAAGCTAGCTGGAAGAGTCCAAAACAGAGCCAAGAACTGAGATGACAACTGATTGGTGCTCAAAGGTTTGCTCCTTGGATCACTTTTAGTGAGCAATGTAGAGTTCCCTTATGACTGAGACTGGCACACTAAGTTTCTTTCCAATGAATCACAGTAGGAGCTATTCATCTGAGGGGAATTTAATATTTAACGTTAATCATGCCTTCAAACACCTATTTCTCACCACTGATTACAAAGGAAGGTTATACCAACTAGTTGAGCTGCAAAGAATTGCAGTGGTGACACCTAAAGTTAGGTGAGATAAGTCTCACCTCTGTGGACACTAGACCACGGAAGAAAAGGTTCCTTGAAGATTCTGTTTGCTCCCATTCATCTAGGTAAAGCCGCTACATGGAGAAAAGAAGGAGGAGGTAAAAATTCAAATGCTTCTTCTAAAAGTAAAAAAAAAAAAATAAACAGGGATGCCTTGTTAAATGTGTGTGCAAGTTCAACCAATTTCAGAAAGAGTACGATGGTATATATACATGCAAGTTCTACATTTGTTCTTTAGCCAAATGTGGGAAAAAGTCTTGGTACCATATCAGCCTTTAGAGAATGATTAATACAATAGTTCATTCAACCTAATAATCTAAAAATTTAATATTTTAAATAGTGATTTTAAAATATGTTATAGTTTTAGCCTAACGGAAAAATGTTAGATATACTTAGATATACTTTCCTGACAAATATGAGATGATAATGCAACTTCAGCTTCATAAAAGTATTTTTCGAATGAGTAATTTCATTAAAATCATTTTGGGCAATATGCTTTTCACCTCATTTTAGACATCTATGGTGCAGACAACTACAGCTGAATCACTCACCTGAAACTGCGTTTTCAGTCAAAGAAAAATTGGCATTTGAAGGTGCAGGTCTTTTGACCTATTTTGGAAAGAGATGATTCATACCTTACAAATGCCTATTTCCCTCCATAAAGGGAAATTAAGATGAATAACTTGGATGTAGTCCTTAACATTCTATACTTATATTCAGTGAACTGGCTCCCATCCCTTGAAGTGTTTCTGCAAAACTTTGTGTTGTTTTCATTGTTTTCTTAACCTGGAGAATGAGAGATCTGAAAATTAAGTATTGTAGTTTTGGTTATATATTGCTAATAGATGAGAGGGACTATTTCCATATTTCGGGGGGTGGGGGGTGGGGGATGGGACAGGGGGAATCGTGCATATGTATACATATGTAATTCCAAAGATGATTTGGATTTTAGTTTTATCTGGCCTTAATTTCCTTCAGAGATGGTTTGAGCATAGAGATTCTCAGAAACTGGCATATATTTTCAATTTTCTGGCCTGCCAGCAGGTCAGGTAAGATTCTTTTCACTCATAAATTGTTTTCTGATCTCCTAAACAGAACTGCACCACATTTTTGTCTTCAGAAAAAAAAGGAAGACTTCAGAAAAGGCATATTGTTGATTTTGATAGGCATTTTTTACAAGGAAGTTATTCTGGTTTAAGTGCTGAAGAAGTTACCTCACAATTTTGCACTGTAAAATGTACCTAGGTAATTATATTGTACCGTAATCATTAAAACTGTAGGCCTAAGCATGCTTTTTACAACCAACCAAAAGCATCTAAACCTGTCATATTTCTAAACCTCTACCTCTTTTTCAGGTGTCATTTTCTAGTGTAAACAGATACTGCATACAGAATAAATTAAAAACTCAGGTGGAAATGAATGTGATGACCTTTTCTATTAAAAGGACCATACACAAAACTGCCGACAAAGAATATGACTCAAACCAAGTGTGCCGAATTCTACTATTTTATCATGTGTTTCTTTAGGTTAAATTGTGGTTTTCTCCTTGAAACAAATCAAAACAAAAACAACCCTCTATTTTCATGGTAAAGAAGACAGTCTCTCCTTTCCAGAAGAACCCATTCCTATTGATACAGCCACATGCACAGAATGTGCAAAGATCTGTGACCTTTCTCTGGTAAATACAGTCCTCAGGACTTTGTTTTCTTTTGATACCAGTTTGAATATCAATTGTTTTTTTTTGCCTTGCAAACCCCCACCTCCTCCTGCAGCCTACTTGAATTTTCACAAAAATTTGGGGTGGTATGATGTTGCTAATTCCTCTTACACACCAGGATGCATATTCTTCAGAATCAATAATTTCTGTGTTTAATTTTACAAGTATTCCTTTACCTAATTTTCTCCTATTTAGCTTGTCCAACTCTTTGTATATGTCTAGTTTTGTACATATAATATTTTCATTTGTTCAATCTCTTCTTTTCTGACTTGACAAATATTATATATATATACTTTTTTTTTTTTTTTAATGTGAAATGTCTTGGATTCAGTTAGGAATATTCAGTAATGTTTCCTCACAGGAGTTAGCATTCACTCCGCAATGAAAGAACAGCATCATATTCTCAGTCAAGATCCTAGATCACTGAATGTTTTATCATGATTACTACTTTTGGTACAGGAAAGAGAAAAATAAGTATATTTGTCATAGATTTTTGGTCTTTCTCTCTTGTACTTCCAGAACTGTGAATGCTGTATTAGATTTGGTACAGCACAGACACTAGGTACTGGAGATACACCTAGTGTAGTAGTATATGTTAAATAAGTACCATTCGTTACTTCCCCACAGACAAGGAATTTAAAATCCATCAATTCCTCACATGTGAGGCAGATTGTGATTTACATGTTAAAGTGCCCCAGTGAATTGATTTGCATAGGAAACACTTCTGGGGCACTGAAACAAAGGATTAGTGAGCATGACAAGAGTGCTATTAGCATAGAGAATACAGATTCTCCTACAACACACCCTTCAAACAATGTAAATATATTCATCATGAATATATAGATCTTGGTGAGTTTCCCGGCCAGGAACAAAACAAAGGTCTTGTCTCAAGAGCAGCAAGTCTAAAGATATAAACACTGGGTGAGCCTCTAAGTACAGTCAGAGACAGGGATCTGCAGACAGGCCTTCCTTACAACAAACTCAGCTGACTTTTGGGTTTGCTTCAAGTGGTAAAATGTAAACATTTACATCTGAGCTAATCTGCTGGGTTTCCTTTTATTGACAGTGTATGGAAATAGGAACTTAGTGGTGTATTTCATCATATCCGAAGGCAGACCTCTAAAATAATCAGAAGAATTTGCTCTTACTATAATTGCATATTTCTCTTCACTTTTTATTGTAATAGGAAACAGCTATAGAGACAGTTACCTAACTTCTGTTACAGACAATGCAAAACTCATTAACATGGCCACTGGAGCCTTTTGGGCTATTTACCCTAGAACAACTACTCGTAGGTACTGTGAGAAATAAGTTCCAGTCCGAATGAAATAGGCTCAGGCAGAATCCTCTGTGAAGCACATTTTTATTCACGTTCTTGGAAGAGCGGGTGACCTAGCAAGTAGGCACACTTTCACTTCTTGAAACACACCTTTTTATTTCCTAATCCCGGACGAATTTTTCCCTCCCCTGTTTCCCATTGGTTAGGTACTCCAGGGTTCACAGTCTGTCCGAGGCACCTAAAATTCTTCCCGGATGTCTTGCCTCTGTTTACTTCTCTTTATGCTACACCTAAAGGGATTATCTGACTAGTTTATTTCTTTCCTTTTTGGCAAAAAATTGCTCAATGTCATTAGCCCTGGTTAAATGTTTGACTCCCCTTCTAGACACTAATCCAGTATGAATCAGTTTGTCCTTTTGTCTGTGTGATAAGAGATGTTCTACAAGCCTTCGCTGGAGCCTCTTTGTCTTAGTCTTTCCCTTATCATGTCACCTCTGATGGAAACAGCTTTTCTCCACTGCAAAAGCAATACCTGCCTTTCTTACAGTACCTGCAGTCCAAACCTGAACCCCTGTGTTGTAAATACCTCCAATAAAACTCAACTGCCTAAACAAAAACTTGTGGCATTATATGGCTCTGGGGAGTATCCTTCCCCCCCTACTGCTAACTCCAGCAGGGGGCAGGTCTGCTGTATCTCATGTCTGTCTGTCTTGGATGCCTGGGGAATCTCAAGTGGAACTAGGTGCCCATGGTTTTGTACTTAACTCAGAAGTTAGAATCACACTTTGCGGTGAAGTAATACTGAGAAAGTCTCTAAACTATTTAAACTGTTCTAATCCACCCAAGGAATGGGATCTAGTATATAGTGTGCAGTAAGGCTTCCTTATTATTTGTAGAGTCCAATGAAGTCTGTGAAGGAAATCTAGAGGAAAAAACAGCCAACTTCTAAGTACACAATAATTTCAAAGGTGTGAATATTTTCCTACAGTTCCACATGGCTGCTAAATTCAATGGACAGTTGCTGGCTACGTGAAATAATCTGTGAAATCTATAAGTGATTTCTTCCAGGCAACAAAACGGCTGATCAGGAGAGTTTCTCCTTCCCTTTTTTGCCTTTATACATGTGAAATAAAATGCTACTGTATAATACTTCTCAATTAAGTCCAATTTTAATACAACCTTAGTGATATCCACTTGACTTTCTTTCCAACTGATTTTATATTTTACTTTTATGTGATGGGAATATTCTAATAAAATGTTCTATTAAAGTGGACTTTCTGTGTACTCCACAGAGGAGTTACAGTGCCCAGTGTAATGGCTGTAAGTTTTTATATGTGTTGTTCTAGTCTTGCTCATTCCACAATCGTTCTTGACGCAAATGTGTTCTGCTTATTTTTATTTCAAATTTATGAAACATCTGGCCTGAAAAGCCTTCCTAGATCAAGTATTTTAAGTGTTTAAAATTGCAAATTATTTTCAAGGCCTTCAGCGGCACAATGAGCACTTTCCTGCAATAGATAATACACCAGCACAGAGTAAATAAAACACGGTCTTATGGCCAAGACATCCAAATTATAAGTCTTAAAGAGGAGACTGTGCAGTGTTTTCAGAAAGTTTATCTTTAGCGTTATCAAGAGTAGTTTGCGTAGGCTTTGTCTCCAGTCAGTAAAAAGGGAGATTTCTCCTGTAGTTGTTTCAGAGCAAAACCCTAATTTTAGATGCTCATAATCAGCCCCACCAAAACTGCTCCACTCCACCGTCTGTGAAGGCAGCCTTGGTAAAATAGTCTCACTCAGCTAAATCTAACCTTTGCAAATATTTTCATCTATCTTGCCTCAGATGATTTGAAGCATTGTACATAAGTGCTAATGAACACCCATGCCAAAATGCTAGCAACTCAATGTCACTAGGCCAGATTCCAGTTCTGAAGTGTCTCCTGCAAGCTCTAGTCCTGCCTTTCACTGCTGTTGTATGTGATGGGCAACCATTTAAATCACAGGGCTAGGAATACGCTATAGGTAAGGTAAAGGAATCTCAGTTGTTGTCCCTCCTTGGTGACTTAGCCCAGCAATGAGGTGACTCACCTTAACAAGAGAGGTGCCTTCCAGCTACCCTATTAATTCTATTCAGAGTGGAATGGATAGTAAATACAGGACTTGGCAGGAGCAGGGAAGACACTGGACTGTTACACGTCTCTTTTGAGGAAAAGGTGACCAGAGAAAAGTAACCTTCCGGCTGTAGGCCGGGGGACTTGTGGGGAGGCAGCAATTAACTCAGGGTCTTTGTACACTTTCATGCTATGCTAATTGAAAGTTTATTCTGGACTTTACCTAACCCAGCTTCTGCTGTTTCCCCTCCAGGAGGTTTGAGTATTAAATGGCATTGATTCTTTCTATGGAGATAAAAGACTGCAAATAAATTAACATTAAAAGGAATATGCCCTTGAGAAAGCCATTGTCAAAACACTGAGCTAAAGAACATCAGCTTTAAAAGATTTGGCTGAGGTTAGTGTTCTTGATGTCTTAGTATTGCGGTACTGACTGCAAAAGTGAAATTCTTTGTCTTCTGTAACATATTGCCCAAGGCACTAACGCTACCAGGATTTGGAACAGAAGTATCTTTATACACAGGCACAGTCCCACTAAAGTCAGGTTATTTCAGGGTTAGGTCCCTGTTTTCTCCTTCTTGAAATAATGCTGCAGATCCTTGCATAGTACTGATGTTCTCTTTAACTACAAAAATAATGTAAAAAAAAAAAAAAAAAAGCCCCAAATGTGATTATCTAACAGACATTTACAAATGCTTCACAGCAAATCTTTTGACTCTTAAAGATTCTGCTATTGAATGTACAAGAACAATTGCGGAAAAGCTTTAAATTCATTAAGTTATATGAATTGCCTATTGTATATGGAAGATTTTTAGCATATTTATTTTTCTTTTAAAACAATGGAAAGCTGTTCTGTATTGCTTTTTTGTCTATTTAGAAGACAAATTAATTGAGATCATGATTCTGTTAGGAGAACACAGTCATATTTCTAGCAAAAACACCATGAAAATTTAATCTGTTTCTGAGAGACTTTTGACCTTTCAAACTTGCAGGGTATTTATTATTCCTATTTTATTTTATGTTGGGAGTCCTCACATTCATCTGTTCTCTTTAAATATTTACACTGTAACTTCTCTGGGTAAAGTACCAGGTGCTTAGCTTATACATAATGCTCATTATTTGTGCTGATGCTTTCCTTGACCATTTTCCATTTTCTCAAGGGGCCTTCCAAGATTAGAAGTAAAAAAAAAATTATCTTGACTACTTTTTATTAATCATATATAATAAATTATCTTTAATAATTACTTCAATGAAGTATGAAAAATAACTTATTTAATGCAATTGCAACTTTCCATTTTTAATATATTAGTCTCACCTTCCCACTTTTCTCTCTATGATCATTCACTTTCCTCTTTCTCAGGAAATAAATCTAAGTCTTCTGACCTCATTTATACTTTATATTTCATATTTTATTTATAATCTTTGTTTCAATTGCCTTTACTGGTAATTTATTCCACTTGTTCATTTATCTTTTTATGAAATACATAAATTCTGTCCAAGTTCCCTAATTTTCCTATTTTGTTTATTATGTCTTATTATATCTTCTAGATTTTAACCCCATCTTCGCATAAAGATATGTGTCCGTGTTCTGAATTGTTCCTTTCTTCCCTACTCACAATTTTCTATTTCCCTTTCACTGTTTTGTATTTTACATTCAAGTATTTTCCAATGCTTATTAGATCACACTGAACAACAGTGCTGTTGTGTTAGAAAAAGAGCTAGTTATGTTAATCATATAGGGGATGATTTGAGCATATTTCTTACCAATGACTTTCAAAAGACACAAAGTTCCAGAAAACAACATTGCTCAAGGTCTGATTATTTAAGTTGTCATCCTCTTTAAAGCACTGAAATCATATTTCCAGTACAGTTCTTAATATGAGCCATTATAATCCAGATTGCTTTTTGAGATGCTGTCCTTATGCAATAAATAAAATTATCACATAAGAATTTTCCTTCTTTTTTTTTCTCTTACTACAGATTTGATTCTTTTCTGAGTTTTATAATTGGTCCAAGATAGAGTATACAGGAACAGGTTTTCACATCGGTTTATTTAAAGCATTCTTGTTCTCCTTTTTGAGGTCCTTTGTGGAAATTTTGTGATAACAAAGTACAAGATAATTTCTGAAGAACATATTCTAAACACAATAAATATCTGTAGGAATTATATGTAGATCCTCTGGATTCGGCCCTCTAAAATATAGGCAAGTGTTCCTAACTGGTCATTTACACTCCTTCATTAATGAGTGGAAAAAGACACAGGAAAAATTTCCACACGGACGGGATTCTTCCTGTCCTAAGACAGGTGCCTAAGCTGGGGATACGTATATGCTAATAAAGTAAACAAGGCGTAGGATCCCTTCTGGGCACTGGAACCAGACCATCGGTGTTGTTAACCTCCTCAGACATCGCCTGGCATGATTTTGGGCAATGCCAGTTACCACTTTCCCGAATAGCTCCTGGGCACAGTTCATCAACTAGAGTGTACTAGGGAATATTCACAACAGGTATGTCACATGTGGCCACATGGGTTTGGGGCTACAACAGTTTACTAGCAAAGATGCGGGGCATTACGCACCAGCCTGCCCTATTCCTCGATTCTGATGAATGTTCTGACAAATATATCCTTGATGTCTAAACTTTAAATTACTTGAAAAAAAGATTATCTCATGGGCACCATTTGCATTGCAATTACAATCACACTGATTCCGCTCTTCATGAAAGTAATCGCTAAAGTGACAGTAGGATTTTGTTTTAAACATTTGTATTCTTTAATTAAATTCAGTGAATGAAAACAAAAGTACCAGCAACCAAGGCTCAGATTCTCCATGTCTGACTTCAGTTACTAACTTCCAGGATAAAAGATGAGTCTCTACGGCTAACAGGAAAAGGTGTGTTGAATTAATTTCAGTGACCGCACTCTGCGGTCAAGTTTAGCCCACAGACTACCATTTTGAAATATTTCTATGACAGTAGTTTACTTTACTATTTTTAATAACTGAACAAAAGGAAAAAATGTACCAAGAGCAGTCTCTTCTCTTTGGGGACATCTTAGAACTGGCTGTAATGTTCAAATGACAAGAAATAGTCTTTAACTTTCTTATTTTGTTATATTTGAGAAAGTGTCATCAGCTGTGGAAAGCAGATGGATCAAAATTCTTTACTAGCTTCTTTCTTTGTGTTATTCTATAGAAAGATGAAAGATGATAACTCATAGAAAAGCTGAAATGCATAGAAAGTATTATTGAAATTAAATACTGGCAATTTTACTCTGTGTAACTTTTCAAACCCTTTTTGCTATGTCTTCCTAATGGGTCAAAGTATTAATTTTTTTTTAACTACTTTGCTGATACAAATATCACAATACCACATTTTCAAGGGGGGGGGGGGAACGAAAAAATATACTTTTAAGACAAAACTAAATTTCACTTTTCATAATACGCAAAGAAGTAAAATCTATAAAAATATTAGGCACAGGGCCAGACTTTCAAAGGGTTCAATACACAGCAGGTCTACCTGAGAAAAAACTTTTTGAAAATTCACTTATTTAGGGGCTGTAGTAGGAGGTGTCAGGTTTGAAATATTTTGAAACTCTGGGCAGTATTTATGCCTACTGTAAGAACATGAGAAATGCCCTAACGCACCAAAGGCTCACCTTACCCTCCACACTCTCTAACTGTGGCCAACAGAGTTGCTTAGGGACTAGTATAAGAAAAAGGGTAATTGTGACGACTGGTCTCATCTTAGCTAGGTCTCTCTAAATCTCAATGATTTAGGGCATTCCTGATGAGAATGCTATTCCACAGGTCCTGTAGCATGAACCAAAGCTCACTTATACAATCAGACATTTACAATGCAATTGTTTTCATAGCAAGAGCAGTGTATCCTGCAGCAGTAAGAAGCTGTCCAGAAAAGGAGGATTCTGAGGAGAAATACGGTATTGGTGTTGGGTGCAAATGCAAAAGTATCTAGATTAGCTGCACTGTTGCACAGAAATCACATTATTTTGGTGGTCTCTTTGCTATTTTTATTTATTTTACAAGTAACTATATCATGAGTTTGTCTTCTCATTTTATAAATCTAACAGATTCTTTGTATAGTTCCAGGTCTGCATGTTAATCCTTCTCCCTTTATTCTACTGGAATATTTATGAAACAAATTCTGGGGTTTTTTTTAGACAGGGAAGGAAATAGGAAGAAATTCATTCATCCCAAATTAATTAACACAATAAAGAACAGATCCTTCTGCACAATGAGGGAGATTACGAAGTAACTGTCTTTTCAGGCAATTATTACCAAACCTTCTTTGTCAAGAATTAGATTTATAGAGGAGAGTTAAGGGAGTATCCATGTAAATATGGACACATTGACAACATTCTTTTTTTAAAAAAAGAGAAAAAGCAAATTTATGCATTCCAAGCCTAGTTCCCTCGTTAACTCAACAAGGGACTGACTTTGTTTTCCTTTTACTAGCTCCTCTGGGGTACTTTATGGACCAGTTCTCTCATCTCAAGTGTCTGATCGCAAGACATAAATTAATTTTAGATGCACCTTTTATTCTTCATGGCTGGTAAGGCAATATTCACTATTTGTTTTTGTTACCATGGAGATAATTGACTTCCTGTGGTAGCAAGAGCCTTGTTCGGGGTATTAAAGGGGCTTGAGTCCAGGGATTCTTTGATTTTCATGCCGTGAAGAAAGTAATTTTATCAACAAAACCTTTGTAAGACTTCTCTCCCTTATAATTTGAGTCATTCTTGTTATAATCTTGTGAATATTTGGGTTTTTTTTTTCTTCCATGTCCCTTTTGTATCTCAGCCTGCACACTCCACAATGCTGACTCAAACCACAGGGAAGGGCAGATAATCTATTTATTAATGTTGTAAATTGGTCAGGCACAAGCTCCCAACAGCATATTTTCTGATAGAACATCAACAAAAACAAAGATAATAAAACATTTGATTGTAACACAGCCTTTAAGACGAGCTGGTTAGAATTCAGACAGACGTTTCAGACAAACAATCCTGTACTGAGGCTGTCAATAAAGAACAAAAAGCAAAGGCCATTCAGTTTATATCAGCTGTCTTTCTTACACAGCACTAAAATTTGGGCACCTCATATCAGACCTTCAAACTAGAGACCTCAGCGTCTGTATATTCAGCAGAGTTAGGCATGTTCTAAAGGTACAGTCCAGTAACCAAAAAAAATGCTCAGAAGTACCTTCTAAGAAATTCCAAAAGTAGAGGTGGTGTGTAAGTCCTTGACCCAAATTCTTCCAACCAGAAAGTATGGCAAAGGACTTTGTGCAACAATCAGCTGAGTTTGGGGGGGGTGGGGCAGGGGGTGTTTAGTATTTGAAAAAAGGTACTTCAGCAATTTGGCTCTGGCCAAGAAGGTGCAAAGTTGGCATGGTTAACTTTGGTGAAATTATTGTATGTAATATCCATCCCTTTCCTCACGTCATTCACAACAGTTGTCATCCTCTCTTCTGAGCTCAGGCATTACTGTGTTAACTATGAACCAAAACCTTAAGTGAGCAAAAAGAAGCTGGGGCAAATGTTAGGTGTCTTGTTCAAATAGTGTGCCTGCTCAGGATTTCTACACTCTTCAGAGTAACTTGGTGCAGCTCAGCATAACTCTGTGACAATGGCCAGGAGCCAGAATGGATGACAACATGGCACCGGTGGCAAGCACTGCTCTCCACATCCAAGTCCTATCTGTATCAGAACAGCATGCAGTGTGATGGGATGTATCAACAGACGTGCTCCCACCATGTATATCTTGAACTTGCGATGGTACTGCAAGTCCCTGAGGAATAATACCTCTAAGTCCTCCAGCTGCAATGGTAAGCTTATGCGTTTCCCAAGCACAAGGCTTCCACTGAAGGCACAATAAAGCCTTTGGACAAATCTTCATTAATAACGAGAATTAAGAGAGGATTTGTCCTGTTTCCACACTAACAGTGGATAAAAGCATATAAACACAGGAGGGATTATAAATGAAATCTACATTAATCCCACGATTAGCTCTCTGCCCTCCAACCCCCACCTCCTATATCGAGGGTTATGCCCTTTAAAGGAGCAGATCTGTTACAGTTAACAAAAAAACCACATAATAGTCATTGCAGTTCTTTTCTAATGCATTAGGGGTTTTGGTCTGGTTTGTTTCAAATTTGGTGTACAACACCAAAATACTCACAGGTATTACATTCAGCAGTATACTTTTGCTCCATGGAAATGATGTCATTTGTTCTTAAAGCATCTTACAGCAAAGAAAAAAAATTGAAATCAATAATAAAAATTGAAATCTCTCAAAACAAGTAATAGTAAAACAAAACTTTAGAAATCTCCTTTTAAGTGTACAACACAAAATCAATTTGCCATGACCCTGAGAGTCAGCTATTCTTGCCCTTGTGACAGCAGAAGAAAAAAGAAAAGAAACTAATTAAAGCAGTACATAAAAGTCTTTTTCTTCCCAAAGACTTTGGAGTGCTTTTGAGCTAGGAGAACACTTAAAGCAAGCTTTTGAATTTTTATCAATACTGTCTTATAATATTTCCTTAGTGTCTGACATAGCATTAGCCTTATACTGTATCTGTCACTTTTCTCTTATTTGCTTTGCATGAAGGTTGTTCTTTAGGTAGGCTGTAATCTGAGAACCACTATTGCTCCTGCAGTTATCCCACCTCCTGTGTTTATAGTCTGTCCACCTAATCCATTATTATTTGTTTTTTAAGGCTCCCTTCTTATATTTATCAAAATCTGCATCTGAACAATAACTTAAGAACTAAATTTGAAGATATCCAGACAATAGTAAAATACTCACACTGGACAAGCGGATTGATCATACTAGAGCAACACACTGGATTTTTTCAAAAAATACAGAATAGCAATGTAGTCTTCAGCAATCACGAAAAAGCAATTTTTAAGCAAGTGTCTCAAGGTTTATGGGTTGCTTTTGTGTTCAGCTGAAATTTCCATTAATCTCTTTCCTTAAATTAACTGAACTGAAGCATTCAGAGATCCTTTCACAAAATGTTCATTCCTCTGCAATATTCCTTGCAAAAGAGCCTAATACAATGCATATGTGAGAGATATGAAGAGGAGATAACAATAGGAGTACTTAATTTTGATTTCCTAAAAAAAATACTTAAATACAGCTTCCTTACTAGCACTGCAAATGTAATTACTGTAAGGGGTGTTTAAAACACTATGATGTCTTTCTGCCCACATCTGCACTGATACTGCATTTAGAAAAACGTGAATAGAAAAATCCTATTTTCCTATTATAAGGTCAAGTTACATCAAGTTCTTGCTGGTAAAAAAAGATCTTTAGCATCCTATTGGAATGTTAATATAGCTAAAACCTCTGAGACTCAATATTGTGATCTTTCATGATGATTTACTGCAGATAAAACTCCTGTGCAGCTCCAGCAGCACTTTAAAACACAAGATTTTTCTAAGTCGAAAAAGATTTTCATGCTAAAGTAACCATATGAAAAGATTCAATCTAATGTCACTGAGTTTGGAAACCTGTGTTCTAAAAATCCAACATGCAGAGAGTGTTCAAATATAAAATAAGCTCTTTCCCACACAGATATGGTAAACGTGAACTCCTCATATCTTAATATGGTTCAAGAGCACAGTACAAATTTTATAGTTGCAAATAAGGTACCCAATAAAAGAAATTGTTGAAGTCTCTAACCCTTTATTCCATCCTACCCACTTCATATTTATTCATCATCTGCTCTGAATTGTGAACACAAATATCACGTTTACAAACAGCAAGCAGAATTCCAATAAAGGTATGGGATTCCCGTATTTTTGGCCAAATAAAATATGTGCATAATTTCTGCAGTGAAAGATGAAATTCCTCTTCCAACAATGTAAAGTTTGAGCCTGGTAAGGGACTAAGCTAGAAGCAGTAGCAGGTGTTTGTAATCCTGAATTTGTTAATGCTGAGGGTTAATAACCACAGGTGGTAAATACATTTAAAAAAAAAAAAATAAACAGCCATTCAAAACTGAACATTTCCAGTTCTTGCACTTAAATATTTTGAAGAAATGTATCTTTCAGATATCAGTAATATACAATTTTAAGCTTACAATATAAACACAGGAAGTCTGACACTTTTCTGATGAACAGTGATGTTATAGCTTTGTGGATTTTGGAAAACTAATGATTGTTTTTTCTAAAATAAACCTCATTTGTGAGTAACCTTAAGCATGCCTCACTTTGCAAAACTACCCAGTTAAGGTCTGTTACTTTTCTTACTCTATCTCATTAAAAGCTTTATTAACTCAATGGATGTTGGAATAAATTCTTTAGGATTGCTTCCAAATGACTTCTACTGCAGCTAGTACTGTATTCCCACACAGAACCATGGTAATGAATCAACAGTGCGGAGTGAAATCTTGGTAGTCAGTGATATGTTGGGCCTTTTAGTGTCAAAATTTTATATTTAGTTTTAAATGTATTTCTGAAGTATATTTTTTCAGACATGCAGTATCAAAATCATATTTCCCTGTTTCCCTTCCTATTCATTCAAATAATACTGAGCCCCAGAATAGGCAATTCTCTCTATCCTGCAAGGATCGTGTTTAAGGGCCAATATCTTATAACCACATAAGGCTATAAACGTGAGCTTTACACCATTGAAAAAAGGCCTTGACTTCTCATAATGGAAGGTCAGACAACATCAAGCCATAAAACAGTGACATTATTATGTATAGAAAAGCTATTTTACAGAAGGTAATTTTTAGAGGCTTCAAAAATTTATTAGCTATCATTTTCCTTTCCGTTTGTATCCTGGAGGGCATGGTAAAGAAGCCAACCTGACTCAAAGTAGATGGACATGAAAAATAGTAACAATAAAAAAAATGAACCAAAATATTTCTAAAATCTTCTTTTTTTTTTTTTCCTTTTCTTCCAAATGAACAGCATAAACAGCATGTATAATGGTATAGTGAGGGCTGTAGGATTTATGGCATATGATAATGGAGTAATAAGAGCACCTAAATTCTCAGCTGGTAAAAACAGTTTTAACCATTGCAGCCAAGCTCTACATGCCAGCTCAGGATTTTGCTCCCTTTTCTGTTCCCCCCATATATTCAAGCTCTCAAAACCATCAAGACATGCTAGCCCCGTGATACAAAAAGATTAAGTCACATATTGTTTATTTATGTGCTTATACACACTGATACTTTTTTAATTTAACCTCCTTCCGTTAACTGGAAGGACACAAGGAATTTGCAAGCTGACTAAATACTCACAAAGATCCACAGAGGGAATTCTACTGGATATGGGATTTAGCTCTAAACTCATAAATATTAAATGTTATTTTATATTTGAGTCTTTATATATGTATCTCCAAATCACATTTATCACGCATGTTTCTTTTTAATTTTGATTTGGGCATTGTCCTTGCATTTCAGAAATTTGAAATAATGTACCTCCAAAATACAGATTATGCCATTGTCCAACTGGACCACTAAGCTAAAATGTGACTTAAGACTTGCCTACACATATCCTACAGTGCACTACTGGGAATGTCACATGGTGCAGTCTTGAGCTGATGCCAGGCCAAGCCAATGACCTGTCATGTTTATTGAAGAGTGTATGGACGCTTGAAATTGGAAAGACTCCTTCTTTTGCATGCATAAATTGTTTCCAGAACTAAGCTGACACATCCACACAGTGCAACACAAGTGTCCATTAATCTTTTGTGCCACATATTAAACATCTAGAACCTGATTTTCTGTGATCAAAATGCAGCTTCTTTTGATTTCACTTGCAATTTGTAGGTGTTAGGATTTCTCCAGTCATTCTCAAGATGGAGAACAAGAGAGGTCAGGGAGATGACAATCTATTAACCTCTATTCCTTTTCATTGTCCATAAAGGAAGATGGCTGCATCAAAAGAAGTGTGGCCAGCAGGTTAAGGGAGGTGATTCTCCCCCTCTACTCTGCTCTTGTGAGACCCCACCTGGAATACTGCATCCAGCTTTGGAGTCCTCAGCACAAGAATAACATGGACCTACTGGAATGAGTCCGAAGGAGGGCCAAGAAGATGATCAGAGGGCTGGAGCACTTCTCCTATGAAGACAGGCTGAGATAGTTAGGGTTGTTCAGCCTGGAGAAGAGAAGGCTCTGGGGAGACCTTATAACAGCCTTCCAGTACCCAAAGGGGGCCTACAGGAAAGATGGAGAGGGACGTTTTACAAGGGCATGTAGTGATACGACAAGGGACAATAGCTTCAAACTGGAAGAGGGGAGATTTAGATTAGACATCAGGAAGAAATTTTTCACTCTGAGAGTGGTGTGGCACTGGAACAGGTTGCCCAGAGAAGCTGTGGATGCCCCATCCCTGGAAGTGTTCAAGGCCAGGCTGGGTGGGGCTTTGAGCAGCCTGGTCTAGTGGGAGGTGTCCCTGCCCATGGCAGGGGGGTTGGAAATAGATGATCTTTAAGGTGCCTTACAACCCGAACCGTTCTATGATTCTATGAAATTAGAATAATTCCATTCCAAGTACTCCAAATAGGCAATGAATGAGAAATATTTATTGCATCATTTTTCATTTAAAGACACTTGTGGCAGAAGTATGTCCAGGGTGATATTTGTCTACACTAACCACAATAAAAAACCTCTCATGCTCCTTAATTCCCTGCTGAAATCACCACAAACACATCAGTCTCTGCAGTAAACAAGGTAGGGGTCTTACAGGCAAAACCTCATGAATTTTACCAGTCTGATTCTTTCACGTAGTCTCAACATTATCTACCTTTGTAACAAATGAAGCAAGGGGGCAACCTGAAAAATATAAGGTGATCTCATATCAAAAGGGTACACTGAAAAAGAGGCAGATTTAAGATTGCTTAGGCACTTTAAATAATACATTTGATAATTTGAGTGCTTGACTTTGCAGCTCTGATATTCTGGTAGTTTAATAACTTTAAAACTGTAAAAAAACTTCTGTAAGATCAGGATTTCCAAATCCATAATTACCATTTTCTAGAAGAATCAAACTGAAAATAAGGTCTATTTCCCCCTACAGGGAACTGCACAGACCACTCAGAGGAGCTATAAGGAGAGGTGGAATCTGTAGCTCTGCAGTGCAGGTCTTTGTTCCTTGAGCTACTGGAATAGCCACAGATGCTGCCACACACAGCCATCCTGGGACACACATCTGAAGGGGAGAAAGCACACATTTTGTGTGCCGGCACACAACCCCAGTGGAGTTTCACACAGACTGGCTGACAGTACAATACCACAATTTTGTAGTCCTGACCTGTATTCTCAGCACCATCTGCTATAAGCAAAGCTAGCAGAAAAGTGACAAGGTTCAACTGAAGTATACAGAGAGAAAAGTTTCTTTTAAAACTTATAAATTGCTCACACAAGTAGAGACCAAGCATATATTCTTCAATAAGACAAAACTGAAGTCAATAGGATTGAACCTGACAGAGAAATTCATGATGAGACCTTAACGGCACACTGAAGGGAAATAAGTGAAGAGACCTGCTCACGGGATGTGTAAGATTGATGCATGTGATGGGATTATTCACTGGTCTTTCTCAATAACCCTTTGTTACCAGTTTGCCTTTCATCACTATTAAAAATATTTGTATTTATAAAGGTTATTCACCCTGAAAGGAACTAATGTTCTCTGTCCACATCAAGCTTTTCATGAGATTAAAGCTTTTAAATGTGTCTGCATATTTCCTTATTGAACAATATGTTTATATTCCTGAAAAAGGAAGATAATCTTTCCAAACACTATTAACATACTTTATTACACTGGCTTTTTGCACACATTTTAAATAAATGTTATTTACACCTAATGTCCAAAATATTTGGAAGCATGTTTATATTTCAGTTCTGTCATCTTTTTAGGTGAAAAATTCTTACTAAACAAGCTGACTAGAACATCATTAAAATTTCTTCACTTTTGAAGACACTGCATGATTGTTAAATATATTATTTTGTTGCAATACATTAAAAAATAATTCCACAAATGTCTTTAGTATAATTCCATGAAGAGTGACCATCTGTTTGCTGTCATTATTTTTAATCATGTCTATATAATGCTTGGTGATGAAATAAAATGTATCACCAAACCTCAAACCAGCTGGCTTAACATGTTATTTAGAAATTCTCCTGCTCACATGGTCTGTCTTCCTCAGGCTTCTTGAAGAGACATATCCAGAGCACTTTTGGACTGACACAGCATCCCACTACTTTAATGGTTCCTCGGGGCTTTCTGAAGCTGTTTTGCAGGACTGGCCTGATGCCTCATAGCATTTACAAACATATGTGCACTCACAGAAAGTTGAGATAGGATTCATTTCCATTCCTAGTACAGAATGAAGAACTGATCCTTCAAAAGGCATGCAATGATCAGATAAGAAAAATATTGGGAGAGACATCTGAACATGACTGATTTAGTTTGTTGGAAAGTGTAAAACTGTTAACTTAGCCATGTACACATGCTAGCCAAAGGATTGATAGCAGAGGTTGATCTACTTTGTCAGCTTCAAACCCACAAACATTTAAACTAATAATAAATGATTTCTTTAGTTAAGAATATAGGACTGAAGAGGACCCCTGGACCCTCTGAATTTATTCTCAGGCAAGCAATGGTTACTCCAGAAGACTTTACTAAAGATCTCTTTTACATATTCTTTTAACTTATTCTATAAAATGCTTCCCCACATCTAGAAATAAAACTAAACCCAAAATAAAGTCAAACTCTCTAATGGAGTTTCAGCACAGCTGTGTAATATTGGCAGTGAGCTAAACACAGACCCTGATGTATTCTCTCTGTCTTCTAGATGCTGGCCCAGAAGAGGGGGGTCTTCTCTTCCTGCTGGCCCAAATCTCCCAGCCTCAGGTATCTCCCAGATACCCTAGAAAATTTTGAATGGCACTCAACAATAATGTTTCAGCAATGGAACAGAACTTAATGAGATAAAATGGGTGGGATTTAGCTTACAGGTTGAGAAGACCAAACATAAGTGTCTATAGGTAGAGATGTACACATGAACTACCAAAGTTTCCATTATTTTTAGTGGTAGTCTATGGCTTGATTCAATAATCCATACACAAGGTCCACTGCCATTTAATCTTCTCTGTGATTTCCTTCATGGCCTTTCGGAAGGCCACAGGTCTACCCCAGGTCTTACATCATATCTGTCAGCCCCATGTGGATATCCCAGATACACTGTGGCACCTCAGAAATTGAGATGTTTATGGTGCTTTTGGTCAGTGCAGTCAGAGGAGTCTGGAGAGCCACACAGATGACAAAATGTGCATGACTAACTAGTGTAGGATAAACTTGTGTGTCACAAGATAGATTCTGGAGCGTGTCCAGAGAAGGGCAACAAAGCTGGGGAAGGGTATAGAGCACAAGTCTTATGAGGAGTGGCTGAGGGAACTGGAATTGTTTAGTCTGGAGAAAAGGAGGCTGAGGGGAGACCTTTATCGCTCTCTACAACAACCTGAAAGGAGGTTGTAGACAGTGGGAGGTCGGTCTCTTGTCTCAAGTTACAAGTGATAGGACAAGAGGAAGGGACCTCAAGTTACACTAGGGGAGGTTTAGTTTGGATATTAGGAAAAATTTCTTCACCAAAAACGTTGTCAAGCATTGGAACAGGCTGCCCAAGGAAGTCATGGCATCACTATCCTTGGAGGTATTTAAAAGACGGGTAGACGTGGTGCTTAGCGTCATGGTTTAGTGGCGGTTTTGTCAGTGTTAGGTTGATGGTTGGACTTGATGATCTGAAAGGTCCCTTCCAACCTAGACAATTCTATGATTCTATGATTCTACAACTGCAGACTCAAGTCTTTCACCTTAATCCTCCATTAGAGTCAAGCACAGTTATATATAATATTAGTGGCAACCATGGTCCTAAGCCAGGTGTCTCAGGTGGACATAAGAACAGCAGGAGATTTAGTACTCTTTGTGACTATGTGCCCACTCTTGTGGGCATTATATATAATGGGCTTTGGTTCCACTGTGCTCTTTCCTTCCTCTGCAGAACATCTCAGCATCCTTGACATCTACTCCTTTCACCCTTTGACACTAAGAAGAGATGCTGGCTTGCTCAGTGGAAGCATAAATGTTCCTTTTCACAAAGGATGTTCTTTGTTCGCTATCTTTTGCAGTCAGGAAACGTAGTATGCAGTAGACCCAGTGAAGTGGAAAATCCATTTCTATAGGTTCTGCAGAATAAAACACAGTTATGAAAAAATTCCTCTACAAAGTTAAGAAATTTAACAAGAAATTAGGTTCTTTCTGTTCAAGGTTTAACCCAGCCTATAGAATTTAATAGAGAATTACATCCTTGTTATAAAGAGGTTTACAGTTCCTGGAGAAAGGTGATTATTCTCTATTAAATTCTCCACATCTTTTTCTATAACAGTAATTTCAGATTTATTCATCTGTTATGCTTCTTCTGCCACTTTAGGAATTCTCCCACTTTCATGAATTTGGCATGGATCTATCAACAGAACCAGAAACATGAAATTTCCATTCCTAATACAAAAGTACAATGCTATACTGTTTCATAACTTCCCATTTGGTAATTCATATGTAGCAGTACCATCATCTTCCGCTGGATTTAGACTGTAATTTTTTATGTTTTATTCAGAAAACAGGCTAAAATGGTTGGAAAAAATCGTGCTAGGACTCTGATATTTCAGGTTACAGTACTGCTATGCTACTTTCTTACTTTATTCAGCCAAGGAACAGTCCATTTTAGTTCTAACTAAACCTTCCAGAATATATGAGACATGTCATGTCTTACATAGCAAGTGAAATATTTGAATTATTTTTGTGTTGCAGCTAAAAATCTTATTTAATCTGTAAATGTATATGGATTGCAAGGTCATTAGGAGAGAAACCTTTCCTCCTTATGTTTTGGTAAGATGCTGTATTGGGTTTGCATGGCAAGTTTTTTTGTAGCGGGGGGGCTATAAGGGTGGCTTCTGTGAGAAGTTGCTAGAAGCTTCCCCTTCCGAAAGAGCCAATGCCAGCCGGCTCCAAGACAGACCCACCACTGGCCAAGGCTGAGCCCATCAGCGACGGTGGTAGTGCCTCTGGGATAACATATTTAAGAAGGGGAAAAAGTTGCTGCACAACAGCAATTGCAGCCAGAGAGAGAAGTTACAATATGTGAAATAACTCTGCAGACACTGAAGTCAGTGAAGAAGGAGGGGGAGGAGGTGCTTCAGGCGCCAGAGCAGAGATTCCCCTGCAGCCCATGGTGAAGGCCATGGTGAGGCAGGCTGTCCCCCTGCAGCACATGGAGGTTAATGGTGAAGCAGATATCCACCTGCAGCCCATGGAGGACCCCACGCCGGAGCAGGTGGATGCCCAAAGGAGGCTGTGACCCCATGGGAAGCCGGTGCTGGAGCAGTTTCCTGGCAGGACCTGTGGACCCATTGAGAAAGGAGCCCATGCTGGAGCAGGTTTGCAATTAATGAGTGATCTCCCTGTCCTTAATGTGACCCACAAGCCTTTTGTTATATTTTCTCTCCCCTGTCCGGCTGAGGAGGGGGAGTAATAGAGTGGCTTTGGTGGGCACCTGGCATCCAGCCAGGGTCAACCCACTACAAATGCCATGCACAAAGAAACACTTAAATGATAAGTAACAATTCCCTGTGTGTTTTGTTCCATACACAATGGCTTTTATGAAGACCAATGCGTTTCGGTCAGTGAAATGCAGTACAAGGCGGGGAGGGGTGAAGTTACATTTGGACAATCATTAGCAGTTTGTCACTAGCACTATGAAAGTCTTCTTCATGTCAAAAATATTTACATGTAACTTCTGTATATTTTAACATCAGGTAATCCCAATATAGGTCACTAAATATGTTCTACATTCTGTAACCTGAGAAGTATGAAAACATTGAAAATCAATAAACCAAGGATCACTGAATTAGTACTCAGTTTTAACTGAGTAGGCTAACTGTAATACAGGGGTGCAGATGTCACTCAAACAGGACAAAAGTTACATAAACAAAGGTAAATAAACAGTGAAGTGCAATTATATCATGTAACATTAAGTCTTTCTGCTTGGGAGATCCACCCCTGAGCTAATGACCTGAGGGTTATGTTCTTCAGGAGAGATAAATGTAAATGTTAAGGTTTACATCAGAGTAATTTGACCTAATTAGGATGAGAGTGTATGTCCTATGTACACCTGTGTCTGTCTACTGATTATAAAGACAGTCTATGACAAATGGTTCATCAATACTGTAGAGGTCAGCCTCTAGAGAGACGAGTAACACCCTCTGTGTCTGATTGTAGTAAAAAGAAAAACAAAAAAAAGCCATCACCAAATATCCTTTTTTTTTAAACCTTTGTCCCTAAAAATATTTTGTGAGGAATCCAGAAGAGCTGATCATTTGCCTCATAAAGCATTGCTTTATATTAATGTAAAGGAGGTGCTGTAAAGCTGGTGCTTTCTAGCTCCAGTGAACTGTGTGCTGTTAACCACAATTTTTCTGCCAGTGTTCTGCCAATGTTTGGGAGATTGCACTCTTAATGAATTAATAGACGGACATGCTCTGTAGTTTCTTGAGCAAATATTTCAGACTCTGCCATATCAAATTCAATTTAGATAGCAATTAATAATAGCTTTCTGTAAAGTTAGCTCTGATTCTAATAATACTCACTCACTTCTGCTAGAGATGGCTGATTTCTTCACAAATTGGATTCCAATAGTTTCGAGAGATTTGTTGTTATACCTGTATGTAAAAGTTTCTGTGAACTTGCAATACATTTAGTTCTAGATTCCCTTGCTTTCTCAGGACATATGTGAAACACACATCATTCCAGTATTGCGTTCCTTTTTTTTCTTTAGTTTTTGAGTTGTTCATTTAAGGTGAATCCAAGGTAGCTATACAATTGTCCTTGAGGAGAAGCATTCTGTAAATACTTCTAAACAAAAACTCAAAGTTTTGTTAAGAACATTATGGAGTCACTGAGTGGCAAAACTTACCTGCCTTCTAAACTTGTGCTGTTTTCAATTTTTAAGGTGCTAATTGAAATTTAGAGACTGAGTACAGATTTTGATGTTTCCAAGATACTTCATGGCTTTAAAAAAATACTTTTAAAAGTTGTTAAATTACATAGTTTCAATCTGCACTTTTAAAATTTCTTATACTTAAAAATTTACACACTGCAAGAAATTCACATTAATTGAGCAAAACAGAGTACTGCTAACACTATAACCACATAGAATTGATTGCTGTAAATGCTAGGGAATTAAAATAAATTACAAAATAAAATCAGAGTAAAGAATAAAAATAACGATAAAGCTAAAATTTCAAATACAGCAATACAGATATAAGAAGAAAAACAAGCAAAACAAGATAAAGAAACTAAAAAAACAACAGGAGAAACAAAAAGACTGAATTCACCTTCTCCTTAACATATATGACAATAAAACACTGGAAGAATTCAATGCTTTTGACTTAGGTGATAGAAAATTCAATATTGTCAGAAGAAAGAAATTAAAGAAATACAGGGCAGAAAAAAAATCACCTGGACTTGCTAGCTGCGGTCCAAAATTATTTTAAGAAAATTTGGTATAAGAGACTAATAAGTGTGACTGTTACCTAACATGTCTTTATGTGGCATTTTTCTTCAAGCAACAGGCTTCTATAATAATATGTGTGCACATGCATTTGTGTACACTTCTGCAAAAATAAGAAAAAAGAGAAAGAAAAAAGAAAAAGAAAAAGAAAAAGAAAAAAAGAAAAAAAAAAGGCTTCCTGCAAGAAGAAAGGCAGTATTTCTTTTTTTTATTGCTGAAAGATGAAACACGTAAAGAAAACCAGAAGCTAGTTCTACTGCTGACTAACTGCTAGAGGTTCACTTTGCTGAGACAGATATAAAGAGAATAATGCTAGTGCTCATGGAGGATACATTCCCCACCTAAAATATTTACTTCCAAGAAATTTGCACTGGTATACATTGTAAACAAGCCCTGGGAAGCCAGAGCTTTCATAATGGCTGGATTTTGCCTTTAGGTTCACATGTAGGCAAAGTGAAATTTAGTATAAATGAAAAATATTTCTTTTTTCCATTTTCCATGTTTCGTTTCTTGTTTCCATTTAATAGACCTGAGGAATTATTTTTAGAACAGCCTTAAAACAAATGCACAATTTGTGTCAGCATTTTAATAGAGTATATTTTTTTTTCCCAGACATTGCACTTTGAATGTGTCCTGATATCCTGCACAACTCCTCATCGAGATGGCAAAATCTCAGTGTGAACATTTATCATGAAGAAATTTCCCTGCTTCAGTACAGAACGTTTTTTTTTTTTGGTGTAACGATATTTTCTATGTTATCAGTCAGACCTTATAAACTAATCAAGTCCATCTTAAAATGAAAAACATTTTAGGGCTTTTTTTTTTTTACACAGACTCTGGATGAAATTTTTGTTTGATATATCCTGTTTATGTGCATTAATACTGTACTCTATGGTTTTTAAAAGTGCATTCTTCTCTAGTATTAAAACACTCTGCCTTCTGGTGTAGCTCTCTGTGCTCACAAGTAGTCTCACTGAATCGCCCAGAAGGAGGGATTCCAGGCCTGCAAATAATTGAAAAAAACAGATTCATAGTCTGCACGTTAAGATATTAATTCAGGTCTGAGGGAAAAAAGTGTAACAAGTATTGCCTGCCACGGAAATAGACTCAAAGGAAACTGAATAAAACAGTCCTGCTGACTCACCAGATAATCGCTTTATGTCCTCTGATTTTAACACAATTGCTCACTGTGCGGGGGGGGGGGGGGGGGGGGGGGGGGAAACAACCCAAAAGAAACCCCAAAAAACAACTAGAAACCAAAAAACAACCACCATTTAATTTTAATTTTCCTAAACCTGGGAGAAGTTGGTAAGTTTTAAACTGTTTCCTAACTTTAAAAAGGTTATAAATCAACTTAAAAATTTATGTGTCATTCCCTTATCTTATTTAGCAACTGCAAATATGTTTGCTTTTCATTTCTTGTTGTTGCTGTTATTGTATTATTTTTATGGTGTCTTGGTTGGTTTATGCTTTGTAATCTGAATAAGAAGCATATGTGGACATATGTGGTAATTAATGAATAAATTAAATCTGAGTTGATTTATCCGCTCTACCTTTGTTTTCAAATTACTGTTCTGCAGAGTAAGAGGATAGGGTGTGTGTTGCTTGTTTGCAGTAAGTATTTGAGAAGCAAGCCTTAATTTAGAATAGCTTCATTTGCATTAAAATCTAACTAAACTTATTGCTATTAAAAAAAAAAAGAGTTTGAATGAAACAAGAGTGAGGCTTTGACAACTGAAAATGGTGAATCTCCATGAATAATTTACACAGATTTTGTTTATGTAATGAAACCTCTCATTTTTCTCTATTTTGTGCAATTATTACACAATTGCAAAGATTCAAAGACAATAAAAGCTAAAGGAGAGGATCCGGAACAGTTTTGTTGAGTACTGTTTGGCAGGTCAGCAGAGTTCAAGGTTATCCATTTAGCAAATGTTACAACTCAGCTGCGGATTAGATTCGAGAACCCGTCACAGATGGAAAGACTGCATTAGGACCCCAAGAAACACTGTCAGGAAGAGAGTGACAGGGCAGGAGAACACCTCTGTGTATTCTGGGATTCAAAAGGTTGGGTTGCTGAGAGGAAATAGGGGAAAGAGTTGCATCTGTACATACAGTTTTCTTTTAAAATGGGCTGACATACTTCAGGCTATTCTGTAGCATGCACATTACACCTTTAATTAGATTTCTTTGTGTTAAAAGCTAAACACTGATGCAAATCAAAATGCACACATGATTTCTTTTTGGATTAAATTTAGGAAAGTATATCATTGGTAAATGGAGCAGCAAGTTAATGCTGCTTCTCCTGTTTTTGCTAAAATGCTGTGAACAGAATGGAGGATGTGAATCAACAAGCTAATTTCTAAGTACATACTTTTGCTGAAAAGTTCAGATCCAGACCTGATCTTATCAGGTTTCGTGTACAGGCTATACTAGTAATAGTTTTTAAAAGGAAAAAAAAAAGGTTCCATCCTTTGTGGCTATGCAAAACATCTAAAAATACAAGTGAAGTATCAAGATAACTCAAAAGCAATACATCGTATCAATAAAATCTAAATGCATTCTATTTTTAAAATGTACATTTAAAATTCACATTTAATATATTTTTTAAAAATTTAAATGTATTAAAATGTAACTTTTGAAAACTTGGGTGGTAGATAAGCCTGGACACCCAGATCTGATTTTCAGTAGGAACAAAACCTAAAATAAATCTATTTGAATAGGGGTTACATGTTTAGACAGCAGGGATTTGGCGCAGCTGCTTTTGAATGTCAAAAGCAAGTTTCTGGGGCATTTCCATTCCTCCTTTTATCTTCTGCCACAGAGATCAGAATAAAAAATTATCAGGAGGACCCAGTGCCATGTAGGTCTAAACACAAATGAGACAAGTGAAGTCTAAAACAATTCTTCCAATTTCAGCTTTCCCTCTGGCTTTATTCTTACTACTCCAGGAATATTAAAAAGAAATGGGATGTTTTAATGGATTGTCGGCAGCATTGTTTTCGTTAACAAAAGGGAACTCAATCAACTGCTCTGCCAAACCTCTCTGTCTGTTCTTTGATGGGCATGATAAATGGTGCCAAGCATTGTCAGATCCTGCCAGATTAAATTAAAATGATAGGTGTTCAAAATCTTTTAGGACTAAGCCTAATGTAATTTTGATCGTATTTCTTCCTGAAAGAAAAAGGATAGTAAAAAAGTAAGCAAGAAAGACAATAAAAGTTTAGAGATAAAGTAGATTAACGGAAACATTCTATTATTAAAAGTTTCTTTCCAAGGCAGTGATAGAGATTGACTGAATCCAAAATATGCCTATTTACACATGGCTGCCAGCACTTGTAAGAACAAGATGAAAAATGGTAACTCACAATAGCACCACAGAAACAATTTTTAAAGAAGTGACATAAAACTAAAATGTGTTTAGTGAGTGTTTTAAAACACCCTGAAATTTATCAGGCTCTTAACCAATGATGTTAAAACAGTAAGATTCTTCATGGGATTCTTATCAATCCTAGTAAATAAGGAGAAAATGCAGAGCCTTTTTTAGGGGACAAGGGGTTAGTACTTATGGAGTTGAACAGCAGTAATAGTTCTACTTGTACTAGCATGAAATAGTGAACCAGTTTTAAAATGTAATGTGCTTAAAAAGGCAAATTCCACTGAATCTTTCAAACCAGTAAATTTGTTCTTCATGCAGCCACAAGTTAAACTCTCTGGGTTCAACTTATTCATTTCCTGTCTGCCCTGCTGCCACTTCATTTTCAGAAGAGTAAGCATCCTTACAAGTTACAGTGGGAGTGGTATATTACCTGAACTTGCAGGTAGTATTATCCAGGTTGTAAAAAACCCACAAAGCACTGTTACCTGAATAGTGATGTTTCCCAATACAAATTTCAATGCCAGAAATGATAGTTTCAGATAATGGCTTTGCATGGTTGCTCTTCTTGGCCATGAAGGAAAAGCTCGGGCCAAGTGCACACCCTGAAATTGGCTCTTATACCAAACAAAACATTAACACAGCATGCAACATTATATTTTGCTTAGAACTGAAGGTTGGCAGCAGCTTTATAATAAGTCTTCAGGAAGTGTTGTATGATTTACCGCTATTATATTTATTGTTGGTGGTCTTGTGGCCCAGCACTGGATAATATTGAAGACATTTATGAAATATTCTTTACCTTTCTAACTCTATTTTATGTCAGACAATTTACAACTGCTGTTATGTGTACAACTGTACAGTGAAATGGAGCTCGCTGCGGGAGCTCCAGGTCTCATGTCTCCTCCTATATAGTATGTGTCTTTTTAATTTGCAGTGCTCCTGACACAGTACACTTGATTAGGGACTAGTGTTGAAGATAACTCTGTAGGATATAATGCTTGCTTTCTTAGCCATGTTGCTATATAAATTCTGCCATGTGTACATGCCAAGAGAGAACTTGAGAGATGTAAAATGTAGCTTGGTGCAAGTATGAATACCTCTATTGGTTTTAGTAGAGTTGCACAAAGAAAAAACCCTCTCGAGGCTTTGACTTGTGGCAGTCATGAAATTAATATGGCAGGATGATGGGGAGTGTTGTATATCCTCCATTACTGATTGTGTGACAAATCACTGTTTTGTTTTATACTAAGACAGAAGCCTTTGTAGGTAAAGGGAGCAGCCCCATAGCTGGACTGAAATGCAGGATTTCTGATGTCTGCTCTAGTGAAGTAAACAAAGACATTTTGAGAACTGGGGGGAGGGTGTTAGGGCTAAAAAAGGCGTATAATTTAACACGGATGTAATATAGATCATTCTACAGCATGCTTTATAGAGACACAAGAGATCAATTATAGCTAAATTGAGATATGATAGAAGGAGATTTAGTGATATGAGGAAGCTTATATTAATCCCTCCTAAAGTAAAATCAACAAACATTACTTGTTGGTGTCGTCAGCCCAGTGCTTTCAGCAGTCTGTGACAAAGGAATCTGGTGAGCTGGTTTTGTTTGCCGATGAATTGTTTCCTTCCTTCCACAGATTCTCAAAATCTAGAAAAAAAAATCACAGATAAGAAAAAAACCCTAAATGCTGATTGGCATCAAGGACTGAATTTTTGCTGTCTTGTCTTACTGCCCTTGAACTCAATGCCTTGCTTTCATTCAAGGCCAAGACAGAGTGGCCTGCTGTGGCACAAGCCCCTCTCAGTGAGACTTTCTTCGGACACCCACCACATGGTGGAACAGTTGAAGCTCGAGCCCAGCTAGACCCACAGCCATGCCTAGGGAACTGCCTGGGTAGCCCAAACAGTGCCAGCATCAGCCATATTGGCTTCTAGCAGCACTCGGCCTCTTCACGCACACACTCCCTACCATGGAGGTTTTCCAGGTGAACCAAATCTGACTAACACCCAGTGATGACATACCCATAGCTGACTGCAGCCAACCGCTCACTGCCAGGCCCACATATCGCACAGGGCACACCCATCCTCCTCTTAGAGCTACACCTCAGCAGCCCCCAGCCCACAGAGCTCCATTCCCTCGTCCTCCAGTCTCTCTCCTTAGAGCTGGAGGTTACCAGTGAGAAAAGGCCAGACAGGAGCAGTGTTTTGTTTTCCTGTCCCCTGGTTCCCTCTTGGCCCAGGATGGCGGTGGTGGGGAGGAACAAGATGGCTGCAGGTCTTCATGGGGTGTCTCCAGCCACTGGGGCATAGGCAGTAGCTGTTGGTACACCTGGCCTCCTCCAAGAGTGCCTTCATGATCTGCGCCTTTCCTACAGATAACAATATCTGAGGGCTAAAACTTAAATCCACGCATTTTCTTTTATTTTTCCACAGGGAGAAACTATGGAAGCTGTGCATCCTACCCTATCTGAAGGACCATTCTGCTTTTCACATATACCATGATTAAACGCTTGTTCTAATGTCACTGTGGTTCAGTTCCTTTTGTGATCTTCAAAGGTGAAACCTAAACTCCCCTCAGCCCTCTAAATTCAATGGAACTCTTCATCCTTTGATGGTACTCCACATAAAACACTTTGAATATGTGGGACTTTAATTTGATCTGATCCTAAAAGCCATCATACTAGAGCAGACCAAAGGTTTGTGTAGTCCCCCGCAGCGGCTGAAGGTTTCATGGCTCTCAGTGGATTTCTCTTCCACTTGAAGTCTGCCCTTGAACCCACTCGCTGTCTAGATAACCTGGCAGGATGGCACTGAAATCTGCCTGTCCGCAGAATAAACAGCACCTTAATGAGGCAGGATAGTTTTTGAGAGAGGAAACAGGGAGAATGCAGAAATGATAGGTTGTGGAACATCAGATATTGCCCGGAAAACATCTGAAACTGCATTAATGAAAGTTGCTGATACAGCTTTGGGGTGGATTGAGGGAAGGGAGGAGAGAAAGGAGCTGCTGGTCATAAACTTCAGAGAAAGATCTAAAATTAGAAAAATCCTGTTTAAACAGTAGCTTTGAAAATTATAAATTGAGCTACTTTTTGTGGGCAGTTAAATACTAATCTCAGGGGACCGTGGGCAAAACCTGATAGACTTCAAATGGCTAAAGCAACATTTTCTCAAAAGATGCAATAAAGCTCGTATGCTGCTATCTTACAGCCTTAGACAGAGGGAAAAAGAAAAAAAAAAGATCTATTTTAGCAATTAGGAACTGTATTGGAGCTATGAAATATAAAACAAAAGAAATTTGTGAACTCTTTGAAGATTTCTATTAACACTTTTATACTTGCAAGAAACAGGTCTCTGGAGATAAAAGGTCAGATTGTGAAGGCTAATATGTCTAGTTACTCAGCAGAATAAAAGGCCAGGTTGGACTGTCCTTTTGAAGCTAAGGAAATTTAAAAGTGATTTAAAAAATATGCCAGCAGGAAAAACTTCAGGGCTTTTCCAATTCCCTTGTGATTTTTCTTTTTATATTTTTAGAATATACTAGGTAACACACATAGCTTGGAGGACAAATTTGCTTTTCCATTATGATGGAGGCAAATTTTATGCATTCCTATAATTCATAAACACATTATAAAATGTAGATATTATGGAACCACTTTTCTGTTTGTCTAATAGAGTATTTCCCATTACTGCAGCCACAAGAAATAGAAATTGAGTTTCTGCACAGATGTTTGTTGAGACGTGCTTCAAATTTGGTGAATGCAATGAATTAGGTAAAAGTGGTGAATTAGGAGAATGAAGGTATAAAGGAAACTGGGTATTGCATGGCTGAGCTCAGTTTGAAGGTGGGTTTCATTTTTTATTTGGAGAGACTGGAACTACTGACTTCAATCAATTCAAAGGTGAACGTATTGCTTTTGAATATTGTGGTACCTTGGTTCATCCAGTCATATATTACATTGTTCTTGAACTCAAAAGAAGCACCAAAACTGTTCCAACTACCAGTTTCCACAGCGGAAGTCTTTGCCTTAGCAGTCAAGCTCAAGCAGACTGCAGGTTGACAGGCTTGTGACCTTGCATGGTCACATGGTTGAGGATGGAAGGGACCTCTAGAGGTTATCTTGTCCAGCCCTCCTACTTAAGCAGGGTCACCTAGGGAAAGCTGCCCAGGACCATGTCTAGGTGGCTTTTGAATATCTGTAAGAATGAGACTAAACAACCTCCTTGGGCAACTTGTGCCAGTGGTCAGTCACCCTCCTAATAAAAAATTGTTTCCTGATGCTCACATGGAGCCTCCTGCATTTCATTTTGGACCCATTGCCTCTGGTCCTGTCACTGGGCACAACTGAAAAGAGCCTGGCTCCATCTTCTTTACAGTCTCCTCTCAGGTATTTGTATACATTGAGATGATCCTCTTGAGCCTTCTCTCCTCTAGGTTAAACAGTCCCAGCTCTCTCAGCCTTTCCTCGTAAGAGAGATACTCCAGTCCCTTAATCATCCTTGTGGTCCCTTGCTGGACTCTCTTCAGTATATGACCGCTCACATTCACCCATCCATAAAAGCTCAAATTAATATGCCTTTATTAATATTCTTGTGTTTCAGATAAGCAACACAACAAGAGAGCACAACATGCCTCTCTCATACTGAGAAGGGTGCAGGACTTTACACTTTCTTTCATTAAGGATCTTATGGGAGACGGTATTGAGAACCTGTCAGTGGAATTCCTTCACAAGCATCTTCTCTGGAGGCCTATAATGTGATATTTGACTACTGACAGCCCCATGACAGAATTAAAATATGGTCCCTACTTGGCCTCAGCATTCTTTATATACCGCTATATAATCTTTATATATTTGTGTTGGTCACTTCACAATTATCTTAGAAAATGAATCTTACGTCATTTTTGCATGACTTTAAAAGATCGTGTCAGGTTGTCAAAGATTGAAGGATTGACTGTGTTTGCTATAATGAAAGCATCTCTTTCATACCTTTAAAAACTAATTTATTACTATTTAGAGTTCTGCACTGATTGCTCTCTAAATACCGCTAACATTAATAAAAATCTTTCTGGCACAACCCTAATAAATGTTTTATCAACTTGGGAACTTCTCAGAACAGATGACTTTGAGACTGGGATGAATAAAATTCAACTAGTGAGAAATTATCTGTAACAGAAAGAAGCAAAGTACTTTTTGGAAGACGTGCTAATAACCCGTTTTACTTACCAGAGGCAGCAGCTCTTCTCCAAATTAAAACTACTCAAAATAACTAAATTTTAATATAGATCATTACTTACACTGCATACCCTCTCTATTCATTTTCTGCAGGTTCTGACCAATGATATTAAGATTTGTATAGCACCCAGTAATGTTGTAGTAGAGCAGTCTTCATAAGAGGTAAACTCAGATGCCTTCCCCTCCAGAGAAGTGCTCTCGTTATACGGCTACAAAGTCAAGCTTCTTCTTTTCTCTCTCCCTAATGCACAAGTTGACATTCCTTTTTATTCAGTAGTGATGGAAAATGATTTGAAAATCACAGAATCATAAAATAATTTGGATTGGAAGGAGACTCAGGAGGTCATCTAGTCTACATTCCTGTTCGAAGCAGGGTTAACTTCAAAGTAAGTTCAGGTTCCACTGGGCCTTGTCCCCTTTGAAAATCTTTGAAAATCTTCCAGGAAAGAGTTTCCAACAGCTTTTCTGGGCACCATTTCCAGTGCTCAACAGACCTCACTGTGAAGAATTATCCAACTTACCCAGCCAGAATTTCCCTTGCTGCAGTCTGTGACTATTACCTCTTGTCCTGGACTGTGCGCTTCTGAGAAGAGTCTTCTCCATAACGGGCCTTTTAGAAGTTGAAAGCAGGAACTGGATTATACTTGGCCTTCACTTCTCCAAGCTAAACAAATACAGCTTCGCGTGGCTCTTTCTGTATAAGAAGTGCTCTGCATACCCTGTTGCTAGGTGACCTAGACATGCATCTTAGTAACTCTGGACTGGATCTTTTCCAGTTTGTCAATGCTTCTTTTGTACTGGGGAGCTCAAAGCTGGACATAGTGCTCTGAACCTCAGAAGGGTGGAGCAGAAGGAAATAATCATCTCCCTTCCCTTGACCTGCTGTCTATCGTCTTGCTAATGCATCCTAGTATGGGGTTAGCCTTCATCTCCAGGAGGCCTTGCTGCTGACGTATGTTCCACTTGTTCATGAGGATTGTGTCTCTTCGACCAGCGCTATTCTGCATAGCTGCTGCCTGTCCACTCAGGCCCAGCCTATACTACATAGGCTTATTCCATCCCAGGTGAAGGACTTTTAATTTGCCTTTGCTGAGTTTCCTGACGTTTCTGTTTGCCCATTCCTCCAGGCTATGGAGGTGCTGCAGCCCTACCCTCCAGCACATCAACTGCTTCACCTCGCCTAGTGTCATCTGAGAACTTGACAAAGATGCTTTCTGTCCCATTGCCCAAGTCATTGATGAAGACATTAAACAGTATTGAGAAGGTCGCTAGTGGCTCAGCTGTATAAAAAGCTTGCAGAGGTAAGGTGGAGGATGGTTAACTGCTCATTTCTGAGGCGTTCAGATACAGTAATAATAGATGCCATAGGGAATACCCATGTGGAAAGCAATAATTCAATCGTCAGAATGACATTTGAATAGTGTGCAGCAAATAGGGCCTGAGGCCACACATCAAATACTAAGGATAAAAGATAAAAGAAAAAAACTAGCATCTGCTCATTCTTTGAGCACTATCTATCTTTTGTGTTGAAAGGGCCAGGGGTTCAGTGAAAAATAACCAGTGATCATGTGATCATGAAAAACAATCAGTGGTCATTTACTTATGTGCACAAAGGGACCGAATCCAATATTTCCGATTTCATGCATGCTTATCATTCCAATCTGAAAAATAATATTTTGACAAAGACATGCATGTACATAGTCAGGATGGATGAAAAGGCTGTATCTTGGAGCAGAGAGCTCCTGTGAAGGGACATGCGTTCCTGCAGCTTAGTCAGGTCTTGCCACTGGTGTCCTACATGAAACTACTGCTCTGAACAATCTTCATTTTAGTTGATCACTTCTACAATATCGTAGGAGGAGAGGAGGAGGAGATTTGATTAAGCTGAGGAATAAGACAAAGAGGAATAATAAGGCAGAAGAGCACTAGATATGTTGGTTTTCATATTTTGTGGAGAAATTGAAATTACTCTAATTTATTAAGCTACTGTAAATTTATTAATATATAGCCATCTTCTCTTGCAAGATGTGTATACTGATGCTACCATCACTGTGTTCTTCATTTTGCACATTAGCTGTCTAGGAATTTGGACAAAATTTGAAACCCACATCTGTCTTTAATCAGTAACTCTTACTGCAACCAGTATCCAATGTACCTTTGTTTATTGTATAAATATCTAGATGTTTAAATGGGCTGCTGATAATGCACACCAACAATTCAAATACTTATTTGCACTGTCTGACAAGGGAAATAGTGTGAAGAAAGCCACGTTTAAGACACTTTAAAGAAATCCTTTTCAAACACTGTTAGTGTCCTGCACACGTAAATGTGTGTACACAAACACTGGGCTGAAACTGGAAGGCAAATAAAGTGTTGCTACTCGTATTTTATTATGCTTAATTATTGTTTTATTTGTCAACAATTTTCAAATCCTATTTGAAAAGTAACAGCAAATCATACTGCATAGGTGTAAAAATACCGCCCTTTAATGATATTGCTCTGATGCATGCTGCACAGCTTATGATTTTCCTCTAACAGGCAGATACTTAACGGTTATTAAAGAACTGCAGATGATAATGGAAGTGCAGAAATATGGAATATATTCAGATGCTGAAACATACATGGCTGCTCTTAGCTGAGTGAAAATATGATTTCTACCCCTTACGGTTTCTTCTAAAAGAGGAAATCCACTAACTTGCTTGAAAAGATAGGACCTGCAAAGTTCCCACTTGTTTGCTTTTCAAGCAGATTGGTGGCTTTTCTCTTTTACAAGAGAATATGAAGGGCACAATAAAAAATGTCAAAAGGAAATTTGTTCAATTTGAAAGGTGCTGAAACAATTAATTGGAATGTCACCATTATAATGAGGCAATCATGTATTAACAACTATTACTTTTATTAATGATCTGCAGAAGGCTTATATTTTTAGCTAGCTTGGGTGGACTTTTTACTCCTGAAACTTTGCATATCTCCTTGTCTCTTTTTAAACAGTGCTGTAACTTGCTTGGAAATTTAATTTTCACCTGAGCAGTAGAAAAAGCATTATGTTAATGACAAATATATTAATAAAATCTCTGAAGAATCATCATGTTACTTGAACGGCTGCACTGATTTCTTTTACTGTGCAGTCCCCAGTCTGGGGGACTTTAATTCTGTTCTCTCTTATATGAAAAGAGGTGCACTTCTTTTCACGGGACATTGTAATTGGCTATATAGGTGGCTATGTCTTCATAAAAGTGCCAAACTTATAAATAGTTTTTTCCAGCTATCATATATATCTAGATGTATGATTTTTTTTACTACTATATCTCACTTCCAGAAGAGTGTTAGTGTTAAATAATGCATTTTAAACAACTGGGAAACGTAAAATCCAATAGCGGGATTTTTAGTCTCTTTCAAAAGACAAATCTTTTACTGCTGACTTAAAGATAACAGCAGGGAGATGCTCAGTCTTAACACTGAAGGACACTTTTAGCTATGCAAAAGTAAATGTCATATTTTGAGGTTATATACTAAATGATTGGGAGATTTTTTTTTTTAATTAAATTAATGAAATGCATATTTTTTTTTTTAATTTGTTGACACGTAATCAGCTTCAGTGCTTCACAGATCCTCTTGCCCAGCTCTTTAGGAGTTGACCTCTGTGCCTCTGCTCTGTTAGGAGATAATGAATGTAGTGTGCCACTTCGTGACCTACTGACCAATGCCACTGGTTGGCACAAGCTCTTGACAATGGCAGACAAATTGGCTCTTCCCCAAGGGAAGCTTCTCAAAAAAATGGAAATTAACTCTAAAGTTTTAGTTTTGCACTTGGGTTTCAAAGTCTTCTGCGAAAAACATCTCAGAGAGGTTTACTTTTACTCCTGTTGCACTGCTGTACACTGCTGACATGAGGTGGGACTGTGGAAGCTTGACTTAAAAGATGCAGAAATCCTTGGCTAGCTTATTCTGTCTAGCCAGAAGAATGTACAATCCAGAGATGTACAATGTCAAAGTTCAAGGTGTGGACAAAAGGTTTCAACTGTGATGAACAAATAAAACGTATAGGATATAATATGCAAAAGCATTTTCCAAAATTACTGTGAAAGGGGTTTATATTTTTTCTTTTCAATTTTTAACTAAGCATATTATTTATCACACAAATGGTTTCATGTCAAGTAGGCAGAGGAATTATGTGAGCTCTAGTGATTAAACACAGAGATGTTAAACCTTGTCATAGCCTTGTGTTTGTCTCTGGGGCTGTCACTATAGGAGGTACCAGCTACTGAGGCCTGTCAAAAGCCCTTAAATGTGATCTGCTGCTTAATGCCCTGCATATGAAGACAGGATAAGGAATCTGACGATACAAGAGGAGCAGGTAAACAAAACAGCACACATAAGAGAATCCCTGCTGGAGTGCGGAGAAGTTTTCACCACCAGTTTCTGAAGACCTTTTTTGAACAAAAAAACAGTGGGGAATTTTAGAAAAGGAACAGTTCATAATTGGAGAAGAGACACTGGTGAGATTCTTCTTTTTCTCCAAGAAACAAATAGGAAATACCTGTCTGGTTCAAGCTAAGCACGCATTGGTCTTCTGGTGATGAGGAGAATCTTGAGTATTTTACCTAATTGGGAGGGCTCTAACAGCCAAGACGATGAAGATTATGGATAAAAATACACTTCTGAGTAAGGGCACAGAGATAGAACTAGAAGCTGGACAAAACAAGGGACAAACGCTGCACTAAACTGGCATTCACTGTTGCTGTATGTAAACAAAAGAGGAAAAAAAAGACTTTTTCCAGTAATTTCTCAGTGTTGATTACTCACACCAGTGCACAAAAAGAATTTGATCCATAGCTTTCTGGTCTTCTGTTTGTTCACTGGCATTCAGATGTGTGTGGGCAGAAAAAGTACCAGGAATTAGACAATGCCAGGACCCTGGGGGCCTGTCTGTCCCTGCCCACTCCACGGGGCTCCCACCCTGTGCAGGACCCAAGGCCCTGTGTCAGCCCCCAGGGCTGTCAGCCTCTGCCCCAGCAATGCTACAGCATGGCCAGTCTCCAGCTTCCCACAGCGCTGCCCTGCCCGTCCACTGACCCCCGCAAGCCAGGCCCATCCATGAGCCCATGTCCTGGCCCAGCCTCGGCCTGTCCCGGTCCCCATGGAGGTGCCCAATGTCAGGGCTGGGGCCGCCCTTTTCCTGGCTGGGGTGGTGGAACAGACCCATGGGGAGTCCTACCTTCTCCCTGTCCCTTAGCAAGCTGAGGCACAAGGAGCTGATTTCTTGAATTTGCTATGAGTTGATCAGTCTCCAGTTTTAAGTAACGTAGTGACTGCTTCCGTGGCTTCTATGGGGAGATTTTCCATAGTCTAATTTGTCTTCACTAGTAAGATCACTGAAATGAAGCCTTGGTGGTTTGCAGAGGTTTTTCATTTGGCTGAGAAGAGCCTTACACTAAGCCTTTATTTGGTCAAAACCAAGCAACACATTTGAAATTCATTACATACACCCAAGCACTATAAGAGGGGACATACAGTAGATTTGGAGTGGCACCTTTACAATACTGAATGTTTCCTTGGTGGCTAAAACATGAAATGTTTTTCAGTGCACATAAAACAATTGTGCATCTTGCGTCTTTCCTGTTCGTGTTTTTTTTTTTATTATTATCTTGCCATAAAAATACTAGTTTCAGAACTACTATACCTTTTTTTAATACTTACTGGACTGTTAAATCTGTCCCACTTCCTGAATTGTTAAATATACACACAAATACACAAGAGTATTAAAAACCAGGGAAATCTGTCCCTCGGGGACATATTTTTATAGCCATGGGATGCTGGTGTTTTACACAGGTCTGAAAAAAATCTCCTAGGTCATAAATCAAGAGTTCTCCTTCTGCAAGCAACCACATACATGACTTTATAAATTTATCAAGTGCCATGTTAGAGACTGGGATTTTAATCTCATTACTACTACTGGATGGCTGTTCAAAACCTCATTTCTGTAAAGGTTAGAAACCCTCGCCTAATTCACAACTTAATTATGTTTACACAGTTAGGTTTTCTGCCAGCCTCATCCTTTGATTTAAACAGTTTTTCCTTCCCATTTTTGCAATGCACTTTTAGAAACAGGTGACGTTGCCTCACAGCTTTCATCTTGCTGGACTAAAGAAAGCCAGCCTTCATTGGAAGGGTTTGCATTTTCAGTCCTTATCCTAGCACCTTATGTCTAAACCAGCTGCGATTCCTCTTGATTCCAAATGACCAGAATAATTTACTGTGTTCTAGATAATAACTTACAGATCATAAGAAAATATAAATCACCGATGAAGCATATTCCATTTTGGCAATACAGCATCTTGCCCTTTCAGAAGGTGCAGAAAGTGCTCCACTCTCATTAGGTGGAAATATGGTTCTCTTCACGGTAGTTCGGGTACTGACTTCTGTGGGGCCAGTATTTCAGCTATTCTTTTCAGCAGATTTAGGAGTCACGGAAACATCTCGACATTTTGTGAGTAAAATAAATCCCTTTAATTATAACAAAATGTTAAAGATCCACAAGTGTTCTATGGATATTACACAACTGGGAAATGAGGCAATGCTCAGAAAAAAAAAAAAAACCCACAAATATTTAAACTGAAGAAGAGATGGACGAGGGAATAATATTGCTCTTTTGATAAAAATGATAGTGGAGTTGTATTTATAGTTCTTCCTTTTCACTATCCCCAGCAACTGGGGGAGCTATCTGGTTTTAATGATGGTTGTTTCTTTGGTCAGTGGATGCATCTAAGCATGCAATGTGGACTAAGAAAGGCTGCATATGACTAGATATGTGGCTCAGGTAATAGTGGCTTATAGTGTTGATCTAGACTGAATCAAAGGTAGCTTTTACTTGCTGTGTAGCAAATTCAAGTTCACCTTAGCATCCATTCCAGTATTTTCAACTGTTGCATTGTAAATACCACTCTGCACTCTTTCAACAGAGCTGTTGTACCTCCAGCACAGTGGTAACCTTTCTCTTACTTGTTTTACTAACAGGCTGCTGCCATGAGTAATAAGGAACTGTGCTGAGACACAGATGCCAAGATCTGATAAAAATTAGCATTATATCCTGGTAGCATCCTGTTGTATGACTTTTCTTCAGTAACCTCGATATCAAATTTAATTACGTAGGTTGAGCTTTTTAGACTTGTCTCGGGATATAAAATTAATTCACATAAATCTCATGCTCTAGTCATTCTGCTCTGTGCAGAGGTTAGTGAACAATTGTTCCCCTTCCTTGCTGTTCAAGCGGGCTTCCAAAAGAGCTGTAGTCTTAGGCATAAATATTATTGAAAGACCAAGAGACTTCTGCAAAACTAATTTTCCCGTCCTCTTATCAAGGATTTGTAGACAAGCAGGCACCTAGAAACTGCTGTTTGAAAGCTGGACAGTGCAGGCTTAATGCTTCTAAATGGAATTGGCTGCCTTGGGTATATTTATTTGTTATTTTGCCCATTGCTATCCAGATTCATTTTCCCTCCTCTCTTGCCCTGGAGTCATATTGAATAGTTATTCACTTTCAATTGGCTGAAAAATAAACCAGCAGAGAAGATGAAAGATCACCTCAGAGGTGTTAGGGGGAATTGCATTGCTCAAGTTTTCTGTAGACTACCAGGTCAGGTCTCCACTGTGTTGGAGACTTGTCCCTCAAAAAGGCATGAGGAGATGGAGAGTGTTTTGCAAGTATTAATCTGAGAGTTAACTGTCCCCAAGGCAGTCTGGGAATGTGCCTATCAGGGAATTCTTATCACAATTCTATATCTTTTACATTGTTTCCAGGGCCTTCATGCACTCAAATTTTTAAAAGACGAGAGCAGTTGTGTTATACCACAAGGATATACTCAATGACACTTTCAAGTATTGTCTACAGGAACACAAAGAAATACAGAAGGCATTTGTGGAGTAACACAAAGCAGAATGTATATCCAATAGCCTCACCAGTGCATTTTAGTAGCATCTTGTAAATAATGGACTTAATTCTGCACTTATGTGCAGTATATGTATAATTTGTCAGCACAGTTGTAGTCTGTTTAAAATATAAACCAGTGAGGTTATAGTTGTCATAAATAAAACTGGTCAGGATTTTTCCAATGAGAAATTTTATTTGATGGAAAAAAATTATTTAAAGGTAATAACTTTAAAAATACAGGAATGCATATGTTAGTTTCAACAGTGGTGGAATTTATGATCAAAACAGTAAACACTTTTATCCACTAGAACACCTGGTAGCCCTGAGCTCTTGAGGATGATGTGGGACATCAGTATGAAGATGCTGTTCTGTGTGATTCAGAAGAAGGATTTAATCTGCAGACTTTCCATTCTTAGATGACTGGCCTGATCGTCACACATTTCAACTACTCTGGATGTATCTTGCCTTTTGGAGATGTTCTGCTTTGTATTAATAATGCATTGAGGGAGAATGAAAGAGACTAGTTTCAGCACAGCTTTTGGGTACGGGAGATGAAAGATCAGATACCTGTTCTGAAGGATATTTATTTATACAGCAAGTAGCAGCTCCAACAAGAGATACTAGAAAACCCTTCAGTTTCCTCTGTTTAGTCACCTAGTAGGTTAGACATCCACCTGGGATGTCAGAGACTGAAGTTTCAATTGCTGGACTGGATCACCTGGAATAAGCATTTGAATTTTAGTCTTTCTTATCTTAGGTGAACACACAAATATGAGCATGTGAGGGTCTCCCTATTTTCTGGTCTTTGCCTCAACCTTGTATGTACTGGGAAATTTCATGGAGCGTAAGGAAACCACAGCACTCTGCATTTTGCAAATCCTCTCTCTGGCATTTGAATCCACAGTACATATCGATGGCTTTCCTCCTCAATGGTACCATCATTTGGCTGTATCGAGTGATATTCAAGTAATTCCCTTTCTCTAATGGTACACCAATTGTAACTGACAGTTCCCAGGGCATGTTTTGTAGTGATAAAGAGATAACTGTAGTAGCCTTGCAAGAATTCACCTCTTATTCAATCCTTCAGACATATGGATGCTCTCTAATATCCATAAGTTCTTCAATATTGTCAAATAAATTACCCATCTAGAGCACGAGCTACTAGATATAACTTTTACAAACAGGTTTAGGAAACCGGGGGATTAAAAGATGTGATACAAAACCTATTTTCATTCCTTTCCATATTAGGAGGGGTCTATGTTGTTAGTAACAAGAAAAGCACAGGTTAGTCAGCTAGGTTTTCCAAAGATTGGTACCTTTTATTTTTCTTCATAATAATCTCAAAGTGACAAAGAAGATTTACACTTCTAACAAAAAGAAAAAAATTTGCACACTCCTAAAGCCATTTAATCTGAATCATCTCTATTTTCTTCTCTTTTCTGCTTTCATCCTACTACATTTATTGTTGTTTTTCTTGTCAGTGGATAGACATAAATGCTGTTGCAGGAACAATTGGAAAACAGGAACATATATTTATGTAAACTGGTATTGATTCAACTTCAAAAAAAAAAAAAAAAAAAAAGGAAAAAGAAACTAAGGCTTTCAATGCTGTGCTGCAAATCATTATGACCAGGGCTGCCTATGTGCAAAGAATACGTGAATGAGTTCTGCTAATATTGCTTAGGTCTACTGTGAACTTAGACCGTTAAAAATTAAAATTGTTATATGTAGTTAAAAATCTCTGCACAATGTTCATCATCGGATGTAGGTCTCCCTCTGGTCTCCCAACAATAATGGCTGTTTTATTTGTTTATGCAGCTCAGTGCTCTATGGTTGACAGTTCCACATTTGGGAACATCTGAAAAAGAGGTCACATGACCTTTCCAAACACGGGAAAACTCTGTTCTTCTCAAGATGACCTGAAATGTTCTAATTATTGGTTATTCCCTCTAGTTGGTGATGCAGCCAACAAGCACGTAAAGTTCAATGAACCCACAAGTGTACAGCTGTTATCTTTGACTTGTGGCCAAAATAAAAATTGGAACAAAATTTACCCAGACAAGTATAAAGTCTCCTGTTTAAAGTAGTTATTTTCTAAGCCAAATAATCAGATGAAACTAAGGAGGAGTGAATCCTTTTTCTAGAAATATTGATTCAAATCCAGGTCAACATTTCAGAGATGAGATGTTAACACGGATTACTGACTTGACTGCACGAGTTTCCCAAAGAATGCCCAAGTCTCAAATCTATTGATACGTGGGCAGTTTTACCTCGTAATCCAATTGTTCCAATTTAGTCATATATGCCATCTTTTCTTACAGACTTGAAAAGAAGTTGATTTTATTTGTCTCCTGCATAATCAAGGAGAAGGTTGAAAGATGCCAGTGATAGGTAGGCTGGTATAACCTCTGATGCACAGCAGTGATACCTTCTCTGATGTACCAGTTTGGAGCAGCCAGAAATGAGAAAGTAATATTTCCATGCTGTTTTTGCCATTAGTGTTTCTTAGGTAAATTTTTTAATTAACTAACTAATGCAAGTCTTCTTATATGAGGTCAAAAAGGTATAACAGAGATCAGAAACATAACAGAAATTGTACACACCTCTTCTTCCTACTGCTTATCCAGACACTGCTGTCTGATCTGTTCTTCAGATCAATTTTGTATTACCCAAGACTATAGGGAAAGGAGACAATGTAATCAGAAATAAAGTTTCACGGTGCTTTTCATAGCTGTGCTTGCCTGTGTTGTACAGCAAGGAGATATGAAAAAAGCTGATTCCTAAGCGTATGTAAGTCACATCCACGGTAAGCCAGAGGAGAGAGGTCTTTCCACTACAGTGAATGTGCGTATCAACTCATCCGAATGGATATTTGATTTCTGTTGAACTGTATCATGAGCTGCAAATCAGCTTCTACTTTCCAGGTAGTATAGTCTGCTTGACTGATAACAAGGCTTAATTAATGTGCATCTGAAAAGCTCCTTCCTCTCTCTTTATTTTGAGATGAGGCACATTTGTACAGGGAACAGTGCAGGTCTTACTAACAGATGTAATCCTATCCGGAGTTCTCCCTGCACTATCTGTTTGTGACAATAACAGAAATGCAGCAGTTCACTGAGATAAGACTTTTCTGGAATAGAAAACACCTTGTTACGCTGGATGGCAAAAACAAATGTAACTACACCTTCTTCCAGCAAATTCTGAAATAGTTCACATTTTAGGCCATCAGCTCGGTAATCTATGATCAAGGACAGTTTTCAGAAGTCTGTTGAACAAATGAAGGGATTTTCTCAAATTTATATGCGTTGTACACCTCAAAAAAAGAGTAGCTGGCTGTTCAAGTCATGCTTTAAAAGGACAGGTTTAAATGTGAAGTGATTTTAAAGGAGCACTCTTTTTATATTGGTGGGAAATTGGATTTTTCATCAAATGAAAAGGAGATATTTCAAGGTAATGCTTGATAGACCGAGAAGTAATTGGCAACTAATCGGTGGCTGGACAAATCTATCTATAAAGGCAATGTTGCAGTCAAAGGTTTCTACAAACATAGCAGGCCATCAAAACATTTCATTGCAACTGTTGCGCATTTTAGGGAGAAAGCGCTAGCAAAATCACCCCCTCCTAAACTGTCTGTTTCCTGCCTCTAAGTGGCCAATAACTTCTTAGCCAGGAAATGGATTTTCCCTTGTCTTTTTCCTTTGAATAAACATTTATTTAAATGTATTAAGCAATCTTTCTACCTCATTAAGTTCTTACTAAGATGTCTTCCCACTCTGCAACCCAGCCATTTAACAAATAAATTGCTGGAGAGAATAATATATAAGCAGTCACCTCCAAGCTGTAGGTAGTGAAGTGGACCTGGTTCTTCTCAGTATTCTGCACGTTAAATGCTTTCTTTCCTGCTTGACTGCTGGATTGCTTGTCTCTCGGGTTTTAGGGTGGGTTTTTTCCCTCCTTCCAATGGGTGCTCTTTGTTGTCTTATCTATCTGATGTTTTACTCATGTTATTTAAATTACATTTTTCCTAGAAGACAAAGGAATAGGAAAACTATTACCAGGAGGCAAACACGACAGATTCATCTCTATGTGATAAAGTAATCAGATTTCAAGATAAAAACAGAAGAATTACCATTGAATGTTATGACACTCATACATGCACTACATGGATGGAGGAAAGTGTATCACATCAGACTATATATATTTAAATAAATTTGCCACATAAGTCATTTGTCCTTTTCAAAGCACATATTATAAGTAAAAAGTATACCAATAGATTATTTTAAGGGCAATTACAAAAAAAAGTCTTGTATCATGAACTGATTTTTTACCATCAGAGCTGACTAATGTTTCTTTGTCCTCAGATCCTTCTGTGCCTTTCTGGTGCAGTGTCTTTCTTCAGCAGGAGGAGTGAGGCAGAGTCAAGTGCTTGGGTTAGGGAATGAAGGAATTTCTTGCTGCTTCATCCGAAGTCAGTAATAGTGGGAAGGATATCCAGATGGGGAAGCTTGGTCTGTTGCCCAGAAACCCTACTTGTGTATGACATGAGCGAGAGCTTGACAGCCACAGAGAATATCAGGTTGCAGCTCAGGTAGGTGTGTGGCACAGTCCCACCTGATGAGCCATTCAAGCAACCCTGCTGGATAATTTGAATCTTCCTGGATCCTACCGAGCTGATAAGATTTGTTATGTTTTGAGAGCAGAGAAAGAAGGAGATGCCCATCAGGCAGATTAACAGGGATCTTAAACATCAGCTGGAAGGAATGCTGGAGAGGAAATATTAATGAAAGGAGACAAAGACAGCATGGTCCTAAGAATTTGATGGGACGTGGTGGGAGCCAGAGGGGAAAAAGTAAGCATAGGAGATGTGTGGATAGCCATCAGTAAGGAGATGACAGAGGAGAATGCTTCAAATATATAAGGCTAACATGCTAAGGAGAGGGTTGGTTGAGGGCAATACCAAATATTTATGACAAAGGAGAATGAGATGGAGTGGTTGTGAATAATCAAAAAGGTAGTTCATTCAGTGAGCAGGAAGAAGCCAGGCTGTTAGAATAGCTGCAGAAAGATAGGTGCAGTGATGTTGGATAAGAGAAGGAAAGGGGGGAGGCAGGAAGCAGACACAAATACTGGTGGAGGGTAATGAAGTGATGCTTCTGGGGGTCAGAAATGACATAGGACACCTACAAGTCAGGGAAAATGGTGCGAGGTGGTAGCTGGTACTGAAATGAGTGAAGGATTTATGGAATAATCTAGTTCGGGTGTCTGGTGACTTGCAAGACAAAATGATAGGACTGAGTGGGGTGCATGTAGTGTGTATGCTCAGCTGAAGTAGACTTGCTGCTGCTGTGTCTTACGGCCAGTGAGATGCTCGCCACCAGCACACTTAGACCTCTGGATGTGAGAGAAGATTCATTAATAAAAGCCAAAGAGGGAGATCCTGCCTGCTGCTGTTTTCTTTATTGTGCCATACCAGCTTTAGCTAAACAAGTTTAAAGAGCATTTGCTGCAGTCTGAGAAGTAAAGTGATTTTAAACATTTAGTGTCCTAGATTTGCAGTTACCCTCTGCAACAGTACAGAGCATCATTAAGGCTCATCCATCACACTGCAAAATACAGAACAGTGGAACTGCATGTACAAGAGGTTGCAAAGTTTATGATTTAAAGAAAAGAATTGTAAGCAGATTGAGGGGCTCTTCTGCTATAAACCACGGTAACACGGGATTGCTGGTTATATGGTATAGTTGTTCTGTTAATCAATTAATCTGTAATCTTATTTACACTATGTACAGCTAAATTTTTCTGTATTGTAAAGAAAAAATATATCCATAAATGCATTAAGGAGAATATCTATCACCATTTATCATCTGAACAGGGGGACAAGGTCTACTGTACTTGTGACATGAGCACAAAAAGATCGCGTTAGATTTATGAAAGTCTCTGCTAGGAAATGAAACTCTTCTATCTCCTGTCCTGCAGAGCCCCCTATCTATGCGCTTATTCTGTGCAACTTGATTAATTTGGGAATGTCTTGTAAACTCTTTTGATTTCCCTGCACACAGTGAGATTTTTCCTTGCCAGAAAACGTTTTGTCTTCCATATACAGCAGCTTGTTAAGTTTTCTTTGTTTTGCTATTAAATTGAAGGTTTTCTTTGAACATCATAAAACTCTGCAGTTTTTAAATTGATGCAGTTTCCACATCAAGGGAGGGAGCTTAAAATATATAGAAACATAATGCAACAGGTCCTTTTGAATAGTTAGGCACTGACATGAACTTAAGCCAGTTAGTGTTCACTGCTACAGTTCCATAAGATGAGAATGATTTTTAATGAAGATGTGAATCAAGGTCTATTAGTCTTGAGATGGAGTGAGTCTATTTCTTCTAAATGTGACTGCTCCTACTTGTTGGCAAATCAGTTGCCAGCAAATGGGACACAAATATGTGCCAGGAAAAGCACCAACAAAGAACTTCAGGGAAAAGGTCCTCTCCTGGGTGAAATGACAAAGTAATATTTTCCCCTTCCTATCTACGTTTTAAAGCATGTGCAGGGAAAAGGGGACTTGTACGCGATAAATTACAGACATACTGAGTGATCTCAGCGGTCTTTACCTTCTTTTGTGCTTCAGTTTTTACAATGTGCCTGTGCTGCAGCCAAAAATGCAATGCAACTCCTGTAGGCTGCCAGCTCTGCTACAACAAAATGTAGTAAAAAACAACACAGAGCTTAGAGCTTGCAGAATAGACCTGTGCAGGCTGTAGGTATACAAACAGGAGATATAACCATGCTGAGCTCCCATCTGCCCTCGTGACACTGCTAGCAGGACCCAGCTTAGCCAGTGTTAAAGCTGTCTCTGATACACCAGTACGAGCCACGCTCACAATTTTGCAGTTAAAAATACAGCGACTAAGGCAGTCATTCTTGATGTGGCCCCATTTCAGTGGGTCTGATGAAACCACTCAGCACCAGTGGATGTGTGTCTGTTCCTACAAAAAGCGAGCAAATTTGAGCACTGGGCTTTGATTGTCATTGTGTAATTATTAGTTTTGTCCTTTTCTGTGCATTGGACTGCTCCTACTAGCTGTCTCCAAGACTGACCTTACATGATCATTTGTTGACAGATGCAATGTAGTTTCACTTGTAGTCTGAATCAGACAAGCGTCAGTATAAAAGTGTCAGTATAAAAGCCATGCAATGTTTTAACTCAGTTCTGTGCTGGTACCACTCAACATCACCAGCATTAGCTGTATTTAATTAACACAATTCTGTCAGCATCTGTTAGGCGTTTTTCAGCTTGGACATCTATGAGTGTATATGAAACATAACCATCTCGGCCTGGGGCTCTGGGGCTTTGGCAAGAGATGGGTACCTGTCTCCCAAGGCAGGGTACCTCTGAGCTGTACCTAACTTTAAGTGGCCAAGAGAAAGCGTAGAAGGACAGTATTCTGTTTCTGATAGTGTCAAAAGAGGATGTTTTCTAGGGAGAGCACATGGGCCTGGCTTCTATCTATGATCCTTTCCCTTTATACTCTCCTGGTATCTACAACTGTTGTATTAGAGTTGCTAAAGAGTGCATCCCTGTCTAGTCCTTTTAGTACCCCTTAACAGATGTGCTGTCTATGAATTTACCTAACCTCTTTTAAAACCTGCTGATGCTGTCTGCTTCCACAGCCTCTGTGGTCAGAACACTACCTATCTGCTGCGTAAAAAATAAAACACCTTCTTTTATTCAGTTTAAACTTAACTCCGACAGTTCAATCCAGGTTTAGTACGTGAGATGTGGTAAATAACAGTTCTGCATTCAGCTTATCTATTACGTTCATTATTTTGCAAACCTCTGTCATATCCCCTCTCCTGCTTATCCTCTCCAACCTGAGGAGTCTCAGCCTCTGCTCCTAATAAAGCAGCTGCTCCTCACCTTAGACCATCTTAACTGTCCTTTTCTGTACTGTCTCCAACTCCATTACACCCTTCTTTGAGATGCAGAGAACGGAATGACATACAGGACTCAGTGAGTGCACAGCAGAACTTTTCTATAGCCGCAAGGACATCCTTTCTGACTTGTCCACAGCAGCCATCCTGGTGATGACCAAGATTTTGAAATCTTTTGGGGCTGCCACTGCACACTGAGCCAATGATTCAGAAAACTTTCAACTCCTTTACTTTAAAATCTCTTATTAGCTTTAATATAAGTTCTAAAGTCAGCACCATGTGACAGAATTTAGGTTCTTTTTTTTCTAGCTGCATTACTTCATGTCTGTCTACACTGAAGCTTACCTGCCAACATTTTTCCTTAGGTGGCCTTGTTTTCTGCAGACGAGGAAATGTCACTGTTTATTCCCTTCTCCAGGACACTGCTAAAGATATTGGTAAAAACAGTTCTCATGCTGATCTTTGGGAGACTCCACTGATGATTATTCTTCATTTAGAAAATTAACTGTTAACCCCTCTGTATAACACTTATTCTTTAAGTAGCTTTCAGTCCATAAAAGAGACTTTCCACCCCTTCCAGTGGCAACTTGGTTTCTTCCATAATCTTTGATGTAGAATCTTGTCAAAGACTTTTTAAAAACCAAATATATTGTGTGGACAGATTCCTTCTGCACAGGCACCTCCTGACACTCTGTTCAAGTAGCATCAGATTAGCGTTGCAAGATTCCACTTTGCAGAAGCTGTGCCAATTCTTTTCACAGCAGTCCATGTTCAAGAGGGCTCTCAGTGATCTTATTCTCTATTATAAACTCTACCACCTTAACAGCAATGGAAGCCAAAATCAGCAGTCCAGTCTGTAGCTCTCAGGACCTCTTCTACTGTCGATTCTGTAGGTGGGGTTTACGTTGTTCATCCGCCTGTACATTTGCACAATCACCATTTGTGAAAATAAGCTTCATGACTTGGCCAGTCTCTCTACAAATTTCACATTTGAACAAATAAAATGTGTACTGGTGGAGGGTCAATTAAGTATTTTGGTACCTGGCTAGACATCCAGCTTTGCATATACTGTGTGTTTCTCCAGTAACACACATAGTGCACATCCCGCATGCCTTAGAGTCTCTGTGTAAAGCTGATATTGCCTTTGGCAACTACAGAATGTCTCTCACTCTCAGCTTCCAGGAGAATGGAAGATGCAAATACACTCATGCTGTTCTTTACCTTGTACTTGCTGTTTCACTCAGTATGTCAGTTCTTGAAGAGTGCCAGGCGTATGTTGGTTGCTGCATGTCACTCTTGCTGTCTTGGAGTCTTGAGACACATACATTAGATATGTGACATATGCTAAGAGTGAACTGTTAATGCTGGAAAAGGATTTCTATTGCTTAACACAAACTTTGTGAGTGTCAGCCCTCCAGCTTCTCATACCTAATTCTGTTTGTGTCCCCTGACTATTAAACTCTGTGCTCTTATGAGCCCGCACAGTACGTGGAATTTGCAACATAACTATTCAATGAATTTAATCAGTTGCTTATCAACCTTTTCTTTGAGCTCTGCTTTGTGAGAATGAATTGAAAAATCCAAAATGTTTCCATCCTCTGCCCTGCTGTGCATTCTTTCATCTTTCATCTGCTTATTTTCCTCTTACCATTTAATATTTTTTGATTCTTCTTTAATGCTCTTGTCCTTATTTCCCCTCTATTCTGTATTTAAATGATATGTTTTAATGTATTTATTGACTTTTTCCTGTTTGATTCTTTTGTCCTCTCTGTCTTTCACTCTTTCTCCAATTCATTTATTCGGTCCCTCAGAGTTTGGCAAGCTGATACTTCCAGAACCAAATGAATTAATGACTTGGGTCAGTAGGACTTCAGCCTTGTATAGTCAGGGAGAGATGGTTTAGAACTATCAGGCACACAAGAATACAGTCCAATTTATTGTTAATAGGTCAAAATTCTGGATATCATCTCTTCAGATGTTCTAAGCAAAGCTTTGTTTGCACTGGATGATTCAATGGCATTTATATCAGTGGAGAATTTGCCCCTTAAATAATCTTTAGTGAACACCAGTTGTGTTGTACTTTTTGTCCACTCAAGCAAGTAAGATGACTGGAGGGTGGCTAATGTGACGCCCATCTACAAGAAGGGTCAGAAGGAGGATCCGGGGAACTACAGGCCTGTCAGCCTGACCTCAGTACCAGGAAAGATCATGGAGAGGATCATCTTGAGTGAGCTCTCACGACAAGTGCAGGGCAGCCAGGGGATCAGGGCCAACAAGCATGGGTTTAGGAAAGGGAGGTCCTGCTTAACCAACCTGATCTCCTTCTATGACCATGTGACCCACCTTCTGGACACGGGGAAGGCTGTGGACGTTGTCTATGTGGACTTCGGTAAGGCCTTTGACACCATCCCCCACAGCATTCTCCTGGAGAAGATGGCGAATCATGGCATAGACAAGTGTACTCTTTGCTGGGTTAAAAACTGGCTGGATGGCCATGCCCAGAGAGTTGTGATTAATGGGTTGAAATCCTCTTGGTGGTCGGTCACCAGTGGTGTTCCTCAGGGCTCAGTTTTGGGGCCAGTTTTGTTTAATATCTTTATCAATGGTCTGGATGAGGGGATTGAGTGCACCCTCAGTAAGTTTGCAGACGACACCAAACCAGGTGGGAGTGTTGATCTGCTTGAGGGTAGGAAGGCTCTACAGAGGGACCTGGACAGGCTGCATCGATGGGCCAAGGCCAATTGTATGAGGTTTAATAAGGCCAAGTACTGGGTCCTGCATTTCGGTCACAACAACTCCAAGCAACGCTACAGGCTTAGGGAAGAGTGGCTGGAAAGCTGCCCAGCAGAAAAGGACCTGGGGGTGCTGGTGGACGGCCAGCTTAACATGAGCCAGCAGTGTGCCCAGGTGGCCAAGAAGGCCAACAGCATTCTGGCTTGTATCAGGAATAGTGTGGCCAGCAGGAGTAGGGAAGTGACTGTTCCCCTGTACTCGGCACTGGTGAGGCCTCACCTCGAGTACTGTGTTCAGTTCTGGGCCCCTCTGCACAAGAGGGACATTGAAGTGCTGGAGCATGTCCAGAGGAGAGCTACCAAGCTGGTGAGGGGTATGGAGACCAAGCCATATGAGGAGAGGCTGAGGGAACAGGGCACGTTTAGTTTGGAGAAGAGGAAGCTGAGGGGAGACCTCATTGCCCTCTACAACTACCTGAAAGGAGGTTGTAGGAGGTGGGTGTTGGCCTCTTCTCCCAGGTGAATAATGACAGGACCAGAGGAAATGGTCTGAAGCTGCGGCAGGGGAGGTTTAGATTAGATATTAGGAAGAATTACTTTACTGAAAGAGTGGTCAGGCCCTGGAACAGCCTGCCCAGGGAGGTGGTTGAGTCACCATCCTTAGAGGTATTTAAGAAATGTCTAGATTTGGCCCTTCAGGGCATGCTCTAGTGACAGAGATTGTAGGAGTTTTTTTGTGTGTGTATGGTTGGACTCGATGATCTCAAAGGTCCTTTCCAACCATGAAGATTCTATAATTCTATAAGAAATCTAAATAATTATGTAATGTCTGTATCACAATGAAAATAATTTTCTACAGGTACTGTGCATACAAATTCAGACTTAAGGATAATCTTAATCAAGCCTCAATAAAGATCATAGGACTCCTTGCTAGCATGAACATAGTTGAACACAGAGTCATTTAACTTAATTTAAAGTGCTGTAACTGGGCTTTTTACTTCATCAACTAGAACTTCAAAACAAATTAGCGAAGTAGTAGGAAGGACATACCAGCTGTCTGCTATGTTTTATCCGGGAGCAGCAAAAATGCCTGGCTTGCATGTAGAAATAACATTGTAGCTGTGATGATTCAAGGGTTATAAACGAGATAAGTTTTGCAGGGATATGTGGCAAGTTTGATTAAACCTACTGATACAGCTTGGGGAAAAAAAAAGAAAAAAAGACAATTTTGATGAGTATTTTAGGGTGATTTAGAACAATTTGCATAGAGGATGAGTATGATCCAGTTTTGCTTTCTTTCAGTCACTTGAAGCATGTTTATTTCTAGTCCTAGTGTATTTTGGTGGGAGGTGAATAGATGAAGTGAAGATGGGGGGTTTTTTGCAGATTCTCTTTTGCATAAAATGTCATTGCAATAATCTGATAATCAGGGTTATGCATGATATATTTTCTGAGGATGATGTCATATTTCATAAGCCTCCAACAGAGATGATACAATTATTTCACAGAGGGAACTATGTGATGTAATTGCCAGCAACACCACATGGATCAGTGGCCCAGCAGGTTACATTCAATTCAAATTTCATATGGTGCTAATATGTCTTTTTTAGGTGTTTCTCCATCTGAAAAGGTCACAGTGAATTTTTTTTATGTTCAGATGTTTTATTTCAAATTTGATTTTTTGTTTATTTTTTTTAAATAGAGTCATCCAAAATGTCATCATACTTTTTAACGTTTGGGGTTTCTACCTACTTTACCCACTTTATAACCTGATACTACTTGGGTTTGTGTGGCAATGTTTTGGTAGCAGGGGAACTGCAGACCTGGCTTCTGTGAGAAGCTGCTAGAAGCTTCTCCTATGTCCAAAAAAGCCAATGCCAGACGGCTCCAAGACAGACCCACTGCTGGCCAAGGCCAAGCCCATCAGTGATGGTGGTGGCGCCCCTGGGATAACATATTTAAGAAGTGGAAAAAAAACCTGCACAACTGCATCTGAAGAGAGAAGTGAGAATGTGTGAGAGAAAGAACTCTGCAGACACCAAAGTCAGTGAAGAAGGAGGAGGAGGAGGTGCTTCAGGCACCCGAGCAAGATTCCCCTGCAGCCCACAGTGAAGACCGTGGTGAGGCAGGCTGTCCCCCTGCAGCACATAGAGGTTAACAGTGGAGCAGATATCCACCTGCAGCCCATGGAGGACCCCACGCTGGAGCAGGTGGATGCCCAAAGGAGGCTGTGACCCCATGGGAAGCCCACACTGGAGCAGGCTCCTGGCAGGACCTGTGGCTTCATGGAGAGAGGAGCCCACGCTGGAGCAGGTTTGCTGTCAGGACTTGTGACCCCGTGGGGGACACACAGTGGAGCAGCCTGTTCCTGAAGGACTGTGTCCTGTGGAAAGGACTGGAGCAGTTCGTGAAGAACTGCATACCATAGAAAGACTCACATCATTGGAGAATTTCACGGACGACTGTCTCCTGTGGGTGGGACCCCATGCTGGATCAGGGTAAGAGTGTGAGGAGTCCTCCCCCTGAGGAGGAAGGAGAGGCAGAGACAATTTGTGATGAACTGACCACAACCCCCATTCTCCATCCCTCTGCGCCGCTCAGTGGGAGGAGGTAGAGAATTTGGGAGTGAAGTTGAGCCTGGGAAGAAGGGAGGTGTGGGGGGAATGTTTTAGGATTTAGGTTTTATTTCTCATTACACAACTCAGATTTGATTGATAATAAAATTAACTCATTTTTCCCAAGTCAAGTCTGGTTTGCCTGTGATGGTAATTGGTGAGGGATCTCTCCCTGTCCTTATCTCAACCCTTGAGACTTTTGTTACATTTTCTCTCCGCTGTCCAGCTGAGGAAGGGAGTGATAGAATGGCTTTGGTGGGCACCACAATGTCGTAATACTTGTTAACTTTTGGGGTTTCTACCTGCTTTCCCCACTTTATAACGTGATACTACCTTATAAATATTGAAGGCATTAAAATACTTGAAGATTTTTTTCTCCATTTCCCCAGTTGTTAGTAGACTGTTAGGCTTTTCCTCAGTTACATTTTTTCTACTGTCAATCTTATAGGTAAAGCATGGACACCTACTTTGAAGAGTGAAATCATTCAAAGGAACTGAAGGATAAGAAAGAAACCCAGTCAGTCAACTGATAAACACTGGCATTTCCTATTAGCATTGCCTTCTGCTGTGTTGCACCTCCACATTCCAGAAGGCTGCGTTGTTTCTGTTTCGTAATGTAACTCTGGTAGGGACATAAATCCAAATCAATGGGACGTGAGCACCTAAGAAAATTATAACCCGTTCAAGTGCTTTAGAAAAACCTATTCTTAAATGGGAAGGTGTCCCAGCAGGAATGCCACAGACCCTCCTGGCAAATGGTGTCTTTCTGCAGGTTTCCAGGTCATTCCGTCAGCAAACGAGTGAGATCTCTAGGCTTTGTGAAAATAAACTATTGCAAATGTTAGTCTACTTTAGCTACAGCGTGGTATCAGGAGAATAAGTGAGAACCAAAGAGTGAGGAAAGGATAGAAATTAATAATGGAAAAAAACGTAGAAACCTTTTTCTTTGGAAGAAAGTTTCTAAAACAGAGACAGAAAATGTATAGCAGTACTCCTAAGGATCTCAGCTGGGTGTGATACTAGTTTTCCTGATTTTGTGTTCAGGTTTCTTTTCTACTGATAACAGATCAGGTTTTTTTAGAAGATGGGCATTGGTAAAATGATATGACTTTTTATCCAGATATCTTAGTATTTAAATTTATTTCTTAACTCTGGAAATTTTGCTTTAAAAATGGGTAATGGATGCTTGATGTCTAACCTTTGGAGGTACATATAGAGAGATACAACATTATATGGAAAAAGATTTCGGTAATACTGAAGGATCTTTCAGCTGGAAGAAATGGGAGGACATGCCAATTATTTCTTTGCTATCTTTGTAAATGCTGTCTGACCATTTATTTTTCAAGGATAAAAGGGAATCCATTGTAGGAGTCTACCTGGGCTTAGTGAAATAATTATTAATTGTGGTCTCCACAGGTTCAGCATTCATCTGGAGAGAAAACATTTTCATCCTTAGTCTGCTTGATCTGAAATATCAGACAGTGCCCTGTCCTGTCACCACTAGTCATCTTTGTGCGTGCATTGCTCAGCGAAACCATCTTTTATTAAACTTTTTATTGCTAAATTATCCCTGAACCTCTCACCTATTGTTCTTTTCTAACTTTTGGGTTAATTCAGTGCTCATGAATGTGAAAAGCTACAGATACTTCTCTGTGCCAGACATAGGGCAAATAGATACCCTGAAAACATCCCCACACATCTCTGCTAATGCATGGCCTCTCGGTTCCATTGCCTTCCCCTTCCTTCTGTCAATTAGGCACTACTAACTAGTAACTAGTTGTAGGATGTAAACAAACATAAGACCACATCATTATTCCCTCACTCAGTTTTTCTGAGGTTAATTGCTCTTTGAAGCCTTTAACAGTTTTTCCTAGATAAAGATTGCGTTAAGTAAGATTCGATCCTCTGGAACTAAGATTAACAGAAGTAAAATTGATCCACATGCAAACAAAGTAGAGACTGAATTCAGACTTTTACAAAAATGTGTTGGAACTTTTATTTTCCAATCCTTCATTCCAGTCTTGCCTCATGAAGGACTGTTGATCAGTTCTGATCCCTCATTCCAGACTCTTCTCTTATTCTCTCCACGTGTACATTCAGAGGACACCAGCACCTCTTCTCTGTACATGTTGAGTTGCATTCATCTGTTCTTTTTACCCCCTTTTCTTTTGCTAGGTATTTGCCCCCCTTTCTCCCCATCTGATTTATTTTCATGCTTCCAAGTTGCCCTGCTTCTAAGATTATGCAAACAAAAATATAAATCATTCAGGCTTTTTCTCTGAGATGATTGCTGTTGTGATCCTCTGCATATTCTTCTTCAGATTTCAAACCACAGAGGCCTAGAAAACAAAAAATTTATTTTGCACGCAGCATGTGATCATAAAAGAGGGTACCTGTGCTCTGTGGGTTTTAGAAGTAGATGGATGCCCATTTTGACTTATCACTACATTAAGAAAAAGCTCAACAGCATGTCCCAGTGGCATCTTTCAGTGTTGTACATTCATCTTAAGTGCCCAGCCTTGGATTAAGAGGCTTTGCAAGTGTGGAGTATTTCCAAATTTCTCAGTCCCCGGTGTCCACTGGTGTTCGCTTCTTTTAGTGACTAAACAGAAAATGGATATCCCCTAATAGACATCTCCCTGTTAGACCATATGTGCATCACAAGACAGCTCCCAGCTTCTATAGTGCTCATTACAGCTTCAACTGCAATGACTAATGCCAACACCCATTTGCCTAGCAAGCCAGTTTACCATAAACATGGGAGTAATACCGCTCTTGCTGCTTTCTGCTCTCCTGCGATACACAGTCCGGGTACACAACCTGGTTCCAGTTTGGTGAACTGGTACGTGCAGCTTTCCGTAAAGTCCCCTTAAATAACACATGTATTCCCTGAGACCTGATATTACTGCCCAGTAGGTATTGCTCATGCATTTTGGGTATGAGAATGGGATATTTGTTTGGTAGGCATTCATACTCTAAAGTGTAAAAATCAGCACAAATTTTGATGAAGTGCCCCTTGCTTTGCCACTCAATTCTAAATGCAAAATGCCATAGTAAGAGCTGTAGACATAACCATACCTGTTAAAATGCAGATGCAAGTATTTTCTTCTTCTTACTTACAGAAAGATTGGTTTTCTGCTTCTATTTGGATGCATTGGAAAGATACAAGCATTATTCTGGTCAGATTATACGTGTATTTAAATGATATAGATCACATTATTGGATGTGGAATCAGGATTAAGGAAATTCCAAAGATACAGCAACTAAAAATTAAATTTAAAAATAAAAATACAGAAAAAAAGTGGAACATGAGTCAGTCTTTTTTAAAGTACTGTCATCAGAAGCACAAGTTGTGAAGAAACTCAAATTACAAAATGTTGTCAATCCAAATTATTTTGGAACATAAACATTAATCCAGTTATCCTAGTGTCCACAGTATCATCCTGTTATTCAAAATGTACTTACTATTTGGTAAACTTGCTCATTTATACTCAGATATGAACTAGATTTGACATCCTTTTTTCGAAATTGCCTCTTCAGTTTCATGTATTTGTCTTAGTTGTTTAAAATTACATTGGGAGCAGTTTGACGCTTTTCACTTGTAAGCATATTTACTCAGAAGTAGATTCATTTTCTTATTCACCTCTGATTTCTCACGTTTAAGTGGTCACAGTCCTTTATGAAGTAGCTGGTTTTCCTGGATAATATATGTAAAAACATTGGGAAAAGGTGACATTCAGGTCTGTCTTCGTCAATATTTCTTTATGATATTTCTGAATATAAATGTGCTTCTTCGTTATTTTTACCCAAGAGTCCTTCAGGCAGTCACTGTCCATTACCTCAGACAGAGCGGGACACTAACCACTGTTGCTTTAGAAATTGATTGTTAATCAAATGCTTTAAAATGCAATTTATTTGTCTCCACATTGAATAAAGAATTATCCTGTCCATTTCTTTGCCATTTTGGTCTTGTGGAAACTTTTTGTTTTAATTTAGGTAGCGTTCTTTTCTTGCCCATGGCCTGTTCGCTCGGTTATAGTGAATTTCCTCTTTAATGATAAGAAATAAAAATGCCTTACTCCAGAGCAAGGGGCAAGAACAGAAATTAGAGGAATGTAAGGATGTTGTATTCCATTTGATTTTTATGATGGAGTCTCTGATTTCTTTGGGGGTGATTGCTCAATTTATGCTTTTACAAGAACCGAAATCAAGTGATTACTTTGAAAATATGTCTTGACAGATACGACTGTGCAAAATGCAGTCTCCATCATTTCCTCACACCTATTATCTGTAGTTTGTTCTCTTCAGAAGAAAAAAAGGCTATCTTCTGTTTAGGTAATGATATTTTTTTACCTCTGATCCTTTTTTCAGGCAGAGACCGTCAAATAGAAAATGGATCTATCTGTAACTACAGACCTCCACCTCATGAAGCTCAATGATACAGAGTAGTGTATATAGTATGAAATTTTCTAGTTAGACCTGAACATAACAGCTATTATAAGCCACTTAACAACTTCTGAAACATTTTCAAAATTTCTTAAAATAGTTTTATTATTTGGTTAAATTTAGCAATTTTAATAGTGCTTCCTTCTCCTTTTATAGTGACATACTTTCCTTTAAAGCCTTATTATTGCCATCTTATTGATATTTTCTGGTCATGGCACTAATTACAAGAGAGAGGTATTCTTCCTTCATTTAATAACTTGCAAGAAAAAGTGATTTAAAGAGAGACACTTAGCATAGAAAACTCATAAACTTCCACCTAAAAGCAGTTAGAGAACAGCAGATGGTTTTAGATTGCATTGGTAAATGGTGCAGTGTTACAGACCAATCAATACAGTTAATGCTAATTGTAATGCACTTTTGTCAAAATGATGTTTTTTCCTAAACTTAATTTCTGATTTATTTCATTTTCCATAGAGTTATTCTGCAAACCTGGTGTCTTTTGCATTTCATGCATGCTAATGGCAAACTGGATTCATCTGGGTATTATTAATCTGGCTCAAGTATATTAAAACAGACTTTGGCATGCTTGATGGAAAAGTGTATCAGATATTTACAGAAGACTTGTTTTTTACTTCTCCATGGTATTGTGTTAAGTTAGTTGGCTTGGTATAAACCAAGCAATGTTCAAGAACTTTCAAAGTCTGAAGTTCTTGAAATTCTAATCTCATGCACTTGTACAGTCACATAATGCTGTTGGCTTTGGAAGCTTAACTGTTGAATTAGAAAGCAAATTGGATTTTTTGCTATAGAAAATCGCGTGAATTTTTTGCCATTTGATTTATGAAATGCTTTCATTTAAAATATGTGTTTCTAATGTGTTGTTTAAGCTTTCTCATAGGATCTTTGGGACAGGAGCAGTGCTGTATTTTTATTGTGCACTGTACCTGGGAGAGTGGAGCATTTTTCAACACGAGAGTGCCTCCACAATATCAGTTGTAGCTGTTCTGTGAAGTAAAATGGTTGCTTATTAAATAGGTGAGCTTATCCCGCTCTGCTCTACTGGTGTCTCAAATGCCATTTTGTAGGCTATTTATTGTTCATAATACAACACAGTACAAAACGTAGTAATATTATAAAGGGGCTTACATGAAAGACATTAAAAAAGGCAAAAAAAAAAGCCCCAAGACAACTATGATACTGAAAGCAAATTGTAATTAACTCATTAAAAATATTAAAGAGCTATTATGCTTATGAAGTATCAGTATTTCCCTCCATCCACAACACTGAATGTATACCTGTGCTGCACATAGAGAAAACGAGTTTCTCATCCCAACTGCACAAATTTATAAGAAACCCAAATGCAGTTAGTCTGGACCTACATCAGTCCAATGCCTGACCCACTGATTTAGCACACCCGTATTTTATAATCACACTTTTATTTGTATGTGCTCAGACAGCTCTCCCACTATTAAAGCCTAACATTTCACAACCTGCATAACAGCACATTTATTTTTTCTGATAAATACTTGTTCCAAACACTTCCTTTTCTGTCCTCTTTTCTTGGAAGAAAATAGCATTATGCAAGTGCCGACATCCATACAGCAGTGACAGAAATAGAGAACATTGCTCTGACTTCAACATACTCCCTGAAAAATGAACTGAAAATATTCTCTTTGTGAGACTCCCAGTCTGACTTTTTACTGTTGCTCGTACACACACTGGCTCTGACCAAGGAAGGCTCTTTCTCATACCCCTACCATCAGTCTGAAATCATCTCATTAGCCTAATGAGGGCAAAGATGGGCAAGAGTTAACAGAGCTGATTTGATCAGCAGGCATTAAAGTCCTTCTTGCCTGGGCAGTGGTGGACAAATACAGATTGTGTGCTGACAGGCAGGTCATCTCCGGATTTGAAGATGGAGGAAAAGAGAGGTTCAGTTCAGATTTTCACCTGACTTTTTAACACTGTGGCTCTCTGCATTCCCTTCTGAAATCTTTTTTAATACATTCTGATACTATTTAGATTAAAAATGTCATTCACATTTGGATACAGCTAAACCTCCAGTGTCCCTTTCTGCCAGTGCTCAGTTATCACAAACATGGCTCTATTGACTAGGATGAAACAGGACTTTCTTATATTACTAGGATTATTGGTAAAATGACCCTTTGCTATTACTGGAATTGCTTCTTCCCTTTGAAGTACTGAGAGATACAATATAAAAAGTTTCTGAATAGTTGAAATCTACAATACATTCATAGGTAATTTTTTTCTCTCTCGGGCTATACCAGCTATTTTAAGCCAGAGAGGGGCTATTTTGTCCCACACCAGGGCTTCTGGGCAGGCGAAGAGGTAGGGAACGACAGATGTCGAGTGAGGCGCAATAATCCTGAGACAGCGTTTGCTTGGAAAGCTTCCAGATTAGTCTTACTTTTTTAAAGCCTGAGATCATCATACTTGAGACCGGGGCTAAAAAGAGCTCCCTTCTCTCTCCAGCCGGTCCTTCTTTTCTGCCAAGGCGGTGACTGAGGGCCAGACTGCCCTTTAGGCTCCTGCCGCTGGGGAACCTGGCGTGAAACTGTGATGTCTCCCTGGCGTGGCCTCTGAGACAGGAGAGGAGTGAGTACCCCTGGCCCTCTCCACCTCCCTGCAAGGAGAGGAGAGACAGCGGTGCGGGAAGGGGAGGTGGGGAAGGAGCTGGGTATGAAAACTTGATCCAAGTGCTCTGTATTTGAAAGGCTTTGCTGAAAATCTGGGTGGGTCTGGGAGGAAGGAGATTAAGGGCCCGGTTCGAAAAACTGGGTCAGAACTGCGTCTACAAATCTCACTTCTTTGTTTTTTTTTTTTTTTTTTTTTTATTTATTCATAACTTCAAGCCTGATTTTACTAAAGGTGGGGAGGCAAAGGGGATTGTAAGGCTCTCAGTCACAGAGCATGTTATCAGTTATATGCCCGTACGCCCACTCACACTCTGCCAGCCCCATATTTTCTCCCCTACCCATCCCTGTACGTGTCAAAACTAGTGACTTAAAGGCCCAGACCAGAACTCTTTACAGACATGTTGATTCCAGTCTCAGTTTTTACACAGCCGGTAAATAAGTTAGATATTCACAGGCCGCTCTATACCAACATATTCCTATGTAAAGTATATATTTGCCCTGATCTTTTCTGGAATGGGGACAGATCCTGAGCACACCTCCTTGAAGTCAGAGAGACAATGTTAGCATCAAGAATTTATCATTTCTTAATAACAGAGCTGATTTCTGTGCTTTTCCTCGAGAAGATACTTTCCGAAGCGTTTCAGGATTCAACAGAGATTAAATTAATCTAAAAATGATAGCATGTAATAGAGGATTACACTATCTCAGCGATGCAACCTCAGAGCAGTCACTTCTTTTCAGACTCTTTAGGATTTTTCAAAAACCCTGAAATGTCTGCATTTTAAAATAGTTTTCTGAAAGGAGTAAAGCAAACACACAGGACATCAGTGACTCTAAATCTTCATATGAATCTTTGTCTACTGTCTGATCATGGCAGTATGGTGACAAGCCGCTTCATCTTTTCCCAAGTAATTATGTATTATTTCGGCCTTTTCGAGCTCAACCTAATGATAGAGGATTGTATCCAGGAAGAGAGCCTTTGTGGGAGCCTGTCAGAGATGCTTTGCTTTCTTCAAGAATATACAAGCGCTCAATCATGGAAACATGCTAACTAACCCTTTTTTCCCAGCAGCAGCTTGTTACAGAGAAGTTTTACCCACAGTGCAGAAGCACTCGCATGGTGCCGATACCTGCTAGCGTTCTTATTCTGGCCAAACGGGCCCAGGACTGCAAAAATCCTCATGAAGGTATTTTCTATGAAGGTTCCCTGAGGAAAGCAGGCAGGGAGACTTTTGACAGCGTCAGCCTCCTCTATTGTTTCTTCAGGGATATATACGTTTCTCACAGTTGGAATTTCGGAGTTCAAAAATAACGTAATAGTAGGAGAAACTGATGTTAATCTCCATAGGCCCCATTAGCTCAACAACTTGCTTAGTCTCTAATGTGTGATAGCGGGGGGCAGGAGAGGTTGCTATAGTGTCAGCTTGGTTTCCTGTGTATCTTTTAGTCTTAGCAGCTATGCAGAAACACCAACATAACTCAAAAGTAATTGTTGTACTGTGATAATCAGAATTGCTGCACTTTGTCAGCTCATTAGGAAGGTAAATATATCTCATTTACAAAGGAACTTTTTGGCTGATGATTAAAGTACAGGACTGGAAGTCAGTTACCTGAGTTCATATTTACATCTCTGTAGCGTTTGGGGGTTTTTCTGTGTCTTTTTTTTTTTTCTTTCTGTGAAAACTTTGATTAACCATACTGTGCCTCAGTTTCCTTTCAGGTAGCAGGAAGATAATATGTTGGAAGTTTTTTATTGACAAATTTAATGTTTTTCAGGTACTTTGAGGTGTTTAGATAAAAGGGTCTCTTGAAGTGCAAATTACAGAGGCAAGCATGGCTGAGGTGGAAGTGCCTTATTCCTACTTTGGTGTCAGCAGCTGCCAGTCTTTTAACTGATTTTTTTGTGAAAACTTGTCTAGCAGCACTGGCTAATGTTCTGTTTCATTTCATTTATGGGGACAGAGTCTTTTTTTTTTTCTAGGAAGCCATTGATTTGTTTCCTTTTCCTCACAGGAAACTTTATTTTTATGGAGTACTTAAAGAAGTCTATAAGTGGGACATATAATACATATTGTGTCTGAGCAGTCTGAGTCAAGTATTGGTATTTATTGAGGCAACTTTGCTGCATGGAGGTAAATTTCACTAGTTAATGTTTAAGCTCTAATGCTTACAGCTGCTAAGGCTATACCTACCTATTCCTTCAGTCAAAAGTCATTGTTTGTAAAGATGTCCTCAAGACGTACAGTTAAGGTGTCTTTGTCCCTCCTCAGCCATGTCCTTTCTCAGGTCATCGTCTATCACCTTTGTTGTGGGGAAACCTCCTTCTCCTTTCACAGGAGAGGTTTAGGGAGGAAGTTGTTCAGTGATTCCCTCTTTTGGACTTAGCCGTGGTGATGGCAGCTCTGCACACATACTGCAGGAACAACAGGAGTGAGTCAGGCCGCTTGGCAATCACACACTTCGCATCATCCCCTGCCCTCATACTGCCTTCTGTTTAATGGGTAGATCCTTTTGGCGTTACCCCAACACAAATGAAAATGAATATACCTACAACAACTCTTAGAAAAATGCAGATACTTTAAAGGGGAGGTCTTCAGCAGGCTTCGTGAATGAACTCTTCATTTTTAGAGCTTACACAGCATTAGAGGGGAAAAAAGACTTTATCAACCAAAAGGGATTTCACACCAGGGCAGAGGGTATGTAAAGTAGTCTTAGCATGTTTTATCAGAGGCTTTTCATCATATCTGAATGATTTTGGGAGAGATTGGCATCTGGGGGAAGCTATTAATCTTGCATTGTTTTCTCTGTACCATGTACCATTTCTGAAAAATTGCCTTTGATTCAGGTGCATTACTTTGAAGAAATAATTACAATTTATTAACCAAAACCTTTGCCAACAATCCACAGAGTTGAGCATGTAAGTAAGTGTGCATGTTTGTGTGTACCCATACAGTGTTCTACCTATAAACCAAACAGGTTTATAGATTCTGCAGGGACGAGTTCAACTATGTGGACTTCATGTGCCTTCTAGCTAGAGGTGCCCACCTTGGAGGAATAAGGGCTAGGGGTCCAAAAACACTTGAAGACCACTGTATTTCAAAGCAAGCAAGGACAAAAGTAGCTTTAGCAGCAGCAAAGATAAGGAAGCCTAGTTTCCAAAGGAATTTAGTCTTCCTGTTGATTTATTTGACCTAACTCAGCAGAAGATTTTTGCTAGTTGGAACATTCTTAGCATGCTTTTTTTCACTGCAGAAATCTGTTGTTGTTGAGTAATATCTGCAGCTTTTCCCTTGGAGGAGAGGGAACAGTCATGGAGATGCTTCTGTACTTACTTTTGAAAGTAAGATTTTGCCGAAATGCATCTCTATATTCAAAAAATTCTAAGGGGAAGGGCAGAAAGATATGCATGTATACTTGCACACATTTTGATCCTAAACATCCAGCAATCTAAGGAATCCAGGCTAAAAATTAAATCTGCAGCATTAACAAAAAGTGTTCTAAAGCAACAATAAGGTCGATTTGATGGGAATATGCTTAACATGTTTCTTGCAACCTCTGCTGATAAGCTTTAAGTTGGTGTGAAGATAGGAAGCGCTTCTACCTTCCATCGTCCTTCCTTGCCTTGAGAGCACACAAGACCGCGGAATACAAGATTTGGTCAAGTATTCCCATTTTTCCAGGCCTTGTTCCGAGCCAAAAAGTGAAAGAGTCTGTTGTTACTCTATTTTGCTTTTGCAAACTCTTGTAGAGAAAAGTCAGCACTGTTATGAAATTCATTATAATCACAAGTGTCAGCATGTCTGGAGTAGCTGTGGAAACTGTTGAGTCCTCTAGGGGATGTTTATTTCAGTTGTTTCATTTGTTCTAGCTATTTAGATTGTCCCTTGTCTGGATTTCTTTCTCCGTTTGCTGCACCTTCAAAGCAAATATATATCTCAGAGTCTGAACAGCTGACAGCTCTCTTGGGCTTAACAGAAGAAACATATTTTTCTCCCCCGCCCCCCACCCTGTGAATAACTCAAACGCAGTAATGCTCTCTCTTGGGCTTTCGTGTTTCTAACTATATATAAACAAACCAGATGCAGTTCTTAGAGCAGGGTTCCTGTCATTTGCTTTGTCTGTAAACACCTTAGTATTTATCTTTGAATTAAACAACCATTCAGTCTTATATCTGATAAAGCACAGCAAGTAATAATGATTAATAAAAAAAAAAATTGTAATCTTCAGTCTAGCTTTAATAAATAGCTCCAGCTGTCACAGGATTACTAAAACCTGTTTCTTCTTTCCATGTAAATGAGTTGTTTACATGGACACTAAATTTAAATCACCCGTGTTTTTCATAAAATTTTTGTAGGGTTTTTTAATGTCCTGCTTTAGAATGATCCCAGCTATTCTTGTAACCCAAGTCAGTAGGTGGATTTTTTCTTTTTAGTCAGTGAGATACTTATTTCAGCTGTGTGTTCTGATATCTTTCTGGGATTCGTAGGATTTTATGTTTAGTTATACTGTTCAGTTACAAGGATTTCCTTGAGGACTTCTATCTTCAGGCAATAAACACGGTCCTTCAGTGTTTTCTTACCAGCCCCTGAAAGTATTTAGAAAGAATGCCGCCTGATTTTTATTTTTGCCAAGCTGTTACATGACCGTATTTCCCTCCAGTACATCAGCAAAAGGCTGCATGGACTGCAGGATCCTGAAATTCGTACAATTTAGCTCAGTTTGTGAGGGACAGCATGATTTTGCTCTTATATTGCCTAATAAAAATGCCACGTGCTTCTGAACATGAAAGTGATGTAATCAGAGACAAAAATTGCATTTATAAAGCTTTAGTTGGGCATCATTTCCACCTTTTGCCCGATAGCTCCATATCATAGGAGTATGTCCTCACAAGTGAAGACACTAATGCTATTCACAGTCCAGTATGTGTCTGTGATAAGCTGAGCACAAGGCTACTTCTGCTGGTCCAAAACCTGAGGGCAGAACCAAATCTCTCAGCGACTGGTACCAAACAACACCATATATCCTCAGGGTCACGTCAAGTATCCTGACTGCAAAGGATAGATTTCAGTTTTCATTTCCAGCTAGTGGACTCAAAATCGGGCTTGTAGTGTATATAATTCTTGAGATATTGTCTCTTTTGTTAGACATTTCTTCCAGACAGATACAACTACTGTTCTAAGATGCACAGTCCTCAAAAATGCAGTCTTCTGTAAGCAAGATCAGGAAAGATTCCTCTGTTGGTTAAACATCCAAGTCCAGTCCTTAGGAAGAAAGGCAGGAGGAGTCTTAACTTGTCATTTATTGACAAATGCTGAGCAGCATAGCTCATAGCATATTCTCATCAATACGCCAATCCATCAAGTCATATATTTTGAATGTTTTTTTCTTAGACAATTCCATTTTTAAGCAGAAGTTTTAATTTATTTTAATACCCAGAGAATTTGTTGGTTTGGTTTGGTTTTTTTTTTATATTGAACACTATTTCATCCTGGTATCTGCCTTGACAAGTAAAAATGTTTGCTATGAAATGGACAGTTTACCTGCTTTAGAGTGAGAAAATACATCCAAGTTTATCTGTAAACTTCAATTTTTCAGGTATTAATATCCCCTCATTTAGGTGACCCTAAGATAAAAATCATCTAGAAATAAAAACAGAGATTGATATCCAAGAACTTGCGTTTGCTGTTATTAATTGAGGTTTGCCAGGCTCCATCATGTTTAGATCATTGTTTAACCGAAGGCTGTAAATTTGAGCGAATATGGACATACAAATTAAAAGAAGATGCTTATTTTTTGTTGTCAGTGGCTGGCAAAGCTGGCTGCATTCCAGCATGCGAGTAGTTTTCAATGTGAATTACTAAACACTGATATTTAGGTATTTTTCAGGTAACAATGTTTAATTTTCTGCTTGAGGACAGAGCTTCAGTTTTCAAGCTGCTGTTCCCTGGTTTAGAATGACAGGTAGGGTGTTCAGGCTCCTACCTAAACCTGAGAGCTCTGTGCTTGCTGCCCCAGTCTGCATTGACTGTAGAGTTCCTAGGCCAGGTTCCAGCTACGTAGGTGGTTGTGCAATCCAGCAGCCCACGGAGATCATGAGGACTCCCCTGATGGACCTGGGAGTCACGACATCCCTCTCTCACCAGCCTGCCTTCCTCATGGTGGGACCACGTGAGCTTTCTTGTACCGTACCCAGTCCTGTGCCCACCTCCTCCACCGCCTCCTGACAGCCCCAAGGTGTGAGGTGCAACTAAGGCAGCGCGGCAAAACAAGTTGAGATGTGCAGAGATTGGGTGTCACTCTCTTGCTCGCTCTCTCAGTATAGGACCTAGGGCTGACCCTTAGGTTAAGTACTGCTGATGGGGTCCCTAGCCCTTTCCATCAGACGGTTGTCTTGCTGAGATCTAGCAGAAGAAGTGCAAGACAGAAGCATGGCGTGAGCCAGGAGTGGGACGATGAAAGGTTCACTGCTGTGCCTTGCTGCTTGGACCTCTTTTTATTCCTCTATTTTTAGTTGAGTCTGTTAGCTGGAACTTTTGTGTGCGCTCCTGGCAAGAAGAAAGGGAAGGTATAGACTGCAACATCTTAGACAGTGGCCTTTCCCAGAAACATTTTTTAAAGTATTTTTTTGAGAACCCCAAGGTGGCAAAATTCAGCTTTGCCTACAGAGCTGAGAAGTCTTGAACCAGGCATGCCGACTGATAAAATCCATAGTTTCTGGCAAGCAAGCAGAGAAGGTTAGTTGTTAGTATTTGCATTTCTTTTCAAGCTTTTCAGTTTGCTCCTGCAGGTCACAGGAAAAAAATCCTCATAACAATCTCATTGATTTGCGCTTCTAAATCCTGTTCTCAGAAGTAATTTAGGAACAAAATGACATTAACTGTCAAGGAGACATGATTCAAAATGTCTGCCCCTTTTGAAAATGGGCTTTAGCTTCTAAACATGGTACTTTTTGGAAAACTAAACTAGGCAGAACAGAGTACAAGACATTTTTGGAGAAAGATGAGATTTTAAAGACTACAAGATGAATGTATTGATAAATATGTAGGGTAAATATCCAAAAATATTTTAGTTTTTCTTACAGCTGTCTGTGGAAATGCTTTCACTTTTTGAAAAAGAACATAAAGTAAGTGTTCATCAAGTAAATAATAACCAATGCTTAAGACCCTTAAATGTTGAAAGGGAAAAAATCATCTGTTACTGAAAATGTTTGTCAGCAATTAGTTCTGAGCACTTTTTCTGCTGTATGTATGTATTTGCTATAGTTATTGAAATGATGCCTACCCAGGGTCTATGGAAGTAACCACTAACCATCCACTGCAGAGAGGATTTCTTTTAAGGAAAAAAAATAGGCTTCTTTTTATTATTTTCTTTTAATTCAAAGACTCTGGAAAAATATGGGGAAGAGGTGTGTCTCCTCATGTTCCTTGTATACTTTTCAACAGTTTCCACAATGTTTTGAGACTTTTCACTGAAAAATGACATTACAAACCCAATGCTCTCTTTTTCGTAACAAATTCAGCAACAAAGACTCACAAAGTGAAATCCTTCTTTGTCCTGCATAACCTATAGTGTGTGCGCTAGCGTGTCTGTTATCAGTACAGTGCACTATGCGACTGCAAACAGTAATACGATCAGGTTTTCATTTATATTAATGTGACTAAGCTCTGTGTTTGATCATGTTAAAAGATACGCACCTTCTAAATGTAATTCCCATATATTAATATATTACCTACAAAAGGCCATTGTTTATGTAGTGTGACTCACATGAGGATTCTGAATGAAAATTTATCAGTGAGACTGGTAAATATTCTCATTTAGTTTTAGATTAGAAGATTTAAAAAAAAAAAAAAAAAAAAAAAAACACAGAATTCGCATGATATCTGTAAATTACCATCAGCAGCAGATATGCTATCAGCATCTCAAGACAAAAGTCATCATTATTTATGAATCCAAATCCTACAGTCCTGCTCAGGAATATATCCATTATTATTGAGTGAAAACTGAACTTTGCATCCCTGCTATGGAGAAATTGCCTTCTTTGAGCACAGGGAACTTCAGCAAAATCCAGATCTCAACACTGTGGCCCACCATGATCTCTATTACAATTATGTCTGTGCCGTAACTGATTTTCCAGCAGCTGATATTCATAAAGATGAAAACAAACACCAGACTTTTTGCTGGTAAAGCAGTGGTTAGAGAACGTCCTTGAAACACAGAAAACCTGGCTCAGTTTCTTCCTTTGCTTGGAGGGACTTGAAGTCTCATTTCCCAAAAAGGTCCATTTTGCCTTTGTTGATAATTGAACGTGAACTGTAACAAAGACTTAGATGCAAGTATTCACGTGCTGAGATGTCTTACTCTCTGTTATCACAATCTTCTGGTTTTCCTCACCAGTTTTTTGTAAAGTACCGGCACTGGCTTCAAACCCCTTCAAAGAAAGGAAGGAGTTTAACCTGAGCGTAACCACATCCTAAATAATTGGACTCCCCACTGAGGTATGAAGTAGAAGCGGATTATTTGCACATACTTATTGCCGTCTAGCTCTCCTGAGAACACAGGAAATTGCATTCTTCTGGACACTTCCTTATGAATTCTTTTCACACAGTAAAGATGCTAAATTAATAGTAATTGGAGCCCTGTTAGTAAATTGGAGCTCTGTTCCCATTTACTTAAAAAAATTATCTGAATGGCATTTTATATTAATGCCACTTGGCGGAGAATGGAAAGATACCGATCTGAATGTTTATCAGTATCCTGTAAACCTCCATTCACAGGTGAAGATTATCCTGCCTGTCTAGACAGAGTTAAAAGTTTCAAGGGGTAACACTAGGAGAACAGAGAAAGCTACGGGAGATGGAAAAGATAAAATATTGCACTATGGAGTTTGTCTCTGGAGAAGTTAGTTACCGAGGATTGGTTTAGCTAGACTGGGAAATTTTAGTCTGCCAGGCTAGACTTAGTTGTGAGGAGATAATGTAGCCTTAAAGATGGCAGGGTTTACTGGGAATAATAAGTTGTTACCAGCAGCTGGATAGGAGTCTCACAAAGAAAGGGATGCATAAACCGAAGGAAGCAGATTACATGTACTGGGCTGACAGGAATATATCAAAGCTTCAAGGAAAATTTACTTTGAGGGTGGGTGGTGATATCCAGAGAAGGTTATTTTATTTTAACTCTCTGCTCTGCATGTGCACCTTTGAAAAAGGGAGTGCTTTGTTCTGAACAAACCATTCTCAATAAGCTTCTGTCAGCTCAGTCCACAAGTCCCTGAAGGAAGACGGGTTCACAGATGCCAGATGTACTTGTCATGCTACCAGAGTGGAGAAATGGGAATGTCTGTCCAGTGATCCATTTCGGGTTTCATCTTTTGAGACTGCCCGGTCACTGACTACATGGAAGAAAGATGGAAACAGTCCAAAGGGAAGCTCTCCCAAACACGATGATATTCAGCGTTGTTCGGTGACCATTTTTAGCCGGTAACAAAGACAGCCAAAGAAATCTGTGTCCCCAGGCACTTGTTCTACAGCTTACTAGCCCATCAGTTTTGCAAACATTACTTTTACTGGGGCTGCACCGTAGCCTGGAGCAGCAAAACCACCAGGCTGAGAAGAAACCAACCAACCTGGACTGGGAACTTCTTTACAGCTCAGCTGGTGGTCTCCTGACCACCACTTCAGCATGGCCACTCAGACACACTTTGGCATTACAAAGAGGGAGACAAACTCCACTGTTAAGCTCTGAGGGAACAGCTACAGACGGGGAATGGGGTGGGCACCCTTTCAGCCCACTCATCCAGTGTGATTTACGCACGCCTGTGACCGTCACATTAATGACAGTGCACACTGGCACTGGACACGTAATGCAGATTGCTGCACGTGTTTCTAAGTTACACTATATTTGGTTGATGGTTTGTCATAGATTTGGGAAGACATGGTTAACGAGCATGGGATCAATGTGGACACTGCTTAGATTGTCAAGAGAGTGAAGAAGTTTTTTTTTTTTTAATTTTCTTTTCTTATACTACCCCTGATTTTTTGCTTGCGTACCACAAATCAGCATTCGTTTGCAGAAAACCTTGGAATAAGATTAGCATGGAGGTAATTAAAACCTTATTCTTATCCACAGGTAGGGGAATGACCTGGGATGTACCTTTAATATTATATGAAGTACAACATAAAACCACTGAAGCAATATCAGATGGCTCTTTGACAACATATTATGTGGTGCCACCACATTACTGAAAAACTACTGTCATTTTTTAAAGGGAATATTGTGGTGCAGTTTTCCATGAGATGCTGATTAATATGCTATTGAGTCTATAAATAAGGTGCCAACCCACGACAGCTGTGACAGCATTTCTGCACTTTGCTAGGATGGGACCGAGATCAGTAGCTCAGTTCACATAGGCCAGTTATCTCTATCTAACGGTAATGAATGGTGAAAGGCAGGATATGAGTTGCTATTTAGAGAAGAAGTGTTCAGAAAAAAAGGACAAGATGAGAATTTCCTCATACAACTTTAGCCATGTTGCAAACATACTTAGACAGAAAAATGAGAGAAGTGTCTAAGTGCAAAACAAGCAATAAATCCAAAGATACTAAAAAGCAGTTACTGACAGTCTAAGGACACACACCACATTTCACCATGTGTACAAGAAAACACAGAGGGGGAAAAAAAACCCAAACAACCCTCTGATCTTTGGTTTAGGCTTAAGGTAGTTTGTCCTGTAGGCTGTGCTTTTTCTCATTCAAGTCCCTTTTGATACAGACTCACTTGATTTACAACTGAGCACATAAATAACAGCAAAACCTTCTTTTTTCCCCCCATGTTCTGGACCAGATTCTAATTTTGAAGTATCTTTATGGACCTCTCAGAAGTTCGTACTGTGGGTATAGTGAAGCTGCAGTAGAAACATTGGTAGAATGAGAGGAACCATTTAATGAAGGAGGTCCCTGGGATGTTCTGCTTTGGGAATAACTCAAACACATGGGTTGAGTAGGCACCTCTCTGTGTGCAGTTTGTAATTTCTCAACTGCTTTTCCTAGGAGATTAGTGAAAGTCCATGCAGCCTTTTGGTCTCCACTAAAAGTAATGAAATGGGGGACCTTCCTTAAAATTACAGCATATAGTACAAATCTAAAGCCATGGAGACTAACAGCAAAAAATCCGTCACACAAACTTACCGTGGTTGTGCAACCCCTGGTAGTGTTTTTTGGCAGTTGTGCAGCCTAATCAACACTAGTTTATAAAAAGACTTATTCATATTTCAACAGTCTATATCAATAATTTGTGTGACATTTATTTTGCTCAAAGTTTCGCCCTGAGCCTTCTCTTCTCCAGTCTGATCATTCTCAGCTCTCTCAGCCTCTCCTCATACGACAGATGCTCCTGTCCCTTAGTCACCTCCATGGCCCTTCACTCCAGCATGTCTATCTCAGCCTTGTACTGGGGAGCCCAGTACTTGACCCAGCTCTCCAGATATGTCTCACCAGGGCTGGACAGAGGGGAAGGGTGACCTCCCTCTATCTGCTGCCAGCGGTGTTCTGGCCACAAGGGCCATCTTTGGTTTCCTTGTTATTTGAAAAAACACCCTTTCCTTTGACAGGTCTTTAGGAAAAAATACATTTTATGCAACTATCAGGAACAATAACTTGTAAACTGTAACGGAACGTAGACGCAGCATGCTAATTTAGGAATTGTCATAGTGAGGGTATTGACACTGATTGATTTTTGGCACCTGTGTGTCTGTGTTTGGAGGACAGTCTGCATTACATAGCAGCCAGCACCAAATGCTTGTAGGATACCAAATGTTAGTAAGATATCATATGGTTCCTAATATGTTTTCTCCTTACAGGTCATCCCTGAAACTTTAAATTCCACATTTTATTTTTGTTTGGTTTTGCTGCTTGACATTACAGCTGGACAATTTTATTAACAGGATTATATGTAGACTCCTTTTAATTTTGCTAGTTTATTAATCTCAAGAGCATCCTGTGACAATCCGTTCCGCATGCTGGTCACACTTTTTTGTTTTGCCTACTCAATCAATCTGTTCTTCTTTATTCAAATTTGGATTTGCTGTTTTTCAGTGCATCTGGATGTCATTTTAGTCTTATCCTGAGGAAAGAAGAAAGAAGATAGCAATTATCTTTCTTTACACTGTTCGTTATTTACACTCTTTATTATTTCTTGCATCTCTTGTGATTTAAATGTTTTTACATTAAGAATCCTATTCTCTTTTTGAGTTTTTTTTCCTGTAGAAATCATTCTTGTTGCCAAAAGGGCTTTGTTTTTTAAAATGATGTCAGCAGAATAATTTTATGGCATTTTAGCTTTATGCTTAATGGTTCTATATCAAAGTATATAATCACTTATGTCTGATGATTGACTGATTACTGTTTTCTGCTGTAAACATGCACACAGCTATCTCTCCTTTTATTTCACCTCGCCAGTGAAATTGGGGGTGATTTTTTTTTTGTTAAAGAAATACAATTGTTTTCCTGCCTTTTTTTTTTTATTATTTCTTACCTTTCCTAAGCACAAATCCCATTCTTCTCTTCATGATTTCCTTGCTGTTTACCAGAGGAACATCAATTAAAAAGATCAGGCATTATGAAACGTCATTATTGCTTAAAGACTTTAAAATCCTTGCTTTTGTGGCTCTCTTGTTACCTGTTTTCATATAACCTCTTCCAAATTTGCTAAGCTGATACAAATTGAGATAAATTAGATCATTTGTAGCCTAGTCTGTGCTGCCAAATCCAGATCAGTAGCCTCTGTACTTCACTGTGCAGAGCATGGCATTGTATGCTGAATCCTCTCGGAGGATGAAATCTCAGACTTACTCTCAGTTCAGGCAGTTATTTTGCTTCCCCAGCATAGGCAGTAGTCCATTGCTTTCTTCATTTTCTTTCCACAATTGTCAACACTTACCTCCCTTGTGCTGCTTCTGTCCAATGTTTTCTGTGGCACAGAAAATGCCAGCAGGTTTCATTGCAGTGTTCCATTCCTCTTTGCATAATTTTAAAAATACATGGTTGAGAATATCCCTGCAGATGCTGCTAGCTAGCATTCTCTGTTTCATAATGATGGCAAGTTACTTCATTGCACTCACATTTCTTATTTACAAGGAAGGTAGGAATTTGTTCATCTTAAATGACAATCTTGTTGAAATCTTGTTGAAACATTACCTTGACTTATTTTGCCCAAACAGTAATTTTCAATTTGAGCACCTAATGAGACTCACACAGGGGAGAACATTTGTACTTGTGTGAACTGTGGTTGACTCAGTATTGAAATAAGTGCTTGATTCTGCAGTCTTTAGACCTTAGTTTTGGACTTAATCTACATCTTTTCTTCTTTTAACAAATATGTATATTGTAGAGTTCAGTTCTCCCTGCAGTTCTCTTTGGAAGAGTGGTGTTTCGCCCATGAAAAGTGGAGCTTCAGTAGATCAAAATTCATTTGAATTTTTATCTGAACTTTCCAAACTACAGTGGTTTTGAATAGAATCTGCCTTCAAAAATGTCCCCAAGCTTGGCTTTGTAACAGTTGACAAGATTTTCAACAGGAGAAAAAAACCGTTGTACATAAAATTGTACCTCTGAAACCTGGCAAATGTAGATTTGGAGACCAAGGTTGGAATTACATTAATCCTGACAAGCTGCTGGGTATACTACTTACTTTGGAAAACTGGGTAACTTCCATCTCATTTAAGGATTCGGGAAAACAACAACAAAGCTGCAATAATTTACAGAGACCTGGTCCTAGGCTCTGTTTGCCCAAGACTTCATTGACCAGTTTAAAATGGTGTCTGGTTTTACTTACAAGACTCTGGCTTGCTTCCAAACACCACAGGTGCTCCAAGGGAATAGGTTTGAATGGCTCATCTGTGGTTTGAAAGGATGTTAAAGCTTAATTGATGATAGAAATTGTTCCGTGAATTGTCTTGCAGCATGTGTGTTGCGCAGCTGTTTTAAAGTAGGTGGATCATAGCTGAAGAGGCCGCAGTTTGGATGTGGGTCACACTTATCATAGAATCATAGCATTTTTCCTAATATCCAATCTAAACATCCCCTGGTGCAACGTGAGGCCATTTCCTCTTGTCCTATCGCCTGTTACTTGGGAGAAGAGACTGACACCCACCTCTCTACAACCTCCTTTCAGGTGGTTGTGAAGAGTGATATCATCTTGAAGGAGTAAAGTGATGCTACTAGTAGGCTTCTGCATTAAGTGCTGGTCCACACACAAAAAAAGAATGAAGGATTTCAGCACACAATTAGGATCACAAAATGATCAATGATCGTGGAGACTAGCAGTTCCACCACAAACCAGCTGTGGTTCACTGGCCACATAAGCAGAGTCAGTGAAGGAGGTGGAGGAGGTATCCAGATTGTGCTGGAGCTAACCTGGTTTACAAAAGCGTTAGCACAGATACAGTACCGAAGCAGTACTATGTGGCTGTATTAATAGATATAATAAACAAAGTAAAATTTTATTTTAAAATTACTTTTAAAATAAAATTATGATTTTGTTTCTGTGTTGTTTTTTTTTTTTTTCAGCCTTCGGAGTGTGTTTAAGACACAACTCAAGCTTGTCTTCACAAACACAGACTGTGAACCTTCTCTCTACTTAAGTTAGGTCTGAAGCACTGAAAAATCATCAAAAGTGACTCAGGGCTGTGCAGCCCTGTACAGACCAGAGTCATAAAATGACACCCTATGTGATACAAATTCTCAGGATCACCTTTTCTGGGAATAGGAGTATGCAGTTGTCATTTGTCATAGCCATGAATTCAGGGGAAGGTGGATAAGCACCTCAGCCAAGTCACCTGAAAAAAACCCTCCAAAAGTTAGGCACGGTTGATCTTATGCCTAACTTCATCTGAGGAGGTGGTGCACAATTTATGTCTTCAGAAATCACCAAGTAGGACATACCCAGGAAATAGGTTAAACCTCATTCTAACCTTCATTCACTCTAAACCATCTTGAACACCAGTCTCTGATAAGCTATGAGAATGCTCTAACTTCAAGACCTTGGGAGCATTTTGGGTAAGATGACTTAATATCCCTCCCTTTTAATGTGGGCAACTGTATAGCCAGGAATGCAAGAATCCTGTGGATAGCTGGCAAAAAAAAAAAAAAAAACCAAACCAAACCAAACCAAACCAAACCAAAACCAACAAAAACCAACCAAACAAAACAACAAAACCCCAAAACAACAACAACAACAAAAAAAAAAAAAACAAACAAAAAAAAAAAACACAAAGCCAAAACAAAAAAAAAGAAAAAACAAACCAAAAAACATGGGGAAGCCCTTCTTTAACCTTATGCGTAGGGCACCTAGCTGAAGTATTAAAAATAAGCTCAGGGGTTTATGTATTACACGTGTTAGACCACGGATAGATAAAATGAAACAAGAAGCTGACCCCCAGATCTCCTTATCTAGTGGGGTGCCCTGAGTTAACGCTGGACTGCCTTTTTGTGTCCACCAGATTGAGTGCTTTTTGCAATCCTGACTGACCAGAAATCAAGCTACAAGAGATGCTGGGAATGCCCTGCCGGTGACTAAACCTCTGGGGGAAATTACATTTCTTTGTGTTGAGTTGAGTTGTGTTGAGTTGAGTTTTGAGTTGAGTTGAGTTGAGTTGAGTTTTGAGTTGAGTTGAGTTGAGTTGAGTTGAGTTGAGTTGATTTGAGCTGAGAGTCTGAAGACCTCAGCATCTCCTTGGAAGTGAGACCTTTGTCCTGTCATGATGCTCTCTTCCCCTGCCTGCAGAGAGGGCTGCTGACACTGAATCCTGACCAAGGAGGGTATGAGAACTTGGTCTGCGCCGGACTGACAGACACAGTTTCTCACCACCGTCTCCTCTTCTGTCTCACATCCTTTTTCTTTTTTTCTGTAGTTGCTGTGGACTGAGCAGCTGGTGACAGCACTCTGTCTCTCTCTTTTCCTGTCTCTCTCCTTTACTTTCTGTGGCTGACATCCCACAGCAGCCCCAGAGCTGAAGGGCTGGAGGACATTGTGAGGACTATCGGGAATGACCGGCGGCAGCAGAGGAAAATCCAATGAGACTCAGAAAATACAGAAAAGGTAATAGCCTAGACTGTGATAGTGTCTGCATTATCCTGGCAGCAGCATTCAGAGCATTTCAGTGAGATCCTTTCTTCTGTGAACTGCAGTGTGGGATCCTCCTCCAGCATGTAAGCTATCGCCGCAGCTGCACCAGCTCCACATCGAGGTATATTGTGCTGCGCTGAAAAGACCTCACCAGTGACACGGTGGTCAATGAGGAAAAGGAGTGTGAAAGTCATTGGCATAAAGGAAATATTGTAAAATAGATTCACCTGTGCTACTTAGAAATAAGAGTATTTTTTCACAGTAGCTGCTGTGGGGAATGTGACCTGTGCAGTTCTGCTCTGGTAGCAACGCTGGAAGAGTGTTGGAAGACTTAAGCCTTACAATGTCTGTTCACAGCACATCAAACTGATGCTAATAGACAAAATGGGAAGATTGGCGGACAAGAACTGATGCTTCCGAGGAGATCACCCACTGCAGATTTTGAAACCAAAATTAATGGCCAAAAACCGGACACTTTGGGGAGGGGCAAAAAAAAACTAAAAAAAAAAAAAAAATCTTTTGAACGCTTTCTGGAGCCAGATTGGAAGAGGAATAAATCAGATGGCTTTGAGGAAAATGAAATGTCTGTTTTGTGTTGCTCAGAGAAGGTGGAAGTGGGGCATTACCATGTACCAGTGGAGCTGAACGATCTCCACAGCAGATGTGAGCTGCTATGATCTGTGAAGATGCACTGTAACGGTGCGGAGCAGGGCTGAAAACTCTAGTAAATAAGCACCCTCCACTCTTTATATATACGTTAGAAGACCTGGCGATACATGCTGAGTTCTGTGCTTTCCCCTGTGTCATAAAAGAAGGCAAAAGAAAAACATATTTATCTTGCTATTACAAGGGGAAAGGCAGAGATGGGTTGCAAGAACAAGAGCTGAACTGGGATCTTGTTTGCATCGCAGTCTGGAAACAGTCAGTGCCAGCTTATCCATTCGTCCAAGCAGAGTTATGGATCTCACGGGGTGTAAAATGCAGAGTGCATATCCAGGAGGAGACCTAGCCACAAGACCAATTAATTTTGTCCTCAGGGTAAAAACAACCTGAAGACCAATTTAGACCAGCTGGGAAACAGGCTATCGCTTCCCTGGTGTGGTTGGGTGGATGGCACTTTGCTATAAAAATGTGTATATTGCTAATTGGCTGTGAGTGCCTTCATTTAACAAGGACCCTCTCAGGGTACCAAGTGTAATAAATCGGCTGGGCAGGACCACAGAGGAGGCTGGGGGACTGTTGGAAGGACTGGACAGGTGCAAATTCCTGGAGGTTTGGTGGTTTTTTTTTGTCAGTCCTGTGGAGTGCTACATGGTAAATTAGTGAGATAAACGTAAGCAAGGAAGTGTGTTATTTCACCTGCTCTGAGAAGGGTCCACCATACCTAGACCACCTTGAGCTGATGTTTGTCAAACCACTTCCTCGAAAATCCTTGATGATGGGTGCTATGCCTGGGGGTGACGGTGTAGCTGTTGCCCACTCATTGCCTGATATCTTTCATCTTAAAGGGTGACAATTGGCAGCAAAAGCATCCTGTGCTGGCTCCCTGCAATGTGTATCCGCCAGTCCCTGAACCTCTTCAGGACTCAGATCTCTGCAAACTGCCTTAGACTGATCTGTCATTTCCACAGAAGCTGCGCATCCTGCTTTATCAGCTCTGCCGTGGTTCCTCCCATGACACTCAGCTCGTCCCATGAAACTAGGCTGTCTTTTTAATGAAACAAATTATAAGTGTAATTATCCAGGCCTCATATGTCAGAGGAATTTACAAAGGTTGGGGGAAAAAAAAAAAAGATTACAAGTGAAGTAAATTTCAGCTTAACAATGCAATATGTCCCTTATTGCACTGCTGGACTGGGGTGTTCGGCCTCCGATTTCCCCGCGCTTTAGCAGAAGACCGTTGTGTTTCAGGATCTGCTGCTTCTGTATGACACCAGAAAGTCATACACGTCATTAAAATCTCTAGATTTACAGCGCTCCCTGCATGGTGCATTGCCAACGTGTTTGTTGCATGTGTGCTCGGTTATGCCAGCACCCTGCAGCATATTCTCAGGTTTTTATTGTTAAAAAGGCACCACAGGTACAGATATTCTCTCTTGACTTGTCTCTAAAGGTGGGCTGTTCCCTCACCTACTCTGGTGTGTGGGCACAGTGGGAACTCCGCTGCTTCCGTCATAACCCAATGATTTGGTGATACCCAAATCCACATCTTTTTTTGTGCTGTGAACCGGGTGGGCTGCATCCTGTCTTTCTTTTCGGTGAATTTGGACAATGACTGGCATTTCTCCCTTTGTGTGTGTGCAAGTGTGTAGATATAAGAAAGCATAAAGTATATACATACACAACAAGTATGGCGGTGTGTGAATATATATAAAAATATACACACACACAAATGTTATTTCCTCTCTATCTTTTCTCTTGGACAGAGCGTCTTTTAACCATTCCTCACAGGTTTTCTATTTCCAGAAGTGGTCTCCGTTGTTTCTATTGTCTGTTTTCCATGGACTATTGTGCATTCTTTCCAGCTCTCTACTGAAGCGCGCATAGTGATCCAGGTGGAGTGTGGTCACACTGGATACCACAGTTTGCGTACTGGTTATTGTGAAGGTTACTGTGAATACACCCCAAAATGCAAAAAAGCAAAACACAATGGTAATTTGTTGTCTGAAATTAGGATTGCTTGACAGTACGCTGGATTAATCAAGGTCTCCACATTTTTATTGTTACATTAATCCTTTTAATTACTACCCGTTGTTGTTTATGGAATGGCATCATGCTTATTTCATACTATGTCTCCAATTTACAGAGTGATTTAAGACGTTAATCCTATTATCCCAGATACTTGCAAGTCCTCATGGCCAGGTACCTTCTGTACACTTTCCAAATGTAATCTCTTCTGTAATTCAACCGGTTCAAAATAAACCTGGCAAAGAACAGATAGATCCTTCAGGATCTGGTGCAAAATATTCTCCCCATTTTAACAGGGAATTACTTACAGCCACTCACTGGGTGAGGCCTTTTTGAACAGCTATGTAGCCACCGCATCAACTTCATTTAGATAAAATTACATGGGATTTGGAAAAAAAAAATCGCCTGGATTAATGTCAGAAGCCCTAGTAGTCAGAGTGTCTTAAAAGATTTGGCTACCCTTTCTGATCCACCAGAGAAATGACACAGGTCTGCCACAGTTTATCCTTCACAGGTCTATGCTGGCTGTCCAACCCAGACTCAACCCTCAGGCCAGTGTCTGTCACACTGCTCATGGTCCAGGAGGCTGTCCTAAGTGGCCTGGAGCTGGTGTGTGGTTGGCATCTGCTCCTAAAGGGGCCACGTTAGTTTGTTGTCCTCTTCCCCACCATCCAGCCTGCCAGGTGTCGCATCAGACCTGCCTGCTGCGTGAAGGAGGTAACTAGGGTCAGGAATGCTACTTCCAGTGTTTGTAAATCGCTGTGTAGTAATTTGTTGTTATCTGTTACCATACATAAAAATCAAACCAATTAATCTTGGTTCCCCCTAGGCTTTCTTTTTTTTAATCAGACGGGGGTATTTACCTTCCTCTTGATCACCTGAACCTTCCTTGTATCCACAAGTTCTTGAAGACCATCAGGACTCCAGAGCTCACAGTTCAGAGTCTGCTTTGACTCACTTCTTCAGTACCTTAGAGGGCACTTCTTGGAGGAATGCTGACAAGAATTCCTCTAAACTATTTAAGCCTTATTTCTTATTCTATCCCTCTCCTAGCCTATGTTTCTACCTCCTTGTAAAACCATTGCCATAAGCAGCTGGTCACATATAACCATTTTTATGAAGACTGATGCAAAAAAGATTTAATTTTTCAGACATCTCTGTACCGTTAGTTATTGCTCTCCTCTGATTTGAATAATCAGCCTGTATTTTCATTTGTCTTTTTCACACTTCTATCCTATTTGTAAAATCTTTCCTGGTTTCCTTTTATGTCCTTTGCTACTTGTAAACCATTCTGGAAATGACCTTTCCTGATTTTATCCCTGCATGGCTTGATGCTTCCTTAATACCGGTGCGATCAAATAAAGTGGTAGGCTCTTGCCTGTAGTACTACACCTAGAGCACCACTTCTCGCTACCGTGGGCAAATGTGGGAGTCCAGATCTAAAATCCCATCTCCGTAAGATGTTGAGATGGAAGTCTTCAGCCCCAGCCTGTTGTCAGAAGCACCGACCGTCGTGATGAGTGTGATTATTGATGCTTAAAGAAAATTGTTTTGGATCACCTGGAATTTTTTTTTTTTTTTATTTCCTACAGATACGATGTGAATTTACCATACCGTAGTAAAAATAAAATAAAAAAAAAAAAAAAGGAAAAGGAAAAGAAAAAGAAATAAAAGCAGCTTCCTGAGTAATCTTGGAAAGTCAACTATTAAATATCAAACAAAATAATCTTTACATTATCATTTTCTTAGAGTTGCTGTGAGTTTTTATATGTTACCTTTCCGAGGCATATGAGTATAGCACAACTGAAATGCAGGCAGCTCTGCAGTGAAGGGCAATAGCCAGGCAGGCTGTTGACGAGGCAGAGAAAATGTTGGTGAAGGACAATGGGGCAATCCTTCTTTTCATGAGGAAAGTGTCATTCATTCTTTAATGCCCTTGCAGAGCAGACAAGGCCCCATTTTTTACAGTCCTGTATTATCATAATGGCTCTCTGTTATACACCGAGTAGTCGCTAACAAGGCTACCCCCTGCCCTTTCTTTTTAATTACTTCCAGGTTAATGCATCGCATTTCATTCAGGTTCATTTGCCCCGGCCACATTTTTCCCCTCTGGATGCCCATTCTGGCCTCTCTGTCCCTCAAACACTGACAATATGAATATCAGTCTCAAAGCAAAAAAATATCTCTGCCTATCAGACAACTCTGTAATTTACATTTAGATTTATTTCATTTCTCAGACTCTGCAAGTTACAGAGCTGGGAACATTTTGGCCTGCAAAACCTTTTTCAAACAGCTGAAGCTGCATTCTCATCCTCTTTTCAAACCATCAGACACCAGGTGCTGACCCAGTCCCATTAACCAATTACTCACACGTCACACAATTAATCTTTCATTGCGATTCGATCAAGTTCATTCCCATCTCCATATTATTCTTTACAATCCCACTGTGTAAAACCTGCACATTTTTGTCACTGTTCATTTTGCCCTGGTCTGCGCTGCTTCAGGCTGGGAAATGAAGTGACTGTAAATGTAATTTCTAGAATCATTGGCTGTATGGAAACTCTTTTCAGGCTGACCTGATACGACAGGTTGTAATCGTTTCTTTGGAACCGCTCTGGTTTGTCAAGTAGACAGGCTTTTTTTTTAAATATCCAAAATAACAGATTTGTTTGAGCAGGATTAGGTGGCGTTCAGAGCTTTATTGCTGTCTTATCCTTTGTCTCTTTTGTTTCACACAAACCCTTTTTCTTGCAGCCTTCTGCTCATACTGAGCTTTGGAAAGAAAAGGAAGGAAGGGAATAGCTGGCAAAAATTAGGTACGGAAATTGAAATCTCCACCCTCACCTTCAGGTATTTGAACTGAATTCAGTAAAATCCTTTGCCATGGATGGGGTGCAGGAGCATGTGCTGCCCCTTCTGACAGAAATAGACCTCTCTGTTCCCACCTCCCTCCCAGTGTTCACATGCCATGAGTAGGGCCCGGCATTAGCACTACATCTGCTCAGCGCAGGGCGGTCAAATATCGTGGTTTCCCTCCAGACAAAGAATAGCACGTGGGCCACACGTCTCGGCGTTAGCACTGGCAGATCGGCTTAGGTGTCAGGGGATTACTCTGACTACAGTATCACGAAGGAGGAGGATGAAAGTCCCGTTTTCTCAGATGGACAAAAAATTAGAGGGCAAGGTGGGATCTTAAGAGATTGCTTACTTAATCCATCACCCTGCCATAAGGCAGGTTCAACTCTAATTATGGAAATCCTGATAGGTTCTTGACTAAGCAGTTAGAAGACGTGCAACGTGGGGACTGCACATCCTCTGCCGACGAGGGGTGCATACAGTGGAAACAGGATATACAGTGGAATCACTGCCCTTCTCCACAGGGCTAGAAATTTTCTTTATTTTCTGTCTGAATCACTGTCACTTCAGTTTGTCTGTGACTTTCATCCTATGAGTTTCATCCTAACCATCAAAGGCATCAAGAACAGAATATTCCCCTTCCCTTTGTGATCCTTTTCCCTACTTTATTTTGTATCCCTCCTCATTTTTCTTTAGGTAAACAACCCCAAATATTCCAGTCTTTCCTTGTAGGTAATGCTTTCTAGTTCCCTGATTACTCTCCTTGCTCTTCTCAGGATTCATGCCTGGATTTATTATTGAAATACAGTGCTGGAAAACTGGACACAGCTTTCCAGGGATGTTTTACCAGGGCTGAATAAGACGACTTGATTACTTTAAGGGTGTGTCATTTTGTACAAGTATCCATTAGCCCCAGTATGATGATTACTATTTTTGGAGACAGCGTGCTGTTGTTCCTTTGTGCTTGCTTTAGTTCTACAAAAATCCTCACTACTTTTTTGATGTAGTTAGTTACGGTTGTTTCTTTTTTTCTATTTGCGCAACAGAATATTTCTGCCTACAACAGAACACATTCTTCTAACCAGCTTCGTAACCATTTGGGACTGGTTTTGTGTAGCCCATGTTTTCCTACAAGATAGGGAGCATAGTGCGAAATGCCACGTGGATGCCAGGGTATATGACATTACAAGGTATTGCTCTATGGCTTCTCTGTCTTTTACGTTAGGCGCCCATGATCACTGTTCCCTCGCCTTTTCACACCTCATGAACCCTTAGAAGTTTTCAAGGATGGTCATTGAATGAACTGGAATAAAATTCCTGAGACCCAGCTGTTTTGAAATTTTTTAACTTCTTTATGCCTTTAAAGCTCCCAACTCTTTGTTTCCCTATTCAAAAATGAGCTCTTGTCCCTTACCCGCACCTATGGACTGTGACAGCCATTTGATCGCAGTTTCTCTTTTTAGTGAAGGCATGCAAGAGAGTTATTAAAGAGCTTTTCCTGAAGCTGTCTCCCGATCGCTTTCCTTCTCCATTGAATATCACACCAACACCTTTCTCAATCTTTGTGTTAACTCCAGTATTCTTACAAACCGATTTCTTGCTATCTTCCATGTTCCTTGCTGGTTGAATCTCATGATGCATTGCTTCTTTTCTTTTCCTTTTTTGTGCCTTCAGTGTTTTTCTTTTTGTCCTTAGAAGTGTGAATTAGATTTGTCACACTGTGAAATATTTTGGGCTCTCAAATCCAGCTTACTTGTATTTGTATCTGACAGCCCTTTCCTCTACAGATTTATACCTATCGCCATGGTTTGGTTGGTTTGGTTTGGTTTGGTGGGATACTATTTTAGGAAATGCCATCTTTATCTCTTTTTTTTTTTTTTGGATCAGATCCATCGATGATTTTACCATGTAAATCTCTGAATTCATTTAAGTCTCCCTTACAGAACTCTAATATTTTGTTTTGTTGTAATTCTTCTGCTGGTAAGCATTATCCACCTAATTTTGTTATGCCAATACAGCAACAAACTTGATCATGTATCCAGCTTTCCATCATCTCCTGTTTACTCACATTAGGATACAGTAACTGAATTGTTCTGGGGACTGATTTAACATCCTCCTTTATGGATCCTCTGGGAGTATCCTGATCTCCCCTCGTTTTTAGGGCAGTCTGTTTACAGAATCATAGAATCATAGAATAATTTCAGTTGGAAAGGACCTTTAAAGGTCATCTAGTCCAACCCCCCTGCAACGAACAGGGACATCTTCAACTAGATCAGGTTGCTCAGAGCACCATCCAACCTGACCTCGAATGTTTCCAGGGATGGGGCATCTACCACCTCTCTGGGTAACCTGTTCCAGTGGTTTTGGACTCCAGAGCTGGATGCAGTACTCCAGGTGGGGTTTCCCTCCTTTGACTGTTCTCTACTAAATGCAAAAATACTCCTAAAGTTAGCTTAATCCTTTCCCAACTGCTCACAGATGAGAAAGCCAGTACTCCAGTGCCACCTCCGAAAGCCTACTCTGGTTTTACCCAAAACACAATTCTTGTCAGGGACCATTGGCACATGCGAGTTTTTCCACCTGCGCTCTAGTTCCTTGTAGCCACTTTTGGTCTACCATGGCCATTTCTGTCAGTATTATTGATACCATACGGATAAGCAGCACAGGGTAGCAGTTGGTGCTAACTTCCACTGGATGCCATGTCTGGTTGATAGATATGTTCTTCTGCTGCCCTTAGGAAAGAGGCAGCAATCACTGCCACCGGTCTTCTGTTTTTTTCCTGGAAATGATGATGAATTGCTGAGCCTTTGGAGTGTGCGGCTCTTCCTAAACTGCCGGTGATGTTGGCGTTATACCTGCAACACAAGAATTAGGTCCAGCACATGGCACCAGTAGGAGTCAGGTTCAAAATAAACAAAAGGAGACGCAGTGGGGGAGTAAAAGGGCTGAGTTCCTTGTCAAAGAGACATTTACTTGACTGGACAAACAGCAGAAAGAGAGATCACCTGGGTGCTAGACATGTTTTACAGAACTGAATCATTTCCATGATACGTAACTCTTCCTGCAGTGGAGTACGTAGCCTGATAGATACAGGTAAGTCCCTGCGTTCCCCTCCAGGGATCAGGGATGGTTTCTTACTGTTGCTACATTCCCATAACAATATTCCAGTTGTCTCTGGAAAATCTCTTTTTCTTTTTTTTTTTTTTTTGTTAGCTGCTGGAATAAAGGTTTTCTGCCTTCAGTACTACAAAGATCTTCGCTTTGTCTCATTGCTTTTTGTCTGGACGCTGTGTGTCTGCAGCAGTCTTGGAGGATTTTGCATTTTACTTTTCCCATTATTAAAAAAAAAAAACAAACCAACCCACAAACCCAAAAAACACCAAAAAGCACATCTACACTAGGCTATCTGATAGCAGCTGTGCCTTTCAGAGGCCCCCTGCACAAAAGTGACACTCTTCTTCCTTTTGGAACATGGCATCAGACCATCCCCCTTTGCTCTCCCTGAGACGGTGTAAATCTGCCACAAAGCCAGAGGCTTTCGGTGTGTTGCTGCACCTATGATCCATGGAACCTCCTGGAATACTGTGGCACGGGATTATGCAGTTCTGCATGTCGATATAATTAGGTGAGACAAAGGTGAAACCGGGAGTTCACCATTCTGAGGTGCCCTTGCTTTTGCAGGCTAAAAAATTAAGTTCACAGGCTTTTCTGAGATAAAGTCTCGCAAGTCCTTTGCTGTGTAGCGCTTAAGCTGTTACCTTCTTTTTATTTTTATGACGAACCTAGAGTCGTCTAATAGAACTGCAAGAAGGAGTTCAAGGAGTTGTTCTTGTCATCAGAAGCCTGAGGTGAAAATACAGCCTTGCATTGTACATTTTATACATATCGTATTTAAGAGAGGATTTTCATAGCTGTAGAATATGAGATGGCAAACAGGTTTTACAGGTGACTGCGTGCGGGTGCGAAGCCGAGACATTTGCAGAAGTTGCTTATTACAAATATAATCCAGGCTGTGAATAGCTTCTGTACCAGACAAAGGCTGAGTCAAGGCACAGACACCTGCAGGAGGAAGAGCAAAAGAAGAAAACCTCTTTACCGTGTGATGGCTTCGAAGTTTATGCTGCCGTTTTCCTCAACCTGCAGCGCCTGCTGCTTTGCTGATGGATCGGGTTTAAGTGAGTCGTTGTTTTGCCATAGGTTTAACAAGTGAGCGTTGGTGGACGGGTCGAAGGTGGGCATTTAATTTCAAGGGCTGAACTGAGCAGAAAATCCGTGAGAGAACAGACAACGCCATAGCGCTAAGGTCCAGATTAAAACATACTCACTATTGGATCGTGGTTAGGGCTTCAGCCTTAGGGCTATATATCCAGCACATCATCAACTGCAAGGCCCTGGGGAAGAGAACTGTCCAGTTTTGGGTTTTTTTTAGGTTCTGGAATGAAAAAAGTTGTGCTAATACCATTCAAGCAGAGAATTTTCTGGCAAGAGGACTCGGTTCACCTCCTCCTTTTGAGAGAGGGAGAAGCAGCTGCTGTTTGAAGTCTGGCAAGAAAGAACAAAGCACGTGAAGTGCGTGACACGATGCTGAGCAGGGGCTCCATCTTCTTTTTTTCTAGATTTGGGTAGCACACTAGTTTCTCTAATCATTTGCAAGTGCTCAGATTCATCTGCCCACATCTGAGCAGGTCCCCTCAGGCTCTCTTCTAGTCAAGGAGGGAATAGGAATGGCTGCAGACGGGTTTCTCTCTTCCCGACGTATGCAATCGAAAGAGTTCAAATTGCCTGTTCTGTGTTGGAGGAAAGCCAGGATGAGTGACAAAGGAAAGCTGGGATGAATGATAATCTCTGTTGGGGATTTTTACATCAGCAACATCTGAAGTTAGGTGAGATGAAGCCTGCACAAGAGATTGGGTATTGTTCCAGGAGAAAAAGAGCTGCCTTTTACTTTTGTTATTAGCAAGAGCAATTTGTATAAAACGCGTTTTGCCCTCCATTATAGCTGGATTGTGTGCAGGGACCCTAGATTTCAGCGGCAGTGCCCTCCTGCAGCCCTCAGTCTGATGTAGCGAACAATAAGCATCTTCTTCCGTGCGTGACGTCTCCCAGGGAATCAGAGGGGTGTCACATCACAGACTTCTGGGCCTCGTTTTTATATAATTAACTGGTTTGCCACCTGAAATGTTGTAATTAAGCTTTCACGTGTAAAGCAGGAGCATACGCCGCTGTCAAAAGAACGTGAATGAGACAAGTCAGGCATTTCATGTTAATTCAACTTTACCGTGATTAACTTTCTTCCACTTGTTAGCCGTGACCATACGCACAAACTACCCAGTGGTGACTATTGCTTGCAAACAAACTTGACAGGCTTCTTGGTAAGGTTATGTACTGCGTCATGCACCAACAACGTGACACATGTTAAAGGTAGGAGTTAGTTCTGTCCGGCATGACTGATCTGATACAGAGAAAATGTCACTCAGAGATTTCTTACTCCTAGTCGGTAACGTACATCTGCGTTAGCATTGGGTGGACAGAAGGTATGTGCTAACGTACTTTCCTTTTATAAGAATGCTAGAACTGTGTCAGAGTGTGAATTTCAAGTTCACAAAGTATCTGACCCTAATAGAGCTCTACGAGGGGTCATGGCATGGGCTGAGGCATCGGCCCATGGTCACCCATACTAAATAATTGTTAAACTGTCCCCGACACAACATGCCAATGCACAGTTTGTGGGGTGACACAACAGGCAGCATAGAAATGATGTGTTCTGGGATGTGGCCTTCAAAACTGCTCACCCATTGCTTTGTCCCTCTGTTTGTCCAGGCACTAACTGGGATGCTGCCTTGTAGACCATGTGTCTTCTGTTGAAGGACTTGGACCTGTTGGAGCAGGTCCAGAGGAGGGCCACAAAGATGATCAGAGGGCTGGAGCACCTCTCCTATGAAGACAGGCTGAGACAATAGGGGTGGTTCAGCCTGGAGAAGAGAAGGCTCCGGGGAGACCGTTCAGCAGTCTTCCAGTACCCAAAGGGGGCCTACAGGAAAGCTGGACTTTTACAAGGCATGTAGTCATAGGACAAGGGGTAATGGCTTCAAACTGAAAGAGGTAGATTTAGATTAGATATCAGGAAGAAATTTTTCACTATGAGGGTGGTGAGGGCACTGGAACAGGTTGCCCAGGAGAAGCTGTGGATGCATCCATCCCTGGAAGTGTTCAAGGCCAGGCTGGATGGGACTTTGAGCAACATGGTCTAGTGGAGGTGTCCCTGCCCATGGCAGGGGGTTGGAACTGGATGATCTTTAAGGTTCCTTCCAACATAAACCATTCTATGATTCTGTGACTTAATGGCTGATTTAAGGAAAATGAAAACTGTAGACAAGGCCCATCCCTGACTCTTGCTTGACATCCTTTCTTTTCTTTCTTTGAGAAACCAGTGGGGTGGCAACACATAACTGTTACGTGAAACATGATTGCAGGATCATTTTTGCTGGTTAAATTTCAGGCAGGAATTCAACTCGCCTCTTCAGCATCACGTTTATTGGCTGGCAACTAGAAAACGATAATTATACTCACAAACTGCACAGATTGGAGCTGGAAGCAATGAGACAATAAAGCCCCGCAATGCCAGCTGTATAGCTGCCTCCAGGCTAGAGCCGCACTTTGAGTCATCCCATTTAGGAGCTGTCTCCAGCAGTCCTGAAGTCAACAGGAGCCTTTGATTTCTTCTCAGTGGGTGCTGGATCAGATTGCTATAGCGTCCTTTTAAAGTCTAAGAACAAGGGGGCAAAAGGCAAGTTCAGTGAGCTACATTGTATGGATAAAATAATACCACTTTAAGAAGAACCATTGCCTTTGGAAGAACATTAAACCTGCAGGGGATAAGAGTTCAGGGCACTGCAATTATACATAATAGTAAAATCTCATCAGCGAGCAAGGACAAAGCTGATTTCTGGGGTAATGCTTGAAGTGCAGGATGGGCAAGATTTGTAAAAACAAAAAAAAAAAAAAAATCAAGAAATAAAACCATAACAATTAACAGTGCAGTTTGCGTGCAAGGTACTATACACTCGTCTAAAACTTTACAGTGATACGAGATGCATCTGCTGCATACATGGACAATTTTTATTTTGTGGTGGTGACCTGTGCAACACGCCAGTAATTTGGCAAAAAATTGCCCAAAAGTTCAGTTGGATGAATTGGTTAGTTTAGAGCATTACCCATTCCTTTCTCAAGGCCAGTCACAGAGGCGTCAGGTTGTTCTGCCAGGAAAACGTCCTGAGAGGAATATTTTATTTTACCTTTGTCAGCACATTGGAGAGGATTTACTCAAGTCACCTTTGTATATTTTATTCATTAGGGCATGATCCTGAAAGGCTACAGTAACCCTCTGCTCGGTATGATTTTGCGCAGTCTGAGGATGATGAGTACATGCAGGGGACCTCATAGGATCAGGTCCTTATTTTGGCCACCTGTGTTCATATATTGGACTTCTGTTCTGAGCTGAAAAATGGGACAGGTTAAATCTTCGAGACAAGGTGCTGAAAACTGTGCACCGAGAGCATCCGAGTAAAAGGTTGCAGGATGAACACTGAATCTGCTTGGGTTTATCTAATTAAAAGCAATTCTAATTTTATTTTAATATAGATTTGTGTATTTAGTACTATAGATATTGGAGAGGGAAAGGGAAGCAATGATCCCACACAGCCTTTCTCAGGAAGGGTTTAATTTGTTCTTGCCTGCTGCTTTTGATGCTGTACCTAGGTGCTGTTCAACTAAAACTGGTTTTTAGTTTGTGGAAAGATTTACTGTAGCGCAGCCCTTCTGAGAAAAATAAAAACTTCTCATCCCTTTTCATGGATTTGGTTATCAAGGAACAGAAATTGTATTCTGGAGCTAAAGTTAATGAGAGCTCATTCTGTTCCACGTGGACCAGGGTGCCCCGCGTTCCCCGCAGAGGGGACAGGGAGGAAGGTCTTCTCCTCGTCATCCTCAGGCTTCGGCAGTTAATCTGTAGCGTGGGTTTGCAGGTTGGAACCTTGTTACACCTCAAGCAAAAAAAAAAAAAATCTGTTTCTACTTCAGTTAGTCTTCCCTCTGACTCTCCACACGCCAGTGGATTCAGGGTAGGTGTGAAGACAGGACCCCAGTTACCTCACCGTGATGCTGCAGCACGAAATGGCGAGGTGCCACCAACTACACGGCGGGATCGTATTTTTTCTGTCGAAGCATTTTTAATGCAGTGGCCAGGCACCTTGGAGATGAATCCATCATAATCAATTCCACTTTTAAAGGGGTGGAAAGCTCTTATCCCATTTTTCACCTCAAACCCCTTTTTGTGGTTCCTCTGCCTCAGTGGTTGTCTTCCAGGAGCAATGTTGACGGGTTGTGCTCCAAGATTCATTACTGAAGAAGTTGTGCGCAAAATTGATGGGTCTTGCATTATACCGCCAAGGTGACTTGTTTGACTGGACTGCTTTGCTTTCCATCCATTAGCAGAAAGTACTCATCATTAGCAAAAAATCCGATCAACAGACTGCATAATTGCCATTTCTGTCTTACTTAATGGAAAGATTCTTGTTGCACTGCATGTTTTCAAGTATGTGCAACAACCTTCACATTGAAATGCCACAAATTAACCAGAGCTTTTGCAAGAGCCATTTTTTTTTTTTTACTAACAGTTATAGACTGCAAAGTTTATGTGGCTTGCTTTGGACTGAAAATTTCAATTAGAGGCTGAACTATATATAACGAGGAAGCCTAAATAATTGAGAATTAAAACTCCTTCTGAATGTGTAGCTTGCACGGAGTCATCAGGCTTGGGAGAGCTGATGTAATAGCCGTCTTCAGGAGGCATCAGGAGCGTGCACACGTTCTGCTGCCATTTTGGCACCTGAACATTTTAGAAGACAAGTCTTTTTTTATTATCTTAATAATAAGCGTGGGGGTTTTTGTTGTGATCCCATGATTTGAGCCCGCATTTCCTGGCCGTGGCCCCCGTGGCTTTCTCCACAGCCTGAAACACCAGGAGGGCAGATTGCCGTCTGCGCTACCTTCTCTGCGTCGGCCAAGACGCAGAGGTATGACCATTTCGTGGACTTCTCTCTCTCCTCCGCGCTCTTCCTTTAGCCATCAGAGTGAATGGAAGCAGGGCTGACACTTGGATTTAAGACAAAAATATTCTCAGGTTTATGGGGGGCTCCTATTTATCTCTGTCAGACTTTTCCTTCCCTTTATTCATTCGAGGGCTTTGAGAACTAGCAGCCCAACAGCATTGCTATTCTGAGGATATTCTGATATATGTCTTCGAATAGACAAGACACCTGTGGCCATACCAACTCTGGATCACCCACCGTCATTTCCTTCATGACCTTTAAAGATGTCAGATGAGGCTGAGGGGTTTTTTTCCCCCCCAGTTGCTTCATTCTGCACCAGATGCAATTTCAGGTCCCAGAAGTGAAATCAGGCAGCACATTCATCACCTCCGCTTCCCAGCCTCCGCAATTCTGTCTTTCCATAGTCTATTTTTCTGGCTAATATAACACAGATTTAAAAACAGGGGTATATTACCCTCTCAAAATGCATAGAACTCTGGTGCCAGCAGTGGAACAAGCTCATTTAGATGAAAGGAACTGTTTTCTTTTGGTGAAATGCCTTACCTGCCTCTGTTTGCATTACCTTCAAGCGTTAACGCCTCCTGCAGTATATACAGGACTGATGTCATGCAAGTCGTCTGCCCCGCGTGGTTTTGGTATGTTGTCAGAAAATATTTCCCTTAATAATTCTTCGGTGTATGCCGTTGCATGGATCGCAAGCAGGAATAGCTGCGTTACCGAAATAAAAGTAGAGAGAGGTTTAACATGTACTCGGCCAACATACGAAACTTCATGGCTATCTCTGCAGCTGGGAGGGAGAGGAAAATCGCACCTGGACCACCTCTGATTTATTCTTCCCCGGTGTCACAGAGCGACCAGAATGCTTTATTGGCGTGGTTTTCCCGGGAGAGGTACAGCCCCGATCTGACTGCGCTTCAGGTGAAACACACGGCAGCGCAACGAAGAAAGTGTATTTGGCAAGCAAGAAAATTTTCTTGCCTCCCCTGGCAAAATAATTTAAAACAAATTGATTAAGCAGTGCCACAGTTAGTTTAATAGCAGAAGGTGTTCAGTTCTAGGCCCCACAGCACAAGAGGGACATCGAGGTGCTGGAGCGTGTCCAGAGGAGAGCTACCAAGCTGGTGAGGGGTCTGGAGACCAAGCCATATGAGGAGAGGCTGAGGGAACTGGGCATGTTTAGTTTGGAGAAGAGGAGGCTGAGGGGAGACCTCATTGCCCTCTACAACTACCTGAAAGGAGGTTGTAGAGAGGTGGGTGTTGGCCTCTTCTCCCACGTGAATAATGACAGGACCAGAGGAAATGGTCTGAAGCTGCGGCAGGGGAGGTTTAGATTAGATATTAGGAATTACTTTACTGAAAGAGTGGTCAGGCACCGGAACAGCCTGCCCAGGGAGGTGGTTGAGTCACCATCCTAGGGGTATTTAAGAGGCGTCTGGATTTGGCACTTCGGGGCACGCTCTAGGGGCAGAGATTGTAGGGTTAGGTTTGTTTGTGTTTGGTTTCGTGTGTGTGTGTGTGTGTGGTTGGATTCGATGATCTCAAAGGTCCCTTCCAACCATGAAGATCTGTGATTCTGTAATTTTAGGATTTCTGACATATAGGAATGTTGGCATAAAACTAGACTGAAAACTGATAAAATCTGCAGTTCACCTCCTTCTTTCTATTTCACAAACTAGACTAACAGTTCCTCAAACTTCCAAGTGAAGTTATTTTTCTGCTGCAGTTCAGTTGTGTCAAGCCCCACACACCACATTAAAAAAACCCAAAAACCAAAAAAAAAAACCCAAACAGAAAATGGTAGAGTAACACTTTATTTTGTTCTGGAGAAAACAACATTGTCACGTAATTGCTTTTTTCTGAGCTCTTTCACTTGACCCTGGTTGCTTATTATAATGTTTTAGGTGCCACAGCTTAGGGTTTATCGACCCTGCTTGTTGCCCATTTGTTTTATAGTTACCGAGTATTGAAAGGCTTGGAAAGATTAGTGTAAAAATTATAATTTGGTCCCGTTCATTAGAAATGGATGTGGGAAAAAGCGTTAGCAGCAAATGCCGTCTTTTTTCAGCTTTTATTATAAAAGCCGAAAGGGCTGCAGTACCTCAAGCTGCTCGGCGTTAACCTCGTTCACTTCTGGAAACCGTGACTTCGGCTGGGCCAGGCTGAGGGTCGGTCGTACGAGGTAAAACAAGGAAAATCATGTCGGAGGAAAGCTGTTTGCAACAACTGCAGCTGAGATGATTATTTTTTTTCCCAACACGTGGACCTTCAGCCTCCTAAGCAGTAGCTCCTAAGCGTTGCCATAATTAACGGGGAACCAAAAGTAGCTACAATTTCTTCAGGTTGCTGGTCCTTTACCAAAGCGCCCGCTCCGGGGCAGTACCGCCTCTCCTGGCAGCCACCGCCTCCTGCTGCTGGTGTACTATATTCTAATAAAGTTGCTACCACCGTTTTTCCTCCCGGGTTTACACAGACTAGTATATTACCTACGGTCCGTCAGCCAGGTGCCAAGCTGGGTTGCATGCAGCTGGAAGAGACTGATCCCAAACATCCATACCTGGATAAAGGTCAAAACATTAGAATATTACAGATGAATTCAGACCGCCGCCGTGAATAATACGGTGTGGGTATAAAGCAAAAAAAAATGATGTAGGCATCAAAATTTTTTTACCGAGTGAAATGAAAAGTCGCGCAAAATGAATGTGAAGAATCGAAAAGGCGCCATAGACCTTTACGGTCCTACCGGTAAGAGAAGCCACGGGTGTCTGTGCCTTCTGCCCGCTGCTCCGGCGGAGCAGCCGTGGAATGTACCTCGCAGGATAACTTCAAGTGCTTTTATCTGAACAGTCACGTTTGAAAAAATGGGGAAGCTCTTTTTTATAAGGGTTTAATTTTCAGGTGTGAGTTACAGAGAGAGAGGGTTTTGCAGGGTACGTGAAACCTTCTTCGATATCTAGCACAAGTGGTACGTCGCTCGGTCCCTCAGCCGGAGGAACAGGCTCCAGACTTACTAAAAAATGGCTCACTAGCCATTAACTAAACTACCACACACCGTTAAAGGCCCACCCCCAGTATTTTTTAGACTGAATTAACTTTAAATTTTAAATGGAATAAATGAACTAATTTTTAAATTTTAATTAAGGCAATTTAGTCCATATGATTTAGAAGCTGAATTTCATACTTCAATAAAAACAGAAAAGCGCAGGAACAGAATACAGGCGTAATACTTTCAAAGTTATTTTTACCTGAGCTCATTAGGCCATACAAGCATTTTCTGCTGTCAAAAAACGTCCTGTGTGTTTGTTTGCTTCTAAGGGAAGGTGAAGAAAGATGAAATGTAGAAAGAAAATCTACTGTGTACTTCAACCAGACCGTGTACTTGAACTCTGAATACAGCAAATTATGAAGGTACAAAGAAATATTGAAGAGGAAAAAAAAAAATTACATACTGTATTTACATGGATTCTAAGAAGTTGCATAGCCTTTTTTTATTCTCCTAGTCATACAAAAGAAACTGTGAATTAACTTGATGGCTGCTTGAAAGGATTAATTCAGAAACACAGTATCTTAGAAGGACTAAAAGCCATGGAATACATTTCTAAAAGCTCCTCAGACTTGTAAGAAAAAGTAGCTTAAGATCTATAATTTTAAATGTAAATATTTATTTTTAAATCAGAAGATGCCAGGCTGCTAGTCGCATTTTGTTCACTGAGAATTTCAGTAGATATAACATAGTTTTGTAACTTTTCTCTGCTTGATAAACTACACAGTTTATCCTGTGTCCTGAACTGTCAGTTTTGGGTTGCGGACTAATTACCCACTAATTCAAATGAACAAGTTTATTGCGTTCAGGAAAATAAATTTGTACTTCCACCTTCGCTTGGTAGGTCATCCCGCTCGTATTCCGGAGGCAGTTCTCTGCTCCTGCCCCTTTTGTTTTAACACATCCTCAGCAACTGAAGACATCCGGTGAATGGTTAATTTTATTTTTTTTCCCTTCAACATACATTTTCTTTGGGTTTGAAACACCGTTTTATTTAGTCAAGCATAATGTACTTTGCAGATAGTAATTTTTACTGCACCCTGTAAAGGGGGGTAGTAAGTCTTAAGAGTGGAGGTGCAGAAGACGGCAGTGGAACAACTAGTAGTAGCTGTATTTCTAGTTATCCCCTAACGATGCATTAAGCCCCGATTCTGTGGTCACTCTATGCAATTTCAAATTACCAAAAAGGAAGGCGGCCCTGTGTGAGAGCTTTGCATGTCGTTTGCAAGAAGAGATGAGGAAACGACTGTCTGATAGGCTTTATCTGTATCTTTCCCTGACTTCTGTTCGTACCTCTTATTTGTTTTCAGCTAAGGCGGGAAATGTAATTAGAGTGCGTAATGACAGTTACAACAGCCCTGGAAACATGGGATTGACTCCCACGACGGCTGAAAAGCCCTCCATGCAGTACGTATAAACAGGCCCAGTTTCCGAGTTCTAATTAACTTTATTAATGTTTAGTGCAGGAAGTACGAAGGCAACTTAAACAAGGATATAAAAAGCACTGGAGCATTGAAACACCAGTTTCATGTAACTGACTCTTATTGAAAGAAAGACATATTTTTCAGCATTTTGTAAAGAAAAACAGAGTAATTTAGAAGAAAGAGATTAGATACCTAATACACTCTTATAATAAGGAAGCTTTAAATAATGCAGCAAAGATACTAATAGTAGCTTCCTAGTCGGTAACACAGGTAGTCGTTCTTTATGATGTGCAATTAATAAATACGATAGCAAACATGTAACAATGTACAATGACAGTGAGATAACAGAGATGCAATTATGTGCGAGATTCCTATTGTGCCAGCAAATAAGACTTTATGGGCTACTGGAAAATGAGTTTGTGAAAAACCAATCGTAAAAATCTTTTCCATTACATGTTCCTTTTATAGAAACATATTAACTCATATGTGAAAAGATAAAAAATTACACTGGTAAGTAACTGTGGAGACATTTTCCCCCACTATGGACACAATTGCAAACCCTTGCAATCATAGAAATTGTATATATTATTTTGATACAATAATCATAACTAAGCTTAATATAACTAAGCAGCAATATATTAATCACACATAAAGTATATTATTTGCATAGATTTTTTGTTTACTGTCCATGGATTTCCATTTCGTAAATACATATATATTTCAGCAAGCTTTGGTGCTCTTTGATGAACTCAAAGTGTAACATGGCTGATTTATACGATACGTATTTCCTATCATTACAGTTGCAAAGGATGCTATAATAATACTTTTTAGGTGCTAAAATCTCTTAAGTATAGCAATTGCAGTAGAAAATATAAGAATACCCTTTCCGCTATTTACTGACCCTTATTCCCAGGCATGATGATTTAACAATATTTAAAAGACATTCCTATTTTGAGAAGGTCTCAAAGCGTGTGGTCAGCAGTTTGTCCACTAAAAGGATTATGCCGTGGAATAAATGTAGTATCTGTTTCTTCTCATATTTTTGGTATGCTCAGTAGGCAAAAACATATAACTAAAATCATCCTGCAGTCATGCAAAACGATAGTATCATTTTGTACAGTCTTGCAAACAAACAGTTTAGAAATAGAGTATTCATCTATAGAGAAGTTGGGAACTCAGAAGTATGTAATGTCAATAATAGAAAATGAGTGGTGTATCTTTAAAGATGTAGGCTATTAGAGTTTGGTTTTAAGCTTTGATTTAATCCTTTATACGATTATTCTATAGTGCTCGCAGTCTTGCCAGGAGAGCTTCTACTTCTGGAATGGCTTCTCCCTTAGAGGGAGACCCGATACGATCTATTTTCTTTTCTTTGTTTCCTTCTCCATGACAGGCTTCCTTTCTCCCAAGAGCCTTGTTCCACGCCGTAGAAGAACTTGTTTCCACATCATAAGTAACTTCTTTGGTGACTGGGCTTCTTGTCAAGTTTGAACTGATACTGTGGTGCGAACATGACTTCTCTAGTTGTCCTTTCTGGTTCTCTGCAGAAGGTAAAACAAACAAACCTTGTTTCACTATTAAAGTACTCAGTTTCAATATTTTGTAATATAAAAAGACCTCTTGATCAGACAAAATTTTACATGCAGATGATGTACCAGAAGGAGTAATGATTACCAAGGAGGCAAGACAAAAAATATTATCACTTCAAAGGCAGTAGGCTTGGTCCCTTGGAAGTGATACAGACTTTACATGACTTCATTAGATTAGCATCCATATTTCCTACAAAATCACACACAGAACCTGACAGGATCCTGACTCCTTTCTTACTGGAGTCAAAGAGAAAGCAGAGTACTCGGCACTTCCCAGTGTCTTCCAAAGTTTTATCTGGGTAATTACATTTTCTACTTATTTTTTAAATTGTTCAAATTTTAAAATGCATTTAAAAATCTATTTCAATTTAATTATCCATCGTAATAATTTTTCTTTCCTTTGTGATCTTTTAGGCAGCTCAGTAATTTTCAGAATTTGCATAACCTGCTCCTTTTTGCTGAACATCACTGGCATTGACTGTCACAAGAAGTTCCACTCAACATCCAGGAGCTTTGCTGGATTGACGTGTATTAATAGACAGATTTCTTTTTTTGTCCCCCCCTCCCCAAACCCCCCCCCGCCCTGCAATCGAGTGACTGTTCTCAAAACCAGCATGAGTGGGCCCTCTCATAGATCTCAAACTTTTTTAAAAACAGGCGTACTCAATATTCATGTAACCTTGAGCGAGGCTTGAAAATGGCTTCAACAAACTTGACATGACATTTAAAGTTTTTTGGTTATTCGCTGAAAGATGTTCCATCATCCCAATAGTAATGACTTTGGAGCACAGGCAGTCACTCATGACAGTGTGTTTTATGTGAGTGCTGAAAATTCCTACCGAAAACAGCTTGTACATTAAAAGGCAGCTGCTGAAGATATTTACTGCACTGTCATTCCCTGACCAGGGGCTCTTGGTGATGGATGAGGATTTTACACACTTTCTTGGACAATCTCAGCAAATTTTCTAAGTACGATCACCTTTTGGCAAGTGGAGGAAAATAAATACCTTCTTTCTATCATTTTCTAAATCAGATGATAGATAAACAATCCTTAATTGAAAATTGATAACAGGTGAATTTTGCACTTAGGTGAAAAATGTAATTTCTATTTTATACTATGGGAAACAATTTGACCCTGAAGATGCAGCAGCACTCATTTCAGTTTTCCTGAATCACAGAAGGCCAAAGACTGGGTATGAACACATCTTCATAATTACATAGAATAAACCCATTATATATAATTAAAACATCCCTGGTTTGTACACTTTTAAATATCCCATTCTATTTAAATGCTTATATTTATTGATTCTGGACACTTATTCGCAGGCTGATAAAAGCATGCTACCTATATCAATATACAAAATACTAGCTGCACCATTGCCCTTTTTGTTCACATTCAGTTTAGGGGTAGTGGGAAAAATACTGGGTGTTTTGAAAACCAATACATTTTTTTTTAAGTAGAAAAAAGCACAGTGTCATATAATCAGAGATTAAGTATAAGTGCTGGACTTTAAAAAAGGCAAAAATAAATTAGGTAATGAAAGTAAGCTTCCCAAGTGTACCAACACCCAAATATTAACTACTTTGCGGTTCAGTGGAGCCTTCACCCCAAAAATACTCAGGCACAAGGAATTAATTAGGTATGATGAACTAGACTGAATAACAGAGGTGGTGAACACTTACGAACTGAGGCCGCAGAGTAAAAATCCAGCAATATTTTCCCCAGCTTCTCATAGTGTGCGAGGGGCAGAATAAGGTGCCTTAGAGTGAGATTTAGAACAGTAAAGAGTCTAAGCAGGGAACTGCTGCAAGTTAGCTATCAAGAAGGAGCAAGTGTTGGGATCTATCTAAACTCTTGTCCCACTTTGAAACTCAGGTAACTGATTTAGCCTTGCACAAAGGTGTGTCCCGTAACTTGCTGCCTACAATCTGCAATTGTTGCGTGGGAATAGCGACCAAGTAAAGCTGACTACAGCTGTGTCTTATTCCCCCCCTTAAAAGAGCAGCAATCATGTTGATATTTGTGACTTTTGAGGCACAGACCAATAAGTGGAGCATTCAAGATGAAGGACCAGAGTCCTCCCCTTCAGTCTGAGGGGTCCGGCAACAATGGGAAATGGGATTAGGAAAGTGGCTTGATCACTGGCCAGTTTAAGTGAGTAGTCCTTGTTTCACCAGTTGTAGCTCCTGTGCAGTGAAGATGCCATGATTCACCAGAAAAAAACACAAAATGTCATGTTTTTAATACATAATGCTTTACTCTAGTGATTAATTGCACTTCCTATGTAATGAGAACACTTTAATCTCAGCCACGTACAAAAAATACTGAGCAGTTAGTGTCAGTTAAAAACAAAAAAAAAATATTCGAACACACATATTTTATCTAAACCCAGTTTTATCATCTCAAAGTTGCTGTTTCAGCTGCCTCCTAAACCAGGTGGCATCTTTACTCTGTGTGTTCTTTCAGTCAAGGAGGAACGTCTCCATATAGCATTGCTGTGCCTAAGTGGATGTCCAGTATTAGTAGATATGTAGGTGGGCAGTTCCCTGTTGAGTAAACTGGCTGTTGTGAATCCCACCCAGAAACACCAAACTTTGCTCAGCCTGGCTCAGAAAGCACACATATAACTCACAGTCCTAGATTTTACTTCATTAAATATGCACACAAAGAATTAACTGCTGTAACACTTGAGATATATATGCTGCTGGTGGCATTCTTCTTATCAGAGTGAAAGATCACTTCCATTTAAGTCAAAGTTCAAAATTAGTTAGGTACTAGCAAGGTAAAAAGGAGAATGTCTCACTAATTCCGTAGAAATATTAATGACTACCCTGCCAATTTTATTTTATTTTTTTAATAAAGCAGGAATTAATTTGTGTTAACCTCAAACTCTTCAGCACCCTGCACTGCTTCACACACTGATTCAAAGCTGGGATGCGTTGGTGATTTGGCACCCCATCCACGCCACAGCCACGTCTTCGGACCGTTACCACAATTCTCTCGAATCCTACGCTAAAGTAACAAAACTGAAGAAGTGCGTTTTCAACCCATAACTCTCGAGGTAGGTGGTTTAACAAAGCCAGTGCACCTTGCATACAAATTAGAAACTGTTATAAGCAGTTTTAAACCAGTTCTAAGCGGGAATTGGATCCGTTTCTGAAGATATTACTGATATGGCTGCCTGCAACAGCAAGGAGATGGCTCAGTGACACTGGCCACCATTTTAATCCTACGTTTCTGGAACAAGGGTACCCACAGAAAATCCACAACCATACACATATGAACAGCTTTTTCTACACTGCTGTGAATCATTACATCATGGACATATATAAATTTGGTTTGCGCTTTTGGCAGCGAACTATATTTGAAAGAAATTGCAGAACAAAACAATTATATTTACACACTTAAACACCTTGGATCAAATACACTTTTAAAGAACTGAATACAATAAAGTCATAGAAGGCTAGAAGAAAACTATAATGGAAAGCCACTTCTACATGAAGTCTTGTAAAGAAGATAGCTTACATTTCTGCAGATGCACTATTTGTCCACCTACTGTAGCAAGGCGTACCTTCCGGCAGTAGCAAGACAAAAAGAAATCAGACATTAAAAATCACTGGAGAAAGACAGAACTTATTAGTTTGCTGTATATATTGGAAGTAGTGGAGACAAATTTCTAATGCTTGGTCACTTTTAGCAATCAAAAACTGCCATTCACCTGTATCATAACTATTGTTACGCAGATGAAAAAAAAGCAAAAACTTTGAATTCACGTTTAAGTTTTCTAAACGCGGGGGTGAGAAGACATTTACCCATAATGGTTTTGACTTTCCTGCTACTGATGCTTCCAGGCGCGGGTTAGGCAGAGATCGCACTGCACACTGCTAAAGTCCCAGTGTCCGGATTCCAGGACAGTTAAATCTTTTTCTTTCCCTTGTTCAGTATCTAACTCTTGTGGGTCCTTCAGACCTATTACAATTCCGTTTTCACAGATATGAATTTCCTGAACATTGCTGTTAATCAAAAACATCTCAAAATCGTATTCACATAACCTAGAGCCAAATAGCTACTATCATCTAGACACAAGTCTTTTAAAATTACTTTGATTAACAGCAATGATCAGGAAATTCAGTTGACAGAAAATTGTGCTTAACAGCCTTCCACAGTTTAAACAGTGTCCTAGCATAGAATAACTTATAATGATATGCTTATAATCTATTAAAGGCTACATTCTTTATATTCAGAAAAAGGAAATTGTGCACTAGCACGTGAACAGAAAAAAATCAGTAGTATGAGACCTTCCTGCTGTGAACCTGGGGAAGCAAAATATGATCAGTTGGAGATTTTTAAATCCTGCATAATATTGTTATGTATTACCTTTAACAGAGAACAAAAATGACTGCAAGAAACTCACTAGAGATACAGATTTTTTTTTAAATGACTAATAAATGTATTTTTAAAAAGGACTTTGAAAAGCTTTATTTCATTGCATAATTTCCTCATAAAAGTCTTGATACTGAGGACATATTTAGTTTCTATGTAAATACTTGTATACCGATTGAAAAATAAAGTTGCAAATACAATAAGGAGAACTGCATTACATGGCATTATATGCTTGTATTACAGTCATACATCTCAATGTGGAGCATGACAAAATTGTAACATAAGAAAGAACAATAGCAGTTACAACCTCATTACATCCTTTACCAAGTTAACAGTGAAAAATGCTCAAAACCCCAGTGGAATATTTCCGATCTCTCTGGCTCGTGCTCCATGTGCTCCATCGTATTCCTGAAGCAGTGTCTATGCTAAGAATTTTCTTAAGCCCACGCGCGCTCACCAAGCTTACCACCAATGCAAATTATTTTTATATCATGAGTGATGACTTGCCTGTGATAGAAGATATTATAAGGGCACGCCCCCACGCCAAATGGTTTTGGCTTGGTAAAAGTTAACAGCCCTATCCATAATCCTCATCACTGCCTCCCCAGTGGAGAGCCAAAGTTTTCCTCTGGTTCCCTGCACCCAATGTGTGGAACTGAAAATCAGGGAAAAGCCGCCACACCATGTTGGTGCTGTGCTCACGCCGTTTCCCAGCACAAGAGCAGGGCAAAGAGCATGTGCTTTTGACAGCAGTGCAATGCACTGGTTCTGGAAGCAGCTGTGCAGCATTCCGACAAGCTGGAATGCTCGCAGCAATCCAGCCTCCGTTTGGAAATCCTGTCCATCTTCCACAAATTACATTGACCACACCATTGAACATGACTCGATGCAACCTTGCCAAGCGTGTTTAGACCATGGTCACATACTACAGGCCTTGTGAGGATACCAGTGTATATCCCCATATGCCCCCCCATCTAAATAAACAGAAGCCCTTGAGAAGTTAGTCTGGAGATGTTCCTAAAGGGTTCTTTCGCCAATACCAAAGTATAAAGCATCGCCAGTGCTTTGCTGAAAATATAATGAAAAGAGTGAAACAGTTTCTAAGCATGAACTACTTTTTCTGATGTAAACTGGACAATACTGGTTTACGTTTCAGCTGGTTGAGACTGACTTAGAGTTGCATTTTGAAAGGCTGAATATGACCACAGCTGGCAGACATTTTGAGGACCTCTGTTTTTAAGTTCAGGACAAGGAGGAGGTTCTGAATTCCCACTTCAGCTGTGTCTAGCTTCAACTCTAAAGCTGTACTGGATGTAGGTAGCAAGGCAATGGTAGCAGGGGGCCTGCAAGGGTGGCCTCTATGAGGAGAGGCCAGGGGTTGCCCCGTGCTGGACACAGTTCCAGATGGCTCCAAAGGACCCCCCACAGGGCACGGCTGAGCCCATCACCCCCTTGTGCCATTCGTTCACTCACTGATGGGACTGAGCATCACCTGCGGTGATAACAAGGGGGCAAAAGAGTGGTCTGGAGTGAAGCCAAGCCTGAGAAAGCAGGAGGAGTGTATTCTCCCTAAGTGTTTCGATGCTTTTTTTGGTTTTGTTTCCCAATACCCAAATCAGTAGTTTTTTATATATATGTATATAGATATATATAAATCGGCAATAAATTAATTTTCCCCAAGTTGAGACTGTTTTGCCCTTGCAAGTAAGTGGTAAGTGATGTCCCTGTCTTTATCTTGACCCATGAGTTTTCCTGCTCCTGTTTTTCCTATTCCCTTCCCCACCCCACCAAAGGGGGGACGGAATGAGCAGCTGGGTGGGAGTTCAGCTGCCACCTGAGGCCAACCCACTACAATAGCTTCAAGATGAGAGGACTTCATCTGTCTTTTAGCATTCCCTATTTTAATTTTCCAATTTAAAAAACCCACCAATTCTGAAAGTTGTCATTTTGAACTTTTGGCTTTTTACTATCAAAAACACCAATGGGAAAATTGTTAATTCTTGTTTTCTTCTCAAATAACAAATGAGGTTCTTCTTTCCTGCACTGACCCCCCATTCCTATTAGACTTTAGGATATTGGACAGTTGCGAGCCCCGATTTTTTTCAGGCACCCATCTTTCTTTAATGGCATTTATACAGCCCAAAGTTGGCCCTCTGAAATCCATTCCCAGACCTTGGCATTGCTGTTGGAACATCACGACACCTTATTACCTTTCTTAAAAGCCTGTCTTACCACCCAAAAGCAGAATTTAGACATAATATGAAAGACTGCTATAGCTAGAAGGTCCATGTCTATTACATAACATCACTCATAAAAAATGGCATAGCTCCTTGGTGGATAGTATAATGGAAAATACTTAAAATACTTTTTAGTGCCACTTTTTATTAGTTTCATATTTTTCAACAATTTCTATGACTGACAAGGGTAGGATTGGAGAATATCCCTGAAACGTTAAAGGAGTGATATGTGTTGTTACGACTTTTTTCAGTTATACCCTGCAGCCCCAGCCCTAATACCTAAAGGAGCGCTAACTGTGCTCGTATGATCTTTGCTTGATAGGTAATTTCTTACACCCTAGTATTTCATGCTAAATGCTCACAACTTGACTAATCTAAAGCAGACAATAATTAATGAGGCATGGAAAAGTGTTACTGATTTTTGAAACGTTTAAAAAAATATTTTCATGCACATTTCATTTAATAGTTGCTGCTGTTCTTGAGTGTTGTGTTAAAAATGTGCGAAACACAAGGAATAAACATAATGAGTAAGCTCAATTTAGATGAGACAAAGTCTTCAGAAACAGTGAATATAGGTTTTTTTTTTGTTCATTTCAAAGGCAGGAAGAGAGTATGTCAGCACTAAGTGAGGCTAGACTAGAGAAGTTATAGAAACTAAATTTCGAAGAAAATCAATTACAAACTGTGAGCAAACTAATTTGTGATGAGAGGAACTACACTGGACCAGCTCCCTTTTACTTGGCCCTAAAGCAAAGCCTTTAAAAATTCTTTTAATCTCTTGCCTACCTGCATCTTCTCAAAGACTACCTTCAGTTCCTGTTGATCACTCCATTCAACCTTGTTCCTGTCTTTTCCAAATGCACTTTGCGTTTGCACTAAGTTGGGACAAATTTCTCTGTTCAAACTAATATATTCTCACCTTTAATATGGCAATGACTTTTGTTGCAAGAAATGCATCTTTAAGTTACTGGGATTTAAAGGAAAGTCTTGAGTGCCTGTCATGGTGAAAAGAGAACAAAAGTGTGGATCAGACTACTGACAGAAATCACCCAAGGTTTTTATGTGAGAGGAGAAACCTGTGAAGGTGTCTGACGGTTAATTCAGACTTAGGAGTTTGGCATCCTCCCTATTTCACTCAGAATTACAGTGGATCTCCTGTGTCTTCTCACACATCTTTCCCCAGATGAAGGCACATTTGGGAGTTCCTAGGAAACTACAAAATGGAAACTTCCAAAATAGAAACTTACTTTGTGGCCATTATTGATTTTTAGAGCACATGGTTTGAACTATTCTTAAAAAACTAAATGTGTAAGTCTATTAATTTCAAAATGGATAAATAACTTGACATAATTTTAGCATTAATAAATAATAAAATAATCTTCTTAATTATGTTAGGATGAAGGGGGTAAAAAGATAAATCTTGATCTACGTGGATACTGAGTGGCAATGGGTCTTCAGGCAGTGGCCAGAAATGTTATGCAGCCCAGGTGTTTATGGGATTTCTCCCAGGGTGCAAATAGGATAAACATCAGCTTTTTCTCTTCTTTAAGTCAGGAAACGATCAGGAAATTACAATGAAAGTGGTTTGTTACTTGTTTTTTTTTTACTTTGTTCACAAGTATATTGTAGCTTGCCATTTCAAATCCTCTTTAGAGTTAAGCGAGAGACAAAAATGATGACTGTATAAGTTAGTGATCTGTGACAAGATACATAGAGGTCCACAGTCTAAAGCTATCCTCTGTTCCGCTGACGATAATTTATGTAGATCCCACATACTAAACTGCCACTGCTGCCTTTGAGCAGTAGACACATTTAGTCTCCAAACCTGTCTGCACAGCATCTACCTATAGATGAATACTGCTTTCAAGGTACACTTTGATAAAGAATTTCAGGAATATGCATAAAGACTGCTGCCATCAAAGGAAAGCCACTGGCAGCTGCAATGGATAATGATAAGTAATTTGTTGGTGAAAAGAACCAAAATGGAAAAGAAACACACAATTTGCAGGAAAAAACCCACAGTAGGAAGCCTCCTACCTCTGGAAAATAAACTCCCCTACAAATCCAAACAACAAAGCAAGTCTTAAAGACTGACTTGATATTTATGAGATTCTACTCACTGCGGTCCTAAATAAAACCTTTTTCTGTTAAGTATTTACTATTTAGCATAAATATTTTTAAAAAACCCTATATAACTATATCTAGTAATTGCCTCAGGAGTTTAACACTGAATTATTTCTTATCCACTATTTTTGATATTAAATGTTTACAAGTTATTCCCTAACTATTCTAGTAACTGCTACAAAACCATGCAATTTGTATTTCCTATTTTTAGCCCAAACTTCCATTCCCAGGTTTATATCTGCAATCAGAGCATTGGTAGGTTGCATTGCCTGAAGGTAGAGCACAAATATTTTGTAATGTCAGATCAAACCGATGGGAAAAATTGTCTTTCCCTCGTCACCTGGTGCACTTCTCTCCTTAGGCATCAATCTGCTTCTACGGGAAAGGGGGATCTACAGAGTCCTGCAAATATTTTTGGGAGCAGAATAAAGATGAAAGGCTAGAGCTGAAAGTAAATTAGGTGGGTGTTAGTTTTAACAGTTGAGTAGAAACATAATTTTCCCACATTCCTGTAACAGGTACCGGAGCAATGTCCTGGGGCAGTTCTTGCCCTCACAGATCACAGTCACTGTCACAGTGGGCTGTCGTTCACTATTATCCGAAAGATTGCAAGAATACCATACAGCTCTCAGGCGCCTCTCGTTTTAAAACGTTTCTAAAACAAGTCTCTGGAGGGAATTAGAGCAACAGAGAGCGGTGCATGCTGTTGTTGCTATGACAGGTAAGAATGTAGTGATTTACTAACCTGGAAAGGTATTTATGAGAACTCCAAATCCTAAGTAGATCGAAAAAAGATTTACACAACATTGATGTCAGCTTAAAGATATCTGTCCTTCTTTATAGCATGGGTGCTTCTCAACGGGACAGAAGCAGACCTGATTGTGAAGTTTAACTTCTGTAAACTAACATCCAAGCCTGCTTTCATGAATACACTGGCGATGGGATGAAGCCGAATCATGTAACTTTATTTGTTCAAGTATTATTATTACTTTCTTTCCTCTGAAAAAGCTCTGCAGAAAACAGTGAAAAGCATGCTATCAAGGAGGCTGAAACTGTGTAGCAGGAAATAGTACATTCTCAAGAAGATACACAAAACTAAATACTGGGAAATAAAGGCAGAGGAAAAGTGATTCATCTTCCCCTTGCTCTGCAAGATTGCATATATATTCCTTTGACAATTCTTCTCTCTCTCTTTATATGAAGCTCTAATTAATGCTATGTGCTTTCACTTAATTATTTCCCCTCTTTGGGATGGACTGTAATTGGGCCTTGCTCATGTGTGGAGAGAGATGGGATATAAAAAAAAATGTTTCTACTCCTCACATGACCCAGCCATACGTGATTTGACATCAACAACTGTACTTCGCAAGTGTGACAAATTGCTTTGAAAAGGAACCAGGATTTCAACAGAGTCTAAAAGAGGAATTCTTTTTTAAAGACGGCTATTACTGACTCTTCCAAATATCACTGAATTATCATATGAGACAAATTTGAGACACGTTGTCATGGGTAATTAATCCAGTCATTGTGAATTCAAAATGCTGTGTTTAACATTATTAATGGTATGCATTTTTTCACGTGATCAACATATTTACTGCCCTATATTCTAACAGTTAAGACTCTTAGCAGCTACTTTGGTATGTAAAAAACATCAGAAGCCAACCGTAGCATTTCCAGTTTTCGCATTTCCTAATCAGTTGCACGCAATTACCGTTTAGCGATAACCAGCTAACAGAAGTTAATCTTGCTATCTAAGAGGATTTTTTTAATTTCAAGAAATCTAAGACACAACACATCTTTGCACTTAACAGAAGAAACCTCTCTCTCACGTACAGAGGAACTTAGAAAATTTTAAGTAGAATATGAAAAAAATAAGAGAGATTGAAAAAATAAACCCTTTACACTTACTGTGAAATCAAGGCATCAGGCAGTAAGACCTCCCAAGCCACTGAAACAAAGGATTTTCACACACAGACTTGGTTTTCCTTTGTCTATTCTGATTTACGAAGCAGCCTTGCAAATGTGTTTAGCTCAAAAGGTGATATTATAAAAAAAATGGTTAGAGATCATCATGGTATACTAATTATGCAAAAGAAGCCAAACCGATTTTAATCAGAAAAAGCAGACTCCAAACAGGAAAAATCTTTTTTTTTTTTTTTTTTTTTTTGGACAGAGACGGTTAAGAAAACATTTATGGTAATGCCAGAGCATCTGCTGATTACAGTCAAAGCTGCAGGAAGCCAACATTAAATCAGTGAACCATCTTGACAGCTTCTGGGTACTCGAGTTTAATTCTAATAATAATTTGCTGTGAAATTTATCCAAATCTGAAAATTAGCCAGAAAATGTTTACAAAGGATATAGGTAGGAGTAAATACAGTAGATACAAAATTCATTTGTGTCTGAAAAAACATACCTAAAATAGATGTTTGGCACTCAGACATTTCGGAGCTGCATGTAAATTGGTAAACCTCTAAAAAAGACTAAGTGCTTTAAGAGCAGAATATAATTTTATAATTCATTTCCTACTGATTGTGACCTATCACTTTTTTTTTTTTGTTTAGAATGGTTAGCATGCTTGTTTGTTTAATATAAACAGATTAGCCATTTGAAGAAGGCCTGCACCATTTAAAATCAATTTTTAATTCCTGACACCTGAGGATTCTACACAGAACAATATACTTCATTGTAAAGCTTTAATTGATGCATCTATGTGCTGCAGAGAGTGATTACTTGAATAATAAGAGACGTGTGATCTGGTTGCTAAGCAAATGTGAGTAAAAGACAAAGCCCAAGAAACGACGTAACAATGAATCAAGGTGTGATGACAGGATAATTATTCTATGAACTGTCATGTTGAAGGACTCGCAGAACATTGACCTGCACACGATCACACATCAGAAGATTGCCTGAGGGGTAATTAAAATAATAATATACAAGTCCAGTCAGTCACAAAGAGAAAAATACATGCTTAACTTCTTTCTCTGTAGCATGCACGGTCAAATGCATTCTCATGTTAAATGTAAATGTTTGAGCAGTGCAAGAATTCTGAGGACAACAGATTACAGCAAAGACCACTGAAGTTTATCTGAATTAGCGTTAATGCTTTTCCTTCTTCAGTTACTCTGGCCACTTATCTAAATATTGTTCATACTATGACACAATTAAAGCATTAAAAAACCTGTAAACTGACTTTCTGAAGGAAGCTGGAAAAAAATGTAACCCTTTTGAAACATGTTTAAGTTTGTAACATAATATGTTAAAAAGAATTACTGTTGTGGTGGGTTGACCCTGGCCAACAGCCAAACAGCCATCCGGCCCGCTTGGTCACTCCCCTTTTCCATGGGGTGAGGAAAAAAATAGAAGGAAGGCGAGAAGACTCGTGGATAGAGATAATGACAATTTAATACACGTAGCAAAAGCTGCGCGTGCTAGCAAAGCAAAATAAGGAGTTCATTCACTATTTTCCATTGGCAGGCAGACGACATCCAGCCACCTCCTGGATAGCAGGGCCTCAGCTGCTTGGGAAGACAAACACCATAACCATGAACATTCCCCCTTTCTCCTCTGTTCTCTCAGTTTTTATCGCTGAGCATGACAACATACTGTATGGAGCATCAGTCTGGGTGAGCTGCGCTGGTTATGTCTCCTCCCAACCTCTTGCCCGCCCCCAGCCTCCTTGTTGTGTGTGTTTTGGGGATGGAGGGAAAGACAGCCTTGCCGCTGTGCAAGCACTGCTCAGCAACAGCCAAAACACTGGCGTGAAATCACCACTGTTTTAGTCACTAATACAAAGCACAGCACGCTGTGGGCTGCCATGAAGAAAGTGAACTCCGTACCAGGCGCGCCCAGGAAGACTGCAGATATTCTAACAACTCTGTACTTGGTTGCCATTGTACATCTAAGTTTGATGAAAGCTTCTCCCATGACAGTGATAAGACTTTCAGGGCAGACTTTAACGTGATTGTTAAAGAAGAAGGGTGTGAGGAGACCTTATAGTGGCCTTCCAGTACCTAAAGGGGGCCTACAGGAAGGATGGGGAGGGACTCCTTATCAGGGAGTGTTATAATAGGACATGGGGTAATGGCCTCAAATTGAAAGAGGTTAGATTTAGATTGGGTATCAGGAAAAAATTCTTTACTGTAAGGGTAGTAAGGCACTGGAACAGATTGCCCAGGGAAGTGGTGGATGCCCCATCCCTGGAGGTGTTCAAGGCCAGGCTGGATGAGGCTTTGAGCAGCCTGGTCTAGTGGGAGGTGTCCCCGCCCAGGGCAGGGTTGGAACTCGATGATATTTAAGGTCCCTTCCAACCCAAACCACTCTGTGATTCTGTGATGATTCCATTTCTCTCTCTTAAGGCTTTTGTTCAGTTGTTTACTGTATCAGTTCATATTGACATACACCCCCCTACAAGCTTCAAGCACATACCCCATGATCACGTCCCAGCATTGTATTCTGTGTGTCCTCCTCACACGTAGATGTATAACACACTTGAGCTTCCTTTAAACCAGCCATCGTCAGCCTTGTTCTTGGCAGAAACATTTTTTGCAGTCTGTGCTCTTCAACCTGCTTTTTGGGTGAGCTTTGCCAGTTGTGTGGCATCACTGATGGTTACTTCTTTGCAACTATACGGATTTTAGATGCCTACTCAGTGTAGACAAAAAAACCCCACAAAACAACCTATTTCCAGAACCAAGCCAGTCTGTGATGGAAACCACTTGGTTGCTCAGAAAAAGAATAAATTCAGGAATCTCGTTACTTTTTTTCCCCCGTGTTATTCCCTATGTAACTGGAGATACTGGAAGACAGCCAATTTGGAGAAGTTCTGCGGATACTTTTAAAAAATTTAAGGCCACTGAGAATATCGGAAAAGATTTTTTTGGAACACAAGGCAAGCATCCAGTTTACATGTACAAAATTCATACAGACCAGGATGTCCATAGGTTACTCTCACGTTGTATACAGGCATGATCATTGCACAATTCTAAAAAAGAAAATTTTTTTTCTCCCACCATATTCTAGAGATGCTAAAAACACCTTTTAGGAAACATACTACATATAATAATTATCATAATGACACTTCTTGCTAGAATGAATATGTTCTGTAAACACCTTGTGAGCTCATCAATTAAGTTACTCATACTAAATATGCTAGAGTTATATTCTCAAATCTCTTCTACCATCTTCATTAATGCTCATTTCAAAAGAGTAATGCTATACCCAAAGAGCTTTAAATGCTAAGAAGGAAAACAAATGCTATTGAAAAATCTCCCAGTGTTCAGCAGCTCACTGTGGTCCAAGTAAAATTTATTAAAATGCAAATCTCAAGCATATTAGTATTAATTTCAAAGTAACATCCTATGGAAGAAATATAATTTTCAGTTGTGTAATAAAATAATACCACTTACAAATCTATATTCTCAGCATTAATCAGCAGTGATATGAATAACAATTCAGCAGACTCCAAAGACATTTGCAAAAATTTTGGAGAAAAAATAGTAGGACAGATATTTATATATTTTTACTCCAGAAACATCTTAACTGAGGAAAACTATGGGAAGGGAGAATATCCTCCACCTCTAAGAATTCAGCTATTGCAATCAAGAATTTATCTGACATATTCTCTTAAAAATGTTCACTTTTTCTGAGCTTAATAACCACACAGATTTTTTTTCCGGAAGTTAAGCTTGAAATAAGGACATTTTCAATAAACTGAAGTGAATGTATAAATTTAACTCTTTTGTTATCTAGAGTATAAGAGTCTACAGCTTAAACCAAAAGTTTGACTACGTTTGTGTAGGTGCATTTCCCTTTTCTTTAATAAACATTTTTGTTGTCGTAATGAATACTCTAAAATTTTCTCAGTTAAATTTCAGACCAGAAACCACAAATCTAACCAAAAAACCACAACTCTGAAATATATAAAATTTGTTGACTACAGACACGTATGTATTGCAGCTACAGAAATAAAAACTAGCTATTTTCTTCAATGTTGTATAAAATTATTTGAAACAAGAGCGTGTTTAGTCCTGTGCATCCTTGTGCCTGACCAAAGGCCGTTGATCCCAATGTGAGATTCACTGGACCGAATGAATTTGTGCTGGTTGCCTTAGGCTCCCTTCACAGTCAATGAGGAGAAACAAGCACTTCTAAACTGCGCTTCATTTCACCCTAATGTAGATACTTCAAGCAGGTAAAGAGAGCTTATGGGAACTAACTCAGATGTGAATGCCTGCACGCCAGACATCTAAAGGTAACTTCTCTATCTGGAACCTCCCGAATTTTGACTGCAGTGAAGTCTGCATAAAAGGTGGACTTCCTAGTCTGAACAGTGACAGCAGGTTGTAGAGATCATACGTTCTCTGAGAGGTAGGACAGGGTGCAGATTTGGTGATTTCAAGGCCTGAAGAACATTATGGGTATTGGTCTCGCCACCTATTTAACACAAGCCATAGAATTCCACAAAGCTTCTTCTGGCTGCATAAAGAACAGAATTGAAATGAATTATATTCTGGTTGCTACAGTGATCAGTTTGGATACAAACAGGGGAACTCTATTTTGTATATAAATTACTGACAAGTACTGTAGATGTGAAAGTTGTCATTATCAAGTATGCTGCTCAGCCATTAGCTATCACAATTTTTTCCTTTTTAAAAAGCCTTCATGTTCACTAACCTTTTTCTTAAGCGGACATAGATCTTACAGTTGTTTAGGTTCCTGTCTCTTACAGATTTGTGATATCCATATTTTTCTGTAGCTTTGCAAGTTTCTGACAAGCTTGAAACATATTCTGGATTTAAAAGCAGCCTATAAAAAATAAATGATTCCTCCTTCCGTACTGGTATACGAAATCCTACCCTTCACATGAAAATCATCACTGCTTTGAACTGAAGGTGGCTTAGATTTAGTCCTGGCCATGCAAAACTGATAAACTCCAGTAGTGCACATTCAAACTTAAGAATTTCACATCCACAGAGGACTATGTGTTTAAGTTTAGTCTTTAGGGATGAAAATATAAATGTGATGTTTTGTATGGCAAGGCAACTATGTGATTTTGATACTACTCAGTCCTGCGTGTTTGAATTTTTATTAAGTAAGAAAGCTAGCTTAGTAGATGAAACAAAAGTGATTCGAGTCCCATAAAAATATTTTACGAACTCTCTCTCAAAAAAAAAATCCCGTAACAGTACTTAGGTAGAGTATGCAGCAAGTTTAAAAAAAGGATAAAAGTACTATGTAGTGATAAAAACTATAACAGTACCTGTTATTCAACACTACTTTAATTCATATAGTCTCATCGCCATTCAAAATAAGCAATAAACAAAATATTTTAATTGGATATTATCATCATATTTTATTTTATGCATATATTAAAGATTATTTGCCTCTCGCTTGTAAACATACTAAAGATGATGTTAAATTTGAATTATTCCATAAAACATAAAGCTAAAAAAATAGTAAAGAAAAGCATTACAGTTCCAACATGGGAAAGGCAAGAATAATAAAAAAACCCACCACATAAGGGTATTTTTGGTATGAAATAAACACATATATTTACTTAGTACTCAATCTTTTGAAAAGACTATCCTGATTAGCTTTTTACCCTATATACCATCTTCCATTCCGAAAAGAATCTGAACGAGCTACACCCATGAGAATTACAACAGAAATGCCATTTCCCTCATCACATTATGCACAGCTCCATTTTCTTTCATGCATGTAGGAATGATTGTGATGCACAAAGATCCAGCTGAAATGTATTTCAAATTTAGGAGACACCTTTTTTATGGGCAAGTTCATAAACTATTTGCAGGTGGCTGAGGTTGTTTTGTACTGTACTAACTATCTAAACTACATAATTTTTGAGTGTAACACAACGTGTGGGATGTTGTCTACAGATCCTGTGCAGGCGCTAGCACTGTACTTCACTAAAATAAAATCTTGGTAGAGTATGGTAGCCCCAGCGCAGAATCATTATGCCTGACTCTGCAGGACAATAATGGCAAAGAGATTGCACTGTCAAGGGACTAGTCAAGGGAAAAAGGCAATCTTTGGAGCACAATTAAAAGCACATACTTTAGATACGTATTGCCTTCTTTCGATTAGAGAGGGCGCCTAGCTTAGATTAGTTTTAAATAGATAGTGAGGGCAGGCAAATCAGATCCCATGTAATTAAGCAGAATATACCTACATCAGACCGTGAACTTTATTTACCTGCTTTACACCTGTCTAAACCTGCCTGAGAACTGCCAGCTTTGAACGTCAATTTCTGACCAATAGTCTTTAAAAAATGTTTTTTCAAACAGAAGGTTTGTCAGAGTTAGGTTGATGGTTGGACTAGATGATCTGAAAGGTCCCTTCCATCCTAGGCAATTCTATGATTCTGTATAAGTCGGATAGAGAAGTGGGCTGAAGTAGCTAAATGGAGTATATGACAGACAGACATCGTTGAGAGTAACACCATGGGTGATAGCTGGCTGGCTGTAGAGGAGGCACTGACACGACTTCCCAGACAGAAAGACTGGTAAATCTTGGACTGAGAGTCCTCTCCTGTCCTGGGAAGACATTTCTGCTATTCAGAGAATAGCAATTTTTGACTGCTTTAAGGGTGATGTGAACATCATTAGGAGGAGACTGTTCTTTGTTAGTTCAGTAACAACAGACTAATTTCAACTGCAATTCTGTTTGTGAGGATTTCATTCTAAATCAGGTCGTAATGAGAGGACAGCTTGCCTTCTAACCGTGGGACCCTCACCAGTTCTGGTTTCAACCAACTGTTTTCATTTGTAGTTGTCCTGGTTTGAGTAGTTTGGTTTTAAATGGTGTTTACGACTTTTAAAAAAAGACAGATTCGTAAAATAGCTAATGGTAATAAAATTACTGTGAGGTACAGTTAATTATATATATTTATATAATTGTATAGGAATCTGCTTTAGATGATAAAGTATCTTGGAAAGAATTAACATAAGCACTCATGATGGATGAAAGAGTTATGGAAGATCATTTTCAGCTGCCCCTGATAGCATATAGGGAAAAGAAGGATAGGGAAAGGCAAGCTATCCAAATTTATGATTATACAAAAGTAGGGCTCAGAACAGCACTTAAATTTTGTGCAGACTTATTTGACATGGAAACATGAAATTCACTAAATAGGAGCATTTAATAATAGGAATGTACAACACACTAGGATGCTGGGTCCAGTTTAAGCACTCCCACTTTTCATTTTGCAAAAAACATTGTAGAAAAAATACAAATGAAGAAGTGATACAACTATGAAAAAATCTCTTAATGTTGTATGTTTTTTGACTGATGCTTCATATTGCTCCTCTTTAAGTCTAATTACATGTCCTTTATTATTACCAAAGCTTGAGATTTTTTTTTTAATTGCGCTGAAATAGCATAAATCTAGGTATAGCATCAGTCAAGTATTTTATTCTCAAAAATACATTAATTACATCTTCTTATATTAAAATATAAATAAAATACTATTACAGGGTACAGCAGAATGTTCACTAATGTGAAATCACCATTCTTGGAACTGTGATTTTGTTTAAATGTAAATATTTGAAGGTTTGAAGCTACAATTATAAATGGGTTATCAAAGAAAATATAGGCATTATGTGGAGAAAATGATTAGCTTTCTCAGACAAAATTTAAAGTCTTTTTTAGTAAAGTCTGAAGTGTTCATGTAAAATGTTTCATTGAATAATTGCCATCTTATTTCAAAAAATAACAATGAAATACAGCAGCTGATTGAAGATAAATATTCTCATATTTCATCCTCTCAAATTGAAGGAAATCTTATTTTTATCTTTGTAACTACTTTACTAACAGGTTTTATTCTCATTAATAGGAACCATTACATTTGCCCTCGTTTGAAAATTTGGTCTTCAATGTTTAATATCCTGTGTTTGATAATTTGGAACTCCTTTATAATCCTTTTTACTACAGAGAAACCCTGGTTTATAGTAGGATGCGTACCATTATGGTATCTGTATCACAATTCATTGGTAGACAGAGTTTTCTAACAGAAGAAATTGAGTAGTAGGAGGGAAAATGTCCTCATTTAAGACTACAAGGAATACTCTAATAGACAGTAGCAATTAAAAAGATATGCACTGGTACACCTTTTAGAAACAGGCATTGGGAAATGTCTAGTGTTAGTTAAAGACATTAGACATCTTCTTGTGGAAAATAACCCTCCAGAGAAATGAAAAAAATGCAAAACACACCCTGCTGTAGATAATATTGTATATGAAGAATCTTCAATTCTTTGAAGATCAACTTTCATCACTGGCCATACACCAGTTTATTGTAATCATCACTTTTCTACCTGATGACTTTCTATTTGGAAAAAAAAGTATTCTTTTCATTCTCACTGCATTTATTGCTTTTTAGGAGTGGTAAGAAAAAATAATTTTCCAAAGTAAACAAATCATGCATAACTGCTTGCTTTCTTCTCCCCCAAAACAACAGTAATGTTGTTTAAATAACTGCTCATTTAAAATACTTTTTTTTTACATATATATATATATATATAGCTTTCACTTGATTTCAGTTAAAAGAAATACCAGACACTTACTAATGGTGCATTACTATAATATAAAATTAGGGGCAGTTTAAAAACCTGTCGCTTGATGCAGCTACTGTTTCACAACGGGAGGAATAATTTCTTGTAGAGAGACATGTTCCCTTATGTCACAGCTATTCTTCCTTTACAAAAGCTGTTACTTTGATGGGGAGGACAAATGCCTGCCATATATTACTATGCAGTCCATTACAATGGGTTCATTCATATTTATAATACAATCTGTGATGTTGATGCAATCACTTTAGACTTCACTGTTATTTCAAACAAATCCATAACTGAGAAAAAGGCAGGCTGTTGACAGGAGTTAATGTGGGGTTTTCTCTGTTTACAATTGCTTTCTAATCTACTAAATGGCTGTGAAAATTGATGCACTGTTAGAAGTGCTTTTATACACTAGTACAGATAAAGGGCTGTTATACTGCAGTAATCTCTGTAATGCTAAATTGAATTTTCGACAGTGTTTTTTTTGTTTTGTTTTTCCAATTTGAATGTGACAAGGTAGGCTAGTCAATTTATGGTAAGCTTAATTCCATCAATGTAAAGCATTTTTCCGTCTTTATTAATTGAAATGCTAGGAAGAAAAAAAGAAAAAGTAAGAGATGAAACTTGTAACTCTCACAATATGTACTTTAGGAAAAAATCTCATAGTGGCCAAAAGCATGGGCCACAGCTGCTAAATTTTGTGAGCAAATCTGTGATCTGTTGAAGCTACGCAAGTGAATCCCCAGCAGGTAAAACATAGTAGGACAGCTTGCAGAACTGCTCAGCTTGCCATGAAGCTAAACAGATTCTGCTTAAACATCACAAAATAAAAATTAGGATTAGATGATTTGCCAGTAAATATCTTCCCAGTGGGATTTTAGAGAGATAGGTAAAGATAGTGCTTTAGTTACATGACCAATGAAATCACAGTCATAAAGAAGTCCAAATAATGTACATGTTACTTTACCACCCTGAAAAGGAAGTCAATCAGAAAAAAAAATAATAAAGCCTTTTAAGTTTCATATTTCCCTGATAAGGAAGCTGTAAAGAAATACCAAGGCTGCTGCTGATACGGAACAGAAGTAAAGACTTTGGTACTGCAGAAGAGGTGCCCTAAAAAAATTCCTGACACAATTCTCTGAAATGTCTGGTGTCTCATTAAAAGCTGAACCTGAAGAATGCAAGACAAAATGTCTTTTTATGTTAATCAAGGAGCTGCTAATTTTCTATATGGATATGAAAATATTACTAAAAATTAATGAACAGAACTTTTACATGGTTTCTGATGGAAAGAAATCCTTTATATTCAAGACATTTGCATGTCTAGTAACTTTAAAATTTGCTTACGTATTTTAATTCTACAAGATTTAATAAAGAGGCATAGTTCACTCAGATAATAGAATAATTTAGGTTGGAGGAGACCTCCCTCGAGGTCACCTGGTTCAAACCCAGATTCAAAGTGAGATACAGTTGTTAAGTTGGATCATAAAATTTTTCAAAAAATAGACTGTTAGAGATGAGGATTCAAACTTGATAATTCCACCTTGGTGACATTTAATCACATCAGCTGAATTCAGTAGTCAAATATAACACAAAAAATGCCCACGCATTTCATGCAGGACAGTATAGTTAGTCTATGCAGAGTAGTAAGTAAAATTCACTTAAACAGTCTGTCAGCTAAGGGACACAAATGTGTAGTAACCAGGTTTCGTGAACAATAAAGCTCACAGTATTTTATTTCTCTTGTGTTTTTTTTTCCTATATGACTTATTTCTTTTCTTGAACGCCCACTTTTTCTCCTCTCCATTTTTGAAATAAAAAAGGGTTAAGAGCCAAATTCTTTTAGAAGATGGCAGAATGACAAGAAGGTACTTCTGGAGTTGCTTTAAAATGTACTGGGAATGGTCATCATTTATAAGCTCTCTCTGATTGTTTAAAACTACTGCATTGATTGCGGTTGCAAATAGAATTCCTTCCCCTATCAAATTAAGTAAAATAATACACAAAGGGGTTCTGTAGAAAAGTGATTATTTCGCTTGAGCTGTTTATGTTCAAGTCTATCACTTCAGTAGAGGTTCTGCTCCGCAACGCTGCATTATACAATGTTGCTTTAAAATTTTCAAATATCTAAAACATTCCTCTAAAACTATACTGGAACAAAAAAAGAATTCATTTTACAAGGTAGTTTTATAATTTGTGAAAATTACAGAAAATCAGTAATCATACTATTTGGGACACTAATTCAGATCAAACTTAGCCTTCCTTAGCCTAGAGAGAGCGATATCTCCTTTGTTTTGTCACAAAGTGGATATAGGAAGTGTCCCCTTTGGTATACTATAAAATATTTACCACATAGCACTTCAAAATATGGCTGAATGAGCTATTCCTAAATATGACTGAAAGGCTTCATGATGTGCTACTCAGTCCAAGCTAATGTGTGTATTGCATCCTTTAGATATTTCAAGAATCATGGGGTGTTTTTTTTTTTCCTCCCTACAATTAAAATTGAAATAAGATTTCTAACTTAGAATTGTTCTTCTTATGAAAACATTTGAAAAAAATCAACAATTACAGGCATGCTAAGATGTACCAGTAGATCACAGGCTTCCAGTAAGTACACTGGCCACGAAAGTCCCAGTTACAAAGACATGCTAACATTTTAGAAGGTTGACTCATAGCAGAAAAACAGAAATTAAATAACATGAACATCCTGCGCAACCTAAGGGAAAAGAGATGATGGAGCATGACCAACCAGATGCCTGTAAAGACAACACACATTTTGAATAGCAGGCATAATGAAAGCAGTAACAACTGAAGATGGAACTATTACCAGTATGGAAGACTACACGGGGTGTCAGGTTTAGCTGGTCATTTAATGCGTCACAACTCGCTGCATGCTTATGGAAGGCTGGATTTCTTATTTAAGTACAAAAGTGAGGATGACAATACAAAATGCTGCTTCTGTGAAAGCATAAGCATCTCCGCTCTGTCAGGCTGATGTACATGTGACAGACCATACCTATTTCTGTAGAACTAGACTTATAGAAACTGTACCTCACCACCACCAGAAAGAGACTCCTTACTAGGAAACTGTCTTAAGCTGTAATAAACCTGGCTGACTTGCAATTTGTGGAAATTAAAATGACCTACTTTGAATAATGCATATAACACAAAAGATTTACTCACCTGGAGCAGAATTCGAACACAAGGAACAAAAATAGCCATGGACAATTAGAGAGAAGTTTGACAGAGTATTCCCTAAATATACCTAGGTGTTCATCTCAGGAATAGAACAAGATTATAAATGAATCGTAGTTGCCAAGAAATTTTGAATTTTCAGTCAACTTTTCAGCAAGAAAAGTGACTTTTCCTGAACAGCAGTTTCATATAACTGTAAGATCCTACTTTGTCTATGAGAATAAGAGGTGGAAATACAGCAGTAAGGCCATTTGATCCTTCTTTTGTTCCTTCCCCTGTACAAGCAAATTATAGTTTTGCTGTCTATCCATACTGGAATCAGTCTGAAATATTAACATGATTTTTCTTTAGACATTCATAAGAACGCACCACAGTTAAGAAACAAGTTCGTCCTCCAAATGGCAAGAAGATATGATAGATTCCCATCTGTTGCCATAATTATTCACTCCAAATAAATTCCCAAAGTACTCTGTAATAGGCAGTAGATATGAAGATTTACTTTCACAGAAAAGAACACTTAAAATTTTACTTATCCCCTAGATACATTACAGTTAAGAATCATCTACAGAACAGGAAACTGGAGATGGGTGTAGACAATCATCTCCCATCCCTCTTAAGAGTCTGTACAGGTGCATTCACTGAGGAAAGTCTTGCTAATTAGGGACAGGGGATGATAAAGAATAACCGGGACAGTTAAACAATTTTAAGTGTATGCATCTCTAAGAAATTTTAAAATTAATCTAAATTGAGAAGGTATCTTCTGGATCCTAAACTTGGGAAAGCATCTGCAGGTGGCACCATGTCTACTTCGTATCACTAAGCAGAGGAAGGACATTCTTATGTAGTGATGTTTCCATCTAGAAGACATCATACAATAGATGAGAAATCTCACTAAAGGTTCCATAAGGCTTTCCTTTAAGACTAACATTGAATTTGGTGCATCTATATGAGCAGCGTTACAATAAGAGGAGTTATTTTTGCAGGGACTGATCAGATTTTAGAGAATGACAAAACACTTGGATGGTGACAGCCCAACTTCAATGCTACATCTTTGCTCTGCTGCACGAGTAACTCCTGCTTGAAATTGCGGCCACCAGCCAGAATTCTACCATCTATCCCTATTCTAGCACCTGCAATTCACTGCAGAAGCTCAGTTATCTTCCTTCTTTTAAAGTACTATTTTTACTTGGCTGCATATTCCCTGTATTTTTATTCTAACATGAAAATGTTAGTAAGAACATAAAACACATTACTAGCAAACTGATCATCTCATGCAACCAATCAGAGTGGAACCTAACCTAAATTTTGCTGCAGTGTAAGTGGAAACGTCCTGTAAGTACCTGGTTTTCATACCACTTAAGTTGTCTTTGGTACGTTTTATAGCCAAAACCTGCAACCGTTACCTTAGTAGTTTTCGTGAAAATCTGAGCTTTGGTAGCACAGCTTTTGATAGCTAAATCTGTTTCATTTTTTAATAAATTACATTTCCTGAAATGCTATTCAATGAAAACAAAGGAAATGGTGTATAGGCAAATATAATTAAAATTGCAGTAAGATTTCAGTATGTAGTATTTTTAATGTTTAAAATGAATGACCTTTACCCAATGCTAGTTAGGAAACTGTAAAATGACTTTGTATAAAATGCTTTTTCAAAAAGAAATAAAACAAGTTGCTTTGTAAGTACTCATATCTCTCTGAATTTCTTCTTTAGTAGGAAGAGGGCTTCTCTAGAATATTTTAATGCCAGTGAACTCAATTTCTTAAAGTATTATACTTTATTTTAGTTTCACTATTTCCAAAATAAAATATCAGATGAAGCCTGTCTTCTGTGACAGTCGTCTTTTTCCTATATATCTTGCTTGCACAAAAAAGAAATTAAATACAGCTTTTATAATTTCTATTTCTTGTAATCGTGTCTTAAAGATACAAAAACTGAAAGGAAAATCAATCAATCACAAATGTCAGCACTGTTTTTTCAAATATACATTGGTAATATTAAAGAAGCCGTAGTTTAGAAGCATATAATTTAAGTCCAGATTGCCTGATTTACATTACTGACTCCCTGATCTAGCTTAGTTGAACACTGAATTTAAATAGAGGTGCTTGAAGTCAGCAGGGACTTATATATGTGCTTATATGCTGTGCTGAATCAACATCCCATTGCAGCAAATCACAAGTATGGTATATGTAACAAGTGTAACGTGGCAAGCATATTTATCTATCCATAACAAAGCCAAAAATGACATCTCCTCTATGCATTTTTGTGAGTTGGCAGAAATCAGCAGGCAACAATATACTTAGTACCTACCTTGTTTTCCTTAGAAAGAACTATTTAGCATAATAAACCAAAACCTGAGTATATAGTTTGAAGTTGGAAGGAAAAGGTCCAAACTGGCATGCTTCAGCTGCTTGTTAACTGTTTTTCTTCTAATGAATTGCCCTGTTGCTCTGCATCGCTCTGATTACAGTGTAACAGTCTTCATTAGTCGTTATAAATACGACTTTGTGCCACTTTATTTACATTCTCATTGCAAATAGCTAAAACTTCACGTTTTAATAAATCAGCGTATTTCTGCACTTGCTGAAAAATAATCTGGTAATGCCTAATACATGATTTTACCTTAAAGAACCTTAAACCCAAATCTTTAAGGCTTTGGGTTTGTGGGGTTTTTTAAAACAACTTTGCCACCGGCATAATTCCACCATGGCCAAAATTCTTGCCCATAACAAGGCTAAGGGAATCAGAATTTTTCTGTAATTAGTCTTTGCAAACTGGGCTTCTCTTCTGGTAGAACTGTCACAAGGGGAAACTGATACTCAAAGCTTAAAATATGATTATTGCTTGAAAATGAACTAGCACTGTAAATATGCATAAAAATGAGCTTAGGAAAAATCTGAATCACAAATATGAACAATAATAAATATTAATCATTAATAGGATGGTTTTCATAATATACAACTATTTTCTAGGTATTTTCAGTAACATTTCATTAAAAGGCTTCATTTTCTTCTTAACACTTTAGCAAGTCAAAAAAGAGGGCAACAATTATTGTCTAAAATACTGTTTGATGGTAGAGGTTCTTTGTAAAATAGGTTTTTGTTAACTACATTATTTTACCCAGGTCAATCTAAAGTCAATAAATTTCAGACGTAACTGACTTGCTCTGAATTCTAGTGAGTGATTTGGGTACAAAAGTCAGTGTGCTTATCATCCAAAAAGTGAAAAAAATCACTATTTTTTTTCTTTCTTTTTTTTTTTAATCAAACTCTTTTCCTAAAGTTAAAAATCAGAAGTAACAAAACCCATATCTACATTGAACAATAACTATTACAGAGAATATTTGTCACTACTAGTATTCTTCAAACCCATGACTTTGGTACTACTGAAAAACGAATGCCTGACACTAATGAATATGTACGTACATAGATATAAATATCATGATGTCTAGATACATTTTATACACACAGAGATATTACATGTGCATATATGTTACATTCAGATGTTTTGACTCAACAGGCTTTAGTACAGCTATTAATGCCAATACAAGTTTTATTAACGATCTACGCCAATACTTTGAAACGGCAACTCTTCGCTAAACCCCAGCTGGCAACCTAAACTGAGTTACAAAAAGGCATTTCACCTTTTAACTAAGTTATTCTGCCAAAGAAAGATTTATCAAGTGCATTACAAGGATTCTAAAATAATATTTACATACTATAATGGGAAAAAGTACAAAGACGTGAAAAGACATCTATAAATGAGGCTTAGTCAACAAAAAGGAAAAATAAAAGACAATAGATCCTTTGAAAGATAATAGTTCCTTTGAAAGGGGAACAATGACATTTTTTAAATTCATTTTTAACCTTCCTAAAACAAGGAATTAAAGTTCTTTTGTTCAAATATTGAGATCTTTTCAATGAACAGATAAGCAAATTCTCCTGTATTTAGCAAGTTGCTGTCTGTCTAGCTAAGTTTGTATTAATCTCCTCAAATTCGGGCTGTATTCAACATCTCCTGACCCATGCTGCTGTTGAAGATAAACCTTGCACCGTGGTTTTCCAGGCTATAAACTATCAGCAAGTAGAAAACATTTCTAATTTGATGGATGGGATTTTAGGGATATTTAGTTTGTTATCTGGCTGCTTTTCCTCCCAATTACATGTTGGCAACACAATCCTTGAAGGGCCTTCTTTCCCCTCAAAAGTGATTATGCACCATACAGCACAAACATGGCACCTACAATACATCCATGTAACCTCTTTGGCACTATTACTGCTTAATTCCATGGCAGAACCTGTTCTCAGCACTGTTTTTATATTCTTTTAAATACTTGAAATATTTGTCTGACATTAGACTTCTAGACACCATCTACAGACTTTCTCTTGAATGCTAGAATTATTTTCTCTCCAGTGAGGATGAACACAGCGTTAATGCTGGTCAGCTGCTGTAGCTGTGAAGCTAGTTAACTGCTCATTTATCAAACTCTTATACGGTACCTTTAATGGAAAATATCATGTCTTCATCTCTAATGAAATCATTGTGTAGTTACTGCATAATATATTCCAATACTTTGCACTAATACTGAGACCAGTTTGGCATCGCTACACTTATTCTCTAGCATCAGAGGATTACCTATAGCTCAGAAAAATAACTGGCAAACAGTCTCCTTCCATCAATATACCACACATACTCTAGAATACATAGGACAGTAAGTGTAGAAAGGTAGAAAAAAACATACGGATGGGGAAGTTCTTCACCATATTCAACAAATACGTTGAATTTGCTATGCTGAAGACCATGCTGGAGATAGGTTTATAACATGTTAAAATGAAGGAGAGCTTAGTGCCTTTTGGTGTGCACATTAATCATTAACGATCAAGTGGTCTCAAACTTAAGTCAGCCGAAATGTTCTGCATTTCCAAAATGCCACTAAAAATGCATCTTTTTTCCACTTTTGCTATTTGAAATATTTTTAAAAAAAATTAAAAGCATACTATCCATCTTCAGTGCTGGTCTAGCTGAAGACTAAACGGATCAGTATGAACAGCCACCTATCTTAACCACTTAATGTGGGAGAGCAGAAATTTTATCAGTTCAAGAATACTTCAGAAATCTGAACTGGTATCAGACAATCTATATATTCTCTTTTCTTAGATGTAATCAAGGAATAAAATAAAACTGGTTTTCTCCAGAAGAGTATATTTTTCTTTTTAAAAAAGATCCTTTTCAAGTCATTGGTTGTAGCACTTTACTCAATCTGTAAAACTGAAATTATTACTTAGTGCTACTTATTAATAAAAATAGGTTGGAACACCAATATTTTAATTCAGATTAATGCTAGAAATATTTTATATTCTCAAAAAGCTTTAGAAAAGGAAAAATGAATAGAGGTTTTATTAACACAGCCCACATTAATTTTTGCACAGAAGAAAGTTCCCATAGCAAGAAATATGAGGAAAAAGCAAGCTCAAAAATATAGGTACATTTTTAAGAATGTGATATAAAAGCAATGAAATCCCATTATCTCAGTGTAGAGAAAGTACAGAAAAGGTAGTAAGAAATCAACTTGATTAATTCACAAAGCCTTCTATGACGTGAAATTCAGAAAGGAAAAGCACAAGCCATGGTAACTGGATAGAATTAGTAAGGATGAATATACAAAGAAAAATGCAATTGTGTAAGGACAAAATAGAAACATCAGAACACAGAATGAGCTACAACTAGCAAAGAAAGAAAGAACAAAATAATCACTCTATAAGTATACTGATAAGGAGAAGGAGACAAATAAAGACTTAGTTCATTACTCAAAAGGGAGGGAAAGCTTTGAGTGGATGAGGCCACCAAAGACAAAATGTTTAATAACTTCTTTTACTTCCATGTTCAGTAGAATTATATTTTGAACACAATTAATTCCAGTGACAGAGCACTAATGCACACCTAGCTCCGACATTTTCTAAGAACGCCCCCCTGAAAACCTGAGTCAGACCCAGGACAATAGTTAAAGCAAATTGCAGCTACACTTGATAATATTTTTAGAAGAGATTTGATCTGAGAAAACTGGAAGAATGCAAAAGTCATGACTAATAATAACAAAGCAGAGAAGCGTCAGAGAATCGCTCAACACAAGTCAAAATGTCAGGCTGTTTCTAGGAGGCGTGAATAGGAACATCATCTTTTAAGATATGTGAAATCATGCTTTAGTTCTCCTGTTCATCAACTTGAGCTCTTTGTCCAGTTTTAGACACTGAACTACAAGGAGGAGGTTGACTTTTTCCTTTTGTATATATCAAGAGACCAATAAAAATCATGAATGTCTGAAAATCTTAATATACAAGAAAAGACAGGAAAAAAATATTGTGCTGTTTAGTCTACAGACAACAGAATACCAAGGAAAACACAGGACAATAAAGGTACTTCAAAAGGCCACCTAAGCCTCTTACTCCCAAGATCAATGCTGTCTTCTACAGTGAGATACTCTATTCAGTAATATTTTTTTGAATATATAGAAAGAAGCAAAAAAGGGAACAAATATGAAAAGAGAAACAAATATGCTGTTCTTTTTGTACAATGTGGATGTATTTGTCTTATTTTTTCTTAGATCGCTCTGTATCCTCAAACTGTGTGAAATATCCATAACTAACCATAAGTTTTATGATTCTTAAGCTATCCAGCATCAGCAAAAGTGAATTTATTATTTCTCCTGAGTAACAGAACCATATTTTGTTTTACTCAAAATCAAGGAAAATACAGTAATACAGCAAGATCACTAATAAGGTATAAATGGATTTGTTCAAAAAACCCAAACAACTGTGGTTCACCTGCCATACAGAACATGAATTTTCACTTAATTCTTGCTAAAGCATCAATGAGAAGATGACTATGTGCCACCAGTTAAATTATGCTTGTGAACGAGCATTTTAAAGTAAACTTCCATCTGGCATTCATTAACAGAAATTCCACAATGAGAACAAATAATGCTGAGAGACAACCTTAAATTTAATTGCTCAAACAACTCTTATGTAAAACTCATTTTTCTGTGAAGTTGGACAGATAGAAAACAAGGGCATAAGAACAGAGTTGTACTGCAGCGTCCTAGTCAAAGTATGATCAAACTTTCTTTAAGCCTTGTAGTCAATGCAGTCTAAGTTGAAGCATTTGCATTTGCCTGCTTTCTCCTACAGAGTCAAGGCTGGGATTTTTTGTGTGTTTCTTTTAATTGTAGAACAGACATGCACAGTGACATTATAAGAATTTATAAATACTCCAAATCAACTTGAGCGAAACACGAACAAAATAATACATTAATTTAATTTGCAAATGATTGTTATAGTCACATTAGAAGTCTGAATGAGCTTAAAAACAAGGAAACAAATTAAAACTATGTAAGAATTGTTATCAGAACAAGCTTAAAAATGTATTTACGTGCAAAATAAAGTACAAAATGTAGTACTGTGCTAGTCAGGCTCTACCAGAGCTGAGGATTACTCTTTTGCCTTTTTTCCCCCTGCAGTTTTCTTCCTGGCTACTGTATTTCCTTCTAAGTACAATATTTAATAGCCTGTTTCATCAGATTTCTAAAATTTAAAGTTCTGTAGTGATGACTATGGAAATTATGAAGAAGTAACTCAGTGAATGAGCTGGTGAGTTATGCAATAAGCAAATATTCACATAACATTTGGTAGAAGTAAAGGCTTTAATATCAGAATGGTAGTTACACCCAGGCGTCTGGAGCTACAGATCAGGGCACTCTCAACTTTAATACTTCAATGTATAGTTTCCCAAATAGTTTCTCTTTAAAACTCTATAACTGATTCATAGATTAGAATTACCCATGCTAGATTAGAATTACCAGTCTCAAACTAAAATGACAAGATTACTTTTTTAAACTGTTGAATAACCAACAGGATGATTGGGAGAGATTATTCTCCCTTTCTGGTAGGTTTTCCCTTAGCTTTTCTCCATTAATTGGGATAGGACTCCTAATTTTAAATTATCAATAGATCAGGTGCCTGAGTACCAGCCTACTGAGGAACAGCCCTTCTCTCTTTTATTACTATCCATACAGCACATTCAGACCCTTTCCTAGCAACACACATAGAACCATAGGGTTGGAAGGGACCTCTGGAGATCATCTAGTCCAACCCCCCTGCCACAGCAGGGTCACCTACAGCAGGTTACACAGGAACACGTCCAGGCGGGTTTTGAATGTCTCCAGAGATGGAGACTCCACCACCTCTCTGGGCAGCCTGTTCCAGTGCTCTGACACCCTCAGGGTAAAGAAGTTCCTCCTCATGTTTAGGTGGAACTTCCTATGCTCAAGTTTGTGCCCATTGCCTCTTGTCCTGTCCCCGGGCACCACTGAAAAGAGCCTGGCCCCATCCTCCTGACACCCCCCCTTTAAGTATTTATAAGTGTTGATAAGATCCCCCCTCAGCCGTCTTTTTTCCAGACTGAAGAGACCCAAATCCCTCAGCCTTTCCTCATAAGAGAGGTGTTCCAGTCCCCTAATCATCTTTGTAGCCCTCTGCTGCACCCTTTCCAGCAGTTCCCTGTCCCTCTTGAACCTGGGAGCCCAGAACTGGACACAGTACTCCAGGTGTGGCCTCACCAAGGCAGAGTAGAGGGGGAGGATGACCTCCCTCGACCTGCTGGCCACACTCTTCTTGATGCACCCCAGGATGCCATTGGCCTTCTTGGCCACAAGGGCACATTGTTGACTCATGGTCATCCTGTTGTCCACCAGGACTCCCAGGTCTCTTTCCACAGAGCTGCTCTCCAGCAGGTCAGCCCCCAACCTGTACTGGTGCATGGGGTTGTTCCTCCCCAGGTGCAGCACCCTACACTTGCCCTTGTTGAATTTCATAAGGTTTCTCTCTGCCCAGATCTCCAACCTGTCCAAGTGTCTCTACATGGCGGCACAGCCTTCCGGTGTGGCAGCCACCCCTCCCAGCTTTGTGTCATCAGCAAACTTGCTGAGGGTGCACTCTATGCCCTCATCCAGGTCATTGATGAATATATTGAAGAGGACTGGACCCAGTACTGACCCCTGGGGAACACCACTCATCACTGACCTCCAACTAGACTCTGTGCCCCTAATCACAACCCTCTGAGCTCTGTCTTTCAACCAGTTTTCTATCCACCTTACTGTCCATTCATCTAACCCGCATATACATTATATACATTAATCTCACAGCAGTATTGGGTACCACAACCTACAATACTTTTCTACAACTGGTTCTTTTCCTTTGGAATGTATCTTCACACAGAGACAACATGAATTACATTAACATACCGAAACTGATGTGGAAGCAGATAATTAATATTAAAGTCACACAGTTGAAATATTCATTCGGAGCCATCTGAAACCACAGAAAATTTGGCACAGCTAGGGCAGGTTTTGAGATTTATACCTATTTATAATGCAATAATGTATATTTTGAAGTGCTACAGGTCTTAACACATTATAAGCATACGCACACACATGTGCATGCATACAAATGATAGGTGGATAAGTAAAAGTCCATTGGCTGTCCTAGTAAAATGTCTTAATATAAAACTACTGTGACAGGTGTTGCAATTTTTAAGTTTGCAGTTTAGGTTTCAGAACACAGAATCTCAAATAACATTCTAAGAATGGAAAGGCATTGTTTATATCCTCCTCTCTGTTTAAGAAAACAGAAAAAATATGGTGAAAGGGAAAATCCGGAGGTTTTAGGAAGATAAAGAATGATAGAGATTGTTCAGTACCTTGGTAGGATTTAGTTAGGCATCAGTACCTGGTTAAATGTTTTCAACTGCTTTAGAAAAAGGGCACAGCCAACTCAGAAATCACATTTGCCCAACTGCAATTCAAAGAAATAAAATAAAGGAAATAATTTCCCTTCTATAACGGAACATTCTGCATTATTTACCTCTCTTAGCTTACCGATTTCCTCTCTTGCATTCGTCTTTTGCAAAGCAATAATGGACAGAAAACCATGAAAAATATAATAATAAAGCCACAGAAAGCAGAAATGGAATACATAGATTGGGTATAAATGCATACAATTAAAATTTCAAGCTAAAATGTGTCCCCTGAAAACTTCTAACACAAAGTATTAAGCTGTAAATATACGATCTACCGCAATATAGTGCAGCCTTACCCTTCAAGGTAGGAGAATGGGAAGTAAAATTAAAAAATAAAGAACCAGCTAAAAATAAAAATCTTTTATGAGAAAGAAATAAAACTTAACCTAACGATTCATGGACAATGTTACAGAGGCAAACACCGAAAGCTTTCTTTGCTCCCCTCCCCCCCGCAAGGCATTAGATAACTTTTAAACACCTTAAAGTGATTCAGTTTATCTCAACTTACTGCTAGGTAACAGCATTACATAGAAAATAGCTGTAAAGTTTGTTTGTTCACAGTTCACTGCATGGGTGCAGCAATGCCCATTTTGTGAAAAGACCGTACTAGCAGGGAGGAAGGTTGCCTGTTTAGAACCTCCTGACCGTTGCAGGGCAGGTGGATTTGAACCTCCTGGAGACAGGGCAATCTGCTTCTTGCTTGAGGAACTAATCATGCTCAGTTTTAGCCAAGTTTCTTAATGCAGGATGGAATGGGATGAAGGAGAGATGCACTTTTTCAGAGGACACTGAAGGCAGGATACAAATGGGTTCTGATGTTTTTAAGGTCACCGGGCTCACCCACCAGTTTCAATTTTTCACTACATACATAATTATTTTCTTCTTTTTTATAGTCTTTTACACTGCGAAGAGAAATAGGGAGCCTTTGGTGTCTTTTGGTGCACTTCCTTCAAAGCTCTGCCTGAACAGCAGTCCCATCATTATATTCTAATCGAAAAACAGACAAGTTCCTAGGGCTTTTGACATGCCAGCTTCAGAAGCAAGAAGCACCTTGGGAAATCTAAGAGCTGATTTGGTCTCAAGCTATATCAAGTCAAAGAACACTCTGATGAGATACTATGTAAATGTTAATGAAATGCTCTCCGAAATGTTAATGGTCTAATGCAGGTGACCAGAAGGAGAGTCTCTGAATAAGTACACTAAGAAAAATCGTTAGCTACATATTAGCTTCATAACAAGTTGCCAAAGTAGTGAAATTACATTAATGAAAACAAGCTATTCATTTCATCCATCTGGAACTAAGCTCAAATGCCATACCTTATTTAAGCTTACAGGATATGTAAATTTAGATTTTACCTTTTAATGGTTTCATATCTATTTAGTATAAATACTGGTTTTGGAAATTATTGCTATTATATGGCTCATGTACTCAAAGAAGAGCTCACAATATCTAAGGAAAAATGAGGAATTTCTGGAATTTGTACCCTTAAGGTCAGAGACTGGAATATCAATGTTGCTTTCTAGTGGCTTGCTTCAAATTTTGTTAAGAGGACATACGAGTCTAATACAGCAAGCAGAAAACAAAAACTGTGTATTAGTGGTGGAGAGAAATACCAGTTTAGTAACTGAAGTGATTCTTCAGAATTTTTTCGGGGGGAAGGTTGGAGGTAAGGGTTAGAAAGCGATAGCATAATGAGCATACCATGAGTGCAGAGCAGCCAGTTTTAGCTCTAAGTCTCAGTAAGAGTCCTCAGTGCAGTGCCAGCTCCATAATGAGCAAGCATTCTACTCAATTGGGGAACTTAGCGTATTAAACAAATCACAGGATATAAAAATACACTGCTTGTGGAAACAAGCATAAAGAGATCAGCATTAATGATGAAGCGTAGCAGATAAAATAGTGAGACAAGGACACAGAAGCGCCACTAGTTTAGACACATCATTAAGCACAATCACCTTTGACACAAGCAGTTTTGATATTTCAGTACTCCACCTATGTCAAAACCCATGAACTTCAGCGTGTTGGAATGGTGTCTTAAAGGTTGCAGCTAATTAACCCAGATTGTCTTCTGCAAGTTCCAGACCTGTTTCTTGTGGGACAGATCTTCCAGGGTTTTTTTACAGCTTAAATTGACTGGATTTACAGTGTTACTCTCTAATATAAACGTGGCATAAAAGCAGAAAATCATCATTTTCTATGAGTGAGTTGTGTAGGGTTTTCAGACAGCATTTCTAGATATATTGCAGTCACTCAGTGACCTGAAGGAGCACATTACACCTCTGCTCTGATGCCTTGCTGCGGTTGTGTCAAGGTAAAACGTAAGATGATGAAGTCCAAATAATTTAGACCCCAGTTCTTCAGAAACTCTTTCTTCTCACAGATTCACTCAGCTGGAACCTCAAACTTCAAAACTGTTCAAGAATCAAATATTCACAGGGAAACAAGTAAGTTTTTCTGGACATTACACTATAGAATAATTTGAGGTTACCTCAGAATTAAGTCCCAAAAACCTTATCCGATAGTCCTACTAGGTCTCCAATAGCCATCGCTACGCTTTTTTTTTAATATTTTTTTTTAAAATACAAACCCTAGCGTATTATAGAGGATCAAAGTATCGTAGTGATACTCTACAGTCACAGTAGGCATAACTGGGACAGAAACTATATCAGGGGAAAAGCTTTATTAAAAGACTAAACTGAATGAAATCACGTTCAAGGCAAAGAAAAGAGGAAAAAATGTCTCTACCCATGCAAATCCTTTTAGGTCATAAAACATCTATTAAATTAATGCCACAACATATGATAAACCCATTTCCAGGCTAACCTCAAAATTGTATGCTATCAATAAATTGCATCTCAGTCTGAAAGTTCTGATTTATAAAATGTATTGACAAACATACCCCTTTAAATCATACAACTTTGCCTCTGAGGAGTCATGTCACTTCCTTTTCATGTCAATTCTTTGCACTGCTGCATTGCCACAATCTGCGGTGGCCACTAGAGCTCAAGTCAGACGGAGCTATCAAATCAATTATAACAGCCTGCCACTGTCTTACACCGACAACAAATGATTGATAACAAAACCTGCCTACTTTCAGTTCTTATCTGACAGCAACAAAACAGTCCCTGCCTGCTTTTACTGGCATTTGTCATAAATCAATAGCAATTTCATCACTCAGAAAGGTGCTGTCAACTCTACTCAGTCCATCTGGTTTCACTTTACCTTTATAATTTTTAACGCATAAACTATTCAGGAAGGTTAATGTATAAAAATGGTTTCTTTTAGAATCTCCTAGACATTGGCACCAGAGCAACACTTACAAAATATAAAGCATCAATCATTTCTAAAGATGGGAGGAGGAACCAAGAGAATCATGCTCTGTAAGCTTAACAATATATCTCCACCTATCCTCGCTGGGAATTCTCTCTTTACCAGGTAATACTATCATCTGATCCAAAAAGAAATTGCTTTTTCTGACCTGTTATTATGGCCTTACAGTAATTATACGTGCAAGTTAGAACACCGAATCGTTTAAATGAAACGCAGACTTTTCAAGTATGAGCTGATAGATAAGCTTTGTATTCTTCCTAGCATGCTCAGCTAGGATGTCAAAACTATGAAAGAAAGAAGCACATCTTCAATGTTCTATAAACACGAAAAAGAATAATTAAAATACTTTAAAAAATCGTGAGGAGTAAGAAATATGAATTTGTATTATATTACAGAATTCACCCATCTATTAAGTGGCGCAAAGAATCGTGTGGCAACAGAAATGCTACACATCTTAACACATGGATCTGCTTCACAGCAAAGTTTCCAGAGCTGATCTGAAAATCATTTCATCACTAAATGAATTGAAATCTTCATTTGCTTAAAGCAGTTGGTGAATGTTTCAACTTTGTTGCAGTCTGTGAAGCTCTGAACCATGGCAGTTATCAGCTTATAGTGTACGCTTAAGAAATAAGTCTTTCATGCTCGCTTTTCCAGCAACCCACCGTTCAGCTGTTGCTGGGGGGAAATGATGTTTCAGTGGTTTATACTTGCATTTTGGGACACAATCCATGTTATATTTCCACTTGGAGTAACAATGATGCTTCTATAGTGGTACTTTATAGCAATGTTACTATTAGTAATAATTGCATTGATTTAAAATAAGTCCTTATTTAAATCACTGAGAAAGTTTATTTCTGATCCATAATATTAATACTAGGTAGTTAAATCAGCAGAAAATATCTCCATTAACACCTAACTCTTCTATAAGAGAACAGAACAATATGTACCCTTCTAGGGGAGAATACTGATTGATCAACAGGTAATTCTGTACTTCCTTCTGTAAAAAAAAAAAAACAACACTGTCACAACTTTCACAGGATTCCCTATGCTAAACTCCAAAGGATTCGTGAAAGAACACAGCAAAATCAGTCCAAGTAACTGAAGCCAATTCCTGGCAATTTTGGGACACTCAACTTTACAAAAAAAACCCCCACAAACAAACAAACAAAAAAAAAAAAACAAAAAACCCACCACACTGAAACAACCAAAACCAAGTCTTGCTCACAGGCTGACTGAAACTCCCTTTCTGATGTTCCTGAGTGCTGCCGCTTTTTTTTTTTTTCTTTTCTTTTTTAACTGAACATCTTTTGGGATCTTCCACTTGTATTTACAGCAAGGCTAAGAGATTATAACCAGCTTCCACATGACTTGCCTCTTTAAGTTTCCTTCCTGGGATACTTAGGGTAAATGGTATCAACTAACAGCCTTCTCAGATATTTTGTTTTTAACAGGTAGACTAAGACATCAAAGAACGCATGGGTTTTAAAGGAACAAATAACATACAAATTTAGAATGCCACAGGTATATTAAACAAGAGGCTGCTCTCTTACATTACGGAAAGTCAAAAAACCTTCACCTGCTATCCAAATGAACACTTCTGCCTAAAGTGTGAACTTACCACTGCCAACATACTACTTGAATCTTTAATGTGTAGCCAGTCCAAAAGAGTAGGTGTTTTGCTTTTTTTTTTTCCCCCTTATGTTTCACTGTGACAGACATATCAAAACCCAGGAATTAATTTTGAGAAACGAGTGGGCTGATAAGGTGATGGAAGATGCTAGCATTACAATTTAAAACCCAAGAAAGAATGAGACCAGGAAGGACATTTTTGTTTAGGATGAAAGCCTAACCTAAATGCTACCTTACATCCTTCTGTTAGTATAGGAAATTACGGTAGGGACATTAGAAACATATGCTGTGCTCTTCAATGCTTATCTTAACCATAACCAATGGCTAAAAAAGAAGATAAAGAAAAAAATACAAATAAATAAATAAATATCCAGGAAATGACTGGTTAGTACTTGCACTTCGGACTTTAATTCATACTGATGATTATTTGAAAGAAAAATACAAGACACATTTTCCTGAAACTGTAGAAGAATTTATCTTGCTTCTGCCTAAATTGACGCATCATCTTTTTAAAACAATTTCTCCATGAAGGGCCCAGAAAAGGGCAATGAGGGAGATGATCTGGAAAAATATGAAGTGAAATTAGAACAGTAACTTTACTCAGATGTCACTATGTTAATTTGAATCCTGTAGCAAAACATGAACCTCCAAAAGAAAAGAAAGAAAAAAAAAAAGGCATAAAAAGCATAAAGTAGTAGTATTGGTCCTACAATCTACAGAACTATGTCAAACACAGTATCCTTTATTCACAAGGTATTCAAGGTGCTTGGGATTGTGTTTCTCAAAAGACGGACTAAAAATTTGTCACTTGTTGTGGCATGTTTTCCTGGGTTATTACAAAAAGAAAGGTTGCATGAAAGATGGGAAAAGAAAGGCTGCAGGCATGTTTGCTTTTGATTTTACTAGCACGTCACCCACACAGAAAATCCCGCACCTCACAAAACAGGCCCACATATTAATCTAAATCTTCTTAGATTTTATGCCCTGACCTGGGTTATCTACATTGTAATATCTGAGGCCATAAATCTCGCAACTTCACCTAAAAAGTTAGTTGATGATTCAATGCTGGATGTCTTGATTAACTCTGTCAAACCCATTTCTCATTCAGACTTAAGTTAGACTCTGAGCCCATCGGGACTGTTCCATTCATCACTCATAGACATTCAGAGCACGCACCAATTGGGTAAAGGAGTAGCTAACCTGATGGTGAATGGATGACTCGTTTATTTCTAGAAAATTCACAAATATTCTCAAGCAAAAGAAAGAAACTGTACCTGTGTTTCTCATATCCTGGCTAAATGATGAAGTAATCTAGGTGTTGAGCAAAGGCAGTAACATTCATCTCCTCCTTTCTCTATTGCTTTTCTTCCTTTCTCTCAGAAAAGCAAATATTTCATGCCAAATGGAAAGAAATTTCAGTTTTCAATACAATGCAGAAAAATGTACTTTTGGGGTAAAATTTATTCTTTTCCTCTTTCTCTTTGTCTTCCCACCAGAAAAAAAGAAGAATAGGTATGCACAGCTCCGCTCCAGACATTTCTCTCAGGTAATACGTTCACAAACTCCTCACTGAGTAACCCATTCCATAACTCCCCCCCTTCCCCAAATACATCTACAGTGGCAGAAGTGCTTCTTCTTGATGGCAGTCAGGCTGCTGTTCAATGACAGACTCACTTAAGGAAGAGCTACCATGTTTACCTTCAGCCAAGGATTTATCCTAAATCTTTCAGGGTGTCCCATTACAACTTAACAGCAAAGCCTCCCCCCCCCCCTGCCCCCCCCCCCCCCAAAAAAAAAAAAAAAAAACAACCCACACCAACCCAACAAACCCCTCATTTTACAGGCAGTTTCACACATTTTCCTGCAGTTGAAGGGAAGAATTGAGTGAGAGGACTGGATGTTATAAATAGATACATGTGCACAGACAGGAAAGAAAAGCAGAATGACAAACATTCTGCCTTTTAAGTCAGTTTATGTGGTAAAATGGTAATATAAAACTCAGTCGTCTGAAAATACAGTAACCGGTTTTAACTGAACCGATTTTCACCTTTCAGAAACAAACACAAATGATGTCCTCCTTTGATGAAATTTTTAATGTTGAATGTAATTGGCTATTTTAACAATTCTTTCTGGTATGTAAAGACGCATGACTTCAAAACTCCATTTAAAAGTGAATAAGTACAATGCAGATTTAGAAATACAGATAATGCCCACTTGTGCAGGAAAAATTATGTGACCAAAGCTCATTGCTACGTATTAACAAATAAGCGGGACAATTTCATTTTGATGCCATTTTTACAGAAGGCAAGTAGAGTTGCCCGTGCTCCTAGTGACCATGTGCCAAGTAGCCAGTGTAGTAACCTATGTAAATACTAAAAAAACAAAATTAAAAAATAAGCGCGTCATCACTAGTTTCCCTGGAGTAGTACTAGTGCTAGTTTGTTTTCCAAATTTGCCTTTTAAGCTGTGTGTATCACTTCTTTTCATCAACCAGCAGAAAACAAACACCCACGGCCAGAAAGTTTTGCTAAACGTTTAACAGCTTTTGAAAGCCGGCAGTGGCCTTCGGCCGGGCCTCTCTTCAGCCGAGAATAAACACATTTTGCCAGCCAAAGGTTTGGAGGGTGGCTAACACCCGGCTGGCGTCCGCAGCCCTGGGAAGGCCGGGCGTCAGCGATCGGTACTGGCCCCGTGGCCACCGTTGCCATGGCAACCTGGGTTGCCCGGACGACGCGGGGGCATCTCACGGCTGATGCTCCCCAACACGATGGCCGCGGCTTCACATCTCCCCCCCCCCTTTATTTCCCACGTCAATTCATAAAAATCTCGTTTCCTTCATCCTTTTTTTTTCCTCCTTCCCCCTCCCAGCCCACAGTACATCCCAGGTCAATTTTAATAACCAGGAACAGACAAAATACCTTTCTTATTCCTTCCCTTACACTGCCATAAAAACACCTGGAATACAGCCAGACATGCAAATGCAAGAAGTCCATCCAAATATGCTAATTTTTTTCACAGGTGGTTTACATTCCTTTCACAACAACTGATGGGGAGAAGAAAAGATTTATTCCTAAATAACGGAGCTGCTACAGCAATGGAGTAAAGGCAGCTATAGGGGTGGGCAACAGTCTGCATGGTGAGCCAAGATAAGAGGAGACTGTAATTTAATTATCCCAAAGCACATGGAGTTGTTAATTTGAGCTGAATTTGAATTAACTGAAAATATTGCACCAGAAAATAAAACATGTAAATAAAGTGTTTCAAAAGCACTCTTCAAAACTTTTAACCTAAACAAAACAGAGAACTTCACGCTGCTTTTTCCTGTTGGGCCACACATTTAAGTCAGGAAGCTGCTGCGAATTTTTAAACCTTTTAAAACATTTCAGACTTACTACCTTTTTGATAACGCGTATGAATTTACCAAATGCAAACCCCACTCTGAATAATGGCTATAAATGGTCCTTCAGCTGATTCATGTTGATGCAGCTGGGCCAATGAACTGTCTAGTAATTAAATACTCCCCACAAGAAACTAGTACACTTGAAGTCTCCAGGAGTCAGTTTGGGTATGATATTAGCTGCCACTTTTTTTGACAGCTTCCTACATGCAGGGAAAGAGTAAAAATGAAGATACTTTACTAATTTTCTTCTGCAAAATAAGTACTTTCTTTTCTCTCTCTTTTTTAATGTGTAGTGAATGGCCATTACCAGAGTAGATTAAAAAAAGTGACTATCAAAAGATAAAATGCAATCTCATTCCTAGCACCACTGTCACTGTGAAATAATTTATTTCCCTGTTTCCTTTCATATTCAAAAGTAGTAAAGGAATAGGCACAAACCAATCAATTTCTAAAGACAAACAAGCAAAAAACTATAAATACTTTTTCTTTAAACTAATAGCCCCACTGCCCCAAGTTCTACTTATAAGATATTTATTTCTATGGATTAGAAATCAAACTCTTAGGTAAACTCTGATTTTGATACAGAAATATGCAAACTTTTATCATAAATGCCAGCGATAACACTTTGATAATTTATATATTATCTTATTGCTGCTTTGGAAGATAGTCTTTTTAACTGGCTTTAAACTTCAACTTAGTTTGAAAAATAATATTGGTTAGACCACCATATTTCTTGTTTCCTTAAACTGCTGAAAATGTGCATCAACAGGAAAGAAATAAGTAATATTAACTGGAAAACTAACTTTGAAATAAACAGTATCCCAGGAAAATCACTGCTTCTGTTTGGTTCTTGCAGTGATCCAGTGAGTTTCAAGGTTCACTCAATTTTTGGTTAATAATTAATGGAATTTTATTTGCAAAAATGTAAAATGAAAACTAGTACAGATACTTCCCATGAATACAAATTACAACAGAACACCTCTCATGCATTGATCAGTAATGAGGTATTATATGAACTCCAATCATAAATCCCAGTGGAAAGTTTAAGTGATAGAAGTTCTGTTGTTCAGCTGACTTAATGAGCCTGGACTGATTTACTGAGTAAACTGAAAGATATTTCAACTTTCTTTGGGTGAATTTGTTCACTTCCACACACCACTTCGACATAAGTATAAGAACTAATATTAAATCCAACACAGCACTACTCAGCTTATATACCTCAAAGGTAAGAAACTCCTCAGAAGCAACTGGTAAAACATCTGTTAAAGTGTAGGCTACTTTCATTAAAAGGAGGAAGGATTTCAACATGTACTGAAAAAGGCATAGGCTCAAAGCTCAACTTTAATTTCTTTGATACACCAAACAAGAACATGTTAAACGGACCTGTTAGAGAAGGTCCAGAGGAGGGCCACGAAGATGATCAGAGGGCTGGAACATCTCTCCTATGAAGACAGGCTGAGAGAGTTGGGGTTGTTCAGCCTCGAGAAGAGAAGGTAGCTGAAGGGGGCCTACAGGAAAGATGGGGAGGGACTCTTTATCTGGGAGTATAGCGATAGGATGAGGGGTAATGATTTTAAATGGAAAGAGGGTAGATTTAGACTAGATATTAGGAAGAAATTCTTTACTGTGGGGGCAGTGAGACACTGGAACAGGTTGCCCAGAGAAGCTGTGGATGCCCCATCCCTGGCAGTGTTCAAGGCCAGGCTGGATGGGGCTTTGAGCAGCCTGGTCTAGTGGGAGGTGTCCCTGCCCATGGCAGGGGGGGTTGGAACTGGATGATCTTTAAGGTTCCTTCCAACTCTAACCATTTTATGATTCTATGACCTGAAATACTAACTATGATACTTTCAATACTATGTGGTGTGAGGACCACCAAACTCTTTTTGTCCCGAAGAGATGCAACAGAAGTTGATATTACAGAGAAGCACCGTGCTTCAACAGAATGAAACAATTCAAGGGCAATATATTATTTTAGTTTTTCTAGTTCTTGCCAGTATACCTCATGCAAGTGCACCAAGTACACCATTAGCTCCAAAATCTGAAAGTCTTGTTTAGGGCAGGAATGCTGCAGTACTTTCTGAATATAAAGCGGACTTCTCCACTAGCACGCTCATCATATTCCAAGAAAACTAACAGATTATAAAATTTTACTGCATTAATTTGGTTTTTAAAGGTGGACAATTTGATGTAAAGAGAATTCCACATTAATAACAAAAAAAAAAATATTAAGGCTGAAATCTGCAACTGAAGCCAAGAGCATAAGGCAGTGGAGTGTGCCCTTTACTAATATACACACTGGCAGCTTAAAAAGAGCTTTCCTATTTCTCATATTTTCCTATTGTTCTCCCCAACTTGTTCAGTTTAGCTTTGACAAAACTAGACCTTGGAAGATTAATTTTAGTCAAACTTTATTTCCATATAAAATGCAGTTGGCATTCTTGTTAAAAACTGTTCTTAACCAAATAAGTTTCCTTATCACTTGCAGAAATGTATTACTTATTGCAAACATTTAAATAACTTTCACTATGTCAATGCAGACTGAGGGCATAAAGATTTGCAAACTAAAAATACGAAGTAACTCCTGTGTTTGGTGTTTTTGTTTTGTGTTTTTGTTTTGTTTTGTTTTGTTTTTTAAATGGGCTAAATTAAAAGCAGAGAAGTGCTAAGTATAGGAGAAAATACCCTGCAACTACTCACTGTACTAGCATTGTAGAAGCACAGATGAAGTAAACCTTGTTGGATTATATGGTGCAATATTAGAACTAACAGTTCTTGAAGTCCATCTTATAGCAATTTCTGAGCAAATACAGATTCTGAGTAACACACGGTTTTGGATGGGAGATCTGAGTGTATGATGTTTGAACTCAACCCTACCACCTTTCCCTCAGATCCTTAAAAGAATGTAACCAGTACAGCTATTCAATTTAAAACTATTTTACAAAGTTTGGACAGTACATTAAGTTATTGCTGATCTTTCTCTCATTTAGCTTTCTCTTAAGCAAGCTAAAACATAATTTTTAATGCATTCTTTTGTACTTTCAGTTATTAGAAAAATAACAGTCAAAATATTTTGTGTCCTATAGCTTTCGCAGAAAAGATTAGCTGGAGAACCCTTTGCAGCCTTTCTGGTTGCTTAGTTCCTTCAACATGCACAATTTCACCAAAGCTTTATGACTAATGCGAGTGTAGAAGATTTCTATAATAAGTAATAATCTCATTTAGGTCACAGTGCATTTTATAGTTTATTGGTACAGGTCAAAAATGCCCCTTTTATTAGGCTAAATCTGCAGTTACAGACGGAAGTAGGAGTAAAATGTTTTATATACTACAGTTAAGTGTTACTGTTGAATGTTCTAATGCAGTACAGCACTGATAGATGAGTAAGAAAGATGGGCTTAGAATAAGGAAGCGACAAGATGTGGCTGGGAACAAGAAAAACTATCATTAGGTATCACTCATATGGCTTCAGAAATAACTAGAAAGGAAGAAAAAAAGATCCATGAAGGAAGATCAGACCCCAAACTAAGAAATTAGGATACAGCTAGTATTATATATATTAGTATATCCTCAATTCAAGACACAGTCATTAACAGTTTATTTTTTTTTAAACTTTTAATAATGAAGACAAACCTTTTTTTAATTGATTGTCATTGGAAAGTGGAAAAGAAAAAAAAAAAAAAAAATCCACTTCAGCTTCCTTTTTTTCTGTCCCATAGGAAGCAACTATTCCAAATAATAACATTTATGTATTTTTGACCCACTGAAACAAACCCAACATTTTATATTAGGAGATCTCATTACATAACAAGCTTTCAATAAAATGATCTCGGAGCAACTGCTGTTAGGTGGACAAACAGAGGCTGGGTAAACTCAGCAGAGAGTAATTGGCTGTGTCCTGCTTCCACTCCGCGGCTGGCAACAGAGAAAGAACAGACCTAAAGCACCGGGGTAAGCTTGGAGACTGATTAGTCAGGAAGCTATTGCTAAAGGCAGCAAGAGTGGGAGCTATCCCAAGAGCTCTCTCACAGCAGTTTTCTCTGCCCTGTGAGACACAACTGGAAATCCCTTAATGCACTCTGCCCTTCATTTATTTTTGCTACTGGACATTTGAGAGCATTTAAGAATGTTACTTTTTTGAGTAGTTGCCTGATGATGGATCACACGGAATTAAAACGATTTTATATTTCTTAGGGAAAGGGGAAGACTACCATCTACAGTACAATTATAAAACTAGGGATTATCTGATAGCAAAGTACTTTTTATTCTGTGCTGAATAGTCAGAACAGAGTTTGCAACTACCCACGCAGCAATCCTGGTTTACTCTTTATGCTGAAATTATGAACTTATCTTGCATATCAGGAAGGCTCCATAACTTAAAGGTGTGTCCTGATTCATTTCCTTTTAATCCAGCTAGTCTAATGAAACATTAGTACACTTAAAAATATTATCATTGCAGCTAGAAGTATAATATAAATTACACAAACACATTCTATAGTAAAGGGAAAGAGCTCAGTAGCAAAGTATTAGAATTTGGAAGCATGAGAAAGTTGGCTAAGCAAATGTGATGCAAATGTTTATATATATGAACTGTATGAACTGTAAGAGAATTACTTCCCTTCCCCACCCCCACCCCCTCCCCACCCCCCCCCGAACCTGTATCATTCATTACCTAGGACAGAATATACTAATTTAAAGAGCAGCTATTCAAGCTATTGTTTTATCTTCGGTATTGAGTGTGCTGGGCCAAGTTTTATTAACTTTATTATAGATAGAGAATTAAAACATGGAGAAACCTTTTCAGGTCTCTCAGCCTCAAGCACTTTGAATTAGAGGCCTGAACTCATTGAGTATTAACAATTTATGTAAGCTAACTCCTCTGTAAGATGGGTACGTCCCTCTCTCTACCCAGTATAAAGAGCCTAAGCTCCGTAAATTGTCTGTCCGTATTTATGAGGTATTTTATCTCTTCAAGAGATTAAATACATACATTAATTTGGGGAGATCAGTTAAAATGCTCAATATCCGATATCCCAGAGTAATTAACATTATAAAACACTTTATGTGTTTAGTGCTTTGATCCTGTAGTTTTCACTGCAGTTGTAGATGTTTGGTACATCTGTAAAGCAGACCCTGTAGATCTCAGCTTAAGAACCAAACAATGTAAACTGGGAAAAAAACCCAAACAACTCAAAACCAAAGCCAACAAACCCTCTCCCTGACAGAATGGTTCAGGACCAGAAGAAAGGATAGGGCGCTCTACCAGCTTCTAGCATTTCTTTTTGATGTAGGTCTCATTTAATCTCCTTTTTTTAAACACTGACCAAAATTTAAGAGGGTCCTCTCCAAGCTCCTCCATCAGCCTAATTTGGCATTGTGTTCATATGGGCTATCAGCAGGTTTGGACTCATTGGATTGACTCACCCAGTTCTTGAGCTAATGATGGTGGAGTGGAAGATTAGACATCGTAAAGTTTACTTTATCATGGAGAGAATGGATCAATGAAAAGATTTATATTTTAGAACACCGGTATATAATGTAAAGTATATAAAGTCTCCCTTCTCTGGTAATGACAGCAATAAAAGGCACCCACTGAAACAAGAATAGATCCTCAGATAAATTTCTCAAGAGACAGTTCTTATGGGAACAGAAATCAACTTTGGCAAGTAATTGAAGTATTTGAGGAGGAATCTCTACTTTTGAAACTAAGGAAACATTAAAAAAAAATAAAAATCACCAAATGTAATTATGACTACAGTAAAAAACAAACTCACTCACAACCTTATACAAAGGTATGAAAGCAATAGAAGTCTTTATGTATTAATAGAGTATACATTCTGATCCCTATGTAGCCTATCAGTCTCCACCTTGAAGACTTATTTCTCTGGCTTACACACCTGTAGTACTTCAAACCACTGCCTCTCAGTTATGGTACACAATTCTGATTCTGATTTCTTCTGCTGTTAACAAATTCAGTTACCAAACTAAACGACCAGTAAAATTTAGGTGCCAAAGTCCACCTGGGTAATGAAAAGTCTCACTCAGCTGTGTTTAAGCCAGGTTCATCCGTATTTCATTATTCCATCAGGGAGAGGATTTAAACCATGTTTTCCATATTCCTGGAAAGTTCTCTGCTGTTCATTAGCTCCTCTGCTCACAGATTTTCACTATAAATAGCAAATGTTACCGAGTGTAGTGATGCAACCACTCATATTGAACGGGGAAAGCTGATGATGATTCCTGCCACAAAAATCCAGCGACTGAAGTAAAACACAAACCCTGACCTGGAAGCTCTAACCATGAAAATATCAACCTGCCAACTTGTGTTACATTAGACAGGCATTTGCCAAGAAATAGTTTACCTGTGGTTCTATTAAGCTCTTTTATCCAAGATGTTCATACCAAAACAGTGGTGATTTCATTCCCTTCCATGCAACAAATACCTATATTATTAATACAATCTTTTCCATTTACCACTATTACAACTTATGTTTTTGTGAAGTGGAAATTCCTCTCATATTTTAAATAAAACAAACTGTAAATAAATTGAGCAAAGTGGGATGCATATCCTGTTTTCAGATCACTTAAAATCATTTCCCTCTTTTTGTTTACGAAAACCAATTATCAGAAAATGTTGTCTTTCTAGCCAGTATAGGTTGCCAAATGGCAGGCAAGAACTCAAGTGACAAAGTGATTCTAGATGTAAGTATGCATATTAAATTAGTTAACTCAGATTTTAGAAATGGAAAATAAACCTATGAAAAGCTTGCTCATTATGACAGTGCATCCTACTTTTCTACGGTTCAAGGCTTGTTATAATTCTTGGACACAGTTTCTGAAACTGCACAGCTCCATTAGGTGCCTTACACAGATACCCAAATTTCTTTTGAAACCCCAAAACTGGGTTGCGATACCCAAATTTGTTCCTGGTCTAAAAGCTATCCTACTTCAAGTAGACAAAGCAGCCTGTCCAGAGCTAATTCAAGTATCTGTATGTGCACGGTATTGTAACGTACCGTGTACACTCATCTCTTTTCAAATACAGAGAAACAGGCTTAAAGCCTAAGAAAACAGATAAAAAGAAAAAACTCTGGAATAATTATTTGTCCATGCTGAAAATCTGCTGAGATTTCATTCCATTTCCCTGTTTATGACACTAAGTATTCTTGATGTTATCTTTTCAATTTCTTACTTTATCATTTTGCTATGCCACAAGGAGAGAGAAAATCAGTGACTGAAGTTTGAATACAATGTAGAATAAATTCACTCTTAGTTTTCTGTACCTCAGTTTTTTAGATTTTTTAAATCTAAGGCAAATATGGTCAGACTTGTTGGGTCAGACACCAGTTTTTTTCTTTGATTCCTCTATATGGAGTTAGATGAATATCATGAGACAATAGTACATGAGAAAAACTCTTTCCCCCAATAAAATAAAAACCTCACTATTACAAAAATCTTCTTTTTAAGATATCATGACAAAATATTGTAACAGAAAGACCATGCTACTAACAAGACATTGTTACAGTCTTTCAAAGAAAGAAAGAGTATGTATTATCAATCCTGGTTTTTGCAAATCTGCTAGGAAATTGCATGGACTTTAAGTAACTTTTCTTTTTTGTTAAAATAATCTTGCCTTAAAAAGTTTTTTTTTTTTAAAAAAAAAAACAAAACAAAAAAAACCCCAAACAAACAAACAAAAAAAAAAAAAAAAAAACAAAAAAACCAAAACATTACCATGCCAAGAACAAGGGTCAAACTACTTTACAGTGTATACTGAAATGAAATACATTCTTGATTGGCCAGTATCTTCCAAAATCCAAATATTCTTTCCTTCAACTATAGCTTCTCACCTTGGATTTGTAAGCTACATCAACATGAGAAAAGAGGAGTTACAGTCCCAACTACTTCACACTAGTCCGGATCATTCAATATAAGTCTGGCTACCATGTTTCCTTCTGCCATTCATGTGATAGCTGCATTTGTCCCCTATATTTCCTCCCTTTACCACTCACAATCTCTAAGTGAGCCACGAAGAAAAAGTATCTTGAGGCTTCTGATTATTTTGCTGGGTGATTGATGTAGATTTTGTTTTAGGTACATATGATGGAAATAGACAAGACTCATCTATTTCTGGAATGAAACAAAGATCATACTGCATTTATCAAGCAACTTACAGACACAACCACCATTTCTGGTTCAACTTAAATGCCGATTTCCCTTTAAAGTATTCCAAAACTTGAAAGTAAAGCTTCCAACTGTTTCTACCCCAACAAAGGGAAGAAGCTGCAAGATACCCTTGTTTTGCCTGCATCTATTTTGTGTCCTTTATTTTTTATCAGTGCATTGGCTTATAATGAAAAAAATCAGGCAGAAACATAACGTCAGTATTTTACTTCACACTGTACATTTTTGTTCTCCTGCAACAGCCACTCAGGGAAAAAAAAAAAAAGAAACTAAGTTCTCCCAAAGGAGGAAAAAAAAAACCCAGAACATTAAGGGAACGGATTCACTTCCATAGCAAAGAAAGAGGAATTAACAAGCGTGCTTAAAGAATTTTATGAGCAATGTTTTGTGTCAGATTACTGACTAAACAATGGTGCATTGGTCAGACATCACTTGAGTCACAAAACAGACTCAGGTGAGGGCTGATACACTGTTTTCTTCCATCTCAGGTTTTGTCCCCAGTGGAGTCTTCTAACCAAAGAAAACTCAGTTCTATGTCTAGCTGAGGAGATTTCCTTACCCAATATTTCACTTTATTTTTAAAGAATGATACCCCTTTTAAGAAGATATATATGCATATAACAATATAAAGACAATTATGGCTGTTGTTCAGTCAATAGATACATCAATTATTCTATTTGGAACAGAGTTCTTAAAGCCTTTGAAGAAAGAGGAAGGAGTTTAGATACTACTTGTTCTGCAGGTTCAGAAAACAGAAGCGAAAGAGTCTGGTAAATTTATACTTAAAATCTTGTTTAACAAATATGGAAGAAGACTTGAAAAGTACTCTGAGGAGTGACAGAACCTCTTTGCTGTACAGATCAACTCAGTAATTGTCTTCGAATAGGAAGTTCTGTGTGACTAAACAATGAAAAGACAAATACGGGTAAATTGTTGGTAATTTACAGCTCCCTTCACAGTTTTAAGATTGTCCACTGATGCATATTCAGAAGACTGCTTTGAATATATAGCTTGCCTGCTGTAGCTTTTGGAAATCTGGTTACCTAGCTAGACAATTATGAAGCTGACATTTAATGTATGTGCAATTATGGAATATACAGTGTCACCACTTTCAAATGTCACCTCTTTGCCACAGTTCTTATCTTGCAGAAAATGTCCTTGCCTCTCTTGAGAGAAGCGGTCTTACTCAACTAGCACCAATGAACACTGGGGAGATATTTACAAAAGCAATTAGCTCTTTTGAGTGCCTAATTTGACATCTTCAAAGGCCCCCCACTTCAGGAATGAAGTTGTCAAACCTCTAGGGAATAAGCCCCATTATAAGGCCCACCTTGTCTCAAGGTGGCACCTAAAGTTTTTACTCTTAAAAAGGTTTGGTTCTTTTTCTTGTCCGTATTATGTTCACATATATTTCTTTATGATAAGACACAGAATGGAGGATATGGGCTAAAGTTGATAGTGTGTGTTTGGCTTACACTAAGGGCAAGTTAAAGTTTATTTTTTTCTATCTATACCAATATTTCATAGTTCTAATATGTATTTACTACTAATTTGAAGTACCCCTTTCCATGCTTAAAAGAGCTTGCATCCATTTAGCAATATCTGGCATTTAAAAATAAATAATTAAACAATTGAGTGTTTTATACCTCTCTTTATGTCAGTCTTTATTATAAAGGTTGATTTTATTAACTTTGTTGGAAAGGCTCTGAAAAAAAAAATAATCAAAATTTCTCATTTTTCATCAGAAACTCTTCTCACTGGCTGTCATCCCTTCTGACTTGCATACTTTCTTCGCTCAACATTAAATTATGAGAGAGGGAGATCACTAGAAGATCCTAAAAAACTTTGTATCAAAATTAATCTTATTCCTAGATATACTGGAATGCAAATTCTTCAGGGCCGCCTCTGTGAGAGACTGTATGTGTATACAACTATGGCAATGCAGTTCTAAACAAAAAAATAAAAATAAAAATGAGTAAATTAACTTTTCTTTTCTGGATTTTTTTTTTAATACATGCAAAATTGACTCTTGTGGTCACCGTTCCTTTGAACTCTGCTGTCTGCTCTAGGAAAAAACTCTTTATTATAAACAGTGCAGATGGTTTCAGGGGAATTATTTCTGTTAGAATAAGCAGCAATTTTACTTGACCTATGAAGTCAATATTGAAGTGAAGCTTTGGTCTTAAAGTGTGAACAGCAGAACTATGTGTTGGTTTTTTTAATAGAAATCCTATTAAATATTTTCATTTCATAACAGCGCCTACAGATATTCCAAGTCTTCTGCCAAGGAAACTTGTCTGTTGCATAAAAGTTCACAAAGCCTTACAAAAATTTTCTCCACCGGAGGTACAAACACTGTTGTTTTTAGATCACGTACAGAAAGAAGAATAGGCAAACATGCATAGTGCCTTCAAAACAGTATCTACCATGAAGAACAGGTAGTGCTCAAGAATGCATCTTTACTACTAACACCTACTGGGTAAAAAGTTATATTCACAGTTTCTTCAGTGTTAGGCATTTCCTAATGTTCGCTACATACTGTTGTGGAAAAGACAGCAACATACACAGACTTAAGAAAAAAAAAAAAGGTAAAATTTGGTTGAAATGTCAATCATAGTTTGCTGTCATATACAGCAATGATGAAATAAAATAGTGACCTCCAAGTGGCTGCACTGTCGGTTTCAAGAATTAAGATGAGCCTGAGCTCATTGTCAGCTATGATTGTCAAAAATAAGGTAGCAGACACTAATATGAACCTCAGATGACAGTTCTATTATGAATAAGAGATGAAAAAAAGCCCAAGGAATATGAGAAAAGGGTTTTCTTCTGCTTAATTGGGACCAGAATGACATTGCTTGACATGGATTTTATTTAACAGAGGTGTTTAAAATGCTTCAGGCTAAACATGACATGAAGATTATTCTATTGTTTATAGATTTACTGGACAAACAGCTACAGCAATTAAGACTATCTCTTACCATGGAAGTTTGATTTGAATATAGAAACAAGACCTTATTATTACCTTTGGAGGTATAGTCCACAACATAATTTCTGATTGTAACGGAAAGATTTCTTTCAATTTTTGCAGTCACAAAAAGCAATCTGTATTTTTTTTACCTGCATTTTATTATAGCTTTTCTTTACTCACATAATTTTGAATACAATCTACTTCTTGTTAAAAAGAAATAAAAAAAAAAAATATCACTTTCTGCTGCATTGAAGGTATATACACTTGCAATCAAAGCTGCATCTCAAATTTGTACTCATGCATTTCAGATAACATTACCTTGGCTAATGTTACTGCAAATAAATGCGTAGCCATAGCAGCAGGGAACTTGGTGCAGGCTGCAAAGCCTGACCGAAAACTTAGTGAATAATGCAGGTTTCTGTGCTGCAGTGGGCTCTGTGCTGCCATGGATATGCTGTTATGTGTATTTGAACTCAACTAGCTTGAAATAAATGTGTGAGCTGCAAATATGCCTTGACTGTTGTTGTAAATAACTGATAAACTCAGATCAGCCGCGCCTATTAGCTGCTTGAAATGATCTTCTAATGTGCAAAATCTTGATCATTGAAAATTAAGTGGTTTTTTTCTGCTCCATAAATAAAATAAAAAAGCTCCCCTGAATCAAAACCTTACCGAAATACAACACTAAGACTGTACTAATACTCCATTTGTGTCATACAGTGCTCTGTATGACAGCAAAAGCATATACCACAACATTTACTGCAGTTTATGGCTCTCTGCAGTCAAAGCAAGCTGCAACATTAACAAATAGTTCTGAACATGTATGTAATTCAGTTGTTAATTTAAAAATACAAAGCCCCATGAATGGAAAGAAAGGAAATAAATATACCAATCATATCTATGTCAACAAAAATTGAGTGAAAATTATTTGTATTCTTAAGATATGAGAACATTTCCAAGATCTAGAAATTCCAAATGTATATTATTTCTATTAGTTATGCAGCAGGGCTTCTCCTCAGCAAGAAATTATCTGACTTGATGGGCCTTGTCACAAGCAGAAAAAACACAATTGGCAATTCTGATCACAGAAATAGAGTAAATTCAAACTTGACAAAAACCACATACCATGTTAGAAAAAGGCCATCTATTCAATAAAAGAAGAGTGCAGTAGGACCGAAAATAAAATAACACACCCAAGAGGCTACCCTGGGATGCAGCATGAGAACCAGTACTCCTTTTTTATCAGTGAACACTACCAGAGCTTTCTGGGGCGCTCAACAGATTGTGAAGAGAAAAATGGCTAGCATTCCACTAAATTTACTGTTCTTCCTTTTCTTTCTTAAGCAGCCCGTTTAGTTAAAGGAAACAATTTCAGTTCTCAGTTCTAGAGCTAAGCAGCGTTGGCTTGCTCCTCTGTATCAAGTGATAGTTTGGTACCTTGAGCAGCATCGTACTGAGGATGACAATGGCAACGGTTAGAGACATTTCCTTCCTGCTTCTATTTATATTGCAGCTATGGAGAAAGTGTGCTTTCTAGCTGTATTTCTCTCCCGTGCCATCCTCTGTGAGACATGGAGCCGCTACTCTTTAGCTTCCATCTATGCTTGGGTCTGATCTGTATTTCACTTTTTGAGAGAAATATCTTTAATCATAAAGACTAAAACAGTTTTTATTTGTTTCCTTGTTTTTGTTTTGTGTGGAAACAGAAGAGATTAGCTAGAACTTGATGGCATCGGCCCAACTACAGCCTGAAAGATTCAGAGGACAGATGCTTCAAGTCATGGCCTGTAATTCTTTTTGACTGCATGATGAGTCAAAGTTCATCCTAGGTATGAATCTGCAGCGGGTATTAATAAAGTATATCTACTAAAAGTGAGTCGGTTAGTCTCATCAGAAGCAGCAGTAACCAAACCAGTTAACATAAACAGCCAAAACCAGTACAAAAGCAAACAACTAAAGTGCCTGAATTGCTGCTTGAGGACTTTATCGTTCTCCATGTATTTTAAGCTTCAAGTAAGCCAGTGGTTTTTTTTGCTGCGATACAAAATTTAGCATCCATTTGAAATTTTAGGTTGGGGAAAAAGAACAAATCAATGACAGACCAAGTCAATATTTCTGTCATATCCCAATTTTTCTTAAGTGGGCTGAAATCAGAGACTTCTTGCTTATACAGTGTATATGTAATAAACCATTATATACAGTATTCACCATTTACTATACACAGGTACATAGAAAGAATAGGTTATTGCATGCATCCATATTAGATATTAAGTGCAAGAAAAAAATATATAGAGGATAATACTGAAAAAAACCCCAAACCTGTCATTATACATTGTTGAACTCAGAAGCAGAAAATTAAAGACATTTTATCATTATAATTCTAGCTTTGACTGGCCACATCATTAAGATCAATGAGATTATTTCTTTGATACTCGGGGTCTATCATTCATTCTAGATAGCATGCAACTTAATTTCTGATCTCCTAATAACAAAATAAATTATTAAAAGCAAATTCACAACTTAGCTACACAGAATAGCAAAAAAACCAAAGTTCACCTCAAAGATGAACTCGGAGCAACCAATGACTATATATTTCTATCAAAAAGCCAAAAAAGGCTTTGATAAGTGAACTCACCATAACCTACACCAAGTTTAGTGCTGTTTGGATCAAGATAGAAAAATGTAATATGTAGATATTGTGACAAGTGTCAACAAATCAAAAACATACTAATGAATTCCTTAAAAGCAAGCCCAGAGTGGTATTATCTTGTTCCTGAGCTAGCAAGACAGGTGCAAGAAAAGCTGGATTCATTTTAAAATGTCTTAGAATCAGATTGTCTCAAAATGTTCTATGGAAAAACTGACTTTGGTAAAAAGAACAAAAAAAATCCAAGAGTTTACTTTTACTCTTCTCTCCAAATCAAATCTCTGAACTTCAAATTTCAGTACCAAATTACATCCATCTGATGTACAATTCAGTCCCCAGGTTAGACCGAGATTTTGCAGAATTAAAATCTTGGGTGTTGGTGTTTTTTTCTTGTTTGTTTTTGATGTTTTGTTTTTAACCTGAAACATAAAACATGTCTCTAACATTTGTCCAAATGCAGTTAGTTTGAAAACGGGAAACTACACTGTCTGTCCACAAACAGATACATAAATAGAAAGATAGAATGGGCTGAAAAGAAGCAACATTCAACATAATTGTTCTTAGAAACAGAAACACTTATAGGATAAATTCATATGTGCTTTATAGTCATTATTCAAATATCAATATGTTATGTGCTAGACAAGCACCTGTCAAATACACTCGGTTCTTCTTTCAGCCAGTTCCTGTAAGTGAATTAATTATCTTTAAACTGTCCTTCCAGATTTATTTTCTTTAAATTTGTGTTTAATAATGCCAAATTCTGCATGTTCTTTTTTTTGCTATAGACACTTAAGAAAAAAACACTTAAACATAAGGTATAATTAATAACGTCAATTTGATGGCATCTGCTTTACAAACTCTGCAGTGCATTTAAATACCAAAGGGTAATGCATTCTGCTAACAAAATTAAGAAAGGAGATTTTTTTTTTTCCCCTTAAGTTTCAGTGAAAATTTTTCTTTACTGGAGGCACTACATATATAAACTTTTTCCTGAGACCACTAGTTACAAGCCACTGAAAACAGTCACTCTGGACTTCTCAAGCTTAATTAAAACACAGCTAATATAATAATATTCTACAGATTGCCTATAGAACATATATTCTATACATTTGCTAACAAACAAAGCTAAAAAGCACCCATGCCGTCACTGTAACTTCTCACATATGAGCGAGTCCTACTGATTATGGTGAGATAGTTGAGGAGTTTATGAATAAACATATGAATAAGACTCATGCTTAAAATTTGGAGAAATACTGTGCCATGAAATAACCGATTAATTCACTATTACTTTGCCAATACAACATCACTTTTGATTTATACTGGTAAATGATAGCTTAAACAATACCAGCTGTAGTATCAAGAAAACCAAGATAAACAGAATGAATCCAACAAGTTCTCTGATTTGGTATCATAAACATGTAGTAACATTTAAAATGTTCCACAACCTCTGCTTTCTATTATAGTTTCATAATCTATTAAAAAATCCCCGCATAATTGTTCTTAAGGATTATAAAAGTACTACATTTAAAACCATAGCCAAATTTTCAATGAATAAAAACCCCATAAAAGACAGAAGTGCTTTGCAAAGTAATCAATAAGTAGAGTTTCAGGATGTAATATTCAGGTGATTCTTAAAAAGCACGTTTAATACAGTTTCAGTATTCCACTAATGTAGAAAACTGAAAAAAATCACAGCAGTCTTTTGAAAGCACAGATCAACTACATAAGCTAAGAAGAGCATGCAATTCATGAATATGGTTCATTACCATGGTTACAAGCTTTCAGCACAGGCCGCTGTGTGGCTGGACTCAGATTTTGTGGTACGTCTGCAAAAGCAAGGAAACAATGGAAATAAAACACATCTTTGAAAGTTACTGGAGTATTTTAACATTACTAAGCAGAATGATTTAGAAGTTGTATATTTCTAAGAGTAAACTGACAGTTATATACCAGTGAAATAATTTGATTCTCTTACGGGGCAAGATCACTTTTACTTCCCCCATTCAACTATAAACACTAAAAAGTTAAAGTACACGTGGCTGCATCGAAGAGTCTTTTCATAATAATCAGGCTATGCTAAGTTCAGTAAATTAACCTCCAACGTACTACTGACATCAGTAAAACAGCTTGAACATCCCTGAAAACTGTCACTGCAAGAAAGAATTAAACCTGATAGCATTTATGTTCTAGAGCATTGGACCCATGATGCTTTTAACTTTCTCTGGAAAATAAAATGTAAAATAGAATATTCACCTTTAGGCCTTGGTGTCCTTTTCCTTCGGTCTCGAAAAGCTGCACCTGATTGCAAGGCCTCCAACAGGCTATCCATCACTCCAGTCTCCTCACCTTCTGTAAAGGAGAGTGAAGGAACCTTCTAGGTTACCATAGCAATATCAAAGCATAAAAAATAACAACAATAAACAGCAATAATAAAAGTTATTAATGGTATTATTAAAACTATTTCTTTCCGATTTAGACCAGGGTTTTAACATTCACAATTTGTTCTCTTGCAATTAAGCACAACAGATTTGGTCTTCTATACATTGAACTAGGCCAAATTTTATTCCATTCATTTCACATTCCTCTTTCTCCATACTGAGAGTCAAGCATAGTTTTAAGTGAAATGTCATTTCACTCATATTTTCATTTCAGTACCCTTTTGCAACTGCAAATAATCAGTTTCATGTCATCTTTCAAGAGCTGTCCTTAAATGATCTGTTATATTAGACAAGAGATCATTTCAGTTATTGTTATAAAAAGTTGAAATTGTTTCTCAGCAGGAAGCTGAGTGAACAATATTGGACTGGAGAGGATACAGAGTGATATCCATAGGTAGCTTTAATCAAAAGCCATTTTCCCTTCATATTTAATAACCTCTGGCCAATATTAAATAATTGATGCAGTTCAGGAAAATTCTACTCATCGTATTATACATGTATGTATAATATCCCCTGAAAGAATTATGAAAGTTACTATGAGATTATAATTAAATGCAAGCATTAAATGCCCTATTTTTATTTCCTCAAACACATCAGAAAATGTTAGATTTTTGAACCTTGTTAATCCCTTGTGTCTACGCCTGAAAGGACAAAGAACACAACTCCGGGGATTGACAAAAAATCACCACAGAGGAATAAAGAATTACATCGTAAAAATCTCATTATGCCTCACTGGGCAAAACTCCCTAGATCAACACACACCTTGGATACAGTCAGACACATCACATGATTCTGCAGTTATTGTGAATATTCAAAACAGGTTCTAATCTACCTGATGGGGAGAATGAGATGCCATGCTACTAATTTAAGGAATTCTGAAAGTGCTGGACTACAAGTAAGGAAGTAAGGTAACCTTCCAGACCTGAATATGGGGGAAAATTATTATAGAAAATGTTGCTTTCCAACACTACTTCTATTTGTTTCCCGCCTTTAAAGAAACTTCATCTTTCAGTAAGCTTTAAAGAATTCCAGCATCTTTCTAAGGCAAGTGGTTTCAAGGGCAACAAAAATAATTCAGACAAAAAAAGCTCAAAGCCATCAAATCAGCATGGGCTAAATCATGAATATGACGTTCTAGAAACAACATTTTTACTTTCATTAGTCTACTGCTAAGTCAAGAGTTGAATCTAATTTAGCTTCTGAGAACCCTAAGATTGCATATCATTTAAAAGCAGAAGAGGAAAGCATAACAAAAAGAGGTACAAGATTTTAGGAACCGAAATATGCAAATCATTATTAAAAAAAATAATAATTTACTATCTCAGAATTAGAGCTTCCATGTTCACAAATTAAAGAACAATGTCCTTCAAATATGACTTAAAGTCACATAGTGGTAATCTCCTCATAAAATATATAGAATTAAAATATATAGAATTAAAAAATTCTATAGAAATACAGTTATAAACTTATGTAAAGCTCACAACATGTTCCTTAACATTAACTCAATTTCCAATTAGATTTTCATAAACATTTTTGTCATTTTCTCTATTCTTTATTATTTACAGGACCACCAAAATATTTTACTTTAAAAACTGGTTTTGTGCTATTTTATTACAAATTGCACTTACTTAGTACTTCTGCTCCTTTTACTTGCATTTTTACTCATTCCTTAGTTTATATTAATTCTACACGTATATTTGTGTTTAGAAAGTGATTTTGTTTTCATTTTTTGAATTTCTTAAAAATATCCTCTAAGGATAATCATCTTCCTTCCCCGTAGCATTTGATTTACTGCTCTCCCAAGATGCTGGTCCTTAAAACAACAAAAGTGTAATCTGAGAACACCCTTAGAATCATAGAATTGTTTAGGTTGGAAAAGACTCCTAAGATCATCCAGTTGAACTGTAAACCTTGCACTGCTAAGTCCACCATTAAACCATGTCCCTAAGCACCACGTCTACGCATCTTTTAAATACCTCCAGGGATGGTGATTCCACCACTTCCCTGGGCAGCCTGTTCAATGCTTGATAACCCTTTCAGTATAAAAAAAATTTTTCTCATATCTAATCCAAATCTCCCCTGGTGTAACTTGAGGCCCTTTCCTCCCATCCTATCACTGGTTACTTGGGAGAAGAGACCAACCCCCACCTCGCTACAACCTCCTTTCAGGTAGTTGTAGAAAGCAATAAGGTTTCCCCTCAGCCTCCTCTTCTCCAGGCTGAACAACCCCAGCTCCCTCAGCAGCTCCTCATAAGTCTTATTCCCCATCCAGACCCCTCACCAGCTTCACTGCCCTTCTCTGGACCAGCTCCAGCACCTCAATGTCTTTCTTCTAGTGAGGGGCCCAAAACCGAACACAGTACTCAAGGTGGTGCCTCACCAGTGCTGAGTACAGGGGGATGATCACTTCTGTAGTCCTGCTGGCCACACTGTTCCTGATACAGGCCAGGATGCTGTTGGACTTCTTGGTCACCTGGGCACACTGCTGGCTCATATTCAGCCACACATTCAGATGTTGACAAACACCCCCAGGTCCTTTTCTGCCGGGCAGCTTTCCAGCCACTCATGCCCTAGCCTGTAGCACTGCATGGGGTTGTTGTGAAACAAGTGCAGGACCTGGCAGTTGGCCTTGTTGAACCTCATACAATTGGCCTTCTATCCAGCCTGTCCAGATCCATCTGCAGAACCTTCCTACGCCCACGCACGTGGACACTCCCACCTAACTTGGTGTCATCTGCAAACTTACTGAGGGTGCACTCAATCCCCTCATCCAGATCGTTGATAAAGATATTGAACAGAACTGGCCCAAATACTGAGCCCTGGGGAACACCACTTGTGACCAGCCACCAACTGGATTTAACTCCATTCACCACAGCTCTTTAGCCATCCAGCCAGATTTTCACCCAACTAAGTGTAACACTTAGTTCTCTTTTCTCTATACTCTGTATTACCAAAGTGGTTAACTTAGCAACCTTACACCGGAGAGGCATACACAAAAAGAAATAACAGAAAATTAGCAATTATTTTATAAGTTTTCATAACATTTAAGTGCATTTCTTTTCTGTAAAATAGATGGCAGATATAGAATAAACATGAAGACTGAAACACAGATTTTTCTCTTGCTTTGCATTTGGTATAACATGTTTTATTATGCTGAAGTTTGCTTTCTTATGACTAATGGACTATCAAAGGTATTAATATGGCTTGGAATGTACCTTACAAAAATTACTCAGATTATGTATTTAGCTTCCTGGGTTTTCAGGTTTTGTGGTGGTGGGGTTTTTTTGTTTTTTACTTTCCTTTCTCCATCTAATGTCATTAAATTCTCTAATATACTAATGTCTGGAATGAAAACACTCAGTGAATAGTCTCAAACCAAAGTGATGCTTGAAGAAATTTTGATGCCAAGCCATTAGTTACATTAAGATACATCAATGTTATTATAAGCATTATAACATGAAAATGTTATAAGCATTTTGAGTAACAGTAATGCAAAAAAGATTGAATATCACGGTATCCAAAATGACACCATAAGTGTTTATGGAAAAGAGTTCATAAGCTTTGTTTTAGGAAGTAGAAATAACAGAAGAAAAATTTCAATCCTATTTCAGCATGTCATCTCTTTCACAGAATCACGGAATTTTCAGAGTTGGAAGGGACCTCTAGAGATCATCTAGTCCAACTCCCCTGCTAAAGCAGGATTGCCTAGAGCACATTACTCAGGACTGCATCCAGGCGGGTCTTGAAAGTCTCCAGAGAAGGGGACTCCACAACCTCCCTAGGCAGCCTGTTCCAGTGCTCTGTCACCCTCACCGTAAAGAAGTTTTTCTGTGTATTTGAACGGAACTTCCTATGTTCCAGCTTGTGCCCATTACCCTTCATCCTGTTACTGGGAACCACTGAAGAGAGTCTGGCTCCATCCTCCTTAAACCCACCCTTTAGATACTTGTAAACGTTAATAAGGTCTCCCCTCAGCCTTCTCTTCTCCAGGCTAAAGAATCCCAGCTCTCTCAGCCTTTCCTCATAAGGGAGATGCTCCAATCCCTCAATCATCTTTGTTGCCCTACACTGGACTCTTTCCAGTAGTTTCCTGTCTCTCTTGAACTGGGGAGCCCAAAACTGGACACAGTATTCCAGTTGTGGCCTCACCAGTGCAGAGTAGAGGGGGAAAATGACCTCCCTTGACCTGCTGGCCACACTCTTCCCTATGCAGCCCAGAATTCCTTTGGCCTACATGGTGACAAGGGCACATTGCTTGCTCATGGATAATTTACTGTCTACCAAGACCCTCAGATCCTTTTCTTCAGAGCTGCTTTCCAGCAGGTCCACCCCTAACCTATACTGGTGCCTGACATTCTTCCTCCCCAGGTGCAGGACCCTACGCTTGTCCTTGTTGAACCTCATTAGGTTCTTCTCTGCCCAGCTCTCCAGCCTGTCCAGATCACGCTGGATGGCAGCATGGCCCTCTGGGGTGTCAGCCACCCCTCCCAGTTTGGTATCATCAGCGAACTTGCTGAGGGTACACTCTGTCCCCTCGTCCAGGTCGTTGATGAATATGTTAAACAGTACTGGTCCAAGTATTGACCCCTGGGGGACACCACTGGTTACAGGCCTCCACCTCGACCCGGCTCCATTAATCACAACCCTTTCCTTTTAATCACATTAATCACAATCTTTCCTTTTAAGCCTATACAAGACTATTATAGCTTTCATAGTTATTTCAAAAACTTAATAGTTTTCAGTGTATAATCTGCTATACTATAAAAAGACCCATCAAATAAATAAAAACAGATTTTAAATAATGGAATGGAAATACTGCAAAACCACAGCTTTTTGTAGCATAGCTGTAGCACTTTTATGGGTACTATCTGTTTTTCATACGTATCTGAAATACACTGTAGTCACAAACTGGATTATAGATTAGTGCTTCCATTGATATGCAAAACAGTTAACATAAGAATAAATAAGAGTATATAGAAACCTGAATTAAAAATCTCCTCTAGCAGCTTTCCTGTGTGCATGGATGTATTGAAAAAAGTTAACCACTGCAAACAAAAGAATTCATAGTTACAATCTATGTATGCAGAAACATGCCAGAAAGACTGTTTTTCAAACTTCTACACCTTCAGTTAGGATCCAAATTCTGGTTTTTGATGTCTATGCCAACAGCTGACTGTGGTACCTTCTATGAAGCTACACAGCTATTAGTACCCACCCTATCTACGTATTGTCCAAGTTTCTATGATGGGAAGTTTAAGAAATGGAAGTGTACCATGCAGTATTTTAAAAATCTTTTAAATTGCCCTGGGAGAACTGCATACAACATTGTTACAGTGATACTATAACAGTCGCAAATATTGTTCGATATTAACGCCTCCTATAGGACCTTTAAATCAGCTTTCACAAGCTGCTGCAGAGTGCTGTCACCAGTCCTAACTGGCTTCCTAATTAGTCAAGTGTATCAATCTTTTGACATCCTAGAAGTAGTAATTCCAGTTGGTTTGCAGATAGCTACACAGCCCACAATAATTCCTTGGAGAAATATACCTTTTTATGATCTAAATGATCTCTTTTCCTTCAATGGCAGAATAGGAGATTTAATTAGGTATGGTATTAAAAAGTATTTAAAACTCATACAACTCTCTTTTAAATACCATCTAAAGCAGAAGTAAACTTGCCAAAATAGCTGGTAAGTTTTGCCCTTGACATTTCAGTGCCGAGTCAGATATAAACTACCTAATTTCATTAATTACATCTTTAAAAATGTTAAGAATATTAGAAACCCTTCTTCTTTCGTGCCCTGAGTATCATAAGCTTCACAGTACAACTTTAATATGTCTTATGATGATAGAAACAGATACTGCAGTTAGTAATGATTCCTGCATTTTATGTACTTATTAAAGAACACATGATATATACCATAATTCCAAGAGCAGTAGTCCACTGACATGACAGAATCACAAATATCATTAGCAATACGGTATTAAAATAAGAGTGGTACAACAAGACTACTTTGGATGAAAAACCTTTCATTTTTACAGTTCCCCTGCATCAGTCCAATATAAACTAAAACACCACACTCAACACCAGGACTCCAGAAGTTCACTTTACCAGGAAAAAATAAAAAAGTCTATTTCCTCTTTCAAGGAATCAAAGCTTCAGCTACTCTTTTAAAAAAAAAAAATCTGGTTTTGTTTTTGGTTGCTTTGTTTGTTTTTTTTTTTTTTTCCTCTTTTATGTTGTTTTGTTTTGGGTTTTTTATGAAGGCAAGACTGAGGAGCTTCCCAAGAAGCAAACCAAGAATTCTTTAGCATGGTTTCTGTTGATGTTGCCTAATCAGTCTGTACACTTAAGAGATTTATCTACAGGGACTTTATAATTTTCCACTGGGATCCATTTGTGGCATTGCAATTACATACAGCTTTTTGTTACACTGCAAGTAACAGAAAGGATCAGCTCCTAGAGCTAACTACTGAATACTAAGCCTCATCTGAAATTAAAACTGCACACTTTTAACGAATGTATAAATTAAAAACAGACCTTAATATTTCATAGCTGTAACAGAAAGAAAAGGGTGCAAAAACTCAAGGGCTACTTATCAAGTTATCTGAATTTGCGAAGACTTTAATTATCTTTATATCATCTTCGAAGTAACTCCATGGCAGCACTCAAGCTTTTATACAATTAAAAAAAAAACCCTTGGAGTGCTGAAGCTATTGGATTTGTTTTTCTTGTCTGAATAATTAAGTCCTGATCTCACAATTCAGTAATTACCAGAATGAACACTTCTTTTATTCTTGTTTGACTAGGATACAAATTGCTTTTTTCCCTTCAGCTCAGCATATAATTCAGGTCAGATATACCGTACCCAGTTTTTGATCAAGTGAAGTTTAATCCCTTCACAGCCTTCTTCCAGGTTTAGCTACACCGTATCTTGTGCCTTAATATACAAAAATTTCTGGGGCAAGTGAATACCATGCTTAGGACAATAACAGCAGAGATTCTTCCAGACTATTCACACAAGGCGAAGAAGAAGAAAAAAAAGTACATCTTTTAATTTTGTTAATGTTGTATCTTTACTTTGAAGATACGTCTTCTAATTTAATAAATAAATTTAATAAATAAATTTAATAAATAAATAAAAAGTCCCATATGTCTGTTTGTATAATGATTGATTGTGAACACTACAGCCTCCAAAGATGCTTGGCTGACTAAAGGTCTCCATCTGAGTAAAAACTGAAGGACCATTCTCTGAACAACGTCAAAAGAGGAAAGCTTTAGCAATAGTATAGTGTTGAAACACTTCTGCTCCAGCGAGCAGAATAGCAGAGCACAGAGAGGAAGATAATTTAAGCCATCAATGCAAGTGTGAGCTCCAATGTTTTGGAAGTGGTTCTGTCTTTTCAGTCGCAGAGTCTTGGGCAGTTAGATTATGCGAAGTATTCACAGTACTGACGCAGAACAACTTCTAGACCTCTCAGCCTGATATATGAACACGTCAGGAGACTTTCTGAAGGCTCTCATATTGTCAACATAAAACTACAAAGCAATCCTAGTGTCCAGAGAAGGGAAGGTTTCAAAATGTTTAACAATATGACCGCCTAAACTGAGACTCTTCACTCCAATGAAATTCAGATACAATCTTACAAAGAAATTGTGAGTGGGTGTTAAGGGTATCCTTGTCCAAAAAATGCACAGCACATATAGACTTTAACTTGAAGTTGCTATAAGGCTTTGAACTTTTTTCTGGTAAAAGCCATAGCACCAATCAGATAATCTTCATTAGTGAGTGAAGGAATACATGGCTATCAGTTTGAGTTTCAAGAATGGTGCACAAACTAGAGCTGTGACTTGTAACAGAACACAGGGGTTCCTTTGACCCTCATCAAGTCTTGCAAGAACCTTATAGAATCACAGAATGGTTTGGGTTGGAAGCGACCTTGAAGATCATCTTGTTCCAATCCCCCTGCCACGGGCAGGGACACCTCCCATGTAACCTTGTTACATTATAGTGACGAAAAGAAAATTTCCAATGTACAGATGCAAAACAGAAATAGCTGCCAAGCGTGCCTCGGATGGACTGGCTAAAAGGACAGTTCCATTTAGATCTAAAAAGTGTTAACTCCAACTTTGGCCAGAAATATCACTATTCACTTGTCTTTCCTCAGCGGTGACTTCAGGCAAAAGACACATACCAGCCCTTCCTGAAAGCTAAACACGTGTATATACCTTACAGAAATCACATGAACAGTCTCATCCAGACTCAGAAGAGTTACATTTCTTACTGATGCCCAACAAAATGTAGTAAGCCTTTGCTAGTGCTTCAGAGCCCTAGGCAAGGGTACTAAAAAAGGTATGACTTCCCCTAATGACTGATGCACCCATATTCAATAAATCTTCTAGCTGAGGAGAGTGAGTTTCATGCCATCTTATTTGCTCTTGCTGAAATTCTTCCATCACTGAGTTGTCATAAAGTGCTCTTATAGTACAGAAGTAGATAGATTTTGACTCTGAGCACATGTATGAAAGCACGCCCCAAGTTCCAAAGAGCCCAAACAAGTGAAACGCAAACCAAGCATCCATCCTTCACGAACTCTGAAAGACAGGTGTCCCTTTCAAATCAGTTGTTGAAATTAAGGTTAGCAACTACATCAATTTAACTCCATAAGATAACTCATACCATAAAACCCAAAAGGTAAACTGTGGTTTTAAAGGTCGCTCAGTACTACAGAGATACAAAAATACTTCAGGTACCTATTTCTGCATCTCAACTGGATCATGATTTCCCATTTAAATAATGGGATTGACAGTGAAATCATCTTAGTACTGAACTTTGTAATAAAAATGTACAAATTTCTCATGTTCATCATGAGTCTATAAATCCCATTCTTTCTGTGACAACAGAAAAAGCCACTGTAAACTCACTTTCCACAGAAATTATCCAGGATCATTTATATTGACTCCAGATCCAGTAAAGAGTTTGCCAGAGCAAGCTTTTTTGAGAAAGATCCCCCAGAAGTTTTCTTGAGGTAAATTGGACTTATAGAAGAATAAACAGAATGCCAAGCCTTTGAAGTGGAGTACCCCAGAACTTGGTATTGGGGCCAATATTTGTAACATCTTCCTTTGTGACCTGGATGATGGGACAGAGTGCACCCTGAGCAATGGTTGTGCTGCCATTCAGACCTTGACAAGTTGGAGAAATGGGCAGACAAGAATCTTAATGAAATTTAAGAAAAGACCTGCGTGTGGTGAGGCATAACCCCATACATCAGCACAGGTGGGAGCCAACTGGCTGGAGAGCAGTTTTATGGTATTTTATGGTGTTTTTTTGGTTTTTTTTTTTTTTTTTTTTTTAAAAAAAAAAAAAAAAGAATTCTGGTGGACAATATATTGACCATGAGTCAGCATTGTGCCTTTATGGCAAAGACAATCAAGTAAAAGCAATGCCAGCAGGTCAAGAGAGGTCATGCTTCCCCTCTACTCAGCACTGGTGAGACATGTCTGCAGTGCTGGGTCCAGGTCTGGGCTCCCTGGTACAAGGGAGACAGAAACAGACTCAAACCAGGACAATACCCAAGCAAACTCAGTCAAGGGCCACGACGACGATGAAGGGACTGAAGCATGTCTCTCACAAGGACATGCTGAGAGCACTGGGATCATTCAGCCTAGAGAAGAGAAGGCTCAGGGATATCTTATCAATGTATGTAAATGGGGTAGGGTGTAAAGATGACTGAGCCAGACTCATCTCAGAGATGCCCACAGACAGGATAGGAGACAATGAGCACAAATTGAATTCCAGCAAATCGCATTCAAACATTAAGAATTTTTTTGTGTGTTTTGTTTTGTTTTTGAGAGTGATCAAACACTAGAATACGCTGTCCATCTCCAATGGAAACTCTAAACATAACTACAAAAAAAAAAAAGTTACCTTTCCACTAAGTGCACAGAAACAGTAACTAACAGTCTGAAAATGAAATGATTTATCTGCGTACACATTCACTCACCAGCTCAACAATACAGGATATTCTAGTAACCTATTACATAACCTGATAATATTTTTAAAAAGCCAGTTTAAAGATACAATCTTCTTATAAACCTTCTTCTATTAACTAGGGATACTCTGCTTTTAGTGGAAAAATAAAACTGCTAAATTAAGCAGAATACTAAGTTTTAGTAATTTATATTTAATCACTCATAACTAAAACAGACAAACCTTACACACTGCTATCTAAAATTGAGATTTGATAGGACACCTAATAGTGAGAATCGTCAGCTACATGTGAAGAAGTCAGTCAACAAGTTTTCCTGTTAATGATTTTTCTGTTTTCTTTATACATCACAGCTCCAACTCCAATGACACTGACAAGAATGCAACCAAGCTGCTTTTCAGACTAACAAAACCCCAGTATTTCCATTAGTGTTGTTTCACAGAGGGGGGAAATAAAATAATCATCTATTATTGAGACATATTAATTACGATTTCAATTAGAAAGCAGCTAGAACCACTCTAGTAGCATTCTTAACTGAAGGTAGCTTCTTATAAGAATATATGTAGCTGAATATAATATAGGCATGTGGGTGTGTATGAACATCTTGTCTCTTGGTTACCGTGTACCTCTGAAGGAGTTCACTGAGCACAAGGAAAGACATTACTATTTCCATTCAAATCTATAAACAACCGATAAATCAGAAAATATACACAATGATCACTCATACTGAAAGCTGTGCTACAGAGATTTGGGGCTGAAGGGAATTTAAAAGTTATATAATTTCTCACTCGTGGAGTGAGAGAGTTCCGACTGGATTCCATGACTGAGCTAGTCAAAGGAACGCTACCAGACAGCTTTGGGTGGGCAAGACCTTTTTGTCTGTGTGGCTATAAATGCAGAATACCCAGGAGGATCAGATCAGTGGTCCACCGACCCCTGCATCCTCCGTGCATTTGTAGCCAACAGCAAACTTCTATACAAAGGACAGGATAAATACGTAGTGACATTTCTAGAATGGTCTCTTGGTCTCCAGCACTTTGTGATTCAAAGACTTTGTATATGCATTTAATAGCTTTCAATGGATAGAAGCTGCCAGAGGAATCAAGTAACTTCTGTCAGCAAGCTTCAGAGCAAGAATATTTTGGTATGCAGTAACAAAACTGTACTTCTGTACAACCACTGAGGTATTGTCGAGTGAAGATAAGCGTCACAGTGAACAGCAGAGAAACAGAAGCAGTAGCAGACTCAGTTTGAAGGAAGAGTCAGAGACATGACCTTCCCTTCTGCTAGTTTTCCAACAATGACAGAGGAGGTTCTTGGCTCTTTTACAACTTTGGACTAAGGAAAGTAAAAATAAAGCATACCCTCCGATGCTTTGGGAAGGATATTTATTCCTACCCTCCTCTGCAACTGGAGAGAAGAAACTTTTGATGATTCAAAAAAACCAGAAAGAATAAAAGCATTTACACATAGCAGGAGTGAGAGTTTAAAGAGGACTCTGATGTCTACTCCTTATGGAGGAGATGTGAGGTAGTATTTGGAGTAGGAAATGCTTACTCAAATCAAAACCTACTATCTGCATAAACGTTACAGCTCTTAATCCCAAAGATGTCTCCAGAGATTAAATTATTTTTCATGGTAATGCCATTTTAAGTTTGCAGCATTCTCTTCACATTTGTTTAGAAATTTTACCGCTACAACATAAATGACAAGTCTTACGAGAATACTTATCTACAGACATTACTTTAATGACCCTTAATTTTTTCAACAGTTCTGTTTGACTGTTTCTGTCTCTCCCAAATACAGCTGCTATTTATTTTTTCAGGGGCTTTGTGTAAACTTCAGTTTCACAATTGCCTTTCAGCTACTATCTCCAAAGGTTCCACTTCCAAGTAAAATTTTCAGAAAGAAAAATAATTGTTTCTACTAAACCTCTTGTTCTTTTGGAGCTACTGCTTAGTACAAACGAATAGCAGCTGCTGCATTCTGAGCCCATGGGTTGCCAACAAGTGCATGAACTACACCTCCATGCTTCAGAAGATTTAGCACCTTTGAGATCTTCTTAGAACATGATTTGTGACTATTAGCTGTTGGGTTTTAATTAACATACATTCAGATCAGTTCTACTTTTTTTGCGCTAAAAGTGCCTAATTCCCTGAAGATCCTACAGTGTGAGACTTGATGAGGTTTTGCTGTGTCTCAGCTTTTGCTGTGGCTTCTGCAGATGTATCACACATTGGTTTTCAGGCTAGATTTTTTTTTAATTGAGCATACCTGTATTTTATCATCCTCTGTATCATGTTCAAGTACAAACGTGACAATTATTCGAGGAAAACACCTGTTCTGAGTAATTTACCCAGATTTGTACTTTACTGGCAAAACAATACAATTGCATCTGAAAAATAACCTCCATACTTAGTGACATATCAGGTGACATCTTCTTTCCAGTGGATTTGTGGTCAATGTCTGTCACAGCTCATTCCTCATATATAGGACCTCTTTTTTTTTTTTTTTTAACAGGCATAAAGCAAAATTAGATCTACTCTCCAAGCTTGTTATGAGTGTACTGTCAACTGCCCACTAAGTATTAACATGACCATGTACTGAGTAGGCAAATCTATAAGGTCCCACAGTTCTTTCAGCTCATCGTTATTTACCGTAAGAGGAAGAAGTTACGCTCCTCACAGTTACAGAACAGATTTATTCCCCACTGACCTCATAATAAAAGTGACTCTTAAGAATAAAGTTAAATAACAAAAAGTGACCTCAGGAATCCTCTTGGTGAACAGGGTCCAATTTGAGGATAAGCGAAGGCAGTCATAGGACAACTGGAAAGAATAATAAGCACCAGGGAAGAACCAAGATGAATAGAGCACTTGAAATTCCAAAAGGGCAAACTCCCTAGAGAAGAGGGCCCTTACACAAAACAGTTGCTGGATATTAATATTATACCCTCAGGATTTTTTCATATATAGTATTATCAGATCTTTTGACCCCTTCGCAGTAAATTTAGTTGCACAAAACATATACCTAAATGCCCAAAATCTAGAAATATTGTTGAAAACCTGTGTTTTTCAGGAAAGTAGCCCAGCAGACATTTTGAAACAACAAATTATCAACATACGTTAGAAACTACTGATGTTCACCTCTGTTGTAATGGAACATGTGCAGATTTTTATAATCTGCGACATGTGCAGTCCTTTAATCCCCTCAGAGGAAAGGAATACTATTAAGAAGTATTGATTCTCCTCTCCCAGTGAGAAGAAATTAATAAAATGGAGGCCTTATGAACTTGAGCTAGGCAGGGAAAACAGGGTCTTTGACAGTACCTACTAATATAAGTAGGTTTGGGGATTTTTTAATTTATTTCTAAGGCGAGCATTTTATCTGTTGGAATCTGAATTTTAACTGCCTCATTATATTTACTACTTTCATTGCTTAAAACTGTTAGTGCTGGGATCCATGGTGTCCTTTTGTTTTGCGGAACACTACAGAACTAAAGAAAACACTCATATTGCAAAACTTAGCAAAGAGTAATAAAGTAGTAAATGTTTGAAGAACCAAAACCTAAAACACTCTTAGCAAGTTTGAGAGACGTGAATGTTTTTTTCCAAAACCAGATAAACAATATAAAACCTCTGAAAAAATAAATGCTGCAAAATTGACTGTAAAAAAGGTCATAACTGTCTAAATGAACTGGAACATGGATTTAAAACTAGTTAGTCATGATGAAAGTGAAACTGAGTAACACAATCGAAAACAAACTAATATTCTCAATTGGAAATCAGATGTTTAAGACATCATTTGGGTATCACTTCACTGCTTTTGCGTAAGAAAGGGCAGCCTTTGTAAACAACCACTGATGAAAGTGGCTTGTTACTTAAACAGTATTCAAAGTAAGACACAATGAAGATGCCACAATGATGGAGTTCTCAATTATATTACAATAAATTTAGCCGGTGTTATCACAGTTATAGAATTCTTTACACTGCGATAAGATCAAAATAATTGATTGTTGTGTTTTCTACCAAGAATCTGAACAGAATGAGAAAGTATGTATCTGAATGTTAATAGTATGCAGACAAGTGGCATTTACATAAAGATCCCCTTCCACTGGTTATTTACCTTAGGAACGATAGTATGTGATAGTTTGAACTGGCTTCACAGAAACAGGCAAAGCAATCTTAATGACAAAACATCTCACGATGAATATCACTTTGTATCCCAGAGAGTATTTAGAGGACAGATTTTATTATCATAAATTTCAAAATACCAAAGATCAGCCACTGCTTAGACATGCAAAATTTTTAATGAATTCCACATACTTTTCAAGTTACGATGGAGCTGAAAGGAAAATATGGAGCTGATATTTTTATTATGTAAACTTAAGACTCTCATCATTTTGTATCTGTGAACCATTTGAGCTGTGATCATTAGGACACAAAAGTGTCACTAAGATGTAAAGTAGAGATTGAGAATTTTAGCAAATTACAATTTAGAGAGATCTAAATCTGACATTGGCTTCGGGTCCAAATCTCAAAAAAATACTTGCAAGAGAGTAAGTCAAATGATTCCATGTAAGTAACAAAAATCTATGGTCTTTTTAGCAGAGGTTGAAATTTTTATTATAAAGCCTACCTAAAATGCTAAGTTTTTCTAAAAAGTTGCTGTACTACATATTCATAAAACACTACACATATTTTACAACCTACAAAATATTGATACAATTATTTATATCTGAATTATATTAAAAAATCAAACTGAAAACTTTATAAAGATTTATAAAACACTGTACATATTTATCTAATTTTAGAAAATGACTGTATCAACACTGAACTTGGTGTAAGAGTATTTCAAAGGCAGTCTGATGCAGAGGTATGGATGACAGAGTGTAAGCTGCGATCTAGATGGTTAAACTGTCTATATATCAAAGGCACAACATAGGCTAAGGAAGGCTATTACTGTTTGTGAGAAGGCTGGTATACCGTAGAACCACCTCAGATCTCATGTTTGCAGTAAATGTCAGTTACTAGTGATGAAATTATTGTATTCACCCAGAAAGATTTCCTCCTCTCCCCCCAAAATAGTTAAAAATCAGGAGTTACCTTTAATTCAGGATCGTTTTCCTTTTGTTTTAATACATCTGTATAGTGCTAGGCAAACCTAGTATGATACAGTCCTAGAGTGCTGTACAGAACTTTTAGGCTCAACTCACATATTTGGTAGATATTCATAAAATCTATGGTCTTTTACATATTTCTTTAAGATCTTAGGGTTTTGTGACTGCAAAGAGTCAGCAATACCCCCTGAAAAGCTAAAGATTTTGCAGCATTATGTAGGTCACTTTTACAAGAAGAAATGAATCCACCTTATGCAGCAGAAAGTGGCACTGTAGGCAACAAACCCCTACTCTTCAAATAACTTCCAAAGGCAGATGAAAGCAGAAAAAATACAAAGAAAAGGACTTAAAGAACAAAGGAGAATCTAGGACAGGTTAAATGTCTGTGTTGTAAATGTGACCAGTGGTTAACAAAACAAGCTTAGAATGATAATATAAATCCTGTTTAAGCATTGGATAGCAGCTCAGGTCTTGAACATTATGGACACAGGCTGAAAGCAGAAGCTCCAGAACTGTAAACAAGTCACTAATGGCCAATTAATGGTCACTGAAAAAAAAGCACAAAAAGACTGGTTTTACATTAAGAATAGAAGCAGCAGTTGAGCAAAGGAAAAAAAATCCAGCTGAAATCACTGCTGTGACCTGGGGAATTAATACCCCTTGACAGATTTTGCATCGTGTAATCTAGGGATAGACAAGAGGGTCAGGAACTGTCTAGAAACTAAACCATCTTATAAAATGGTAAGATTCACATCAAATTTAGGACACAGATATTAAGAACTGACTGTTTTGTATGTGTTGTGGTAGTGATTGATAGTAAGAACTAATTTGTAATGTTAATGACAAATAATGCATAAGAATAAGCTATTAGCACAACCAGTGCCATTAACGATTGTCAGTCCAGTAAAGTGGGGTTGCTTGTTTGGAGTTTTTTTGGTTGTTTTTTTTTGTTTGTTTGTTTTTGTGGGTTTTTTTGTTTTGTTTTGTTTTGTTTTTTTAAGTTTAAGAGAAACAGTTTAGAAAATGTAAGTAGCATACAGCACAGCGATGGACGGGCATCCCTCAGGTCATTTTCAGTTAAAAAGCAGTGTTACTGAAAAATGTAGAGTGGAGATGCGGAGTACGCTATTATCTCTTCACTGAAAAGAAAAAAAATCTCTAAGAACCAGTTAATACAAATACTCTATACTTTTCTGTTCTTCAAGTATGCACCTGTTTGAATCCCAGAATATATTTTCTAGTATGGTGACATGAATGAGTTTTTAGTCACTTCATTCAAGCAATAATTGAACTAATGTTCCTACAAATCCAGCATTTGATCTAGTCACCATATAAAGAAATGATATGGAGTAAAAATCAGTTACTGCACAGTCACACTCCAGGTAAGAGTGTTTTGGTATTTTGACAGAGGGAGGACCTGGTTAGAAATTTGTCAGCAGGTCAGATGCAAACATTTTGTGACTGATTTACAGATTCTTAATGAAAAGACAGCCTTTCAATAAACTAGTAATGGCTAAGAAAAATAAAAAAGAGGGGGGAAAAAAAGGAAAAAAATATTTTTGAATGTGTATGTTACTCTTCCATCAGAATCAGAGCAACATTATGCCTCTTCAATTAGTAAATAAAGTTTTGATGAGACTGCTAAACTAAATTAAAATAAAACCCCCCAATTTTTCATATTGTTGTTGCTGTCCTTCCTGACAAACAAATCTACCAGAGGTGCTTTCCACTGCCAGAATTCGGGTTTTCTAATAGACTTTAAAATGATGTTGCAAACAAGCACAAGAAGCCTCACAAGGAGCTATGAAGAACAAAACACAACTCATCAGTGTCCAATTTAGTGAATATCAGACTCAAGACATTTATAGTTTCAGGTGATCCTAACATTATCTTTTCCCACCTGCTGTTGTTTAGATCAGTCATTTCAGATGGAACCTTAAGTGGCTACTAACAAGAGCAAGAAACCTCTTTATGTACACTTACATATTTCAATAAATAAAATAAAAAAGTTACTAAGAGACTGGCAAGGTTTAACCCCAGATGGCAACTAGAACCACACAGTTGCTTGCTTATTCCCCCAGTTCAGATGGAGGAGAGAATCAGAAGAGTAAAAGTGAGGAAAAAAAACCTCATGGGTTGAGATAAAGACAATTTAATAGGTCAAGCAAAAGCCACACACGCAAGCAAAGCAAAACAAGAAATGCATTCACCACATCCCATCGGCAGGCAGGCGTTCAGCAATCTCCAGGAAAGCAGAGCTCCATCACACGTAACAGTTACTTGGGAAGACAAATGTCATAACTCTGAGGGTCCTCCCCCATCCTCCTTCTTCCCTCAGCTTTCTATGCTGAGCATGACAATACCCCTTTGGTCAGTTGGGGTCAGCTGTCCTGGCTGTGCCCCCTCTCAGCTTCTTGTGCACTCCCAGCCTACTCCCTGGTGGGGCGATGTGAGGAGCAGAAAAGGCCTTGACTGCCTAGCAGCAACTAAAAACACCAGTGCACTATCAAAAGCATTTCTCATCCCAACTCCAAAACACAGCACTATACCAGCAGCTAGCAAAACAGTTATCCCTATCCCAGCTGAAACCATGACAGAGACAAAGCTGCTGACCCGCAGATGACAGGCACATAGCTCCCAGCTACATTAGCTGAAGCAGTAGGCTTAACTACCAGAGGCCTACACACACATGTGGGTATATGACTCAGAAGTCTGTAACATTGGCACCATATTCCGGAAAGCTTGAACATGACATTATGAAGAATAGGACTTGAGAGGAGCTTTAATTTTCCCTGAAAGACTATCAATTCTCCATCCAAAGCACTATCCGTCATACATACAACATGTCTGAGAAAAGAATATCTAACCTCTTTTGAAACGCTTCCTATCGTGCATGAATAGAGATACCAGTTTTACCCTTTCCTAGTCTTCTTCAGCCTCCTCTATCTTTAAAGATTGTCACTGGTAGTTTTCTGATTATGTCTTGAATTTGCTTCTGAAGAATTAGAAATTCTGTGTTCAGAGGGCAGCCGCCTGGTTTCCCATCTTAAGAGAAAGCTTTAGTCTCACACCTCAAGACACGGATGTTCTTATGAAAATAAATCAAAGACTTTTGGTTTGAAGAATCTCTGAAACTAAACATACCTACTCTGGCTATTAGTGAAACGTGGAAGAGACAGATAATCATTTATGCCAAAGGTGCCGACCAGGTTTTGAGTGGGGAACTGTTTAACAAGATCTGCTCAGAAAAAAAATGAGAGTAGCTCACGATAATTTACACAGTAAGTCATCTATCATTCTGAAGGATTCCAGAAGCTCAGTCTGGGATAAAATATAGCAGTATAGAGGATCATCAGACATCTTTTTTAGTAACAGAGAACTCACAGTGTCTGCTGACTCTTTTGGTACAAAAGACAATGAGCATAAATGAGTAACTTTAAAAATGCATGGCTGAGGTTTCTTTTCAGGTGTTTCAATAGGGACCTATTAAAATAACAGTTGACATACTCAAAGAAGGGCTTATTCTCATAAAAGAACAAAAATTAATATGTAACCTTAGCTAAAAGAAAATGGCTTTGTGATTTGGAAAATGCCTGTTCTCAGGTAACATAAGGGGTTCTGAGCGTAACTGAACTTTTACTTGGTCACACAAGGTTCAATATATTCTAATAGAAAAATACAAAGAAGCATTACGAGTTCTAAAGTAGCTTGAGGAAAAGAGGTAATTAGAGAAGCCTAATTACTTATCAAGGTAATTATTACCTATTAAGGTAACTATTACCTATTAAGGTAATTCAAAATTTAAGAACCTCTTTGCTGTAAACTTTAATTGGTGAAAATCATTCATTCATTCTGTCTTTTCTGATAGCACATTCAGATAATGAAAAAATAACCGCTTTATTTCTGGTAAAACATAAGATAAAATGCGTTTTCTATGCTACTTACCTGTCTTCATTTCTAACAAGCACTTTTTCTTTTGTTGCCTCTCTTGTTTTTCTTTTTCTGCTTTCTCCTTAGCTATTTTAGCACGCCTCTGTTTTTCTTCTGCTTCCCTTCTTCTCACGTTCTCCTTTACCGCTTGCTGTGGAAAAAAAAAAGGTAATATAAAGTTCCATTAAAACCGAAGTCTTAGCTAAAGCAAAGCTGGATCTTAAAAAAAAACAAAGAAAAAAGCTTTAAAATCACATCTCCTAATCTTAATTTATCAACATTTGACATTACATATTTAGTACATTTTATTCAGAAGAGTAAGCAAATTCAGAATAAATACATTAAAAGCATACTAATTCTCCCCAAATGGGAATTATAAATTCAGCAAGAAATACAGCTTAAGAATACACACGTTAAAGTAGGAAAAACTCAAAATATCTACACCACCTGGTTTTACAAAGCTTTAAGTATGTTACTATTTGTATTTCTAGAATAGTTTCAACATTTATTCTTTCTCACACTACCACTATACCAAGCAAAACAAGGCTGCTTGGGTGACTTAGTTGTGCATTTTTCTTATTCTTATCCACATATGCATTAATTCACTTGGTTTATAATCTTGTCTTCTGGTTAATGTCTGTACAGCATTGTTTACTCTGAACTATAAAAAAGTACTCCAAAGCTTCCAATGAAGCCAAACCAGAACTATGAGTTTCCGAGTTTTTAAATCATTATTTTGCATATTCAGACATTAAGCAAAAATACTGTGTCAGATTTGATATTTTTTTTAACAAAGCTATTATAGGATTACCTCTTCATCATTTTTAGCGTTAGCTATGTACACTGGTAAATTTTCAGTGGTCTACTGTGGCCTGCATTAAATGTAAAGTGCCATGCACCTGTTCTTTATTACAGAAAGTTTCTCTTTTCAGAACGCAGTTACACACCAAATCTCATCTTTCACAACAGATCAGAGTATCCCCTCTTAAAAAATGGCTAACATCTTCAAAAGATCTGAGGCAGAGGCTGCACATCTGCAGAGTTAATTAATGTCTCTCATTGGTTTTAGTGGGAAAATGTCTGGCCTGCACTCAGGAAAAAAAGTGTAAGAAAGGACTGAAGAGTACTCTAAAGCACAGATGAATGTGGAGTACAGCAATATTTGCACAGGCAAGTATTTGTTTGTGTAGCATCACTGCAATAGACAGTGACCAAAGGAAGTAAAAAAAAACATTAAAAAAATAATCACATAAATCTTATGAGGAAATACCTGTCTTTGATAACTGAAGAAGAATAAGTTTTCAATCATGAAAATGACAATGAAATGGAAAGCAAAACCATACTTCCACAGTGTCCTCTCCAGAGTCACCTCTATCAATTTTCTTGATACTGGGGGAGAAGCCTACTGCAAAACGCTGAAATACTGTACTGAATTAATTTTAACAAATTATTTCCTGATTTTCAGACCAGATATTCTGTAAAACAAACTGTTGAGTAAAACTCAAATGGGACTTGAACACAAGTATAATTTTGGCAGAAACTGCACACTTTCCTAACAGAGTGACCAAGGGAATTTCTACTTTGCATCTACTTTTTCCTGCCAAATAATATTAGTAGGACTCAGCCTCAGACTGCAGTCATCCAAATGTATTCCTATCTATTCTACTGTTCTATTCTATTCCTATTTTTATTCCTATTTCTTCCTAATCCCACTGATGAACTGCAGTCGATTTGGTAGCTCACACCTTCACATCCAGTGTAAATTAGATGCTTTGGAGTATCACACCTTGCTTCCAGCCTTTCTCTAGCAGGACACTGGCCTTCTGTAAGTTTTGTGTCATAACGTAGAATTTCAGGCTTATGATATCTTGGATACCATTTAAGGCACCTCTGTGGATACCAGTGGATACCATTTAAAATGGTCTCCTTTGAGACATCAGCTAGCAAACTCTCCAAATACCACTAACCATACCAAGTATGCATCTCCCTTGACTAGAACATGAGATTAGACACTTAAGCTCACATACAGACGCCAGTATTTAGAGATATCTGCCCTAGAGTCAAATCCTATCCTACATGTTCTGTGTGTTTTCAACACAAAACACAGGTGTCTAAAGTTCTGCAAAATGCTTATACCAAGGATTGTCACAAACTTGACTAAGTCAAGCACATATTTATCTCTCACAGTCTGCATTTCAACGATTAAATGTCTTAACACTTCCTTGCTCAAAAGGCCTAAGAAAATAGACATGCTCTGACCACATCTCATATATATAAGCAGCATTGCATTTAGCGTATGGCACAGTATGTGAAGTTAACTTTCAGAAGAATTACCAAAGTATATGCCTCTTGCATACCATGCCAAGACCTAGAGTTTCTGAGATGGCAGCATTCTTGGGTTCTCTCTTGTGCTCTCGAGGACTGTTTCCAATTTTTATTCGAGTATTTGCATAATATTAAAGAAAAATACCCTAGAGTCTAGGTAACAAACTCTTGGCTGCTCTTCTTCTGGTTCTTTAAGTCATGTTTCTGCTGCAAAGCAACCTAGAGTCTATAGGAGCAAGGAGTTTCTATAGTCCTGTGATTAGCATACTGTCTTGGACATAAGAGTTGTTGACGCAAGGCCTCTTCCTTCCCTCTCCTACAACTGCAGGAAAATTCTAACCTTTAGACAAACACAAGTAGAGGAAATACTACAGTTGCTTCATCTTATGTCAGAAAGCTATCCTTCCAAGGAAGGGAATGAGCCTGTTAGCAGTACCTCTGATGCTGTGAAAGCACAGGAGGAGGTTAACAGAGATGCCTGATACCTAAGATGTCCCACTGACTGTACCAGGAATTTAGCTTCAGGAGTTAAAGCACTGAAGGTAAGGTGCTACACCCACTTTTTGGATCTGGCCAACTAACTGTGCTCTAGATTTGGTGCTCAAAGAGTGTGAATAATAGCTGTCACAGCTGCCAAATACTACTGAAACACAAAGTGCAGTCCAAAGTTGGCTATGGACCTGAAAGTCTATGGCTCCAGATTTAAACAGGTTTTTTTAAATGATTTAAACCTTTTCATTAATTGAGAACAAAAAAAACATTATAAGAAGGTAAGAACTGGATGTAAATTATCAACTTTGCTTAATAACAAGGATGACTGAACTTCACTTTCCCACACCTACTGGTGACTTAAGTAGTCTTTTAATTTTGGACTTTTTAAGAATCCAATGATTTTTCAGCACTAAATTTAAAAGCCTTTTGAGCTAAGTTTTCTAGGATGCCACGCACCTTCAGTTTCTGTCAGTAATCAAGACCAATGCTACACAATTCTGAAAATCAGACCTCAAGTGTCTCATGCTGGGCATCTCAAAAATCTTTTCCAAAATGTCTCAAAACTGAGCAGGTACTCAATATTTTGTTTAGTGTCACTGAATGATAAGTGGTTTCATGCCTTATCTACACACCTTTTTCATATAGCCTTCAAACTGTGCTCTGCAAGACAGAATTATTAATTTTCCTCAAGGTTTCTTCCATCATGCTCATCAATAATATCTAACTGTTTCGAAGCATTAATTAATCTATCTTTATAACACTGCTGTGAAGCAGGGGTTAGTATCAGTGCTAATTTTACAGACACAGAAAAGAAATATGGGGAAATTAAGCTAAAGCACAGCCACTTCTTTGAGTCTCCAATTCAAGATGCACCTAAGCATTTAGAATTCTTTTTCTACAGCATTTAAAGGGGAGATGTTGTTCAAACATCAGAAATTAAAGTAATAGAACTATTTCATAATATTTAGCAAACTTGAAATCAGGCATCAGAAATTAAAGTAATACAACTATTTCATAATATTTAGCAAATTTGAAATCAGGCTCCTGAGTTTCTACTTAGGCATTGATCAAGTTAAAAAAACATAATTAATGTCCATACTGAAAAATCTGGCATATGTAATTTGCCAAACAAAATTATTCTGATTGAAGACTGTGCCTTCTAGGTTTTTAGCTGTTAAAACTCTGAAGTAGCAGAGGCTTGGTAATCTTCACATGTTCCAATATGTTTGCTAAATATAGGTTCCATTTCAAGTCCTTTCCTCAAAAGAGATGGACATAGGAATTTCCAACCCTTTCTCAATATCTACAAAATAAGTATTTTTCCCTATCTACACCCTCAGACACGTCTGAAATCATTTAAAAAAGCAACTGACCAAGCAAAACCAAACAAAACTGGGAAACATGCAAGCACCTTAAATAAATGTGTTGTAATGATAAGTGTCAGGCTGCAATGAGGAGTAGATGGCAAAACGACTAATCTTATCTTTCTACAGATCAACAAGCATGAGTTTGGATCAGACTTTGTCACAAAGTTCATGCTCAGATAACATTACTGCAGGAGTGTAGCCAGTAAGGCAAACTATGTAACCATAGGTAGCCAGATGCGACCTGAGTCACCTTTTCCAAGTTATCCAAATTAATAAATTCATACACAACTGGGGACCTGCCTTTTTATTACTCTATTTCTTCATTGAGAAAGAGCTGCTTACCAGCCAGGTGTTTAGAATCTAAGAGAAAAACCCAGTTTTGCAAAGAAAACTTAAAAAAAAAAAATCAAAACCAACCACAACCTCCACACAAAATCAACAAACTCTCCCTGCACCCCTAACTTTACCAAATCTGAACATAGTTATAAATCAGTGAGATAGCGATGCTCACTAATCCTAAAAAAGAGCTCTGTAAAAGTATTTTGAACTTATATAGCCATCAGCTTTCCCGAAGTTGCTTGGTTATTTTAAGTTAAGGGATATAACAGTCTTGAGTATGTATTCCGAAGTATATCATCAAGTTAATCACCGTTCCACAAGAATGACATTGACAATGGTAAAAGAATTTGCAATATTTTGGAGAACATCTGATTTTCCTGAAGTTTGCTAAAACTGTTTATAGTCACATATAATCAACTCTAAATATATAAAGAAATACCCTGGTGAGAAATTTCTACCTCAGTTTTCAGAAAGGTCGTTTGTTAAAACTCTTAAATCATATTTTGGTAGAATTACAAAAAAAACCCAACACCTCAAACAAAACAAAAACAAAAAAAACCCCTAAAATAATACGCATTTGTACGCATAATGGAAATGCATTTGGATTCAAAAAATACCTGAAGAAAAATAAAATTAGATTTCCAAAATAGTTTTAGCTTTTATGACGACCTAGTATGTGCAAATGTTTGTATACATAATGTAGATGTTGCCCTGTGGTACAAGGATAGAGGTAACATCCATATCCATGACTATTTTAGATGACTCCAAGGCAAAGCTCTAATAACTAACAGTGAGCCTGAATTATGCTTATAGCTATGTTCTGGACTCTGTACAGAAGGAGCTACCCAACAATAACCTGGATCAGTCTAATACCTGTTTCTCAAATACAATTCAAATATTTAAAATAATAATAAAATAACCATTTTTAGCCCCTATCCCCAAAGATCATCCTTTTTAAAGGGAAAAGAAGAAAGTAAGCATTTAAAATGCATAAAACCTAAAAGCCCAGACAATCTGTTGTCACAAAAATTAAAGGTCCTTAGAAACAGACCAAGTTTGAGGAAAATATGCTATTTTTTTAAGCCAGGATAAGGAGCTCTGAGTTTCCATAGCAGGAAACCTGCTTACAGACACAAACCTTGACACTGATCAAGTGCTGCAGGCAAATGAAAAATTAAATTAAATAAAATCTTTGGTCTGGATTTTACATGGAAAGAGCATGCATTATAAGTATAGAATAACTGTCAGAATATTTATTTTTAAGTAAACAAGGATCCTTTAAACAGCAAATGCAGTTATATTTAAAAAAGGTAGAGTTTCAGATTTTTCCCCTTCAGGTTATACATGTACATAAGAGGCTCAGTTTTAAATTACATTCAATGTTACTAAGAATTCTCAATTTTTTTCACAAAGAAATAATCCACCAATAATAATTCAAAACTCCATTATCCTTAGGATATCCTAAGAATGTAGGACGTGCAAAGTAAAATTTCTATACGAGTATCAGATAGCATTTGAGGAGGAAGAAATTTATTTTTAGTTTGTTCAGTGACTGAAAGATTACAAAAATAGTTTCTAAGAAAGATTAGGCATAAAATAAACAGGTTGTACCATGAACATTGTCCTGAAGTTGTTTAAGTCCGTTAAAAACTCCTCCACCGAAACTTTCTTCAGATCAATGGCATAATATCCCATCACGTTCTGATAGAGTTTTTCCATGTTCTCATGCATCCGTGAAAGTTTCTGAAAATCTTCTTTGGCATGAACTAGAAAGCTGTGCACTGCGGTTAAGGCTGCAAGAATACTCAGTAAATCCAGTCAAACCCACAGTTTTTACTTATCCTTGATCTGTATTTCACACACATTTTTCATTTGCATCAAATGAAGTATCAAAAGAATTCCTTCCATGTCATACATGCTTCCTACTATTTACTGTATATATTAGGCCTATGAATCAATCAGGGTGCTTTCATCAAACTTTCTCAGCCACTTTAAATTTAAAGATTATTCCATTAGCATATAATTTTGCCTGAAATGAAAAGTACAGGACTAATCTAACTTCGAGCACCTATGTAGTTTATTTAGTATCACTGTTTCCTTATTGAAGCTAAAGGTTCAGAAATATAAATTACAATTTATATGGAATTTAGGTACAGGTACCAATAGCCAACCTGAACACTTCCATATATCAAGAGATAGTATAGTTCCTACTAAAATTAGAGTAAAAATAGAAATATTAATAAACAGCAGGATTTTAAAAGTAAAAACCATGAAAGATTAAAAACTTTATCTTAATTGTGTTTTTTTTAATGCTGTTGTAGCAACAGCAATGCACTCATTTCTATTCCTGGTGCCTGCATCAGGTATTTATGCTTTTTCTAAGGCTATCTGCAACGTCAATACAACTTAATTAAATTAGCGGTGAAAACAATACAACTACTTCTACAAGAGATAGACAATTTATAAATAGCACCAAAATACTGCATAACACAAATGAAATAAGAAACCTATGTTTATTCAAGAATTTTGATAATATAGTTTGTTAAAGAAGCTCAAAGAAGAAATATTGTGAGTAGTCATTTCCTTCTGTAGGACAACTTCATGAAGTGTTTACTTTAATGGAAGGGTAGCTAAACAAATATTTACATTCCATTATTTTCCTGCTGCAGGAAAGATGACAAAAGATAAGAAATGACAATTTTACCTTTGCTCCCAATTGCCCACCCCAACTATTGCAAAAGAGAATTTACTGTAGTTATATATTTCACACTACAGGTACATACACTATGGCCACTTTATTTTATGAAGCACAGGATTTTTAATCAACTTCATTAAAATGTAGACAAATACTATTTTTGTCCACCATGCTGTTTTAAATACACAGTAACAAGCTACTGCTGGGTGAGTGCTTTCACCCTTCAGGGTTTTTGCAGTGCAGTCTTCTTTTAGTTCTCTTTAGAGCCTCAATCCATTTGAATTTCACTATTAAATGTCTTTCTGATTTGTTAACATTGCTTTTAAAATACTAAGTAAGCAGTTAGTCGTTTTCTTATTGTGATTTAGAATCCATGCCAGAAAGTCATACAATAACGTCCTCAGGCACACGCAGGAAAGGAGAAATAACGCACATTGACATTAGGCACTATGATGGCTATTAGCTGGGTCTGCAAGGGCAGAGCAGTCTCCACTAAGAAAGTCTTGCAGGAAAGGACTAACAAAACCTAGATTTTGATGATTTGAATTGATACCTCTTCCATCACCTCCCAACCACTTGATTTCAGACTTTCTCTTCCTCTCACAAGGCTCCTTAACCAGTATGAGCTTCTTTCCATGTTTCTATCGATTTTGTAAGATGCAGCTTGTGAGCAGCTTCAGACTGCCTCTGGTGGCTAGCAACAGCTCAAAGAGAATTGATGTCGCTAGCCCACTTTTTCTTCCCTATCTGTTTGAATCTCTCTCCTCTACTTAGCTTCGAAGATGCACAAAGCTTACAGGAAGCCACTCTTCAGAGCTGAGTTTCTTTAAAATTATTAAGGATGTTAAAAAGCTATTGGTGGGACAGTGAGGAAAGTTGATGAGAGGTTAGTACGTAATAGCTGGCCAAATATTAAATAAAAAAAGGATTATGAGAAACAAGACATGACAAAACACAAGTTAGGAACCTCAAAAGAAATGTTAGCTGTCCAAAAAAAACCCCATCAATAAACCAAAACAACAAACAGCCGTAATAAAGGAAAACAGTAAAATTAATGCTGGGTGAAACTAGAAACGAGCATTTCTACATCCTGTTTATTTTTGATCACGCAATTTAGAGTACTTATTATTTGTGATTCTTAGATGATTAAGAGAACTTAGGGGAAACTACACTATTTTTTGCAATTATGAGGCTGTTTATTTCCACAGAAAGGTAGGGTAAAGAAAAATTACATATATTTGTTGTCATTATGTATGAGTGTCATACATCAAACTTCCCAGTAACTTTCTTCAGTTTTCTAGGAATTTAAAAAAAAAAAAAAAATGGGGGGGGGGAAGTTAAAGTTATCAATAAAATGTATACTTTATCTTGTAAATGAATGATATGCCAGAGTATATCCTGAAAAGGAACCTTGATGAGGTGGGGTGTGTGAGATTTCTGTGATATGAAGATGAAATTACTGTGATACTCTGCAAGACACAGATAAAGTTACAGCTATGTTACTAGAGTCCATACAGGCTGCTTAGTTTATACTGTTAAAACTGACTCCCTCTGAATATGTGACGTACAATTTTAAACTCAAAACACAGCACTCTGGAAAGATGTTTTATTATCCAGTATTTCAATACCAGACATGATGAATCTTGAGATTTTTATTTTCCATCTGGTGCATTATGGGATAGCTTAAGCTCTTGGCATTCTACTGAGACTGTGCTTCAATTTGGGTATTTTTAGTAAGTCCCCTTCCTATTTGCCTTAAATATGGCTTTTGTTAGCCAGCACTAGCTAAACTGGAGACAACAGGGAATATTACTGAGTACAGTAATCCCAACTGTAATTATTATGAACAGGTTGATATATATGCATTATCAGCTACAGAATTCATTGGCTTTGGATGAATGAAGACAGGAGTAGAGCTGCAACACAGGCAGGAGTAAAAGGAAATCAAGAAGTTAGGTATTTGTTAACTTTTTCTGAAGTGGCTTCACTTCACGGACTGCCTTTTTGGACTCAGGGGGCTGCGTATCATCATTCTGCTCATTAATGGAACAGGAAAGTAACACAGGGCTGAGACAAGTAATATCTGTGGCAGAATTTCTAACTGCTGTATGTTTGGTCTTGCATATTCATGGCAGCTCTTTCATAGTGAACTGCTTGTCTGAAGTTTATACTGATTTTAATGTATTGTGCTACATAAAATATTAATATAGTGCAGGGTATCAAGCCAAGTAAAAGCAGCTGTTACTCTAGAGCAGAAAATAAATTATGTTAATCTGTAAAGGCCCCATATTCACCACTTGTGATTTTTTTTCTCAAACTAGCCTACATTTTAAGTGTAGACAATCTGAAAAAGGAATATGACTCTGCATAAGAACAAAACATTAACAGGTGCATAGATGCTACACATATATTTTAACATAATCTTCAAAATGGAACTGACACTGCCACTACACTGGCCAGCAACAGCCTCTGTAAAAACATGGCAAACTTTTCAAAGACCAGTGCAAAAAGACTTTGAGGTCACTTCAAGCCAGGATTTCAACAAATTATTTTCTTCTAAGGCCAAAGCGTATGAATGTTGTAGGGCTCTGTTGAGGATTTCCCACATCAAGCTCTTGGGAAAATAATTGCAACTGTCTAACAAATACATATTATAGAGACTTCCTTTTATATACATATAGCAGGTGCAACAGTAAAATTCTGTATGTGAATATAATAGTTCAAGAAACACATAGAAATGCTTAGATTTTTAAATCAGTATCTTCTCAAGAGTATTTCTCAAATCATAACTTTTCCTTGACTCACTCACTCCTACTTATCTCTATGTTACAATATTAAACCAAATTGACATGTATTTGCATGTATTTGTATCACACAAGCTGCTGCCTCCAGCGTGTATACCCCATGTATTAGGAGCAAAACCAGTGCCAGCTGTAATACACACCTGAGGTCTAGACCAGATATTAAAGATCTGTATAAAGGAATTATATACTTAAGTTAAATTTACATTGTTTGCCAAAGCCCTATCTCATTACCTGTCCACACAGTCAACATCTTGACCTTCTCCCAAAGAGCAACATACAATCTTTTTTTCCACCTAATGAGCTCAGGTCCTGTAATCTTCCAAAGTCCTTAGGGAAGCGAGGACATCTTACAGACTTCAGTTTGTTTATGTTGCACAGAGGGAAGTTCAAACTATGAGGCCGATCAAGTAACCGATAGTTTAGAGGTAGCACATAAGCTCTTCCACGCAGCTGAAATTGTGGTTTCTTCTACCTCATTTGATTCAGGCTCTGACTTGGGTAAGTGCTGGTCCTTCCTTCCTTCCCTTTTTGCAACGTCAACAAATTAACTTAAATGACAAGGAAAGAGGAATAGAGAACCGATCAAAAAGAAAGAACTGTTCCTAGCTGAAAGGCAGCAACCAACTCGTTATCTCTCAAGTATTAGTTCCATAAGCTTCTGTGAAAATCACCACCAACACTACTTTCAGTGGTAGGCTGAAACTTGTCAAGAGTTTCTCAGCTGCTACTTAGAAAATCATGAGATGCGAGCTGGACTGATAAAGAGCATGTTGACTAAATTACTTAATTAAGCTTTTAATATGCAATTTAAATACTCTCCATAAACCCATTAAATTTTTATTTTGAAGGTACAAGTGTATTTTGTTCACTGTGCTTTTTATTGAACATTTCTCTCAATGGATTTAATACTCTAGATCAATATCAATTCAATATTCTTTGACTTTCCTAATTAAAGCAAACAGAACTGCAATAATAACTATAATTTCTTTTCAGCTAGTATACATAAGATGACTGACAAACTAGCACAATCTAATATACAGGAGAAATATTCATAATTATAGACTTTGTCAATAAAAGAGGGCACCAACCGTGCATATATCTGACTTCCTAAAGAAACAAGAATGCTAATCAGTTCATTAGGGGCCTTTGGGTTGTGATATTTAGCGACAGGATGTAGTAGCCTCCTTGTCCATGGAGTCTAATTGTACTCAGGATGAAAAATTATTTCCAACAAAGCACCATCCGTCCTTTCTCAGATTTCCTGCTGGTTTCTTTTTATGAGCTGCATTATGCCTTTCAAGACATCAGCATCATTCAGCTTTCCTTGCCGTAGGAATAAAAGTAAAGACAGGTCCAGGCTTCATCACGCTGTGCAGGATTATCTAACCTTTACATCAAACCTTTTTTGCATCGTAATTTATTGAAGTTCCTGTTTTTCTAAAAGTGAGCTGCTTTAATTAGTGTGTTCACAGACATTACTAGAAACCATATGCAACTGTTTTGAAATTACTGCCTGTCTGCTGGGAGGGGAAGTCGGTGAGGGCAAACTATTCCTGTTCATAATATTTACTGTTCAAAATATTGTGTCTGAATTGTCTAATACAATGAAATATGTAGTATGGCTGGTTTTACCTGTACGGATTTATTCTGAGTAAGACCAAATATTCATCTCACCTGTTTCTGACAACTGTCAATACCAAAGGATTAGGGAAAACAAGACGGAAACTTGGTAAGTAAAGCATGATAATTCAACTGATATAGTATTTAGTTTAGAACACTCTGCACACGAGTGATTTTTCTGAGCTAAAGCTGCCTCTGGACTACTGTGTTTAGTAGCTCCAGACATCCCATCTTTAGCTAACTATCTAAGTCTTATATGAAATTCATTTACATTTTCAGCCTCTACAACATCCTAAAAGTAGATGCTACAATTTAATTGTTTCTTGTGTAAGAAAACATTTCCGTTAGTACGTTTTAACCTGCTGGACAGTATTTTACGTGAGGTGAACCCTGGTTATTTATAAGACAGAATGACTATGTTCCTAACTTTCCTTCTATATGGCATACAAAATTACAAGTATTTTTACTGTATTTTCCTAACATTTCTGATTTTCTGCCTTCAGAGTCCTAATTATTAAAACATCCCTGATGCAGAAACTGTTGCATGCTGCTGATCATTGTCACTATTCTCTGCCACGTCAGTAGCTATACAGTATATTTTTTAAGATGGGGTGATGGAAGGACTCAAGATGTAAGAGTATTACTGATTTTTACAGTAACTTATTTATGTTTTCTGCTTGCTCTTAACTGCAATTTTTCTAATATAATGAACAATTATATTCGTTCCAGATCTGTTACTCTATAATCATTGAAGTTCACTTGCTCTTTTGTCAGCATCTGCCATTATCTCATTTTTGACATGACTCTTTTTGGTTTTTTTTCAGATATTAATCCAGAAAAAAAATCATTTTACTTTTGACTTAAGAAAGTCTTTCTTGGAAGTCTTTATTAATACACCTCGCTGAAAGATTCATGGAAATTCATTTATGCTCTACTGACTGTCCTGCCTTTATCTGCATGCTGTAACAGATCTTCAAGGGATGGTTTCTCCTTACAAAACTCGTGCTGGCTCTCCCCCATCATATTATATGTCCCATATATACAAGTTGTTTCTGTTTTTATTTAGTCTTCATCATTCTTCTTGGTAGAGAAGCCAGACTTGCAGACCTTCTTTGTAGCCCTTTTAAAAAACTCAGGTGCTTCTTTTCAGCTTTGATTCCTTTGGTGTCTTGGGCTAACTAACCTGTAGTCCAATAGGTGTATATATGAGTTCATTTTAAAATCTTTTCAAGTCTTTTGTGACCACTGGATATTCCTGGGGATTTATTGTTATTTATTTTATATTTTTCCTTTAAAAAAACCTTTTACTGACTCCTTCATTTGAGATTACCCTTCCATTCAAAATACTGTCCAGGAGGGTCAACCAAAGTTCTCCCTAGAGAAAACTAATGCAAAGAACAGATTTACCTTTATGGCTATGGCTTATCCTCTTGGCATACATTGACAATCTATGTCTTCTCTAGCAGGATTACAGCTTTTGAGATGCTTGAAAAAGATGACGTGTAGATCCTCCTTTCCATTTCCTAAGATGATCACTGTCTTTTTAAAGCCATCAGTAAACTGCTCTATTGCTTTTCATACATGCGGATGGAATTTCAACCCCTAGAAAAGTTATGGTACTTATTGACAAGGTTTGCCTATTTACCCTATCCGACTTTTATTATATTTTAACTGTTCACACTATTTCTCTACAACCGTGACTTATTTTGTCTTAAACACAGTTTACACACTTATATATCATTCCACTCACTTCCTGTAATCAAGATTCCGAAATGCCCTATATGTCAGTAACACAAAGGGAAATGAGGCATCCTACATAATCATTTTTTTTATTTTAGATGTTTGATATTAGCATAGAAGTACATAGTTATTCCTCAACTTGCTTTCCCCATGCTCTCCTTAAGTGAACTATTTTTTTTTCAGGCTATTCTTCACTCATTCTCAACTGAATTTTGCTGATTTCTTTCATATCTGTTTTATAGGTATGGAAGTTTTATAACCACATCTCCAAAGAAAGCTGTAGACTAAATTATCTGTTATTTCAAACCCTGCTCCTCAGGTTAAAAATGCAGAAAGATTATAGGGTATTTTAAGTGCCAGCATCGTGACTGTTTTGGATTAGACGATCATTGTAGGTCCCTTCCAACTCAGATAGTCTATTCTATTCTAATGAATTACAAAGAGTCTGTCCTTTTTCATAGATTAGATTTCTTAATAAGTGCTTCCCAACCCTAACTTCCTAGACTACCCATCATTTTCTTAACCAAGGATAGACTTTGCATAGTCCTAGCAATATTTCTGAGAAATATGTCAGGGATATATTTTCCTCTAACTTCCTAGCAATAGTTTTTCTTTCACCTTCAGACCCCTCTCCTAGTTCTCCTATTGGCTTCTTCAGGGACAAAACTTATGTTTTATACTATAGAGACTCCATGTTGGTGGGCTGCAACATATCTCTCAAAAACACATTGAGCTGGGAAAAAAAAAAAAAGCCAACAACAAAGACAACAACCTCACCAGCAAAATACCCAACCTTACAAAAAATTAGTAGCAACATTGAAAGGTTACAGGCAACCCACTGAGTCCAGAGAAAGCCTAAAGCTGAGCTGTGAACGCTTTGGTTGCAGCAAGTGTCCTGAAGAGGAAACTGGCCCTAATGCAGCAAAAACCACTATATCCACTTGGCCTCAGGGTCCCTTGCCATCTTTTATTTAATAGTATGAGATTAATCAAGAGGACTGTCTCCTGAATGCCATTGCCTTTGTACATAACAAAGTAGTCTTCCAGCTAGGTAATAACCTAACCATGTCTGCAGAGGAAATGCCAACCTTTCTATCTGCTTCCAGGTTAGTCTCAGTGCCAACCATATATGACCATCATGTGGGAGGGAGGTTTAAGTGAAAGAATGTTTTTTTCTGCTTTAATTAAGTATCTTCGTGTCACATGGCTTTCTTATGAGAGAGACAGGCAGTGAAGTTGGCTGCAGGATTTGGAATAAATAGTGAGAAAAGTAATTTAGGCAAAAATAAGACCAGAACCCAGTTTTCACATGCTATGAATCTCATTTCTGAAATAAGAGAAATTTTTTGATTCTGTGGTTGCATGTACAAAAACATTCACAGCAGTAATGCATACACTAGAAAACAAATAAACACAGGGTGACAGACATCTTTTTCTAAGATATTCTGACATAAAAAAAAAAAAAAATCATTTAACACTAAAGTGAAATGCTTAACTATAACTACTATAACTACTTTTCCCTAAGTTAAGAAACTTATACACAGTGTAAAAGCTCACAGCAAGCATTTTTCTCATTTTATCCACTACAGAGGAATCCTTTAATTGGATTGTTCATGTATTTAGTTTTTGAGTGGAAAACAAAAAGTTATTTTTTTTTCAAAAATATATGCTACAGACTTGACAGAAGTTATGCAAAGAAATATAAAGTTTAAGGTAACGCAGTTACATTACTTCTGTTTTTTTTTAAAAGAATACTCCAAAGGATATCGACATTTTTGCTACAAACTTATCGTGCTTGTCTTCAGGAACTGGAAAAGTCTGCAAATCCTTCTCAAGCTGTTGGAGTTGCCTCTCCATATGCTTCAGGCTTTTCTCCAGGTTTTCTGCTGAGACTAAAATACAGAACATTCATTCTGTTAATACCTTAAACAAGAAACATTATTTGTAAAATACACGAGTTAAAACCTTACCCAGATCAGCATATTACATTTTTAATTCTGAAATAAAAACACACTGAACAAATCACAATACAAGGTGGTCAACTCTGCAATGTTCAGTTCCCCTCATTTATGTGGTTGCCTTATTCGTATCAGATGAATGCTGTTTGAACACTGCATTTTGTTTTATTTTTATGCCTAAGGTTTTGCACTGCAATTAACAGTCTGGTTTAAATAACCTGAGATATACATATGCCAGTCTGTCTCTTCTGATTAACCAAAGGACAAGTTTTGAAGCAACTCCAAGAACCGCAAAGCTTTCTTCAATCTCATTCTGTTAAAACAGAAAATAGGAACATTTGTATGTAAGATCATGAAGAAACTAAGACCCTCACAACACAGAGAAAATGGGACTATTAAACACCTACACATGAAACCTAAGACTCTATTCCCTAGTTTGAAAGCACGATGCCTGGTAAAAAACACAACAGAATTTGTCAGAGCAAAAGTGCTCGCCAAGCTGAAGGGAAGTGCAAGCACTTGAGAGGGTGCAGCAGAGCAAACCAGGAACTCAGGAAAAAGAAAAGAGTAGAGATGAAACACCAGGGATTTATAGAAGGATGTAGAAAAAGTGCAGATTTTCTTTATCAGAAAACGAGAAATACAACTTTCATCCATTTGAAGCAATGCATGGAAGTTGAACACTTGATCTGTAAAAAATTGATTAAAATATCAAGACCATAAAAGTAACCCGAGGATAACTCTTGTTAGCATGTATTCTATCCTGGATTTATATTACTGGAATCAGTTAAAACTTATTTCCTTATTGTTTATGAAGTAAGCTTAATATTTAAATACATCCCATAGGAACAATGTATATAGATAGGAACACACTCTGAATTTTAGTCTAATGACTTCATTTTTTTTTCTTTTTTTTTTTTTCATTATTTATTTCATTCATAATATACTGTACCTATAAAGGTAAAGCCACCTTTAGCTTCATCTAAAAACATCCCTGGAGAAAGTCTGTGGCCTTAAGATGTTACTAGGATCTGTACTGGATCCATGATATCATCCACTGAGTAAAGTTATGTGATGGAAATTAAGATACACACACTGAACACATCTTTCTCTCATAAAAGCCTGACAAGAGTTCCCAGACGACTAGAGCAAAATGTTGCATAGCAACTACAATCCCATTCATAGCAGAAAGGTTAACACAACTATAAAATGATCAATGGCAACCTGTTAAAATGCTAATGTAACCTAAAAAAACCCAACCCAAACAATTTGGAGACAATCAACTTTTCTAAAAAGAGTAAGGGAATATAAATGTATGTTCATATTATAGTTTATAACTCATCATTTGGTTTATAATGACAATTTTTTAAACCCTCTGTTTACTCAAAAACAGTGTTTTCCAATTGTATGTTAGACTTGGCAGGTTTTCACTCAGTGATTGGTAAGCCCAAATCATCACCAGGTAGGTCATTTGGCTTCAGTAGTCAAGAAACCGCCTCGTTTGGGAAGCAGAGCTAAAATTAGAAGCTGACAATGTTGACTACAGATGTGCTTCAGTTTTCACAGGTTCCAGAAACAAACCTGATTTTAATATAAATCATACTTCTGCTGTCATTAAGAAGCCTTTGAGGGCAGGCACAATTTTAAGACACTAATCTACTTAGAAAGCTGCTAAGAAACACACAATATAATACCTTGTGCTTAATATAACTATCGATAGGACTCTTCATAATATAGCTTGTCTTGCATAAAAAGAGTTCACAGTATAAATTAAAGTGGCATACTTGCAAAACATCAGAATGATGAGACTCAGCAAATACACAGGTTTTAAAACAAAACACAACACCCCAAAAAACTCCAACCCACCAAAAAAACCCCTCAACATCAGTGGCAGGTAGCAGCCAACAGCTACATTCTTTTACCCAGACAAAAAAAAAAAAACCAAACAAATGAAAAAAAAAAAACCAAAAAAACACAAAACCAACAAACCTCAGTACCTAGAGCTGATTAACAGGTTGTACACAAGAGATTTTTGAATTCTTGCTTCCACAGCAAAGCCAATTTTTATTTCTATTACCTCAGTTCTTTTGACCTTGAACAGTTACATATTTGATCAAGAATCTTTACATCTCTGTCTTGTTCTGAAGGTTTTTGTTTCTTCTGTTATGATATGAAGTTGTTCCTGAATGTAAAAATTCAGCATTCCTTTGATTTCAGCAGTGCACAACTACTAGATATGTTTTCCTTTAAGACTGTATTTCTGGTGACAGCCTCAAGCAGAGGCTAGCTCACAATATGCTGGTATTCATCTGGTACTATTGTCTTTCAACTTCCAATTTACTGACAACAGATGAAAAAAAAAAATAAAATCTGTAAATATAAGCAGCTCTTCAAGAAAAAGATCATGTGAAATGCCTGCCAACCTTCCCTTGTGTCTGTCTAGAAGACATGGTATAAAACCTGAACAGACACAGAATGGAAGAAGAGAAAAAAAATAAAATCTAACTTTGATCCCTAATCCTGGGAGGATTCAGATATAAGCCCAAGTCAAACTAAGTACACAACTCCTGATAGTTTGGAAACAAAGTCAAAAACTGGGGTTTCGAATGTTAGTGAGGTCACAAACCCAAGCTGTTCGCTGAATACAATGCATGTGTGCTGAAAAATTGCTCAACTATACCCTCTGAACTCTCATACACTTTTTTCAAAAAGGCTCCTGATATTTTTATAGGCAATAATTACATTTCCTCATCTTCTACCTTTCACAGTTAAAACAACTTTGTTCTTAAATTTTTCTCTCTTGATTCGGGTTTTCTAATACTATGATGGAAGGGATGCCATCCAGAGGGACCTGGACGAGCTAGAGAGGTGGGCCTGTGCAAACCTCATTAAGTTTAACCAGGCCAAGTGCAAGGTCCTGCACCTGGGTCGTGGCATTCCCAAGCACTCCCACGGCAGAGTAGAGGGGGAGAATCACCTCCCTCAACCTGCTGGCCCCGCATCTTTTGATGCGGCCCAGGTTCCTGTTGGCTTTCTGGGCTGTGAGCGCACATCGCTGGTCCACGTTCAGCTTCTCATCAACCACCACCCCCAAAGTCCTTCTCAGGGCTGCTCTCAATCCATTCTCTACCCAGCCTGTATTTGTGCTTGGGATTGCCCCAACCGACATGCAGGACCTTGCACTTAGTCTTACTGAACTTCATGAGGTTCGCATGGGCCTACCCCTCAAGCCTGTCAGGGTCCCTCTGGACCACACAGCTTGGTGTCACCGGCAAACTTGCTAAGGGTGCACTCAATCCCACTGTCCATGTCACCAATAAAGATGCTAAACAGCACCGTTCACAATACTGACCCCTGAGGAACGCCACTTGTCATTGGTCTCCACCTGGACATTGAGCTGTTGACTGCAACTGTTTAGAGTGCAGCCTTCCAGCCAATTCCTTATCCACCAAGTCATCCATCCATCAAATCCATGTCTCCAATTTAGAGACAAGGATGCCATGTGGGACAGTGTCAAGTGCTTTGCACAAGTCCAGGTAAATAACATCAGTTGCTCTTCCTTTATCCACCAACGCTATAACATCATTGTAGAAGGCAATCAAATTTGTCAGGAACGATCTGCCTGTTGGCTGTCACCAATCACCTCCTTATTTTCCATGTGCCTTAATGAATAATTTACAGTTTACTGAATAATTCTCTAAAATTGCCAATGTATTCTTGACAGCGTTTAAAAGTAAAGTTAAATGAAAAAATATAGCCTGAAAAACAAAAAAAAAAAAAAACCCACAATCAAAAACCCCTCTGTATTGTTAGATGGTTTAGAACACTAGAAAAGAAATATTCAAGAGGCAAAATATCAGAAGGTTTCTATAAACACCGGCAAAAGCCTGAAACAGGTATTAAGAGTGGAATAAGATCTAGTTGCATATACTCACTCAGTGCCACAGAGAACTGATAATACAATATTTATGCTTTATTTCTCCCAAGATGATGTTTTCTCTTGTAGTCTACAGACATTTTCTGGCTTTCTTACCACCACCACCACCCCCCTTTTTTTTTTAGTGTGTGTGTGTCTAACAGGTGTATACAATCCTCTTGAACTCCCTTTTTTTCTCCAAAGGTCTGACAATGCCATTGCATCTTGCACCCTCGGACTTTTCCTTCTGTAGCCAAAACAGATTCCAATTGCGCACATGAAAGAAGCAGCCGTCTAAGGAGGATTTAATTAATTTTCTCCTATTTTGAATTCAAATATGAAGCACACTAATGTAGTGCGATTAGTAAATAACGCATAAGCATTTTTGTACCCAGTTCCCTAGTAATAACAGTTCCATGGTAATAACACACAAGCCCTGGCCTGCTAGACTTGTTATAAATTCATTTTGAGAATGTCATGAATGAAATGCAGCCTGACATCAAATGCCTGTTTTTACAATGTACAGTTTAAGCTCAGAACTTGAAAATACGGGCAAAAGTTGAAAACAGAAACTCCCGAATGACAAACAATTCACTCATGGTTGGTTATTCATCATTGGATTGGTATTGAAAGAAGTAAGCACCTGCTAAGGCAAGGGGGAAAAATAGGCAAGGGGGAAAAATGGCCAAGCAACAGGATATGGCACCTGCCACAGTACAGGGAAGTAATATCTCCCAGCATTGCACAGTACATAGTGATACAGTGCAGCAGTGACTAAGAGCTGCCAAGAGACAGAATCATCTTACAAAAGAAGAAATCAGATTTCGAGGAGGGAAGAGAAAGACAACCCTCGCATCATTTGCAGCTTCCCTCACTGAAGAGCTCTTGAGCCTCATCACTTCAACCCTTGGGGACCCAGACCATGAAGTACTGTGACGACTGCAGTGTACTGTATATTCACACATAATTTAGGATATGATTGTTAATAACTGCTTTGAATATCCAGTGATAGTGATTAATAATGATTAAGACTGAACCACTAGCATAAAATGTTAATGCATATCAGCCTAGTAAAGTTTAAAATAAAAGTTTTAAACCGTCCAGATTTATCAGTCTTCTAAACAATCCCATCGCTGCAATCTCTAACTCCCTGAGACAGATATATAGGTAGCGAGATACATAAACCCCCACACATACATGTCTGTACTTGCAACACCTCCTTACTCCTTAAAAATAAGCTTTCTCACCTTCAAGGGCCTACATATCTGCACAATGTATTCAGCATTTCTATTCTATTGCCCTTTCTGATATTTTAAGGTTCCTCTTGCAATTGATTTCTGCATAACCCATTTGATTTTTTTTAATCTTTTAGCAGATATCTACATATAGTTGCTTTTTTCCCCACCAAGGAAAAAATGTCCCAGGAAGGCAATTCTGTAACCTTACTCTCTTGATAGATAGGCACATTGATCTAATTTCTAAACTAATTTCTACTTGTTGTAATGTAATCAAGTGAAATACTTTTCTCTTTGTCACCCCCACACCCACACTTTATTCCTCTTCCCTATTGTGATATTCTAACCCTCCTCTTTATTAACAATACCTCTTAATTTTCTCTCATCACCTTATTTCACTAGGACATTTCTAGTTCTAGTAACAGTAAATCTTTAGAAATGACAATGGGTACAACTGTTCCCCAAACATGCAAGTTCCTTTACAGAATTAAGTATTGTATTCTTGTTCATACAGTTATTTCACTAATTCTCATCTTGTCCAACTTTGACAGCAATTTTCCATGGAGCATAAAATCAAAATTCTTTACAGGGATAAAATCCCTGAAACTAAGTCCACGTTTCTTTTAAGATTTTTATATTATTTTTTTCCACTTGACGTAAGGAATGCTTAGTTTGTTTAGCTGTCTTCAGACTAACTTTCCATATAAACTAAGGCATAAAAAATGTTTGATATCTCCCCTTGGGTGTTGTCTTCACATGTAACCAACAGGATCACAGGCCACGAAAACCGAAGTTCTCATAGATGCAGTAATAGAGTCATTTTCACTCAGAGGATAAACCCTGTGTTTTCACTGCAAGGTTGATTCCTAAAACTTTGTGACTGTTGCCACTAGTTTTGAATTACAGCCCTGTGTGTACCAGAAAGTTGCAACTTAAGTCATTTGACGCATTGCTCTCTGCCATTCCTGGAAATCTATGAATAGCTACTTTCAATTTTATTTCCTAAGCTTACATATCAAAAAAAAACCCAAAATACAGACAAATTGTATATCATAAGTGAAGTTACCTACCTAATAGCTGAATTAATTAAACTAACATGTGAGAATGAACTAGGATACTGTTCCTTTTTCAGAACTCTGAAGAACTCTTTTTACTCTCTCTGAAGAGCTACCAAAACAGAAAATCCAGGTAACAGATAAACAAATGGACCTCTAAAAATGGACCTCTGGTTGGTTGCAAGTCTCCTAGTTATTCTTCATAGCCATCATTCTTGAAAACTATCATTTAAGGCAGAGAAACATCCCACACAACATTAAGAAACTGGAAAATGAACTTTGCATTTAAAAAAGGAAAAAAAAAGGAAGCCTCAAAAGGAGACATAATTAAGATAAAATTGTTAACAAGTTCATTACAAAGTACATCTCTGAATGGGCTACCATTCCAAACTATGAGTCTCCTATAAGAAATTAGAAACTCGTGTAATATGCAAGATAGTGGAACCATCTATCGATTTCGGTACTGATTGAATAGAATACAGTATGGAGTAAGTCATGCAGTTTGTAGTGTTTTCTGAAAGCACAAAAAATCCCACCCAAACACACACAACAATCCTGACTATCTGAAAACACACCCTGTGAATTTGTTACTTAAGTCAACACAAAAAGCCTAAGGAATGCATAGCAGAAAGTATGTTATTTAATAGTACTGAGAAATTTGCCATAATATTTTAGAAATTTTGTAATAAGAAAAATAAACATTTCCTTTTGACATATAGATTGCTTACAGTATATATAAATATTGTTCTCTCCTGCTTTCCTAACGTTTTTAAACATTGTATGTGGGGGTGTTGTTTTTTATTTAATATAGATTAAACTTCACATTTACAATTTGTTTCCTAACTTTAAAAAAAAGTAGTGAAATTAATTCCTTATGAAAAAAAACCCTGAATAATGTTTCAAAAATGAAAAAAAAATGGATTAAGTTACTTGTAAAGTGACAATGAGTTAATTACTTTTGGAGGAAGGAAAACCTGCAGTTTTATATTGTTATATGAAAAGAAGACTCTGCTACCTGTAAGGTCTCTGTGAATTTGAGTCAATCAAATGAAACAGCAGACTGAATAAATGCAACATAAATCTTTAGAATACAATAAAATAAGAAATTAGTAAAGTGTGCTAAATTACTAAAATATTTCTTGTCTGGAATACTAATAGAAAAGTAGGAAAGTCATTATGTTTAAAAGAAGAGACAGCTTTAATTACATGAATCTTCAGGAACTGTCATATCAGTAAGCTCATTAGCTGCAATGAAAGTTCCTCCTGCTGATCTAAGAGTACTTAAAAAACAGGATTTGTTATACTTCAAAGCAAAAAAGGTATCTTTAATTCATGCACTGTAACAGTGAATTAAGCCCACTTATAGTATTACAAAAGTAGAAACTAAAACTTCAGCACAGAAAAGAAAAAAAACAAATTAAATATCCTGAAGTAAACTACAACTGCATAGGTCACATGTCCCTTGCTGCGTGGCCGTCAAAGTTATATTTTCAAAAATGATCATTTATTTTTCTAATGTAATAATTATTTTACTTATTGTGAATGTTTTATCATTTACAAAATATACAATACGTGTTAGCTTCACAACTAATAGACCTTGTCACTGCTCTTAAAAGTCTTGTAAGTTATCTTAACCACTAACTGTACAACAATTATAGGACAATATTTAATGAGATGAAAGGAGCAAAATGTTTTTTTCTAAAAAGGATAAAAATAAAATTAGTTGCTAAACATTATCGTGTTCTAATGTCCACTAGTTTGAATCAGAAATAACTTGAGAGAGAAGTTTTAAGAATGAGCAAGCACAAAATAAAATAAGATACAAGGTATGCTACAAATACACTGGCTGATACAAGGACAGACACGTCAAGGAAGAATTCTAAAAAGCGTCTTTTAAGTAACTCGTTTTAAGAAACTTGTAGAAGACTAAACAATCGTATGATGGTGATGAAACCAAAAGCAACAAAGAACCAACATGCACAGCGTAATTCCATTTTTATACAGTGTGTTCAACTTAAATTTTTCTGTTACTGTTTTTCAAATCTTTCTACCACATTAATTTTGATTTATAATTTAAAGGGCACTTGCAAATAATACCTTTATGCCACATGTAAAATGTGAAATTATTCTATTTGCAGAAATGAATGTGCAGACAAGAAAAAAACAGCTCAATAAGAAAAAAATAGTTTTCAAGAAGGGTATGGGAGAAAAGAATATTCTTATCAAACTTCATTGATTTATTCTTGGGAATTACTTTTAAAAATTACTTCAGAGTGGAAAGTTCAGTGAAATCATGAAGAAAATGACATTCCACCACCTCTACAAGGCCTTAACCTTTGCTATGACAAAAAGTAGAGAACAGCATTTATAAACAAATACTGGAAGAAAATACAACCAATATGTTCCACAGAAAAAAATGGACATTATATTAGTATAGTACAAAACCAGAAGAGAGTGATGTATTTCCTCACCCAACAACTTTGACCAACAAAGTAGCACATATATAAACAGAAGCTTCCTATGGCATGACAGGGAAAAAGTCAGTCCAGCTGACTTCCTTCTGTACTATCAGCAGCCTGCAATCCCTAGACATAACCTTTGGATTCATCAGTTTTCAAATTTACTGGAAGTCTGAACTGCCTCCAATAAATACAATCTAGGATGGATTAATCTTGTTAAGTACTACGTATTTATCAGAATGGAGGAGAAACTCTAAGCCCTCAATACCTAAATTCTGTTCTAACACAACCAGTATTTCTTCCGGAATAAGCATATTTGACTAGCTGATCATCAAGAGGAAAGATTTTTTTTATTACTTCCCCTCTATCACTCTCCCTAGGAGCCATCGTGATACCTTGTAACATCTGCTGTGTTTCTCAGCTCACTGTAGAAGCCTCAAGGCAAATCATTCACCATCATTCTTGGTCAACTTGTCTTCATCAGCATATCAGTAAGTTACATCACACCAGGTGAGTCCATTATGTTGGATATGGCTGATCACAACCACAGATTCACAGCTTTTTTTTTTTTTTTTTTTTTTAACTGACCTTTTGGTAAGCTCAAGCAAAAATAGCCACTTCATTAAAAATTTACTGGGCAAAAATTGGTGCATATTAAATCAACCAGCTTCATAAAAACATACTTCTGCAAAAACACTAAAAGTCTTAAAAAAAAAAACTGCATGAGCTGCGGTCTTTGGTATCTGCTGGATTTTCAAAAATTCCAGTGCAGGAGGAGTCTTTCAAAACAAAATGGAATTTTGCAGGTTCGGAAACAAGCATAAACAAACACATCGATATGCTAATCTGTTAAAGCCATCCTAAGTCTTTGTCTTTTTCACACAGTAAAACTGAAATGCAAAATACATCTCATAATGCACTGAACTATTCCGTATATAAACTCGAAAACATGATCATTGATTTCCATCCTACAACACACTGTGTGAGTTCAAAGATTTATCTAGTCAATAGCAGATACCAAAAAAAAAAAAAAAAAATACAAAAAAAAAACCAGAAAACCTGGACTAACTGATAATTTTACTGGCTACTCTGACTGCTCAATGTTTCATATCTCAGAAGCTTTCCAGAAGACAACCATGAGCTTCATATAAGACGACTGTCTACACTGAAGTAATGGCTTCTAATAAGGAACATTTTAGTTTTTCTGGCTGATACACAAAATTCCAACCACAATGCAGCCAATAACATACTAGTAATGAAAAAAAAAATAATTAAAAATCAGTTGTCAGTTAACAGTGGGTTCTATGAAAATAATGCATAAAATATTGATTTTATATACAGCAGAAACTCCTATTACAGTTAGATGAAGGGCTTGAAGCTTTTGACAGCTATTTAAAAATACTTGAACTTCTGAGTGGTTATAATGCACCAACTAAAACTGGAAACTTTAAGAAACCATGATAACAGAAAGCAAACTCTACGTGAGTGACCACTATCTCAAGTTCTCTATAAGGAGCAGGTTTTGCAAAGCTGTAGTTTCTGGCAGGGAGACCGAGTGAGCCGTAAGAGTGACACTGTACAAAGCAATACAGATAAACAGCGATATTTTCCAAACTGACATAAACTAAAAATGATTAACAGAGACAGCCCATCCAATCTTCTTTTCCTGCAAAAGTATGACAGTGCTGAGGTATCATCAATTTCTAACTCCATGCTTAGTCAGTTTAAATTACTTAAGCCGTGATAAAATATGGAGAAGGAACTCTAAATTAAGAAATTAACTGCAAAAAATCTGCTGTGGCATATATTGAGATTTACTGTATTCTATGCCGCATGATGAAGCGGTAAAAAAAGGAATTTATTTTTCCAGACTTCCAATGCTACTGTTGCACGAAAAACACACATGGGGAAGATAAAACTGTTCTGATTAGTGTTTAGAAAAAAAAAAAAACAAACAAATCAAACAATGGTATAACAGCCTTTCCCCATTTATGAATTAAAAGACACTGAGTGAGTGTACTACACTTACCATATAAAAGATTGAAAGGTGGAAATAGTTTAAGATCTGTTAATAGAAAAGAACTTTTAAAAGAAATCTCTTTTGGACAGTGAGTCTAGAAGATACGTTCGAAGAAATGTAATGGGAAATCCCTTAGTAAATATTAGAGGACTGAACAATAAATATTATCTTCAAGACCACTTGCAGCAGCTCAAATTACTGATCTATGCTCTTGAATATTAATGTCCATTTTTAAAATAATGTTAGCATGAAATAAACATAATCTCCCATAAAATACACTACAATGCACGCAGAATCAAAACTTTCAGTTAGTTATACAAACCTTTACTAGCTTTATCTAAATGCTGAAAATCATCAACAAAATTCAGGACATCTTGATAACTTTCTTCACACACTTCTACAAGAAAATGGAGCAATGTTGTTTTTTGATCTGCCGACTTTGTGTCCTTCAGCTAGAGAGAAAAAAAGAAATGTGAAAACACTGAGAATGAGATTACTTCTGACTATTTAGATAATTAACATATATTACTAATTGTGAACCCAAGAAATGTAAGAATACACTGTTGAACTGGTACAGCTCTTTTAAAGAAAACCCTAAGTAATGGGCTGTTTAATTTCCTCCCTTGCTAAAAATCCCTGAAAAGATCACATCAAATATTTCTAATTCTATGTAATATTTGAGTTGCGTACTCAAAACCGGTACACATTTTTTTTTTAAATGTGATTATCCAAGCAATATAGGAATATTTGCAAAACCGTGAATAGACTCATGACAGTGTACAAAAAAACCCCAACCTCAGCTACAACCTCAGCCTGCACAAGTTCTTGTTGTTATCATTCCTCAATAGGGCAAACAGGAGTTCACAGGCTTCACTGTTTAAAAATTTTGACTTCAAAAATTCTTAAGCACAAACTTTTCTTTCTGAACCCTTAATACATATACAATTATTTTAAACCCGACCATTTTAAAACTTGCAGCTGCTTGTGCAAAAACGTTAACAATTGACAACTGGCAAATTTTCAGTTATACGTTCCTCTTGTAGTCTCCCATTCGAGCTAGTCTTCTAAATTGTCAGAGAGATTTTTAGCAATAGAAAACGACACCTCATATGAAAATGTTTCTTCACTACTTAAAAACTATTTATGCATAAAACAGTTTAACAGAAAAATTATAAATATACATAGGCACATACAAAGCAGGCGCACAAGCTAAAGGGCTGCCACAATTGCACACAGACTTCTACATCTGAGCAGCAGGGGAAAAAAATCTTTAGCACAGTATAAAGACTAGCACTAAACAAGTAGAAAACTCATGTTAGTTTCTTTCAACTTCAAGACTGTTCTTTAGTTTGATTACCATGAAAAATACAAGTGATCAGCAATGCTCAATGGTATAAGAGTAACTACAACAACAAGCCAGAAAGGAAAAACTACCTTCCTTTCCAAAAAGGGTTCAAAACCAGACACAGAGCTATATGGGGATTACTTCCGAATAAGGAACGGAGAGCAAGATCAATCCCAATTTAAATATACATACACATACATTTATTTATTTATTTTTATATATTACCACACTTTTCCCATGGTTGCAAATTTCTTATAAAGAGATTTTTTCACACTTCTTGTGCTTCCCAATATCAGAGATCACTTAAAGGGCATTTTATTGATCTGATTAAAAAACTAAATTAGAGTATATTGTCTGCTTTTCCCGTGCCGTATATAAATTAAAATGGAGAATTTTGGATGGTGGTTATCATTGAGGTTAATATTTCATACTTCATTGTAAAAAATCAGTGATTATTTTCAAATATCGAACTATCTTAATAAATACAATCAGATATACTCTTCCAGAATGTGTATGTTCTCCTTCAGGACAGTGGATTAATAGTAATGCGAGACAGTTTTCAATATAAACAGAAAATGGAACACATATATCAAAACAAAAAAATATATTTTATGGTCATTACTGTATGCAGTGTTATAAATTACTTCTACTGTACTGGGAATGTCAGTGGGAAGTGTCTCAATAATTGAAATAACATCACACAAAATTTCTACGATGTGACACTGCTCAAAATACATAAAGTTAACAAAAGTTAGTTTTAAAAATAAACCAGTGTTATAAACATGCATTTAATTTTAATATATCAGTATGTAACAAATGATTGAGTATTAGCATAGCAATATCATATCTCTCTTCTGAGAATGTGTATGCATGTTCTCTGATGCAGAACTACTACAGTTTAATTCTACATGATGCAGGGAGAAGGCAAAATATGGAATCGTCGCCTGCAAAGTGGATAGCTCACATAGTTCCCTATACATAGTTGGGCACCAATGAAGCAGAGCAGATAAATTGTATATTCTCCAAATATTTCAGAAACCAACATCTTTGGAGGGCAGAAGTCACTGCAAATTTCTTAATTTCTCAGATGCCCTCCTGAAAACTGCTGTGCAGACCACCAAGGAGTCTGCAATTCACAGCTTTCTAGTTTGGGGCCTTGAAGGAATATTGGTTTGGGTGTGTTTTTTTTTTTTTTAACTGTTTTAATACTAATATTTGTAATAGTTGAACCATCTTATTATTCTCAGAACAGAGGAGATTAAGCATTAACCAACATACGACACATAGTTAAGAAAACACCCAAAATCGCGCATACATAGTTTTACCTCTGTGTTTCCAGACAAAGTGATCTGTCTGTGTAAGACACAGTTTCGTAACCAGTGAAGGCTTGGCACTCACGGACTTCCTAAATGAGGCCACAATTGGATGAGGTGAATTAGGAATTGGTGACTAGTACCCTGATAAACATTGGACTGGGTAGTCCAGAGCTACCTCTAAAACCCAGCTGTCCAATAATGAAGGAAGCAAGAAAAATCTTAATAGAAATCAGACCTCAATTCTCCATCAAATCTGCTGATACATTGGAATGTCACCATGTATCATGAAGGAAGAAAACTGTGGCTGATGTGCTGAATACCTGGGTCTTTTCCAGCATTTGGGATGATAAAATAGAACATTCTCAGATGATACTGGTAGTATTACTTCACTACAAAGGCAGGATAGTAAATGCAAACTACCAGTGATTCTCTCTCTGAAAACCTGTCAACCTTCAAAAGAATAAGTAGGTGACTGTAGGTCGCACTTGTCCTAGAATATCTAGTGGTAGAGATCTGAAATTTTTAAGACGTTCTCTAAGGTGGCCATAGTTGCTCTGCCTCCCAGAAAAATCCGTAACTTGGTCTTTCTTTCCCAATCACAGAATGGTTTATCTTGGAAGGTACCTTTAAAAATCATCTAGTACAACCTCCTTGCCAGGGGCAGGGACATCAATACACTCATATTCAACAACCATTAACATTGCATTATCTTCCCCCTAGAAAAGTTTTTAAGTGCTGTGGTCTGGTATTTACAAGCTAACAATTTCAAGTGATGCCAAATCAAATATATGTGAAATCTTTGCCATTGGAACTTCATGGGTTTTTTACTTGCACATTTCTTACATAAATGAAACGTATCAAGTACTACGATAAATGTTTATCCATAATTGATTAATTTCTGGAAGGAGTAGACCAGTGTCACCACTTCAAATCATATAACGATACAATGTCAAAATTACACTGAACTAAGCATTTTGATCACAGGGAGCAAATTACCTTTTCTGGTCTTTATAGCTTTGTATCTACTTCACCTACAGACTATTGGCAGTGATCAGCATCTCTCTTGAGCAGGGGGTTGGACTAGTTGCTTACTGACTTCCCTTCCCCCTGAACTATTCCATGATTCTAAGAAACATGCACACACTTCCCAACTAGTTAACTAAATATTCTATCCAAAATATTATTTGTATTAGCTCTTAATTTGGCCTCATGGCAAGTCTTCGTAAATTATTACTATATCTGGATTTTAAACGCTTTCCACAGTCTTCCGCACTACCAAGTTCTTAACTATCTTTGCAGTTAAAAAGCTTTCTTAACTTTTAAGCAAATTTCTTTTGTTACCAGCAAAGCCAAATAATTCCATCTCCTACTTTAGCTACATAGAAAACAAATGTTCAAATGCCTTCTTTATCATAAATTAATAACAAAAAGACATTGTTATGTCCTCCTCATGTTCCTGTCCTATCATTTCTAAACTGAATACACCCAAATGCTTTTTTGTCAGTTTAGAAGTGTTACGTTTTACTATCATCTGGATTCTCACTATTCAGTCTATATATTTTCCGCAGTAATTCAGACAAGACTTGACTTAAGACTTTATCAGCACCAAGTAAGCAGTAATTACCATCTTTATAGTACATAGACGGTCCACTAAAAGACACTTTTTTCCCTCTCCAATAGGATGTTGTAACCACTTGTAAAGCTAAATAACCTGTAAGTGTGCAAATTGAAGTAACTATGAGATCCTAGATTACGATACGCATTTAATGCCAGAGCACTGTAGAGTTAGCCAGGGCTTAAAGCCCATTTTCTGGAATTCTGCATAGCCATTCACTCCTTACTTTCATTATCTGCACAACATTGGTTCGCGTTCCTGTGTGTAGTACGCTATGGTAGTCTTCAAAATTTTACTCTTCTAGATTGTAAATTATTTCTCCAATATAATTTTGGAATTTTAATCCTGCTCTGCAAATTGTCTGTAACAATTACCTTCATGTTGTTTTCATAAGTATATTTCTTTTTTTGTTGCCTTGTGCATTAAAAATAAAGAGAATATAACCAGACCCAGGACACACCTACTCACACCTAAGAAGTAAATCCACCCAATTGGAGAGAACCTTTAGTATCTTCCTTCTGAACAGGTTTCCCAACAAATTGTACATTTCACTCAATAACTTCATCTACGCTGCGTTTCTCTAGGTGGCTGATGCATGCTTAAGTGTTTACTTTAGACTAGGGAAGGTATATAACTTATTCTCTATGAATATTTAAGTTATAAGTATTGCATTCAATGCTTGAGAACTACACTTAAAGAATTATTCTGAAACATAGCAGAATTAGGGCGATTATTTTAAAGAATATAGAAGTTAACATACTGTATTTTCTCCATTGCGTAAAAAGAAGCTGAGCGAAGACGAGGAGTACGTACAAACTTTCAAATAACTTCTTTATCGTAAGGACTATTACATACATGTGCACTCTGTGCAGATTTTGCAGTGGCCTCCCAGAGGGCACAGGAAAAAACAAACAAACACACACCACTAAATAAGGGGAAGGCAATTAGGATTAGAACTGATTATAAATTAACAATCAGGAAAGTATCGATATCTTCTTGTATATAGCTTATATAAAAGTTGAAAGAGTGAAAATTCAGGAAAATTAGAAGAAACAGAACTGATGAAACTGAGTAACAACAAAAGAAAAATCAGATAAGGAGACAATTTATGTAAAAGAGAAAACAACTGTATTAAAACAGATTAAAATGTGACAGTCTTCGAAGTGCTCAGACATGTAAGATTACAACACTACTATGATCACAGTGATATGGTCCTTCATAACATTATTTAGTTTGTGGGTTTTTTTTATTATTCCCTCAACATGGAATCTTCTAAAAGTTTAAATGCAAGCCAATGTCGAGATGTTTGGATGCAGATTAGCTGTATTGTTCAAACCATCAACTAATGCTAAGAATTATTAAAAAAAAAGAAAATAAAGAATTAACTACAGGAAAAATATCAAAACAAGGTATTTAAGTAATATAATAAAAACAAATTAAAGAAGTGAAGGCAACACATGGATCTTTCAAAACTTACTTTACATAGGGAGCTGAGATTATATCCAAAGGTTTGTGCATTCCGAGAACCTGCATTCATGTAGTTTCCCATTAACAATACTAGTTCTAGCAGTTTGCTAAAGCTTTTACTCTTCTTTATCTCTTCACAGGCAGCACTGACAGCCATGATGTCAGGTTTGATGTTGTTCACCTGCTCCTCAAACTGAAGCTTAAAAAGAATCGCACTGAGCCGTGGCCGTAGTCTCTTCACGTTGCTCATCTGATTGAAAAGAAAATAGGAGATTTCCTTTAAAATTCATGCTACACTTTGGCACTGTACAAATGCACACAATCTGTAATGATTTATTGGTGTGACAGGCTTGAAGAAGCAATATATCTGCTATAACTGATAGCAAATGAACGAATGAATGAGAGACACTTGGGTAAGCAACTGAAATCCCATCTTGTGGTTAATACGAACTGCCCCCATCCTTTCCCAATAACTAGTATGTGTAAGCAATAAAAGATAAAGTGTCATCATATATCACATCTGTCAACTCATATACCAAATCCTATAAAACTAATCCAAGTTTATGACCCAGTACTTGCAAAGTAATAAAAGTAGTTCACAAAATTTTGTATAACTCAGGATGTACCAAAACAAGGCAAATCTCATTTTCTGGTGCAAATATTTAAAAGCTGATTTCAATAACAGCTTACTATAAACTTGCAGGAAAACAACAGTTTTGAAAAATATCAGCTATGAAACACTTAATATGGCATATGTTAATATACACCAGTATTTGAACCCCACTATCCTACTGGACCTTATACAGTTAATTAGGTAAAGCAGAACGCTCCCAGGAAAACAACAGCTTCTGTAGATCACATGCAAAAGACTTGGCTTTTTCTACTGTTTACTGGTCAGGGATTTGCAACAGAAGTTTCAATCTTCCCATATAACTTAGGTCACCAAATTCTCACCCCAGAGATACTTTGCACGTTATTTACTATACCCAAACAACAAGACTTCAAATTTTATTGCTTCTTTAAATCAAGGAGCATTGAATGCATTCAATAAACGAAAGGTCTCCACCTCCCAAGTTTCCAATGTAATACCCATCCTACCAACTCTAACACAGAAATCTTCAAATATTTTTTAGGTTTGGCATCACATACAATCCCAGAAGCTTGCCTTCTTCCATTCTTGCTCCTCTTCTCCCTACCAAGCATTATATGTTCTTTGCTTTTTCCCTCTTCCACAGAAGAAATCATGTTGTTTTCCTCCCTGCTCTGTGGTTCTGTTTGCACGTGAGAAACACTAGTCTCAAATTCTTCCATGAGCTTCTTCCCTCATTTTTCCCCATCCCTGTTTTCTGATCAATTTGATTAATTCTGTAAGACCTTCTTCCCCATACTTGTGTTTTGCCTTCTCAAGGCAAGGTTCAAGCCAATATTGCCTTAACAATTCCTGAAATCCTAAACTAGGTTTTGTTTTGGTTTTTTTCAAATAAAAAACGTACTATCAATACTTCTCAGTGCAAGAAAAGAAGCAATAATAACGGCACTTCTACAAAGTAACAGTTTTCAGATGGTGGCCTTAAAAGTTTACCTTTAACATGGAAGTATCTCCCTCCAAACCACAGTGATACCTAAGGTTTTACAGAATATTTCTCAACCCATGTCTAGCCTATCAATGCAAAAATAGCTCTGACAGTGCAATGTTCACAAGTCATTTGGTGCTGATTATCCCACAATAGACTCAGTGAAAAGGATAATGGTGACACTGTTCACCTATTTCAGTGTAAAGTCAAACAAGGTATCTTAAACTGATACTGAAGGCTGTCTAATTCAAAGGGGTTTTATATCAAAGTAGGAGAGGATGGAATTTACAGTCTATTTTATTGGTTTTACCGTGACAGCAATAGAAAATAAAATCAGGTAGAGTTAACATTTTATGCTACTGAGCCACTGACAGCAATAGAAAATAAAATCAGGTAGAGTTAACATTTTATGCTACTGAGCCACTTCTGCAATGCCTGCCTGGCAGTGCAACCACCTGATGATGTCCCATTGAAGTAAACATACCATTTGCATTTAAGTTCAGATAAGAAATCCCAAAGTAAAATAAGCAATCCTTTCCAATAACCACACTTTGGTTTGCATCGCAGAGCAGAGCACACAAACAGGATGTTTTTCAGGTGAAACTAGGTTGAAAATCAACTGCACTACTTAGGTTTAGTCCACAGACTGCCTCCAGCCTGGTCCTGAAGTAAAACACTAAAATGTATTTAGGTTAAATGTTAGCTCAGTACAACTGTAGGCAGATATTTTGGACTCATCATACACTAAATAGCAATAGGAAGATATCCTGGACTCATCATATACTAAATAGCATGTGGTAAAATTCTTACTTAAGTAAGCAAGGATAACCGGACCTGAATTTAAATAGGGCATTTCACAGTGAAATAGAAATGGAAATACTTAAATCCCCCCTAAGATGAACACAGTGCTCTTACAACTTTACACTTAATTTAGGAATAAATACCTAAAAGAATATTAAGACACTGCACGGAGGCAAATTCACAAAGTCATTCTCCCAGCTCCATCAGGAAGAATCAGTATGAACTCCTTTTTCTCAAAAAAATCACTTACTAGATTTGTGTAAGTATTATTACTTCTCAGAATTATTGAGAAGAATATTCTTAATTTTAAGTTTTGTTCTCCATTCAGGAAAACTTTGAGACTAAATTAGAAAACCACAAAACTCCACTGAAATCATCCAGATTTTTGATATTTGTCTCTATTCAGGGTGCAATAGAGACAATCAAATTAATATCAAACCATGGGAACTAACCAAATAAAGCATAAGTGGCATTGATTTTAAATGGTACCAAACTCATGATACTACAGAACCAGCTGATGATGCATCATTTATTGACTCTGGGCTTCTCAGACAGGCAGATCCTTGAAACTGAAATAATCAGGTACTTTAGATCACAAAAATCTGTTGCACAAACTAAGCAAGCACATATGCATGAAAGACGCAAAGTTTTCATCAGAACCAGTTCAAATACAACAAATTATGAAGTTCTGTACATACGTCTTAAGGATGAATGCAGAAATATGTAATCTAAAAAATCAGAAGTACATGCCAGAAATGCAGCAGAAATGCCAATGCTTTGGGTTTTTTTGTTATTGTTTTTTAAACACTCTGAAATACATAGTTCATGTACAACACATGTTGCTGGCACTATCTGTTTATCTATTTGCTAAGTCAATAATTGAGAAGGGAGGAGATGGAGAGGTCCCTTAGCAATACGTGGCTTTCTTTGTGACATGTAGCCTACTAACATTCAAACTGTAAAATCCATACACCTTACCACAAGAGATGCTAGGAATTTAAGTCTTGCAATGTTGAGAGAGTTATGTTCATGCCCTATACTTTTTTATATGCAGCATGTAAGTACATAAAATCTACTTATGTCCTTAGAGTGGAATCCTGAAAAGACAATCCGAATAACTAAAAAGGGAAGTTGAAGTAGGAAGCTAAATAGTGAGTGGACTACACGTGTCACAGAGAACTCAGTGTATGGGTAATGAGCTCTACTTTTCAAGTAATGGTTCATAAGAATATTCTTACTATGTGCAAGTCCAAATGGGAACCGACAACTGAGTTGAGCTGTTCAGCAGTAGCTCTCACAGCCCTTCATCCAACAGCAGAGAGCGGTTTTTCTCTCAAATACAGCATAAACCAGAAGGCACCTGCAAGAGTGTGCCATCTAGTAAATGTGTACTTTTCACTGTCTGCTTTGTTGATGTCAAGTAAAGGAACATGTCTCAGAAATTACACTGACACTACATTTTTGATCACTGAACGTCTTCGTTCAAGCTCGTAGAGAAAAACACTGCAAGGGTTCCAGTTTCACAATATACCTTCCTTAAAGGATCAACAGTGCTGAGGCCATCAGATCACCTCAAAGCGTTCCCATCCAAAAAGTAAAATATCAGTTACAGCCAAGATGACTAAAAGAGTAAACTGGAAGGGCATCCCCCGTGGAAAACGTATGGTTTTCATCACTGCAGCATCAGTGAATGCTACTTTTTACAAGTAAAAAGTGTGAATTCCTAACACTTATCTTTAGACTCAGGCACTTGAAAAGCAGAAAAAAAAAAAAATCCAGTAAGGAAGAACTGATACCTTAACAGACCTTTTATCATGTTAAAAGAAGAAAAAAGAAGGCCTTGTTCAAGGTCAACATGCTCAAATCTTATTGAAGACCACCAGCATTCTGGAAAGACCAAACATTATTTCAGTGTATGGGAAATCAATCCACTCTAACGGAACAGTATTTTTATTGAGAAGTTTTTATGGCTATGTGGAAGTACTGCATCTTTCTTTACCTTTGACACAGTCTTTTTCCCAAATAAATGATAAAGTCAAGAACTGCCAACTCAAACTTAAAATCACTTAAGAGAAATCAGAAAGTCATTATACTTACAATGTGGATAAGTGTACATGCAAACAACTGAACTGATGACTTTTCAGCCTTACTACCACTGACAGAGGGCATGTCCTGCTACTCTGTTTTTCCCGCTAGAATTATAAACAGCTTGAATTTGCACCACTGACTCGATTTCTTGAAAATCCAAGATTTTCCTAAAGGATATTCAGGACAGAGGAGGAGGGAGTGTACTGTAAGTGACACAGGAACAAGACCTATCAATTACCTCCTAGCTGCACACAGGTAGCCTTCTCTTGTCTTGTGGGTAACAGTGCACTGACGGACAGTGCAGAAAATCCCTGGTACTGTTTTTGATGGCATTATGTTCAACACAGATGGACCAACAAGGCCAGTCTACACATCTCAGAAATGGAGGCATTCCTTTTGAATACTCCAGAAGTCACCTGCCTTATTAAATACATCTGAATTGACAATGGGAGCTACAACACAGCTGTCAAAATAAGCTGACTTTACAGTCTTCATGCCAAAATTCACAGATAGGTATGTTCTACTATGAAAAGAAAGCGATGATTTTTTTGTCTTATCAAAAAAATACAATTAGATTTACTGATATCTTGATCAGAATGGAATGCAGAGACAGCATTTGTTTCTCCAAGTTGAGTTTAGACAATGGTATTTTCCTAAAAAGGAAGCATCCAGGAGTGGGAGGGCCTGATTTTCCCAAATTCTTCTATTTTTAGCAGATCTAACAGATGTCAGGAAAGCTATTTTCATTGAAAGGTACATATGGAGCAGATGCCACTAGACCAAAAAGCTTTCCTCCTGGGAAATCAAGTCAAGAGTTTAATATAGGTAAAAAATCATCTGTAAAACCTCTAATTCAGCCAGATAGCAAAAATAAATTTAGACCAGAAGTCACTGAGGAATTTGAAATAGAATAATATAATATCAAACAAAATGGAGCAAAATTTCTAAAAGTAAAACACATCTAGCTGTATTCCAGATTGAAAAATCTGATCAGCTTAGCTCTAAAATAAATACCTTATCTTCTGTCTGGCAACTACCAGGAATCCACCTCCTAATGAAAGGTCTACAATATTACTTTGAGTGTCCCAGCATACAGGCCATGAAGGTACAGAGAGATGATAAAGGTCTGGATGGAAATGTCTGAAAGCCACGACAGCAGGCTTAATACTTTCCATCAGGTTGAACCATCACAATAACTCCAACATAAAAGTGGATATTGATGCTATGTAATTGTTTAAGCAATACACAGTGGCAACAGACCACAATAACAGCTGATTGTGATGTCTTTGATGTGACAGACATGACTCGTTTCAAAAAAGCTCAGAGGTCTAGCATGTTCATATTTAGTACAGACTTCTCTATTGACCCAACAAGTAGTCCAAGTTAACTTCCTAAGCAGGAAGGTATGTGTCTATGATGATGACGGTACTGGTAAGAAAAAGAGCATTCCACTGTAGATCTTCTGTAGTGCTGTCAATAGAGAATTCAGTAATGACTGCGGAATTGTAATATGGTTATTCAGTGTGTTTGGAGCCACAGATAATCTGAGGCAAAAACAGTCTGACATGAAGTGTCACGTAAGTGAATGCTACGGAAGACAGCTTGCTTATCTTGGAAGAAGTTCCCCAGTTCTACAAAATGATCACAGGGAAAGTAAATCCTAAAGCACTTGGGCTCCACAGGAGCTCCGTTGAGATCTAACATCTGAAGCTGTAAGAGGTGAAATATCCACATAGTAATTTCAAGCTCCACAGATCTAAGAGGTACTGACTAGCCTCAAGATTCTTTCAGCACAACTGCCCTACATTAGCCAGTCATTTGGATGGCTCGCTCAAGCTAGGTGGCTAAATTCCAAGAAACCCTTGAATTTGCAGAGAGTCAAAATGGCAGGATCATGTAGTGATTGTGGTCCTTACTCAAAGCAGAAGTGTTTTTCTTAAAATGTCCAAATCACAATATGAACATTAGAGGATTGCTTACATTTCTCATGAAGCAAAAGCATCAAATCAGATTCAGGACAGGCTCTTAAGACATTTAGAGGAATCTGCAAAGTCAATGGCTAGAGGCAAAAGATGAGGATGTGTCAGACAAACAACCTGATTGATCTGAAGTTGTAGGGATATCTGCCAAGGAGAAAACTGAAAGAGATAGCCTACGTGTGTGCTAGAAGAAACAACAGCCAACCACTTCCAGCCATCTGAATCAACAATACAACAAATTTTTTAAACCTATTCTTTAGATTAGCTACCCAAAATAGTTCTACCGGAACTGAACAGGGACAAGAGTGAGACCTGCTGGTACTGCATCTTCTACAGGAACATTCCTCTATGATTCAGCATCACAATCTTTCAGTGATACAGAACAAGTAACATAATGCAATCCATTCCAATAGCAATTGCAAACACTCAGCTCAGCGCAGATGCCCACGATGGCCACTTTCAGAAAATATTTCTGGTGCCTGGTTCTCCACCCTAAGCAGTTTCAAAGTTTGAAAGACACCAACGTTACAGGAGCTAAGGACGTTCTCCCTCTAAACAACTTGATTGCAATTTGTCATAAAGATTTTTTAATTGTCACATATGGCATATAATACAAAGTTAATATTTGGCAACACTCCTGGAAAGGCTGGAATTACTGATAGAGAACACTGACAAGGCAGAGCAGCAGATACACATGACTTCTAGAAGACAACAGAAGAAGGTAAGGTTCACAGACAGAAATTAACACAATCAAAACATCTCACAGCACAGCTGCACCTCACCACTTCAGGATTTTAAAAACACAGAAGTTTCTCTAGGTATGGCTGTGGCCAAGCATCAAGTATTAGGCATGGCAGAGCACACCTCTGCAGATATAGTGATACTACGACATTTTCCAGATAACAGTGAAAAACATTAATACATTCTGAGTTATCCTCGATGAGGACATACAGGTGAAACCATCAGCTGAATATGGAATTGATCATTTTAAGTGTCTGCTGAATTATTTAAGACAAACTAGCCTTCATCGGGCCTCACTCTAATCTTCAATTTACTCTAGTGAAATCTTATCCTTTGGTACGAACTCATTAAAAACACATCCATCAATGAACAAGCTGTGAAGCCACGTGAGGATTGCTTGCCAAATTCTATTTGGGTTAGCTATCAGTCTATTTCACAAGGTCTGGGCATTAATTATTTCTGAAACAATATTTCATAATTCCCTCAATTTTATCTTTGAGTAAATAAAAGCGATCAAGGAAAAATCTGTTTCTTTTTTTCACTCCTGGCCAATATGGGAACATATTTTCAAATATTTCAACTCTTAAGAAAAGAAATAAAGCAGGAGTTTATCACACATAGTTCCTGAGACACTATTCTCAGGTGTGAGACTGCCAGCACAGTTGCCTACACCCAAGGTGAAATGTCCACTAATAGCATCCTGACAAGTATTAGCAACTTTTTACATCAAAAGTGTTTATAAAGAATGTCAAAATTATTATTTTTTTAAAATGGAATTGCATTTATGGATTTAAAATCATATTAATAAATTAAATATGTCCAGGACTATTTTACGCCACTAAGGATTACAGGCACTGACAAGTCCAGATGCTTACTACTGGATTCAGCTCCCTCCATGCAGCATAATAAAATCAGAAGTACTTTTGGGAACAGTTCCTGGTGCAACAGGCAGTTAACATATGTGGGCATGGATAGGCCTGAAGCCTTAGCACTGTTGTGTGGGCAAGAGAGTGGGGAGAGGTGGAAGTGTGCTGCTGGGGAGTTGGTGGGGAACTATAGTTACAGAACATTCTCGGCTGGAGCAGCAAGAAAGCCTAACCTATCATAACAACATGCAACTCTCTAAAGATTTAATCGGTTATATTTTGAGTATTCTAGCACTCATCTATATAAACTGCATCCCAAAATAACTTGGGGAGCATGGGGGCAAAGATATGGAGCCATCTGATATGGGACCAAACATTGCCATGCAGCTCTGTGCCTCCAAAAGCATCCAGAGATGTAAGGCCCAAGAGCTGCAAGGATACCTGCTGGACATTCACGTTCTGCAGAGCTGGAACATGCTTCTATTCAGTTTCCCGATGATGTGCTGCTCCATCTTCCCCATGATGAAAAGGGGAAGATGTGCTGTTTAACCATTATAACTTGCCGTAATAAACCTTCCTCTGTCTTATTCTTGAGTCCTCAACTATCTGACTGCATACTCAGCTCATGAGGTCTCTTGCTGTCTCCCAAGCTGTGCTCAGAAATTCTTTGGGAAAGTGCAACTCTGTACAGGCCAAAAGCACATCCATGCCTATTCTAACAAATTAGCACTATGGACAATAAAGTTCAATGTCCAAAAAGCACTCTCCAGTGCTTTTTAGTTGATTAGTATTGATACAGCCCTAAAATGTCATCTAGTGATTTATTATCCCCAAAATTGCTAAAAATAGCAGGATACACGATGGTTCAGAAAGTTGCTTTCAAAATATCAAATAATATTCAAAACCAATACAAAAATTGATGAGAACTGAATTCGGAGGTTTTGGTCACTATTATTCTGAATGATTTTAGTACGAAAAAAGGACAGGCCACCAAGGACATGAAGGACTGCATATGCAAAACAACGCTTACAGATCAAAAAGAATAAAGGATTTCAGGATCTCATACAAAATGTAAAACTATGTGGATTCTCTGAATCATCACCTGCCATCAACAATCCTGGCCAGACTGCTTGGACAAGCACATCGCTGTGCTCAGAAGAATGTGGGTATTAAAGAATGAGTGGGTTAAAACTATAATGCTACTAGCAGGTAAAAATCAATTTACATCAAGATTTTGTAAGTAAAAATCACTTTTCCCTTTCCATAAGTTCTCACACTGACATGTTTCTCTCTATGCTCATTTTTCCATGCAAGCCTGAAACTAAAAAGCTTTAGGTTACTGTAAACTTCTCCTTTGTATTTTTCCTTCAACTTAGAAGAAAGTTCAGAAAATTTACTTCAAACGAGCAAGCAATAAGATGCCTTTATCAGTTGCTTCACGACCCTTACAATTTTAATATCTTAGAAAAAAACCCCAGAGTCAGTTCTAATTAATACAAATGAACAATAATAGAAGATAATCTTCAGTACTTGAATATTTTACATTCAAAAAGAACTGAACAAATGTTGACTCACACATATCTATTACAGCTTTATTAAAAACAATTAGAAGGAACAATGGTTTATTTTTCAACTCTCCACCAGTCTCTCAAATAAGCACATATTTCTTTTCTTACACTATGTTTCTTACAAGGCTCTAACCTTGCTTGCCTGAAATTAATACCACTGGTATTATTGGATCACATTCTTAATTATGTTGGATTTGAGAAAGTGATCTCCATTACTTCTTTTTGTTCTTATTTTCAAAAAGTCCTACACAGCTGTTAACCATGACTTAGAATACCATTTAACTTGGACTTCCTATTTATTTACAAGATAATCTGTTGTTAAAAAAGGTCTGTAAGAGTTTTTTTTGAAAAACTACTCTACAAGACACATTTCCCAATAAAATAGCTGATCTAGAAACTACTATGTTTTGCTTTAAGACACCTATGTTTTCCTTTTATTTTGTCATCCCTAAGTTCTTTTCCTGCAAACTTTAATTGCACCTCCATGGTCCAAATCCCTTTATTTTACCTGGTCTTTATACTTAGGATTACCCATGGTGGTGTTTCTCCTTTTAAGTTTCCCACAAGAGAGTATCTAAATGAACATTATTTTTTCTGTAGTTATTAGTGTCTTCACTTGGCAGCTAAATGGGAACTTTAGATGGCCTAAGCAAGAGATAAGAAAAGTAGCGCTGTCCCCAGGTGAGTCAACAGTGGACTCACGCCAGAACACTGTCAGTGCCTTCAGTACCAAGAAAAAACATATTCTACTGGAGTGGAACTGAAGCGATGTTAGATTAGCTCACACAGCCACGGAAAGCCGCTGTTGCTCCTCAAAAGCCACACAATACCCCGAGAGCTGTAAGAGGGGAAAAAAACAAACAAAAAACAACCAAGCAGCCACACAGCTAAAACACCTATGTGTATTGGTTTCTGTCTCAGCTATAACTGGACACGTTGCGTGGTCATCGGTGTTCAAGACATTGTTGCATGGTCATCGGTGTTCGTGCGATACCACCCAGACAAAACCATTAAAGTCAAAAGGAAGCTGAAACTAAAGACGACCACCTAATAGCTAGAACAGGGGACAATATAATTATGTCTAGGTAAATATAAGAAACTCTTCAACTTCTGGCAGGAAATTGTCCAGTATTTCATGGAAGTAGGAGAGAAAACAAAGGGAGTAAAGCTGTCAGGGCTTCAGTAAAAAGACACATCACCACAGCCAATAAATATATTCAGAGCTAGTAGGCCTCGGCCCTTGGAAGAAGCGATTGAGAATTTCATACACAGGCAGGATCACATAGTTTTTTTTGAAAGAGACCAACCTTTAAGGATTTCATACAATCAAGATAAGGAACTTTTACTAGCTAGAGAGTAAGGGTGAGAAGGAAGTTGAAACAGAAAAAATGTAGAAAGCAGAAGTAGAAGATATGAGGACAAAATCCAGCAATGACCTCATCATCAGTGGTAGAATAGAAGGAAAAGATAAACCATCAATGCTGTAACAGGGATGAAGATAAGCAAGAACATAGCTAAACTTGTATTTGGATAAATGACAGGTGAGATGTATTCTAATGAATATGCAATGGACCGACCTTCAAAGTAAAAAATTCAGAGAGAAAGAAGTTAATGCAAGCATGAATGGAGATAACAGTACATGGGCAAGTGGTTTCTAATTGTCAAAAAAAACTGAGGAGACAAGATAAGTATTTGGCAAATACAGAAGAATGAAATGCCAAACTGTTTGCATTAAGAAGAAAACAAGAATTAAAAATTTTAAATCTGCTGATAACAAAGTCTAGGATCATCAAAACAGTGAAGATGACACGAAGTAAAAGAAAAGTAACTGCTATATGAATCAATGGACATTGTGCTGAATATTCTTCTTTTACAGAAAATTTCCTCCTTGATCTTTGTCATACAAACAGAAGAACTACCTTACACTGCTCTAACAGTGCAGGAAATTCTTTACACACATGCATAATCCTCTTCTAAAAGCGTTTTGCAAAAAAGGTACGTAGGATAGTTCAGCACAGAAAGTGCAGTCAGGTAAATATTAGTTTTGTAGCTAAGATACAATTGCCCAGGCCTGATTTAGAAATGTCAAACAAAAAAAGTGAGGTTGAAAAAAAGGCTTTATTTGTAATAATGATTTCCAAGGTCCAGTTATTTATTTCAGAAATCTTGATTGCTTTTTAGTAAAAATATCTTCTTAAATTGGGATAAATCACCATTTAGTTAAAACTTTTTATTTTTCTTCTTAAAAATTTCTAAACTATTGCTTGACATCCCAACATTTATTTCTAATTTATTATTTCTCTTATTTCAACTCTTCTTTCACTAGAATACTCAGAAAACTTTTAACATATGTGATGTGAGTTTAATTATCATATTCTTACAATATTCAAAACCTTACCAGTGGTTTCCAATTCACTCCTTGACTGTGAGAACCAAAAAAAAAAAAAGGAAGAATCACAGTCAAATTCAAAAAGTAATGCAACAGTTCTCCAGTGTTTTGTCATCTTGTTTGTGTAGTAGAAAGATATTTAATCAGTATAATTTAAAAACTCAATTTCTTCTTCGCCCAATAAATTTTAGGAAAATAGTTCAGTGTTTCAGTGCCTTTATCATCTCTTATGCAAAAGACCCAAAGAAATAGGCTACATTGTATACCTTGGGGGTAATGAAGTCGTCTAGGCCAGGATAAGACTACAGAAGAACAAAAGCCTGTGGAGAAAGATGTCTGAAATGCAAAGCATCATTGTTAATGGAAAACACATTGGGGTTTCTTTCAGATGAAAGCCAAATATAAACCTGTACTCAGGAGCAAGGCTTGAATGGTGGTATGGCAATAGTTTGTCAATGAAAATCCATTAAACAGATTACTGCAATTAAAGTATCAGTCATGATAAACAAATCTAACTAGTAACTATTGTATCAACTTAACTGAAATGAGACTGACATTAATAAATGATCTAATTTGGGGGTTGTACAAGATGGTCCTTGGAGGATCCCAAACCATTCTGTGATTCTCCTTGATATGATGACAGAGACTACACACAATATTAGAAAAAAAAAAATATTCTGTAAACCGATACTTCTATCTCAGTAGGAAAAACTGCAAAACACATCCACATTGCTAAAAGTTTTGAGTCCTAAAGCAACATAATACTTATACTGCCCACTGCAGAAAGCATCAGGGAAAACAAAAACAAAAACAAAACCCAAACACCACCAAAACCCCAACCTTCTGTCAACAGTCACCTACCAAGACAATCATCTGGCTGAACCCCATTCATCTCAGATGGGTCTCACATTGCAAGTGTGCAAATGACTACTCATTTCTAAACACGAAGATAGTCTTCATCATTAAAAAGTCTTACAGAATATATTGCTCAATATCAGTCATAATCGATGAAACCTTCAACAAAATAGTATGAAGGTGAAATTACTTTAAGAGGAAGTTTATTGCACTGAGTAAAGCAAGTACAAAACATGAACTACAGTAAAACAAAATGCAATTGAATAATTAAATTCTGGCAAGCACAAGCATACTTCATCAAGAACTTGAGCAGCAAAATACAGCATTCAAAACAACATCAACCTAAGATAAAACTGCGAAGCTAAGTTAAAGCGCTTAATAAGATGAACAGATTTAACAGTTTTCATAAAATACTTCATGGCTGCTCACAAGCCCCAAAAAAACCTCCAAACCCCAAACTCCACAGTAATAGGTGATAGTATCTGTGTTCCAAGACATCAGCCTGGAGTAAGTGAAAGAAAGAACATACAGGAAAATAAAGTAGTTTATCTGAAGAAAACCTAAAGTCTGGAAGAGAAGATAAGGGTAATAAGGGATTTATTTTATACTTACTGCTGAATGAACAGAAAACACAGAAGTGCAAAGTAACTTAAAAAGAAGAGGATAATTGCAGAAACCACAAGAGCAACCCATGGAGTCACCAGGAAAAAAAAAAAAAGACCAAAAAAAACCAAGCCACACACATGAAAGGAACCTGAACTGTTTAGAGTCATGCCCTCAATGTCTTTAAGCCAAGAACAAAGTTAATTAACTTTGGTTGAAGTAAAATGTACAATACTGTAACAGTCACAGCATGCCAGTATCTCAGTAAGTGTCTAGCTGTTTCTTTCAGAGTATCAAATCTTGACTTTGGATTCAAAGCCAGACGGATAAAAGGTTTCCATTATAAAAATTTCTGTCATCACATGAGTAGTAATTATTAGTTTATTCACTACTTAGGCTCTTCCTTGGGAGTCAAATAGTTTAGTCTTTTCCTTAACCAAAACTTAGAGCAAATTAATGCGGGATCTCCAAATTCTCTGAAATACCATAATTATAAGACACTACTTACCTAAAAGATAAATCTTAAAGTCTTGCATTGCATGTTTAAATTTGTTTCTCCTCATTTAAGAATAGCAAGAGGCATAAAACAGCAATTTTAATGAAAAAAAAAAAAAAAAAATCTGTGGTACCACATAGCACAGAAAAAAAAAAACACAACAAAAACAACAAAACAAAAAAACAGAAAATGGAGCTCTACAAAGTCTTTGTTAAATATTCCATTACTAACTTTCTCCTCTTCCCGTGTTGCTTATTACAGTGTCATCTAAATGTCTTGGCAGCCAGATTTATATTAAAAGACTATGGCAGAAGTAAAAATGCAAGAAATTGCTTCATTTTCTTTATGATGCTCACTCTTCCTAACCAGATTTGGGTTTTTTTCCCCTCTTGCTTTTGGCCTTTATCAACTCCTCTCCAAACATTTCAACTTCTAGACCAAATGAGCCAGGAACTCTAACAGCTTTTATTCATTGCATAAGGAAATCTAATTCCTAGGGCACCACCCATCTCATATACTGACTGAGATATGGGACTATGAAGAAACATAATCTTAGGAAATGTACATATTACAATATATTACTTAAATTTTGAACATGCGAGACTCCAGACTAAACCTAGTACATCTGTTTTCTAATTTCATCAGAGACTTTATTGGCATTACAGATGAAGACTAATTTTGAGAGCAAGGAAGAAGTCTGGAGAATCTAACACAGCTGTTTCGCCCTACAGGATTTGAAGAAATTTGTGGAGGGAAGATGAAAACGAGAGGAAGGAGCTAACCCTTTTATCAGAAAAGAAGCCTGCCATACCATAAATCTGGCTATATATTCCTAGAATGCCAGATTAACATCTACTGTATATCAGTTGCAGTATTAGTCCATGTTCAAGAAAGAAAGAATATATAAGTGAGAAAAAAAAAACAAAAAAAAACCCCAAAAAACTTTGAAAGCCTAGAACCACGGAAAATCTAAAGAGAATTTGAGAAGTCAGAAGGTACAATTTAAGCCAATGTAAATTATTTTTAAAAATTACTAAACTGATTCTTCAGGGGATCGGAGATTTTCTGGTTGTGGTTTGTGATTTTTCCTTTTTTTTTTTTTCTTTCCCCTCAAGAGACACCAACATACTGATGCATTTTAACTTTACATTGATTACCACAACTGAGTAAATAGAGAGACTAGAGAGATTACCATAACTGAGACTAGATATAAGGAAGACATTTTTTACAATGTGGGTGGTGAAACACTGGAAAAGGTTGCCCAGAGAGGTGGTAGATGCCCCATCCCTGGAAACATTCAAGGTCAGTCTGGACAGGGCTCTGAGCAACCTGATCTAGTTGAAGATGTCCCTGATCATTGCAGGGGGGTTGGACTAGATGACTTTTAAAAGTCCCTTCCAACCCAAACTATCCTATGATTCTATGATAAACAAATGTAGGAACTCTCACTTATGAAATTATAGATTTAAACCAAAGTTTCCACATGGAAAACTGATTCAAATATAATAATCATTATCACAGCTTCCTCCCAATTCTCATCATCAAAAGGTTAAATTCTGTTGGTCATGGTAGATTTAACTGCTAACCTATTTCTCTGTTTCTAAAGCTCTGTAATATAAACTAGGCTAAAAACAAACCTAAAACTTAGCATTGTGAAATCCAGCTTTGTGAAACTACTGCTATTTTCTGAATTGAGTAAACAAATACTACAAGAAAACAAGTGAAAAAGTAATAATTTCTCTGACTTTAGACCTTTCATGCTCTTTGCAAGCAACTGAGTTTCACGTCTCATAAAAAAACAAACCATGTTTTGACTGGATTTTTTTTGTTGCAGGAGTATAGTTCGTTTAAAGAATCTCAGAGACCTATTCAATGACCTTTTAAGATAAGTGGTGATAATTTAATCAAATAAAGTACAGTTAAGATAAGGATGAACTATAAATAGTTCCCTTGAATGTCTGATAAAACCTCAACAAGAAATAAAAAGCAAAAGATTTCATTAGCTTTTGTAAGTAAGAAATTTGGACCAAGAGAAACTGATAATTTGGCTTCAATCAGAAAACTACTCATGAAAATCTTGGAAAATAACTAAAAGTGTTAAAAACAAAAGCATATTCCTCTTTTTTTTTTTTCCTTGCTCCCAGAGTATAGTTAGAAGACTCCCAAGAATACAGAAAACAGCATTACCTCGGGTGTACAATGACTGTCACGCTTGTTAAAGATGGATCGAAAATGAACACCAGCAACAGCTTTCAGCAAAAGCTTCAGAACTAGTTTTGTTTTACAAGTACCTCTACTCCAAGAAGACTGCCTTTGTCACGTCTGTAACTGGCACCGATTAAGTTCAGTGATGTTTCCTGACCAGACAACATTCTTCAGTTGATTAAGAATAGTGATCGCTGCTTTTCTATCCCACACCTGTACTCCAACCATTCCAATATTTAAGCACACATATTTGATATCCACACAGATAGCTACGAATAACAAGCTCCTGTTGTTACAAAGACATGATAAGCCTTTTCGTAAAGACTGCAGATACATCTCCCATATGAAATCCTCACATATGAAGCTAACAATGAACATCTTAGCTTGAAACGCTAGGAGTGGATAAAAAACAAACAAACAAAAAAAAAAATTGAAGATTTATAAAGATACATGCACCCAGCAAAAGAAATAGCCTTAGTCTTTGTTTGTCTGGATGAAATCATTAACAAACATGAATTATGAGCTATGCAGAAATTATATCCAAATTATATTTCCACAAAATCATCAACTGTCAGCAGTGACCTAGCACTATTTTCCTTTTTCTATTCCAGTCTTCCTTTGTTAATTCAACATGGGAAATGTTATAAATGTATCTTCCCTCTGGGAATGGAAAAAGCAATTACAAGTACTGTTGACAGAACATACTATAAAACATAGGAGGAAGGAGGCAGAATAGGTTACCACGTGATAACTACAGTATTTTCTTCGCATTTACATAGAAAATAGAAAAGAAAATCATCAGTGTAGAAAAATTCACTGAAAAAGTTAAAATTTATTAATGCAAACAAAACTAAAGACAAACTATTTTAGCTATGGAAATTCAAAAATAGCTCTGTATCTCCCAGTGGAACTTTGCGACAGAAAAAAAAACACTTTTTTTTTTTTGGTAAGCTAAATTACTTTTTTAAAGAAAGAGAATCCCAAATCATTCCAACAGTAATATTCCAACAATCAAGCCTTACCTATCCATGGATATGTCCACTAAAAGTCAGATTAGAAGGCATCACTTGTACTCTTCTCCCAGTCTGGAACCTCTTCATATTTAGGAAGAAGCCACTGGTATTGTTTCTATAATATTATATTAAAACTATATTTCAGAAAAGGACCAAAAAAATTTATAATAAACCAGAACTCACCACAACTCCAAACTGCTCCGGCTCAGACAAATTATTATACTCGCTCTTGAACTTGGACAATGCATTCAATTGTTCTTGTTCAGGAAGATGTTTTATTAAATTCTATCAAGAAAAAAAAAATAGGCTTAAAAATCTCAGATTTTATGTTGCTTGTATTATTGTAGGCAAATGGTTTTCCATATGCATCATTACCATACACTCCAAAGACAACACTCCTCCCTGAAGACAGTAGAATATAAATTGACAACACAAACTAACGTAACAGAGTCTAAAAAAGCAAGCAATTAAATACTACTACCTAGCATCTTTTACTGGTTCTGTAAACGTTTCTAGTCTTTTTTTTAAACACCATTTTTAAAGAAAGAATATGCTTGATAGGCACTATACCAACAGAACACCAAGAAGGTGTGGGAAGGCAGCATAAGAATTTCAAGTGTAACATATCCATGTAAAGGATGGCAAGAATTATTAATGCTAGATAAAAACTATTTATTTTCTAGTATTTCAAAACAAAACCTTAAACACATTAGACACTACTACGCCTCAAAACTTGCCAGAAGTAGGAATTCAGAGGTGGGACTCAGCTTCAGCTGAGTTCAGGAGTCTATATGGGGAGCTTGGACACTTACACAAGTGAATGTCTTGTGAACACAGTTAAGGCAATCTAAACACGTCACCTTCATCTGATCATCTGAAGAGCCCTCAGACTCCCTGGAGCTACCTGAACACTTAGACACCTATATTTACATATAGACCTCTACATTTAGGCACCTGAATCCCACTCTAATTACAATCAGTTAGGTTGGCTAAAAATGGCTATTCTAAGGTTCTGGAAGTAGAGAGCTTCTCAAACATTTAATTATGGTATATAATTCGAGTCAGTAGCTCAATCCCTTCCAAAAAGACTACTATAATTAGAGAGACCCTCTAGCCTGGTCTCTTTCTCAACTTATGACTCTTGTGTTCCTGGTTACACAGTGGCTAAGCTTCCATCATTGTAAGAAAACAGGAGAGAGATTGTGTTCTTTCTTAAAACGCTCCCTGGTCTACTGATAAGATCACTCTTCTGAACTAAAATAAATATTCAGTCAGGTCTAGCAAACACAGCTAACCCACTACTTACCATATTTCAAGAGAGGATCAGAAAGACTAGCATTTCGCCATTACTTGACAGAAAAGGCAGATACTTCAGTTAAGCCAAAGTCTGCTTTTTCTATCATTCTGCAAGTAAATAGCTTTGGTGATATACCACCAACAGAAAAGAATTTACTTAAGTTAGTGAACAGCATCTCAATCTGAAAGTCTTAAAAAAAACCCAAACCCTAATTTTATCCAAAAAAGATCCTAGTTTCTTCTTCTACAGGAAATCCAGCCAGTTAGGATATACAAGTTATCTCTCTGGGACCAGAGAGATAAAAAATCACAGCTATGCTTTGCTTAACATACTTCCCCAATTTAAGAAGAAAGAATTCAACGCTAACTAGTACCTCAAAAATATCCCTAAACCAGTAGTCAGCTCAGTGGCTCTATGCTACCTTCACAACCTGTATTAGTTGTTCAAAGCTACCCCAGTTGTTTATTGAAATTGCAGTTGCATCCTTGGATTGCAGTATAGATATTCCTCTTTTAAAGTATGAAAATACTAGTTTTGTAACTGAAGAACAGATATATCCAAAGTTTTAAAGTTTTCTTTTTAAAGCAGCTTGAATATTTTATTTAATACTACTACTTTTAATTTTTTATAACTCAATCTCTTGGCTCTTGTAACAATTGTAATTTTAAGGTCGTTTAGCATTTATCAAACCTTTTTTTCTGATGCATAAAAAGATCTAGACAGCCTTTTATCACTGTTTCGTTTTAGTGTAAAAATAGTTACTATTTCAAGGTCTGAAACCCTACTTTGTTTCTAAGGACTACGATAAGTAATTTGTTTTACAATATTTTGTGATATTCAAAGTAAGGACAACATAGTTTACCAAGAAAGTAAAGTCAGTAAATAAGAAAAGCTAGGCTTACAAGCAAAGGTCTACATAAACCAAAGAAACAGTAAATGATAGTTAAAGAGTAGACTGCTTTAACAGACTGTCTATGCTCAAATAAGGATTCTGGTAGGAAAAAAGAAAACTATTACAAATGCATAATGATGCTTAAAATAACAATGCAAAATTAAATATTATGGAGCTTGATTTGGACATGGTCAGACTGACTTTCAGCATGAAGAATTTAGGACAGTCATATATATCCTTACCGTTATTACATTTGGAATTTTTTTTGTAAGAAAGACTACATTTATTAATTATGGATGAAGATGTCCAGAGCTATATCAGTAACACGGATCAAAAAAGTGCACAGAGTGTAAAAAGATACACTTTAAATTAGAGATTCATAACCCACTTATTTCTTATCTTGATATACATCTATATAACCAGCTCTAAATACACTGTATTTCCTTAATCTTAACTGAGATTAAAATGCTATTGTTTGATGCTACAATAATTTTCACATGTAGAAAAACTGACTGCAAAACTTTTTCAAAGAAGAGAAACAGTCAAGCATTCTATGAATGTTTTCAATATTAAGCATCAGAAAAAAAAAAAACTGAAGCAGCAGCTGATATCAAAGCAGCTTTATGGTGTTCAGATAAAGCTTTTTAACTGCTAAAGATGAAACACATTTTGAATATCAGAGAATAAGCAGGAGAAAGAATTTTGACTAAGTCACAAGAAAAATTCCAATAATTAGTCAATGACTATTTGGATTACAACAGGAGTTGGAGTATTTACGTCTTTAAGAACTAGATTTCATCTTTAACTGGAGAAAGTGTGGCAGGGGGAGGATACATTTTACTTCTTAAGCATAACAGAAGAACAGGATTAAGGAGAAATTTCCAGCTTCAGAAACTGTGACATTAGGATACACTGAGCAGTATTTAAAGCTAGACAAAAAAAATTGATGAGGGCAAGAAATTTCTAGAAAGGAAAAATACCATAATATCTTATGGTACCTTATATAAATAAATAAAAAAAAAGTCATATGCTTGCAAACTTATATACATTTTTGCTCTTCTCAGAATCACGAAATACATGGAACTACATTTTCATAGCCTGATCATAACCCATAGTTGTGAAAGTTTTTAAAGGAACAGGCTGCCCAGGGAAGTGGCTGAGGCACCATCCCTGGAGGTATTTAAAAGACGGGTAGACATAGTGCTTAGAGATATCGTTTAGTGATGGTTTTTGTCAGAGTCAGCTTGATGGTTGGACTCCATGATCTGAAAGGTCCCTTCCAACCTAGGCAATTCTGTGATTCTAAATAGAGCCATACAGCTGGATAGTTAAATTTATTTAGTAACCCAAGCATATGTGAATGTGGAAAACAAGTTTTTAAAGCAATAAGGCACATTATTCTTCCACTTCCAAAGAAAGATAGGTGTCTTAAGTCCTTTTTTGAGTTTAAACTCAGATGGTCCCCTTTGCAAAGTTATCACAGGCTTGTTTTACCTGGAAACAAGAAACTTGGATGAAATAATTTGATAAAAATGACAACAACCAAACTTGTAAAGTAAATTTGGAGCCTAAGTTCTACTGAATTTTCCATTTGATTTAGGCCTGCAAGTATTTAATCACTTTACAAAAAAACATAATTTATACTCATGAATCATTTATATGCTTAAAAAACCCCCAATACGTGGAACCTGCCATGTTCTGACAGTATGTCTTGTTATATATATTACTGTATTCATACAGGATACTGTGAGCATTATCACTTCTACTACACTGACTTGCACTCAATCACAGCAGCTGCTAACATCACTGTCCTCTTGTAGGATATTATTCCTCTCCTCACGTTTGGCTCTTCAACTTATTCCATCTCTCAGCTTTTCATGCTGTTTTAGAGAATTTCTACTATTATTCCAAATAAAATAAATTAAAGATATACCTCATGCATTGTTTGAGTCTGAAGAAAACCTTGAAAAAGAAAAGTGATGCAAGTGCAGACTAGAATGAACAAACAGCTTAGAGGTGTAAATTGCTCTCTTCATCCTGATAACCTTAAAGTAATAGTTTCATTGCCAACATTAACTGCATCATTGAATGAAATAAAGAGAATTATACAATGATTATATATACTGTCACTGGAGATGACAGCTCACGTTTGTTCCTTCAAATATTTCTTAAAAGAATCATCTCATTCCTCAAATCAATCAGTAGACAAGGTCCATTTAAAGGAAAGTGAAGTCCAAATAGCTCAACAGAGTCTAAAGATTTTTGAAATCCAAGTGACAAGAAGTGAGGGCCAAACTGCATGCAGGAAGAAAAGGAGCATGCTGAACATTGTACAGCCTCCTCAGTAGGACCTTATTTTGACATTCCAATATGGCGGAAATTTATTTTGCGAGCAAAGCACACAAATATAAATTTGCCTTGTTTTGACCTTTGAAGAGAAATTGCTGCGTGTTGCAGTATGAGTCACACATTTGAATTTCAAAGAGCCTTAATGTTACAACTCATTATGACTCCTTATATTACCTGTATTATTTATTCACTAATCAACACTCTTGCAAAAAGCATACATTTCCTAAAAATCTAACTTTATCTTTCTTGGATGTTTCAGCAGGGACTGGTACCCATGTCTCTAACACACTTTCGGGTATGTTATAGCGACTAACTATCTAAATCCTCTGTAAGTGAAACCTATGCCACATACTAGTAGATTGATAATAATTATGATTTGACATCTATGAGCCATAACAGCAAAAATTTGAAGTTCATCACAGCAGGCAGGAGTCCTGTCCAAGAGACAGACAATCTTGGTCTAAAGACGTATCTTTACAAATCTAATGGATGCCCACCAAGATGACTGCGGAACACAGCACACAACAGGCAAGGAGAGGTTGAGAGAAGTGAGTTTGTTGAACAGTAAGAAAACAAGCCTCAGGGGAGCTTAATGTGGTCTGCAGGTATTCAACTGGAGGGCACAGAGAAGATGCAATTAGGTTCTTCTTGGAGGTGGGCAGCAGAAGGCCAAGGTCACAAGTTGCAACAATGAAAATTCCAATTAGATAAACAAGAAAAAGTTTTTCACCATTAGGGTAGTCCAACACTGGAAAAGGTGTCCAGAAAGGCTATGGAGTGTCCAGCCTTGGAGATAATAAAAAAATTAATGGGAAATGGCCCTGAACAACCTGCTCTAGTTGACGTGGCTTTGAGCAGGGACTTGGATTTAATGACCTCCAGACATTCAAATTATTTTTTCCCATGGTGCTATAATGAAGGATTAGTATTTAAATTATTTTCTGAAATTCTTTGACTTATCAGCCCTAAATAACACTGTGCACAGAAGAACACGAGGAACTTCCAGTTTCTTTTGTGTCCACACAGAATTACACTGACTTTGTGCTTTGAATAACATAATACAGAAAGGGAAAACACTATCCAAATAAACTGTAGGGAAGAAAAGTGGTCACGGGGGGGGAACAAACAAAAAAATGCCACCAAAAACCAACAAAATCCCCACACTCCTGCCAAAAAAAACCAACCAAGCAAAACAAAAAAAGACCCAACCTTTTACCATCCAGTTTTTGACCAGAACAACAGATTTGTGCAGATGAGACAGACGCAGAAACAAATTAAAGAAAAAATTAATAACTAGGGAAGAAACAGAATATCATATCCTGTTTGAATATATACCAAAGAAAAATCTCAATTTATGCGTGGACAATATCAATGCAGAAAATAGAGAATATAAATTCAGCTGCTTTCATAAAAAAAAATTAGCTTTACAAATATAAAAAACCCACAGTTCACAGAAAAACAAAAGTTCTTGCAGTGATTTATTATCCAAAAGTTTATGTTAAGAGGCTTTTTAGCTACAGGTTTCTGCGTATGAGAAACTTATCCTGAAATATTGGGATTTAAAGCGTCATTTTCCTTACCTGAATCATGGACTCTGACAGCTGTGTTTCATCTACTTCCAATATCATCATCTTGATTTCCTCATAAGGCACTCGGAAAGAACCAAGGAAAATTGCTAAAACAAAGATTCAACATATAATGAAGAAAGCAAGACAACAATATTTCTTCTACTTACAAAACACCAATTAAAAAGGCTATAGCATCTACAGGTCAACAAACACTATGCAAAGTAATATAGATAAGAGATAACAATTTTAAATGTATTCTTAATTACTGTTATCCTACAATTGCAGCCTTCTCCATTCATTTGTTATGCACAATATCCAGCATCACAGAAGACCTCCATAAGCAGCCAGTGACAAGTCTGCTCTGCAGGACAATCGCTGCCTTTATAGTATTTTGTGCTGTGGTGACAATTAACACTTTTTTCCTCAATGGTCTTGTCAGAGCTTTCTCATAAAAAAGCACCATGAGAAAAAAAAAACCAAACATATAAACAGTTAAAAAACAAAGTGCTCTTATAAAAACTGTGTATTTATTCATCATAATCCAGTCATGTCCTATGTTACTTCTGCCAGCATTTCAGAACCTATTCTTTATAGAACTCCTTTCTGCCAAAACATTATCATCTTTATTTGCATATTATGGCATAATACTGAGTACTGCGTTATTTCTATACAGTACATGAGAGCTGACCAGACATCTTGTAAACATTATTGTCTTTTTTGCTGGGGGGCTGGGCTGGGGGGTTGGGGGGGACAGGCAGTATTCCTTGATGAATGTGTTGAAAATATAGATAATTAGATATATAGCTGTACGCTTCTACTTCAATATGTACAGAAGAAGATAACTTCCGTCTTAAACAAGGGATAACCTTTAACTGTTTTCTGGGTCTTTTTAAACGTGTTTCAGTTCTATCAACACACACATTTGGGCTTAACACCAATTACTGCACGTATGTACATATTCTCATACGCTTTAAGCAAAAAGTGGTTACAAGGCAGTCAGACAAGACAGATATTTTTATGGTACATTTATACAACACTACTTTGTCATAAAAACAGAAGCTACTTACACAGATTCTGTGCAATCTTTGGGTCCAAAACTTTTAATTCTTTGATTCGTTTCTTGATGGATTTCCTTTCTTCAAAATCCTCCTCCTCTTTTTTTACTGCCAAAGTGAACACAAATACACTCACTGGTAACTCTTAATGTTTAGAGAAAACATGAATGAATTCAGAAAATACTTTTGCTATCTGTGGTCAATTCACAAAGAAAAGAACATACAGAGGTTTTGTATTTATTGCTTGTATTCTTAAAATTTTTGCTCTTCAGTCAAGTTTGTCAGTATGTTGGCCTTCTAAAATGAGATTTTTTTTTAATATAGAGAAACTGAATAAAGATGCTAATGTTAATCGCATAAATGGTCTAAGGTCATGAAAGTCATACTTAAAATATCAGGCAACATACTTCATTCAACCTGGCCAGGTTAATATTCTCAATTGTATTTTAATAATAAGAAGTCTTAAAGGAGATAAGTCCATATGTCTCAACACTGAGCAATAAAGAACCCAAAAATTAAATATTTCTGTGACTGCTTTTATCTAAATATATGCACCAAAATTATCAAAAACCACTGGCATATTAAAAAAAAAATTATCATTACCTTAGAACATAAATGAGTATACACCTATTTTCCTTATCTCCTCCTAAAAGATTTATTTTTATATATACGATGTAATCACCTTATTAAAAAATACCACAAAGACAAAGTGATTATATAAGAGTACATTAATATTGCTGGAATTTTTGGCTTACTCGTTCTTTTCAGAAAATAATTCATACAAATAGGATATCCCAAACGCATTATGTAAGCTGAATTTATTTCTCATTATTCACACATTGTCATAAGAATTTCACTTACAAAAACAGCATAGGCTTGATAATGTATTAGTAGGACCCATTCCAATTATTATGCAAACAAGCAAAAAAGACCAAAACCACACAAACTTTTCCTTAAATCCAATCTGGTTGTCCTTTGTTATTTTCTTCCTTCCTTCCTTCCTTTTTCCCCCCACCCCAGCACCAATCTTCATTGTCAAATGTTATTCACTCAGTGTATTACTATTGTTTATCTAATTCTCTGTTTCACAAATGAAATTAGTTTCCAAGCTTTTACAGCATGATTGTTCCAAATTAAGTTATGTGTGCTTCAAATATTTGAGAGTAGAAAATATGTTGTTATAAAAGTGCAAGCTACTGACTTCCAAAGGAGATGGATATAGATGAAAAGTCTTGTCAAGAAGATACAGGATTAAAATTCCTAGCTTACTGATGATTCTTGACAAAATTAGATGTAACATGAATTATCAGGAGGGTTTCCCTACGTTGAAATTACTTCCATAAATTTTAAGAGAGATCTTTGAGAGCTATGTCAAGCTGGATGGGCTCTGAGTGACCTCAGCTAATTCAAGATGCCCCTGCTCATTGCAGGGGGGGTTGGACTAGATGGCCTTTAAAGATCCCTTCCAACCCAAACTATTCTGTGATTCTTAATTTTTTTTTTGTCAGCACAATAATTTTTGTCTAGGACTGGGACACAGACTAAATGACCTCTTGAGGTCTTTGAGCTTTGTTGTCTAGGGTACTACTGAAAAGAACTTAAAAGATCTCACGTGGGGATTGAAGGAACTGGATTCTAGTCACTTCTGAGTCATTGAAGACACCAATCTGAATCACCTCCCAAATCACTTTTAATACTATACACCCGCTAGGCAGCATGATGCTTCTCTTGAGGATGTGCCACAGTGCAGAAAAGAACCTGGTAGTCTGAAAAATGCAATTACTGAGCTAAGACATAAAGCAGTCCTTGGAAGAAGGACCGATATCCAAGGTCCCAGCAAATGGGTTACAAAGTCTTTCTCCCCACCCTACCCACAACAACCATTTGCCCTTGCATTTCTTTTTAGCAAAGATTTAACAGAAAGGTTAGCATTCTCCTGTCCCCACTTTGCTTACTATGCACGTGAAAGCAAAAGAAGTAGGTTTTAACCACCAATGTGAGAACTCAAATACCCCATGTTCAAAAGGAACAGAATGACATTTGAGCTACTGGATAAGAAGGAAGTTACCATTAAAGCTTCACTTTTTTCTGGTTTATGCTTTAAGAGGTGCCCTTACTGATCCCAGAAGTGCATGTCAGGTGCTACGGATCTCAGGATCGTGCAACTGTTTTCTCCTGCACTTACACACCTTAACGGACCTCTCAAATTTCTTATCAGCTACATGATGAAAACAGTCATCCTCGTAAGATCATTTTGAGTTGTCTGTCTTATCCACGCTAGAATTGTAGATTCCACTAGAAGACCTGGGCATCGCTGTAGCACAGGTTCCATGCCATCTTCATACCTTACTCATCTGAATCATAATGAAAATACACTAATGCTTTATGGCTAGCTTCAAACTTTGCAAATCATCATTTTACAGGGAAAAAAAAAATCCTTAGTAGTCTCAATAAAAAAAAAAAAAAGAGAAATTATCTGAATTTATTAATTTACTTAAGCTTGCCCTGACAGCCTTGAAATAGATACTAATAGGGGCTGAAATAGAAAAAAATACAAATATGTCTGCCTTTTCCAGCACTAGAAAGCAGTATTTACGCATTACAAGTCTTACAACAGAGATAATACACAGATACACAAACATACAAAAAAAAAAAAATCAGCAGTTAAACATACTCTATTTTAACTCCCAACTTTCAAATCAAGAAACAATGCTGCAAATGAACTGGCTAATTCCTTCTGGAATTTTCACCCAGGGGGTTACACACAATGTTACAGCAATACTTAAGGCAGCACAACCCTATGCAAAAAAGTATAAGCATAGAACATATTTACTCTCGGAACTCATGCAGAGTTATACAATTATGCAAAAAACTAAATTACTGCAAACTTACATGATACTTCTTCAGGAGAATTCAGGTCACATCCTTATGTAGTTGGCAGCAATAAGAAGCAGAGGATACATATTACTTGTCTTCCCTATTGGAAATATAGCACTTTCCAATGAAAACTCTGATGCCTCCTTCCGCTTCTAAAAATTTTACCTCATTTGCTCATTAACTTATAAGGGATCAAATAAAAAAAAACCCAAGAGACAAAACTATTATCTATTTCTAATAAGAAAAATGGGGGAAAGCCCACTGTGGGGGGTGAAGCGGGGGGAAGAAAAAATTAATAGAAAGATCTAAATAGGTAAAGTAAATATCTAGACTAACAGGAAAGCAAAGAAAATAAGCAATTAGATTTTTTTATTTGGGGAGGGCACTGGAGCAGGGAAGAAGGTATACAGAGGACAAAAAATGGGAAACAACTATTTATGCCAGAAAGAGAGAAAGCAGCCCAGTGAGAGTGGGCAGCTGCTACAGAAAGGTGACTGTCAAGGGAAATAGACGTAAGATGTTGTCGTGCTAACGAGAGAAGAATCAAACCGGGGAATCTCAAAATGCACAGAAAGCGCTCATGGCTCCAGAAGTTGGACCATCATATTAAACCATTAACTTCTTCAAAATCACATGTCTTATTTTAAGGTATTATACAACTAAAAAGGAATGCTACACATCACGAACCACACATCCTTTTAAGTTCTGTCTATACACTGCATCCATCACACTGGGGCATACACATGGTCCCAGCATCTGAACTGCATAATTTTTAGTGGCTCCAACTGCTCTGACCTCTTAGGCTGGGAAACAAAGTGCCAGAGCACTTTAAAACACACAGAACTCAACTCAAACCCTTCACAGGTCCTCTTATCTTCACAATCCCTCATCTTTATTAACACGATTCTAGAATCAACCCATGTGGTTGCCAGTGTACAAACAAATAAATCAAAAAAGTTTTAGCTATTGGAAAGATTGCTTTTACTGTATTCTTCAAACGTGCTTTCATATACAAATGGAACTGTAGTCAACTACCTCCGCCTGTGGCAACGATCTGACTGAAATCAGAGTCCTGAAGGGAGTGGTGATAGGACTGTTTTACAAATACAACATCACAGTTGGAAGCCTACAGAATAGCATTTCATAAAAATGTGGATTGAATCCTATGTAGCTACTCTGCAGATCTCTGAAACAATAACATTCTTCGTACGTGCCACTGAAATAATCTGTACATCCATGAATTGCTATCCACTATTTCCATTTCTGTCACAGGTCTTGATATAATCTGTTACCCACAATCTTTGTGTAAGAAAAATCATGTCTGTGCACCTGTATGCTAAAAAAAAAAAAAATAAAAATCTTCTAAAATACATCATCCTGCTGAATAAAAACAAAATACCCTTGAAATACAGGCTTTAAAAGGAACATGCAGATCTGAACATTTATTTTGAAATGTCTGAATTCCTACTTCAGATGAAACTTGAAAAACTACATTACACAGAAATCTACAGAACACTCAATGGTGTTATTTCTCTCTAAGTAACAGAGCATACAGAAAATTATACAAGACCTTGCACATTTCCTACTCTCTTAGCTAAGGCAACAGTCATCTTGCAGTCTGTGTTCACCAAAAAATGAAAGAACAAGCCTAGGGTCATGGGCTCAAAGGATGTATCCATACTGAGTCTCATGATGAAAGTAGGTGCCTACCTCATCTGTTTAGAAGTCTAACTCTTAGAAGTAAACGATAGCTTGTGCCCCATATAGTAGAATATTCAACTGCAAGAGGTGCATTCTTTATCTCCAAAAAGTTGTCTGGAATCAAAGGAATAGATCCTTAATAGAAGATGAGACTGTAGCTAGATAACAAATGCTGCAAAAGTTCTTAGCTATTCAAAGCAAAAAACGTGGAATAACTTGCTACAAATCACTGAATGATCGAGGCTAGAAGGACCCCTGGGCTCAAACAGAGCCACCTAGAGACAGGTGCCTAGAACTGTGTTCAGGTGGCTTTTGAGTACCTCCAAGGATGGAGGGAGAGTCCACAACCTCTGTGGGCAACCTGTGCCGGTGCTCAGTCACCCTCACAGGAAAAAAGTGTTATCTGATGTTCAGGAGGAACCTCCTGTGTTTCAGTTCACACCCATTACCTCTGGTCCTGCCACTGGGCACCACTGAAAAGTGCTTGGCTCCATCCTCTTTGCACTCTCCCTTCAGGTGCTTATGTACATTGAGAAGATCCCCCCTGAGCCTTCTCTTCTCCATGTTAAGAAGTCCCAGGTCTCTCAGCCTTTCCTTAGAGGAGAGATGCTCCCATCCCTTCATCATTTTCATGACCCTTTGTTGGACTTTCCCCAATATGTCCATGTCTCTCTTTTACTGGGGAGCCTCGAACTGGACACAGTACTCCAAGTGTGTCCTCACCTGTGTTGAAATCAAAGGCCTGACAAAGACAGAACGCATTCTTTTGAAGACTTGCATTGTTTTAGCAGCTTTGCAACTGCTGTCCCACAATATGACATGCAACAAAGCAAAGAAAAATTTAGTCTCCAAAAAAGGACACCAACAAGCCTGTTTCCTAGACTCTGACGCTACACAGGTGCCATCAGCTCCATCTGCAGATTCCATACTGAGTTGCAGAGTTCACCAGCACAGTTATTTGTGACAATCTGCTTCAAAATAGCAAAGAAACTATGAACTCGACCTAAATCCTTCTGCAATATCATTGAAGACATCTATTTGCTTTTTTTATAAAAACAAGGATAAAGTGAGAATACCGGGTACAGCCCACAGCAGTAGGAAGTACATCTGAAGGCTGAGATGCCAGGAAGCTGGTAAGTTCTTCTTTTCAAACAGAGCAACCAACTTTGTGTGAACACAAACGTTAGCCTCAGGGACTGTTCATCACTCCTAATAACCTAATCCATAGGTATAGTATAGACTATGTTTCCAGTACTATGAAAAAGCTTTCATGCTCCATCTTATTTTGCATCTACATATATCTAAAACTTGAAAAATCAATATTAAGCTACTAACTATGGTAAGAATATAAATAATGTTTCACAGTTTTACCTGTCAACTTCGAAACTGAAAATATTTCCATTACTTTACATCAAGTTGGATTGCAAACTCCTAGAAAGTACTTGTTATTCTTCCTCCTATTGCCTACAATATATATGTGGATAATATAATGCAAAGGTGACAACGTATTCCAAGTTCCTGTTTATTCAAGCCTCTGTCCTTCTTGACAATTTCTATTAATCAGTAACTCACACTTTTGGAACAGTAGTTGCTGGAATAGTGAATATTTCTTAAGTTTTACCAATTGTTTTCTGAACAGTTTGTAAGAGATTGTCACTTCTTACCTCTCTCAAACAGGTGTTCAGTCATGCACACACGCACTGTTATTCCTATATTGACAATGCTGCTGTTGAATTGGCTCAATTCATGCATACATCATGATAACTCAGTCAAAACAGAGGATTTTATCACAAATAATTACTCAAGGGTATATAAGAACTGGCATCATTGATAACAATGCAATCAGGCACTTTATCTCTGGCAAGCTATTACAAGGTAATTCAGAAAAGGTAACTTGTGCTTCTATAATCAGCTATTAAATACAATGACTGACTTTGGAGATACTTTCACAGAAACTTTCTCTATCAATTAGACAATTTTTTCAATATTTAATTTACCACAAAATATCCATCCTATTAAACTTGTACGATTATATAATCTGCATGAGAAAATAACTAAAGCATACATAATATGGATGAGAGCTGAAGAGCAATTTATTTATAAGTGTAATATACTGATACATTTTCTTATAATTTTGTAAAAAGTTAAAAAAATATTGGAACATCTTTGCAGATGGTTTTAAAACCTAGCACCTTTTATAGTACTTAATACAGTCCTTTTTCTGTACGTACATCACATTAAGTGCATAAAAACAAGTACTTCAGCTCAGAATCTTTACAGTTGCCAGCACATGCATCCTGCCCCATTACTGCGTAATCATGGAATGAATACCTATTCTTGGACCAAGATAAAAAAATTAAAAAAAAACAATACATAATTAAGATGGACATGTAAGTTCCTTACTTGCAAGTAGATACAGCGATAACAGGCATAGGCTGACCTATCACGTGACAAGAACTAGTACACTGGCAAGTGACTAACAAAATGGACTTGTGTTTGTGCTTCCAACTTTTCCCCCCCTTTTTACAACAGTGAACACAGGAGTTAACATTTAAAGAGTACTGCCTTCAGAAAATTATCCAAGTAGCTAAACTAAGTCACTAAGGTTTTTTTTAAAGTAGAAATACTGTCTTCATTTCATTTTGAAAACGTAAATGTTATCATACTGACTAGTTTCTAAACAATGTTAGCTCATGCATAAACCAAAGACATTAAGCTCCAGTGTTTTTTAATGGCAAATGATAAATGATAAAATTCTGAAGAAAAAAAAAATCAACTCTGAAATCCTAATTCTTAAGAAGTAGCTATCGAAAATTCGCTCAGAAATATGCATATACAAATCAGAAGTATCTTTTTCTTAGTTACAATCCGAACACCAGTTTGGCTCCACACTAGAACAGAAAGTTTTAACCAAGATTGATTCAACTCCTGAAAGGATTTAAAGCTTCACTAACTTTCCTGGGAGAAGAAAGAAAAAAGGGGGAGAGCGAGATGAGCTTTCTGCTAGAATGGAGTTTGATGAAAAGGGAAAAGCTAAACATACTGGTATTTCCAGTAGTTATTTAGAGTCTAGTTCCAGTAAACACATAATTCTGCAGTTTTCAGACCTCCCCATTTTAAGATGTATTCCTACCATCAAGCTTGGGATTACAAAGCTGATCCATCACTTGACGGAAGCTATCAAAAGCCAAATAACAGGACCCGAGTGCAGTTGCACCAGAGGTGAGCACAGATGATCCAAGAAGCACAATAATGTTATTTATTACCCTGTGAAATGGAATGACAACTGTTCAGCTCCACTTTTTGGGGTCCAATATCTGAAAGGAAGTAGAGAACCACACAAAAGTATTGGACAAGGAGCGAGCATAGGTCAGATTAAGTGGGACAAGGCAACAGAAGGAGCAAGATCCAGTTAAAAAAGCAGTTGGAATCGTAACTAGACTGCTGCATCCAGAAACCTCTTCATAAGAATAACGATGCCCTGTTGGATCAAAAGTCAACCTCTTTCAGGGATCAGTAAGATGTACAGGAAAAAGTACAAGAACAAGTCAAGCATACACTTCTTCGCAAGTCTCCGTGTATTTCTCTTTCAGAGATTGTCAAATTACATTTAAATTTCATTTAATAAATCTCGATAGACCGTTCTTCCATAAATTTCTGTAGTTGCTTTTTACACCTAGTAAATTTTAAACATTGATGAAGTCCTTCAGCACAGAGTTCCGATTCTTAATTATGCATTGTACAAAGAATGACTTCCTTTTATTTGTTTTGATAATCTTGATCAGCTTTGCCGTACCTCTATTAATACCTTTTATTAGTGAGAGGAAACAAATCCACACAAAGCATGCAGGATGTGGGCACAGGTTGAATTTATACAATGAAACTTTTTTATTATTATTTTTTCTTTCCTAACAGTTCCCTAAATCCTATTTGCTTTCAACCATTACTGAGACAGACAAGATTTTGCCAGTATATCACTAATTTATTAAATTGTTAACTAATTCTACCCTTTATTAATAATTTTCTACAAGATGTCCACCATGGGTATCGACTTTGCTAATCCTAGATCCTCAAACCCCAGAAACCTTTTTAAAAAACTGTAATCACATTTGTCACCTTGCTTCCTCTCCTCTGACGCTGCCATAGGTTCCAATAATAGTTTACACAGCACAGTTCATAGCTCAGCTGTTTCATCCTTCAGTTCCCTTAGAAGCCTGGGGTGAATACCAGCTGGTCTTAGCAATCTGTTACTGTCCACTTTAGTGACCTATTCTAAAACTTCCTCTACTGACCACACAAGTTGGCATTCATCCTCCAACGCAGTGCTCCCCCCAAAGACCAGTTCAGAGGCAGCCTCACTATTGGACAAACAGAAATAATTCTAAGCTTCAGCAATTGGAAGTAGGAAGGAGGTGTGTTACTCAAATTTTCTTTTTTTTTCCGCCCCCCCCTCCTTTGGAAGGCAGGTAAGAAGCAGTAAATCATACTTTTGTATTGCATTTTTACTAAGTCTTTATCCATGCTCAAAATTCACTAGTATGCAAATGTTAACAGTTCAGCTCTAACTCAGCAAAGCAGTAAGAATTAGAACAGTATTTGAAACATACTGAAGTCCCCGGAATTTAAATACAAGCATATACTCTTAAGTAAAATCTGAATGAAAAAGAGACACTCCAAGATGTGGTTTCCACTGCATATAGATTTTATGTAGTATATGTTAAGTAACATTAATATGCTGCAGTATTTGTATTTCCCTAACTATGCTCTGTTGTTGTAAGACTACCAGTTAAACATTATTTGTTTGAATCTTCTAATGAACAATTCATTACTTTGCTTGATATCAAAACTCTTTCAACTTCATTAAATAGCTTCTGAAAGTTGGACAACAACTTGCTTCTAAACCAAAGTCCAAGGTACAACCTAATTTTGGATCTTCTTATTATGCAATTTTTCAAACTGTTTGTATTTATCATTGCTTACAAGAATAAGTAAAAATATCTCTTCTCATTTATACCTTAATTCACTACACTGTCAAAATTGTTTCATTGTAATCTTTACTTTACAGTTAATACACGTTTCCAGCCCTTGGGTTTCAAGGACTGAAAGTCTGGACCAAACAAAGCAATTCAAGTTTTTTCACCTTCACTTTCTCATACAACCATCTTCGTTCAAATTAGACTTTTAATCCAAAGGCACACACTTAAACAATATTGACTTGATGGCTACAATTCCCTTTAAGTAGACCTTAGGACTTGGACTTAAACTAACTTTCAGGGTCTTACAGAATGAAGTATAAGTTTATGCATTGTAGATGCATAAAAAAAAAAACTTAGAACTATACTAGTCTGCAAAATCACCATGAGGGGAAAAAAAAAAAAAAAAATCTTAATTTTTCACTACATATTGATTAAATTGGCAAGAAAAGTTGTAATTGTGCTTCACGCATATACTGTGAAGTACAAAGGGAAGACAAGTCAGAATATTTTTCAAAATAGGAAAAAAACCAACACTGGTTTCAGATATAAATAATGAGAACATGCAATGACCATTGATTCCATTACTTTCAAATTACCTAATTGCACTCAGAGGTTTAAATAGAGCAGCTCTGACATACTTCTATTATTGCACATACTGCATTCTTACCAGTTAAGACATAATATGCACATTTTTATGTCCATACATGTAACAACCTCCTTTCTTTGTCTTGCTTTTATGCAGTATATGCAGTATATACAGGACAAAGGAATACACTTCTTCGTACTATTGCCAGTTTTTAAAGTCAAATGCTATTCTATCCTAAAAGATGAAAGAAATTTGGAGGATTACAGTTCTAGAGTGAGTTCCAGCAAAGTACTCAAGAAGTTCACTATATGTTTACAGGTGAAATAGCTTTCTATAAATACAAAACACATTTATTGTTCAGATAGCAACCTCTGACAGACAAAGATGAAAGACAGCAGCTGTTTTGAGATTTAGGAGCTTGCTAGCAAGGAGCATATTTTATATAAAAGAAATGAAATGTTCTGTTCAGCGTACATCAAATAAGTTTACTTGAAGGGGGCCTACAAGGAGAGATAGCGACAAACTTTTTAGCAGGGCCTGTTGCGACAGAACAAGGGGTAATGGCTTTAAACTATAAGGGGATAGATAGAGACTAGATTTAAGGAAGAAATTTTTTACAATGAGGGTGGTGAAACATAGGAACAGGTTGCCCAGAGCTGTGGATGCCCCATCCCAGGAAACATTCAAGGTCAGGCTGGATGGGGCTCTGAGCAACCTGATCTAGTCAAAGATGTCCCTGCTCATTGCAGGGGGGGTCTCTTCCAACCCAAGCCATTCTACGATTCTATGATTCCACAAATCGCAGGATGCAGACACAGCAGAGTACTGCTGGTAACAGATGGGAGTCCATTCTTCCCTTCACACACTCAGCTTTTCTCTTGGCTGCTTATTCCTATCATTTCTGAAAAAAGCCAGCACAATAATGAGGCTGCTTCAAAAACTTCAACTCACTAAAATGGTAGAAAAATTATCAAGCAGAAAAAAACAAAATAGCAGGTCATTTTCTACCAAAGTAGCAAGTTTAATCAGCTTGCAGAGTAACCTAACGAGCACCAGAGCAGGGCAGACCATGTAACCAGGAGCAGGGCAGAAGATATCGGTCAGGCCTCTTCCTTTCAGCATCAGTGAACTGACGCATCTGCTCAGCCGCTCACAGAGCACCATCCCGTGACTGTAGGCGAGAAGAAGCTGGCACTGCAGCTGAAAGAAGGCGTTCCACCCTTTTTCCTGACACTTTATACTGACCAGCATACTTTCATCTGTATAGTGAATCCAGAAGCTAGCTTTCAGTTGTGCCAGCTCCTTGCCCTAACTCACTGCATCGCCACATAAAAGCTCATGTCAAATGAGAAAGAGTATTAGACCCCCTGCCCCAGCAGCACTAGATTCCCCGTCACTGAAATATGCCACAAACAAATTCACAAAATTGGCTATCGTATTGAATTATATACAAAAGTTACACATTTTCAATCAAACATGTTTTTACTTCAGGATTGTTTCTCTCAGAACCGTACACTGTCACACCTTAATAACAGGAATATTTTTCATAGTTGATCTTTGTTATCGTAAGATTTAAAGTTAAGAAGTACCATTTCTATCTACAGCTTAGCTGAAGACATACTTCTGACACAAAAACGATTCCGTTAAAATCTCATCCCCTTTAAACTATGGTTTTAATTTCACTTCATGAATTCATGCAAGTCTTGTATAGTCTTACCAGCACTCAGGTCTCAAAATCAGTGTTTCACTACGTATCCTTATAGATGAAGAATACCACAAAAAAGACAATTTATACTAGTTATTATGTAAAAGTCATTTCATTGATGAACACATACTGCACTGCACAGTATGCTTTTGTTAAGTACTTTTGCTGAACACAGATTTTCAAAGGCTACTCTATGTGTTCTGATGTTATTTTTAATTCTTTTATTAACCTCTGATCTCAACTTAAAACAATTCAAGATCTTTCCAGCAGGGAAACACTGGATCAGGCTTTCAATCTAATTCATCAAGTGACTGCACACAAAAAAGGACACGGCAGCAAAAGAGAGGGGGGAGCACAAGGGCAGGAATGAATGATCTGACATAAGAGGGACAAAAAACTTACTGAGCTACCACTGTCACCTCACAGCGCTGTCAGTGCCTCATACGCTGAAAAGGCAGGGGCAGTACTCACTTGACAAAGGACTGATCATTACTTTGTGGGAAGAAACAGCAGTACGTAAGACTCCAAACTGAAACGGCAGAGGGGAGCAAACAGCAAACTAGGATTATTGGGGAGGAGCTGGAGCATCCTGAATGAAACTGAATGACGAAGCCATGGTCAGCAGCGGACTGCCAAGGTACACAGGCAGCAGGAGGCCAAGGACATCAGAGGTAACAATTAGCTCTTCCTCACACCTGTCCCTGAAGTACCTCAAAGTACCTGAAAAGTACCCTAAAGTATGCCTGGAGATGTGGATGGGTCACTTCTACCAGCCTAAGACATCAGACACCGGTACATAACCGGGCAGTGCAGTATCTCCAGATCTCCAAGATGATGGCATTATGCTGATTGGCAACCTGAAAGTAGCAATGGACTTGCAGGTCAAATGCTTGGGTTTGAACCTTCAAAGCAAGACTGCTTACTCATTGTTACAACCCCTAGAAGCTGGGAAATCTGGGAGGCAAGGCAAGAAACAGACAAATCATTGGGGGTTTTCCCATCCTGCAATCTGCAGCCCAACCTCTTCCTCATGCACCACTGCTGCACCCCCTGCCGATAAACATGTACCTTATGTGGTGTATGGGGAGAGAGGAGAGAAGATGAAGGAAAGCAAGTCTATGCCTTACTTGTAAATTTTTGCAATGGTAATACTAACTGTAATACTAATATAGTGTCATCTAATAAATGTGAAATAGGAACTCTCGTGGTCCGAAGACTAGGTCACTGCTATATGAAAGCACAACATATACATTATTTCTTAAGTGTACCTTAAAAATACTGAGCTCTTTTTCTTAAAGATGCATTCACAAGATAAGTGTGCCTGAACCTCTCTGATCTAGTTGATTGGAACCAATCTGCAGTTTAAATTTATTCATGACTGGTTTATACCTATTTCTCGTGGTTTAAACAGTTCTTTTTCTCTTCCTAATGCTCTTCTAAAGGAATAAGAAAATATCTTAGCACTACAACATGATCTTTGCTTTTTCTTAATTAAAGATTTCAAATCCATTTAATCTCTTCACCTGACGATACCAGCAGCTTCTATGCATCTGTGATTTAATCTGTCTTGAGTCTGGGACAGTAGAACTGAAAGTCACATTAGAAAGCGTGACTTGTAAACATATTAACAACAATGCTTCCCTACTGGAAACACTTCTGTGAAATCCAGGATTTGTTCTGCTCTTCTTCCCTTTCCTTTTTTTCCTCTTTTTGTAAAGAACTGATATATACATATACATATATACATGTACATAAACCCAAGTAAAAATCACAAATTCTAGCAATAACCTAAAGTCTGTGCTCACACTGTTAAATTTTGGGCAGAAGCACCGCTTAGTTTAGGCTCTGATACCCTGACCACAAGGAAAGGCAAGTTCTACCCTATGCTCTTCCACAATATAAAATGCATTTGAGTGGACTGGAGAAGTGTTAGATTATTTCAGACAGCTTCTTTCTCAAATGATTTGTTACCAGGTTTTATTGCTTTCTTGTGAAACAGTTCTTGTGACGCTTGCACTCACACCCTCCATTCTCAACGACCACCAGTACTCTGCAACTGCATAAGTACTCAGTCAGCTCCTATAGGATCTCCATAATAAAGTATTAGCAGATGGTTGCTAGCAAGGCTACACAAAGATAGTAAGAAACATTTTAATGACTGCTACAAAACTTTAACATAAAGGTTACTAGTGGCTCTTTCTATACACAGTCTGTATTCCTCCCAACATCAGACACGACACAGACCCTTTGGACTCAGTAGAACGCTGTTAAATACCAGTTAGGCAAAAACAGTAGCATTCAGCAACGTGAACAAGGAATTGAACTTATTAAAATCTCGTTGTTACGTGCCAAAAGTTCTGTTTAAATACAGACAAGTGAAGTTACAGATTAGGGTTTATACAAAAAAAAAATCCTGTGGTTCTTACTTCGTAGATCATATACGCAGTATAAATATCTAGAGATGGCTTGAAATGCACTTAACTAGAACAAGTTCTTACAGAATTGATAGACTTTGAACTCACAGCAAGATTTGCCAACCTTATTTAAGTGTTTGGCTTTGTTCCCAAATTTAATTGTGTTCCTACTACTCATCCAGTTTCTTACCTGTGACATCCTAACCTCCTTCAACTTGAGAATGCCTCCAAACTCTGCCATCACAAAGTTCAGCCTTCTCTTAACATACACGACAAATCATTGAGACTGTTGAATAAATAATTATTCCCAGAACTGATCCTTCAGGAACTCTACTAATAACCTCATAGTCCAACCTTCTTTCTCGATATTTCACACCTCCTCTTGAACTCACCTCTGTTTTACAAGTCTGCAGCTAATCCCACTTTTCATTAATATTGGCACAGTGGCAATCATACTGCAGTCCAGAGGTTAAATCTATCACACTTTGCTTAAAAAAATTATCATCATCTTAAAAGAAATCAAATTTTGTCTGGCATAATTTATTTATCATATGCTGAATCTGACACATACACCCCTCTTGTAAAACAAACAAACAAAACACCCACCTCTATATCTTCAATTATAATTTTGCAGAAAAACTGTTCAGTATTTCTGCATATCATTCATAGTCCTGGACTAATGAATCTACAATATGAAGTCCTCTGTGATTTTTGAAATTAACTTATAGAAAAGGTACTAAGCCTTTCTTTTTCCCAGAAAAGAGAGATATAAAAATCCCTCAGTATTACTTTGCTATAACCACTAAATGATGCATGATTCCCTTGCAATCATCACTAAAAATTATACATACCGTTCCTAATAAAAGCAATGAAATGGATTGACATAATTGAATAAAGGAAAAAAAAAAACAATAATGCACCAGAGTTTAAGTTAAATTCTAGGTCCTTATGTGCACAAGCAACCTGAATATTAGGCTGAAACAAAATATGGCTTCAGCCAACATTTTTCATTGCTAAATCAAGAGCTGTCAATCAGCACATTTGTTTGTGTGGTCTCATTAGAGTACATTGCCTCAATCTCAACAGTCATAGTAAAGAATGCGGAGAGCGTAACTGTATCTACTTAACCTTCATCAACCAGCATTCATGCACCCTCATTAATTTCTTTCATCTCACTTTCAAGCATGACATGGCTCATACCAGAACAATAACTTGCTGATAATTGTTCGAGACAACAGCTGGACAGGAACAGTGCAGAGGTGAACTTTCTTATAGATTATAGGGTGCCTCAGTGAATTACAATTAGTTTAAAAAGTCATCTGTCCTGTTCAGCAGCTTTGAAAAGAAGACATTTCATTAGCAACTAAAGAAATCCTAACATATTTTAGGCTTTAATGATCCAACTGCATTGTATTTCCTGAGATAGGAATTTCTCCAGATCACATGACAAAAATGGAAATGTGTGAGGTCACAGTTCAGTAGAAGATGTAATATTTATGAAATTATCATGTGATATAAACTGAAGTTTAGCTTGCCATTCATTATTATCTAATTTAAATGCTAATAAAATAACAAGAATAGTTTATACAACTCCCAAATTACAAACCATCTTTACTAAACTCTCTGATGGTAACTTTACTGTACTCCTTTGAAAGAAAATCAGTGTCATATTTAAGAATATAACAGAAGAATTCAGATCAAGTACACGATGCTAAGATGAACCACAAAGGAAAGTAACTGTACATATAGTTGTATAGTTGCATTTCATAACAAGCTAAAGGAAGTTACAGCTCTTGGTTTTCTTAATGTTGTTCTTTCTCTGGGTAAGAAAAAGGCTATCCCTTAATCTTCTGGTCTCCCACAAAACTTTGAATACAATTTGCTGCAATCGAAAAAAAAAAGGAAATATCAGTGGAAAATCCAACATACATCTGCCTTCCTGTGACAAAATACTATATCCACCTAGTCCAGATTATGGTTATTATAATGAACTGATAGTAAAAAACAACTAACAAGATTACTTAGGAAAAAAAGTTTAAAAAATCCTTTAGATGTCTGTCTTTGTTAACAAACGGCTGTGTGCTGATAATGTTCCCCGTCTCTTCTACAAGAATCGCTTCAGTGCTGCATTATCTCTTGCTTTTCTTGTCCCAAAACTCAACCTTTTGAAAGTCACAGGATCACTTTCTACATTCATCTCTTGTTTCTGAGGAAGTTGTTGAAATGGAAGAGCTCTGTTTCAGCAAATCTGTGTGTATCCTTTTTATTATTGTTGTGACAGATACCGACAGAAATTATTAGATTTATTTTTTTTTTACTATGATAAAAAAAATAAAGAACTTTGGTGCTGAAAGAAGAGCTATAAAAAGAAAAGTAGATTTTCAAGAGCCAGTCTGGCTTCAGATGCAGAAAAAAATTGCAGTTGAATGTCCATTAGAAACCTATATCCTACCTAAATTCTTCACTTTGGAATAAGTTAATGCATGGGACTGCAGCAACAGCCAGTGACGTGAATTTATACAAAAGGTAATTATCTAAGAATGTTTTTTTTTTTTACTTAAAAAAAAAAGATTTCAATTAAAATTTCCCACTGCCACAGGAAAAATCATACATAATGGCAGTATTGGAGACAGAGCAACGTGTCTATTCCAAACAGAATGTTGGACAAATATTATTAAAAACAACAAAAAAATAAGAATAGAGAGCATAAGACCTAGTTTTCCTCTCTGTGTCAAACAACCAGTAGTAAGTGTCCTTCAGGAAGCAGGAAAGATTTCAGGTAGATTAAAACAAGTTGTTTATCAATGAATTGTTTTCTGTAGCACCCAGCTTCCAAAGGCAGCGCTGAGTAAAAAAGCACATCAGTACTGCATTGACGGTATTACTTCGAGGAAGAAAAAAAAGTTATTTGTCAGTAACTGATATTCTTTGAGGTCTGTTATCCAGGCATACATGTGCAGTTACAGTTTCTACCATAAGACAACAAGTATACCATAGCATTTTTGCCACTGCCATTTCTCAAGGTACGTAGTAAGTCACCATGTTCCTTTCTACATGCCCTTCCCCAAAGCTGGGCATGCTGTCATGCAAATGTGGTGCATGATCTTCACTTATATCCTCACAAATTCAGAAATAAAAAGGTTACATACGTACACATAGATAACATATCTTAATGAATTCCAATTACTGACAAGTAATATCTCTCTCTCAAACAGTTGTTTATATAGGCACTCACACTGTGGGCCATGAGAAGTTCTACTCATACACCTTCATTTACCTGGAATAGCATCCTGGAGTTTAACTGCATAAATATCGCTCTTTCAAAAAGCAATATGACGCTTTTTTTTAGAGATATTGGCAACAGAGTAGCTGATAAAAGCATAAATGCACTTGAAGCAACTGACAACCACATTATTACCATAAAGATCTTTCCATGTGGCAATCAACACTTATTCATCCCAAAGCCCACCACTTTCCCTTGTAACACTGCCTGATGCATCTGTAAATGAAACTGTCTGGGACCTCTACAATCCAGAACTTGACACATTCATGTCAGATGGGTTGAAAGTGTTTTGTTTTGGTTTGACCTGACCAACGTAAGGCAAGAAGACGGAGGTATTTAGAAATCTTCATCTTTGTTGTTGGTGGTGTTTTTCTTGGGGGGGTTGTCTTTTTTTTTCTTTCTTTCATCTTCGCCGTTCACAAACATTTTATTGTCTACTTGGGCACTGTATATTAATAGTTCTCACACTTCCCATGCTTACTCTGGAAAGAGTAAGTTCAAGAGGTTCTTGCACTTCCCATACTTACTCTGGAAAATGTCACTGTGAACAGGTCAATGCTAACAGTGTTTCGTGGAAAAGAGAAGGTAGATACAATTCCATCTACCCATTATAATTATTTTCTCTGTTAGGGTTCCAATGGACTTGAAGTATGTCCAGAGATGCAAAGACATATACCCACCACAATTTTACCTGGACAGACTTTGGGGAGGGAATTTCAGCAAGAAAGCACTCCAGAAAAAAACACTGGCGTGGGAGGGAAGGTACCTGTGCGCTCTGGATGGATGAAGCTTTCTCTAAGCAAAAACAAAAAACTTCTGCACATGTAAAAACAAGTGCCATGGAAGCATCTATACAATTGCTCAATGTTACCCAAAATCAAGTGCAAGAAGAATGGGAGAACACCACGTGTTCATTTGGAGAATTTTCTGTTTTCTGTCTTCAGAGATCAAGGCTTCCAAATATTATGCAGTCATCAGTGAAGGTTGTCGGCTCTTCTCCTTCCCTTCCTTCCCTCTTTCCCACTAGAACAGAGGCACAAAACGCTCAACAGCTCCAGGAAAGAAAGTGGCCTGAACTCTGCCTGCAGCCACACTGGTCTGCCTCCATTAGGCAGAGTGGAGACACTCGTAGTTCAGACCATGAATCTCTGAAGAAAAAAATTCTCTTTTTCATTTCCTTTTTGAGAACAAGTTTTAAAGAACTTGGCTCACTGATGCTAAATTCAGGCTAAGAACAGAAGAAGAGATACTGTGTCACAACAAAATATTTACCATGACACATTTTATAATTGCATTGGAAGGGGCTTTAGAAGAACAGGTTTGATTGATACCCAAAATCAGGACAGTAATTCCAACTTGTATCTTTTCTACCAACTTAAAAAATTACCCCTTTGTTTCTCAGAAAGAAAATAGGGAGCTGCTGCCTTTTCAAACTCATTCAGCAGTTGGATTCAAAATGCCTTTTGCCCAGTCAACCTGAACAGAAACGTGGCCATGTTTACACTGCCCTGTAACAGGAAGGAAGGAGGCTATACAGCAGTTTCCCATTTCAAAGGGCAGCCTTTCATTTTTCATGACTCTATGAAACAGTTCACACTAATGTAGTACATAACCAGGACTGTACTGTATTAGACACTGAGGAAATGTAAAATTCTACTTCCAAAGCTTTCCAGTTCTTTTAGCTGTATTTCTTTCCATAAAGTTCGAAGTATTTGAAATAGTCACTAGGTTATAAGTCAGAAAGATAGAATAATGTTCCAAAAGTTAGGTCCCCAAATATTGGAGAGTTTGTGCTCTTGCAATTTCTAAAATGAACTATGTTCAGTACTATCTCAAACCAAACACTGAGGAGGAATGTTTTTCTACACTATCCACTTGCAAAAACAGGACACTGAGACTAGAAATCCATGAGCTTATTCTAGCTCTATAATGTTGATCTTGTTGATCATCAGTACCAACATAATTCATTCATCAGTAAGTGGCCAGGACATACACTTTACAGCTAGAATTTGCCTTACTATCAATCTACTTTTTCAGTTTGAATGAAGTCTAGCATATACTGAGACTTCAAATGGTAATTCTATCATAATAATGATCCACAGAGTTGCCTTCTTGCATCTACTTTCTGAAAGTAGATGGAAGCACATAAGCTACAAATAATAAACAAATAACAACGTGGCTTTTCAATGCTTAATTTATTTTTTTTTTTTTTTGGTCCATTTAACTTTAAATCAGCACATAGATCTTGACTGACTATATGTGACACTCAGGCATAATTTATGCTTTTGTCAATGGATATTCAAAGCTATTAGTGTCAATGTAAACAACAAAATACTATACTTATATAGAAGCCTAATTATTTCTAAACTATGACCTTATCTGATGGTTGGTAGGAAAAGAAAAGCCTTTTTTATGCATTAGAGAAGTCTACAAAAATATTACCTTATAAATTTATTCTGAGAACTACCACAATAAAAGCCTCTTCTGAGAAGAACTGATACTTTGGTTTAAGATGACAGTTTCATTAGAAAGTATAAAGGTAGTATTTCTGTAATTCTCTACAAGTATATTTGAAACCACAAGTTAACTGTAATAGAAAATGCATTTTAAAAAAATGTTACTGTTGCAGAGAGTTGGGGAAAAGAAAAGGTATACCTAAAGCTGCGTAGCCATTACTTTCAATACTTACTAAACATCAGATTTATAACCAAATATTTGAAATGGGCCTGAAAATCATGATTCTAAACTACAACACAAAGGGAGGAAAAGAAAAGGATTCTTAGCTTCATAGTCTCTTCAACCATAGCATACATTATCTATATATCAAAAAAGCAGAGGGTGCAAGGTTTACAGAGAAGCACGAACTAGCAAGTTATTCCATATGATGCTAAGATCCGTTTCGAGTAAGAATGTAAGATGAGTAAAGTTTGGAATCTTTTTTAAATATACAAAGGTCAAAGCAATATAAGACATTATACAGGCTGAAAAAAGATCCAAGAATCTGGTTGCTATGGTGAAGACAGGATGAAGCAGAAAGTCAAAACGGCATGCATAAATAGTTTAAAAAAAAAAGTATTTGGATACAGAACAAAAAGATGTGATGCAAGAACGCAACGTGAGATATTAAACTCATTTCACATAATATATGTGAAATTAAAGAATAATGTATACAGAGATAGAAATATACATTGAAAACTTACTGAGAAATCTGAAGTAGCGCAGAGCCAGAGACATTTAACGGACCATTACTATTTCTATTAGAAAATGACAGTGCAAACCATAATTCCTGATCTTCATTACATTTTTGTTATGAGAGTAATCTTGTTGACTACAAAAGGACTGCTTACATAAAATTTACAAAATCATATTACATAGATACGATGTAATCACTAATCAATAAATAGCACGTCATTTACTTTGAAACCCTTAAGATCTAAGGTGACAAAATATTTTACTGTTTTATTTTAGGATTTAACTTAAATGATCTCAGCCATTAAATGATCAGACAGTTTTAAACAAATGCTAAAACCCAAAAAATTTACTATCTTAGACTTAAGTAACTGAACTATCATATTTACACATTAGTTTCAGATGACATAGCAACAGCAATAGCAACGCTCATAATTTTGATCAACCAGTTCTTACAAGTATATATATAATCTCCTCATAGTAAGAGACTGAAGTTTAAAATAAGATAGAAGTAAAAAAACAGAGATGAACAATAGAAGTTACAACAGTTCAAATTTAGTAACTATGTAAGTACTGAGATTTATTCTAGCACACAGAACGTGGTTTCCTAAGGCATAAATTTGCTTCAAGAAATTTCACCCTCCTCCCCAACAAAAATTGAAAACAGAAATTAGAGAAAAATACAAGGCAAATTTAAAAGCAAAACAGTTTGGTTTGCACTAATATAGGAATGTTCATATTTTACATATCCCCCTGCCTAAAAGAAAGCTATATACTACCCTAATTAAACCAACACTTCTTAGCACTCTGGAAGCAGAGACCATACAAACTAGAGAAAGCAGACCATTTGCAATGGGAAGACACTAAGTGCATACCTATTGTACAATGAGCAGCTTACAGATTTAGTCTTGAATGACCAAGAAAGAGGGGAGTACCTTTTCTCTCTGAAACCCAGATTATATTTGCATGCATGTACAGTTTTCTGAGAAAAATCTCTGTGAAGGAACTTGCTCTGCCATATGAAGCTTAATATATATTTAGCAATCACATTACAGGTGAGCTCCCAGTTGTACAAGGGAACATTACACTTGATGAAAATCTGTCAGAATAGTTTCTGAGAAAAAGCTGAACAAACCAGAATATTTACTTACTGAAAGCAGCATTAACATGTCTTTCAAACTAGCTAGAACCCAACAAATAACAAATTAATTCATTTTAAGCGTAATAAATCTTAATGAACATCAAATCTCTAGAGCGCAAAGGAGTACTTGAAGGATCAACAAGTTACACAGCTCTATAACAAAAGCCAGTGTTAATCAAGGCCACACAAAATCCCTATGTGGATAGAGTTGCCATATTTAATAAATAAATCCAGGTATTATCAACAGCATTAACTTGTTGATAGGTGAATATAAACAACATAGTCCACGTTCTGTAGAAAAAAGTTAATTAAGAATAAAGAACTGCCTTGCACAAGTCTGTACCATAACTCCTCAATAAGCTAGATTAATAGCTTTACATATTTTACAATGGGAATTTATTAACTATCACAAATACTAGGCTTTCAGTCATCCACTCCATACAAAAAGTAACTTTCTCACAACAGCTTGAGGACTTCAGACCAAACACTAACAATTAGTTTCTGAGATGTTCTTTAAGCTGAAGGGGTCACTCATCCTATATATTTTATTATTTATTTTTTCAAGTAGAAAGCTATATTTTTCTTCCAAATTTCACTACTCCCTTTTGAAATTATATTTTGGTGCCCATACGGTGAACCAGAGTCTCTAATCTCTTAAACAGCATTGCAACATTACATTGACACCAAAAAACAAATGGAATGAAGAAAAACACAAGATACTATTGAAAAGAAGAGGGGACTCAAGCTGGTCTCAAATCATGGTGTCTTGACATCAAAATAGGATCCTGCAGCAAAAATTAAAACAATTCCTGTAACAATTCATACATGAAAACAAAAGCTAAAAGGGAACAATACAAAACTAATAATTGAAGAGTCTAAATTTAGACTATTTTATTGAGATGTAAAGGTCAAACACTGACCACAATGCACAAAATGTTCAGAAAAAAAGAGCAAGAAAATTCTTGGTCTTAGTAGCTACCATAAAACCTCCTCCTGATCTAGCAGTTATTTATATAGTAGCACTTAAGCATACTTAATAATCATTTAGCTACTTAAAACCATTTACTAGCTAAAAGTAATAATTAGCACTTTAATAACTATTCAGGCAGTTACTGGGGGACAGGGACGGGGGGTAGGAGTATTACTTTGCTTTTAATTAAAGTATATTACAGTAATTAGCAAAAGATGTTAAGATAGATACTCACTCCAGAAGGGCTTGTACTTCAAAACCAAGAAGAACAAGTCCGTGATCTAACATACAGAACAAATTCCATATTTGATGCTTCACACCCCAAAAATGTGCCACAACTTTTGGGCTTAGCATAATCACCAGTATTATACTCTGAGCTCAGTTTTGTGAATATATTCAGATTGAAGTCAAAGACTGGAAAAGTATGTCAAATCTTGGTAGAAAATGACAAGAAGGTAATTCAGTCACCCAAACCGGATTTCCCACCTTGACCTCCTCACTCTCCCAGATATGCTGAGTAATATTGCCAAAAACATTTAAATAACCAAATGTTTTAAAAATTAGATGCCGGTTCATAGAATCATAGAATTGCCTAGCTTGGAAGGGACCTTTCAGATCATCAGGTCTATCCATCAATCTAACACCGACAAAAACCATCATGAAACCATATTGCTAAGCATTACGTCTACCCATCTTTTAAGTGCCTCCAGGGATGACGACTCCACCACTTCCCTGGGCAGACTGTTCCAATGTAAAAAAATTTCCTAATATCTAATCTAAACCTCCCCTGGCACAACTTGAGGCCATTTCCTCTTGTCCTATTGGCTGTTACTTGGGAGAAGAGACCAACCCCCATCTCTCTACATCCTCCTTTCAGGTAGCTGTAGAGAGCAAAGTTCATACAATTTATGCTGTCTTAAAATCAGAAAGCATCAGAAATTAATCTTAAACATCAGAAATTACTCTTAAGGACTTCTGTCTTAATTTTTGCTAGAATATCTGATAAATAACTTCAATTTACTTCCAAAGTACGTCTTTAAATAACGTTAGAAAATTAACTAGTGAAAAAGATCAAATACTCCAGAGGTCAAGGGAAGGCAGGTTGTTTTGGGGGGCAGAGGGAAGATGTTGTTAGTTTTATTTTGTTTTTCTTGAGTGATTGAGGGTGTTAAACAGCTCTGAAATGGTAGGTATTACTTCTACAGCCAAGAGCCTTCTACACGCCAAGAGATCTGACTGACCTCATACAGTCAAGCTGGAAACAACTGGATTTACTAACATATTCTAGTTTAGGAAGCTTCTACTTAACACACTACAGTTTACATCAAATTGTAAGATCACTTTAGACACATTTAAAGGTTGCCTAGACCATTAACAGTGGTTGAAATAGGACATTAGGAATTCTTAATGAGGTTTTAGAAGTTTCAATGCATTGTGTGTCAAGCAAAAGATGACACTATTATAGGGTATACTGTCTAAACATGTGATTTACACCATTAAGACTCTGTGTTCTCATCATATTAAACTCTAAACTCTCATAGTCTCAAGCCATAACGAGACTGCAAGTAAAGGTAAATGGAGCATACCTTTATTTAGATTATATGCTTTAATATACCCTGTAATAAACCAATTATTCAAGGCTGTTCAGAAGAGTGCCCATTTTAACTATTGATTTTGGACCGGTCTAATACAGAAAAAATCTAATAAAAGTACTGATTAAAACATACAAAATGAGTCAATGATCTTTTATTTAATTGAATGACCTTATGGAACATCTACTAAAGTTCTGCTTCTCTTGAAGAAAGCCTTGAAAGAGCAGAAAACTAACTAAGCAAAAAAGAAAGCAAGTACCATCTAGCAACTGTAGTCACAAGTTCGTTTATCAGAAAACCATTAAACTACAAACTGTAACAGGTAAAACTTCCGTATTTATAACATATGCATGAAGGTGTCTACAGTATGAGGAAATTGCATCGCATACCTTTCGACACCAGATTATTCAGGTACCAAATCGTTTTCTTTTCTTTGGGATAGAGGGACTCTCACATACAACGCTCAGTAAATAAGACCTGTAGTGTCTTATTGTTAGACTTATTAAATACCAGAAAACAATATTTTTCAATAGCAAACTAGAGGGGAAACAAACCATTAGAACTCCCCTGACTGACTGATAGCTTTATCAAAGTTTAACTGAACGTAACACAGAGGTTTAGGTTGATACGGTTAATTACAGAAAATGCCAATGTCTCTTACTTACATTTCCTGATTAAAAAAAAAAAAAAAATAATAAAAAAAGAGAAAAGCAACATACAGTGTTCCCAGTGCTGCTCATGACAGTAGCGTGCCTTTCCAACTTTTTGAAAGATGCAGGCAGCTTAGATGGTTCCTCTCTCCAATGAAATCAATGTGAAAAATTGGTTATATACTAAAGGCAGAAAAACTTGCTTGATTACTGCAAGCCTGATATACTGTAGTACCAGAACTTAGATATTCAAACAAAAAGCATATATTTCATTCTCAAAGGAAGCTGAGCCTACCATTGCTCTCATACATCCACACAGTAATTTTGTGCAAACAGTCCTTGCTTCCTCTTGTCTCTTTCCAGAAATCTATGTTAAAACACTTTATTATAGTCTAAATGAGATACTGGTTTCATGTGATTTTTCTAACCACTGCTTATCGTCACTTTTTGTATTCAGAAATACAAAACCACATGGTAAAAATGTTTCCAAGAAATTTTATTATTTTGCATGTTTGCATTTGTACTGTACTTTTCCTTTGCATCAGTTTCTCGATACTTTAGAGCATATTTTTCATGATTGTTCATAACATCACAAATATGAGCAACATCTGGAGCCAAGAGCAAGTTTCCTGGGAAAAATGAATGTAAATTAAATAACTAATAACACTAAAATGCCATAGATACCTTAATGAAACACTGTCTAACTACGGCCTTTCGAAATAACAAATATTACTTACCTTATTCACAACAGTTAGAGCACCATAAACCCCACAAAAAAGGTACATGCTATTTACTTGCGCTCAGCTAAATAGCTAATAAAACGCTACGATTTTCTTTAAATAAAAATATTCTGTTAAAAGCCTTCCCTAATATGAAAGACAAATATAAAAAATTAACACTAAAAGAAATCAACTAGGAAACTAGGTTCTGGGTTACAAGATGCCACTTGCTAATTTCACTAAAAATGCAAACTTGCAGGAAGTAACGTTGACCTCACTATTCCAAAAAAAGTGAAAAAAGTCTTCTAGTTTAAAGTATGCCTATGTATCTTCCAATTACAGAACCACATTTCTTCAGCATTATTACAGAAGTACAACAGATACTACTTCCAAGGTTTGTATTTCTTAGAGTTTTCTCTCGTCTTTCCTCAAATCTGTAATAGATATTCAGTAATACAGATCATTTACTGTACTATGACACACTCTTGTGGCACATTAAGGAATGAAGTGATCAGCCAATCGTAAATGGAGAAAGAGATTCAAACCGGGAAAGCATCCGTTGCAAGCAAGCTTTAAGATACAGCATTTCGGAATATTATATTAAAAAGCAAGTGGGAGAGAACTGTAGCATTCATTCTCACTAAACCACTGTTATATCTCACATATTATTTGACAGAGACTAAACGATGGTGACGATGGAATTGCAAATGAATTCTCATCTTTATTGGCTAGACAACACATAAATACCACACCATACTACAAAACTGAGTCTAACTTCACTGCAAATTAATTTCTCTTATGTTAAAAACGTATACTTATTTCTGCATAGGATAATAGGATAATCTAACATACCTACCAAAGCTGCCACATGAAGAGAAATACTGTCAATACAGTTTTAGGCTAAATATTAAAAGACTTTCTAATTAGCATGCATTTAAAACTCTGTCCAGAAAACTTTTCATTGCTTCGGCAATTCAGGAACACAAAACTCATATCATTAACGATTCTTGAATTCCTGGTCTTCAAAGTCTGTGCTATAGTTTTGTGAAACTGAAGGTGATTTAGATTCTATTACAGATTCTGAATAACCAGTCTAGTATGCACATTCAGTTATTTTACATGTCTTTCACAAAGAAAAATATGATATATCACACAACAATAATACTAGTATTTGTTTACTATTTGGTCACACAACTTTATATTAGCCTCAAATTTTTAAATGCCAGAGAAAGATAAGAAGGAAAAAATTAGTCTGCTTTCCATCAGTTTTAGTCTTTTATGTATTGACTACGTTAACATCTCTAAATGCTGTAAAATAGGATTTTATCCCTCTCTTCTCGTTACATTTACATATGCATATGAGTTAATTACCTACTCACTAGACCTCACTGATTTTTGAGGAATTAGTCTAATCTCATATGCATCAAAACTATTTATTAGTTCTACTTGTAAACAGTAACAAAGTATTCATTCTAACTGACCTGAATATACAACTATTGGAAGCATTGTTATCAGTAAATGTGGTTCTTGCACCAGAATTATACTTTGATTACATCTGTATGACTTTTTCACCCCCTAAAGACTGAATACAAATATTTCCCCTAGTAAACAGAAAAATCCAACTGGTGATCAAAGAATAAGCCTTATTTCAGAGACTGGAGTCTCATAAGTACCAAAAGCTACATAGACAGTCCAGAACAAACAGTGATAGCAGTACGAATGAACAATTTTTTTGCTATTTTTAAGGAAGTTAAGCATAATACAATTTCCATTTCACCCTAAAGGTAGGCACAAGTTCTAGCAAAATAAAGCACAGCATTTTCTTTACAGTCAGAGGCACAATAACCCCTTGACACAAGAAACCCTTTGCCCTTAATTTCTCTTACTCTTTTCATACTGACTTATTTTTGCCACTGTTGTTACAGAGAGCCTTTTATTTAGTCCCAAATATGCTTCAATAGTTTGAATTTTGGTCCGTACTCCCAGGTTCCCTCAGCAACAGTAATATGAAGATCAGAACGGTCTGCTTGCAGTGAATACAGGTATTCTATTCTCAAAACCCCCTATTTTTGTTCAAGTGGTTCAGATTCTTTCTATTTATTATAAAGTATGCATCTGCACAGCACAGCTTAACTCACCATTTGTCCCCACTTGCTCACTACCTCTTCTATTATTTTTCTGAATAAGGAAGACTCACAGGTGCATTCTGAGAATCAACTGGTAGCAGCGAATGGATTCTATCTTCCCCTTTTTGAAGTTTGACCAAGTCCAGTCCTCCATTTATCACTACTGTTTCTCTTCTAAAGAGCACTAAAAGAGCAATTTCATTCATACCACTAGATTACTACTGACAATAAACTTTCTCTCTTGGCTTTTTGCAGTTAGGATGATTTAACACAGTTTGTTTTTAGCTTTATCCATCCAGGTTTGTTTCTTTTCACAGCAGTATTATAGATCTGTTGAACTCCACATGCCAAGATTTCTCCTGCTATGTGCAACTGAGCCTGGAATCCCAGTTTCTCTTCATGCATTCCAGTTACATTTCCCCTGCATTTTGTCAGCTTTGATGGCAGCTTTCATTCAAACAATCTTGCTGAACATTTTGTTGCTTTTTCCATCTTCCCACTGCTTCAAATAGATGACCCAATACTTTGGGTTCTTACACTGAAATGCCAGCAACATAAAACAACATTCTGCTGCACATGTATCAAGTATATTGCAGCCAAATTTTAAGTGCCACAAGGCATTACATCGCATGATCAAGGAACTGCAAAGATAAGCAGTCACCCTAACTAGGCTCTTTCTAGCTTGTTACCCTTGCCAGCTATACATACACATTCACAATTTTAGAAAAAGGCATTTCTATATCAAAGAACCAGTCAGATTGCACAGCAGGAAACACTTAGTCTTTACAACTGTTAAGCTGAATAACAGAGCAGATAAGGTTTCTAAGTTTCATTACTCAGGGGCTGTTAGAGGTGAGTAAGGTTGTAGAAGAACTCTCCTGAGTTAAAAAGAAAAGTAGAGCACCAGTAACTTGTAAAAAATAGGAAGAGTGAGGAAGCAAAGCCATAAAACAGAAATAAAAAGTTGTTACAAGCTACAGAATATGTTGTCCAGTGTCTTCATTCTTTTCATCTCCATGAAATGGAAAGCAACAAACTGATCCAGAAGAACGTATCTGAAAACACAACTACTGTTTCACTGCAAATATTTAACTATTGTGCCAGACAATAAAAAAAAAAAAAAAAAAATCCTGCAAACATGTCCTGTCCCACTAGGAAAGTTCTCAGAATGCTGAGCTAGATTATATGCTATGTAAAAGAATATTTTGTTGAAACTCTGATTTAACCCCCCCAAAAAATCCTACCATTTCAGATCAATGAAGTTCTCTCCATTGTTAGATAACCGTCAGAACTTGATTCCTATTAATGGCAGGGGAAACCCCATCTACAAGACATTTACAAATTATGCATCCTTTGTAGTGATGTTTGTTTCATAAAACATATTGAAAGAGCCCTGCTGAAAAGTCTGTTAGGAAACAACAAAAGCAAGATATTTACAGACTAGAAGAATCTATTTACAATGAAGAAACTGTATGAGAAATTTATCACGTAGAGATCACATACAGAACAGCAGCCTACAACAAAAGTCTGTTTCTCAAATGCTCACATGAAGTAATCAACTTACTATTTTTTATATGAAAGCCCACTGTAATTAAGAAAAGATGCTATGTATTAGATAAGGTCCATCAAATTTACATGGAGTGAGTAGTTAAAGAGGAATATGTAATCTTGGTACGTGTCTGTTCCAGCAGAACCAGATCAAATGCAAAGAGAACCAAAGGCACTGCCAAATATACTCCTCTGTTCTGCATGGCATACCAGTGCCTACCAGCTTCTAATTGGAAGTGACTCCTCCACTGACACATAATCTCCTTGTATGATTTTTTTTTTTTAAATGGAATTGTCCTTGAAATGAATTTTCTTTAAAACAAGCCATTCACTCAGAAACTAAATGGTAGATTTTCTACAGAACGAAAGGTAGTGTTCATGGGTATTTATATGCTAATAATTTTCATCAACACTGACTTTGAAGGTTTGCCAAATAAGGTTTGTTAAACATTTGTTTTCTTGCATTTCAATTTTTCTTCCCAGTTCACAGTTAAAAAAGGCTACAATAAAAGCACTGTTGTAATGAAGATTTTATTGCACTCAAATATAGTGTTACCTTTAGTCAGGTACAAATGCTTGTAACATTAGAAATTCAAAAGCACTTAGTGCGTAAACATGTAACAAAACTAAAAAGGAGTTAAAAGCCACGAGAATAAGTTTGTTGGAAGCGTATAGTGTTTTATATCTCATGTGCGATACAAACAGGAGCAAACTGCATTACGGTGTAGACAGGTGGTCTGTGCGGTGGGTGGGGAACTGGCCGCACCCAGAGAATGGTGGTAAATAGCTTCTTTTCAAACTGGCAACCTGTCACAAGTGGGATCAATATTGGGCCCAACACTGTTTAATATCTTCCTAAGTGATCTGGATGATGGGATGAAGTTTCCCCAATGAAGTTTGCCAATGATACCAAACTAAGCAAGGAAGTGGACACTTCAGAAGGAAGGACCTGGATCAGCTGGAAGAGTGGGCTAACAAGAACCTTATGAAGTTCAACAAGGACAAGTGTAAGGTCTTGCACCTGGGAAAACATAATCCAGCAGTGCAGCACAGGCTGAGATCTATCTGGCTGGGGAGAAGCTCTGTGGAAAGGGACCTGGGGGTCCTGGTGGACAAGAAGCTCAATGTGAGTGGACAGTGTGCTGCTGCAGCAAAGAAAGCCAACAGGACGCTGAGTTGCATCTACAAGGGCAACACCAGCAGAGATAAAGACGTCATTATCCCACTCTACTCAGCACTTGTCAGGCCACACCTGGAATACTAAAAAGATGTGGACAGGCTGGAGAGGGTCCAGAGAAGGGCCACAAATATGATCAAAGGACTGGGAAGCCTGCCATATGAGGACAAATTGAGAGAACTGAGTTTGTTCAGCCTTGAGAAAAGAAAGCTTAGGGGAAAGCCTTATCACCACGTTCCAGTATTTAAAGGGTGGCCACAAAGAAGGTGGAGACTCCCTTTTTACAAGGGGTCACATGGAAAAGACGAGGGGTAATGGGTACGAGTTACTCCTGAGAAGATTCTGATTGGACACAAGAGGAAAATTTTTCACAATGAGAACAACCAGTCACTGGAATAATCTCCCCAGGGAAGTAGTGGATTCCCCATCCTTGGAGACTTTTAAGATTCAGCTGGACAGGGTGCTGGGCCATCTTGTCTAGACCGTGCTTTTGCCAAGGAAGGTTGGACCAGATGATCCTTGAATCATAGAATCATTTAGGTTAGAAAAGACCCTTGGGATCATCGAGTCCAACCATCAACTGCACTCTACAAAGTTATCCCTTACACCATATCCCTTAACACTACATCTAAAGGTGAGGTCCCTTCCAATCTGGTATTCTATGATTCTATGAAATTAATTCTTGCAAGATCCTTGCTGGTATAGGGGCAAACATACAAGTTGTTAAAGTAAGTATTTTTAATTAAAAAAAAAAAAAAACAACAAAATTATTAGAATGAGTAGGGGTACTGTGATGACCTCCTTTAACTTGTATTTTAAGTTCCAAAGATGTTTTTCCATTCTACTGTATTTATGTTTTAGGACTCATGATACAGAGCAGACTTTTTTCCTCTCTGAATACATGAAAATACTATCTCTCTCCTCTAAGATTTTACTTATTCACATTGTAAAAACATTCTCTACCAGAAATCAATAAAGGAACACTCTTGTTACTTCTAAAATATCAAGCCCTTGAAGACTTTTCCTACCGCAGTGTTGCAAAATGGGAGTGGAGTGCTTTTGTTAGCCTGAATATACTGTCATATTTTCATCAAACATGAGTTGACTGCAGACTAATATTCCATTTTGGGTAGAAATCAGGTATGAAAAAGAATCGCTTGTTTGAAAGAAAGAGGTAAAAGGTGAACTACAGAACTACTCCTTCAAGGCACTTCACTGAGGAGAAAGGAAAGCACTCAATCTGTTTCGAAGCTGGCAGGAAATAATAAATAGTCTGTGTGCAGAAGGCAAGAACCAATAACCTAATAACACATACTGCAACTCTGCCATAAAGCAAAAAAAAAATAAGTTAAAATAAATTAAAATGAGGGTAAAAATCATACTTTCTGACTGCCTCTTTTCTACAGTCCTACCAGATACTGATCTGATGTTACTGATGATTCTGATGTACTCAATTAGGGTATTGATTAGGGGAGAATTCATCCTAAGAAATTGCCATAAAGAATAAAGGGGAAAGATACCACAGTTTTTAGCTCCAGAAAGAAACAAGATACAAAATAAATGCTATTGTCAGATTATTCCAACTACTAGCATGTTAATGCCCTCTTCATATTTTCCATTTTTTGTTTGCCACATATTTGTGGGGTCATCTCAATGCGAAAGCTGTGTTTCAGGAGTTACTCACATCTCACTTCCTTAAGTACATTTAACACACTAAACAACTGAAGGTTTCTACTATCTGTGGTAGGGCATTAAAAAAAAAAAAAAGAATAAATGAAAATAAATTTATTTTTGTCAATTGAGTCTACTTTGCCTGTGACAGTAATTGGTAAGAGACCTCCCTGTCTTTAACTTGATGCAGAAGCTTTTCCATTTTATGAGAAGGCATCTGGCTGCTAACTAATGTCAATCCACCACAAGAATATATTCACTTATGGATTCTTATAGATCAGTCTGTACATAAATATATTCGATACAGATAACTAAATAAGAGCAGAGATCAGTCTATCTGTTAAGAATAGAAACAACTAATAAATTTACCACTGATGCAATAGTAAGTATACCATCTCTTCCCTCAATGGAAAGATGACATATTAAAATTGCAAGATACCATTGACATTTCAGTGCTTTATAAAAGTGATTGGTTGCCGTCCCTCATAAATGCCTATAACTTACTCCTGCATTCTTCAGAAAAAAAAAAAAAATCATTCCTTTTCATTTTATATGCAAAAATCTTTTAGAATAATTTGGTTTAAAGAGTAGTTAAGGTGCTACTGCAAGGCAGCCAAAGTTAAATACCAGGCGTTACTTCTACTTGTATGCAGTTTGTAATGGTAACTTCAAAAGGTAACTCAAGTTACTCAGTGATCTATTACTAGCAGAAGTTACTAGACTATATTTTTAGTAGTCTTACAGGTTTATAACAATAAGATTCTACAACACGCCCAGTTTGGAGCAACTTCTGTGCAAATCCCCCTCCAGGGGAGAAAAGTTTGAAGACACTGGGCTCCACGTAATCCTTCAGTGGCTGACCGCAAGGTCTATTGCTTACGCAGGGTAGGCTGTGGCATGTGTGTGTCAACTATAGTACTAAACTAACTCATATTGCTGATTTGACATTCTTGCTAGCATTTACTCTCTTTTCTGGTTTAAAATGTTTGAGACTTTGTTGGCACCATAACAGTTTAGGTCTTGATGGTTTTTCTTACAGGGTATACAGGGGAGGGGAAAAAAAAAAAATAAAAAAAAATGAGAGAGAACTATATTGACCTTTTCAAGACAAGTGCCAACAGAGATAGCACTCCCACAGAAGTGCTTTATTTCTGAATAATCAAGTCTGGCAGGAGCTCTGGTGTGATGGGATCAGACACTGCCATCTCCAATAAGATTAGGATGAAAATCTGTCCCAGTTGATAAAAAAAAAAAAAAAAAGAGAGAAATCATGCAATCTTTCTCTCTCAAGTTTATTAGATCAGTTCCCTTTAATATCTAGAAAAGAAAGAAGAGTCAGTTTTTAATTTACCATGCCACCTCCCATTAACTGCAGTTATCTGTGTATTGTTAAAAATAATGAAGAACTTAGGAGTGGTTTCTTGAATGTTTGAGCTGCAATTTCTAATCCTCATCTGGACTTTAAACATAACAATTATGTAAAAAAAAACATTCATTGGATCAAGTCAAATCAACTTATTAATAGGGGGTTTTTTTATTATTATTATTATTTACAAACCCAGCGCACTAATTATAAAGCATGTATTTCAGAAAACTACTACCTTTCTTATATTTTGCGTACATTAAACAAATTGTCATTTTGTATTTAAAAGCTTCCAAAGATTTCATTTTGGTTAGCGTTTGCTTTCTTGTACACTCCATGCAACCTCCAAAGTCTTGGAGTCACCTTTGGCAAAATACTTCAAGCACCAAAATGATGACTTTAAGCAACACGTAGCTGGTTCTCTCTTGAGTTATCGTGAGCACATATTCCACTTTAAGCCTAACTACTACAGTCTTACTACATTAATTGCACTTAGTCAGATTTCCATGAAGTATTGCTGTATCTTCTCCACACCAGTACTTTTCAAAGTATCCCCACAAAGTACATTTCTTATAAGTGTTCCATTACTTTTCTCCTTTCAAAATGTGACAAGAGCAAGCATTTGCATATAAAAAACTTAGTTTATTTCAGCATTGTAAGTCTTAAACATAGTAGCTTGAAGCTACTCCAAGCAAATCCACAATTAAGAACCTAATAAATGCCTTACTGGGTCTGACCAGTGGTCCCCCTTGCCCAGCACACTCTCTCCAAGAGATGCAGTAAAGGACGTTACTTAGAAAGACACTATGCCAGCCTTATCACTACTTATAAACCATTCCCCTCACTTCCCAAAAGAGAAAGCTTCTCTTCCTACAAACGCTAGGCTAGGAATGTTACGTGCTTTCCTATTTCTTTTGGACCTAATACCCCTGAATTTGTCTAATGTTCTTTAAAACTCTTGAACTTTTCAAGTTGTCACCAAGTGGACCCACCAATTCCCTAGCTAACTTCATTTTCAAAAAATTAAATACACTTTTCAATATCAGCTGCAGTATCCTTTGCAGGAAATTCAGAATTCTAAAAGAGTATGTGAAGAGTGTCCTGTTTACATTTATCTAGCTACATTTAAGGAGTTTTCCCCGTTATCTTCATTTGGGCACTTCCACATTTTTAATATTACCCTTTTCCCTGTGATACTGTCTTTAACTTTCCTATCCAGTCAGATGCATTTTTTTACCCCATAGTTTTAGTTGGGCTTTTTCTGAATTACAATACAAAGTTTACTCAAATCTTTAACATGGCATTTTCAGAATAGTCTCTGGGTTGCTAGTAGGCATGGATATGTTGCTTGCTGCCCATCTGCCTCTTTCACTCAGTTCCCCGTCCTGAAGTTGAATACCTGTATAATAGATTTATTTGGATTGTTCTCTCCTAGTACAACATTAAGATAGCAATCATTCTCTCCTCTCCTACTCTGACCTCCTAGGTCTCACACATGACTCAAGACCATTCCCAGAACAGCTCCCTTTTGTGTAGGTTACAGGGATATTGGAAACAGTAATTTGTTATATCCAAAGCTTTTATCTTCTCGAACATCCTGATGAGCAATCGATTCAACCCATATGCAGGTAGTTAAAGCTCGCACTTTATTGACACAAAATTTGCAGCTTTTCTAATTTCACTTAACATTTTCTCACCACAAACATCATCTGATCCGAGAACTGTTAATACAGTATAATATTATGTTATTAGAAGGAATTTACATTCACAAGGTTTCGCACAGTAGGCTTCCCCCCCGCCCCCCCCCCAAGATTTTCATGCTGGTACACTTCATAATACCTTTTCTGCACACTGCTACTCCCCTGCCTGTATGTCTAATCATTCCAGCAAAGTTGGCAGCATATTAACATCATACACCAGTGATTATTCTCCTTCCACCAGGCTTCCAACACATCTATTATAAAGCAGTTGTCATTTGATAATGAGCATTTTTGTTTGTTCATCTCATCTTTTAGGCTTAAGATAATATAGAAGCACATACAAGGTTTGCTCCAGCTCCGCTGATCAGCATTTCACAGACCAGTTAACTTTAAGTCATGTATTCGGTTAATGTTTTCGAAGAATTATAGTAGGTAAGAGGTTTCTTTGATACCATTGTGCCGAAAAGGCTTTTCACAGATTTTCTTCATTGATCTGCAACCACAAGTATAATCCTGATGAATCTTAAACACTTGATATTTCTTATTATTTCTTTCCAGTTTCTAACTACCTTTCATACCAATCCTACTTTTTGCCTTTAGAAGGAAAAGTTATCAGAAAACCTCTTTGCTCCGCTCCCCCTCTCGCCCAGCCAGGGAGAGCACCCCAGGAGTACTTTACTTCCATACTGATGTCTTTAAGGCAGTGATTTCACTCCTTACTTTTATTCTTTTAGCTGCTGACACAAAGCTAATGATTTGAGGGTTCCAGAAGCTTTTCTTTCTTTGTTTCTTGAGGCATCTCACAATAAACTCTTATGGTTTTTTGCAAGTATTTTAAATGTATGTACACTTTTCAGTCACAATCAAGTCTTTTCTCAAGCACTCACATTGAAAATATAGGTCTGTGGATGGAATATTTCCAGATTCTGAACTAGTACCCTCCTCCCACATTCCCTGTGTAGCAGTAAATCCGTACGGTTTTCTGTGACAGAGGAGATGGTTTTTCATTTTGCCCTTGCCTATTTCTTTAATATATGTAATCTTAGATGTCTTAAAATTACAAATTTATCCTAGGAAAAGAGTAAATTCTGAGTCATCAAATAAATTACACTTTGTCTTCAGTAAGTTGCTACAAGAATATCATCAGCAATTGATGCGTTGATACTCACCATTGTTCCAGCTCGAAGTTTTAATTTTTATAAAATGCATTGCTCTCACAAAATGGTTCAGTTTTTCATAAGTGACGAAAACAGCTTTATAACAAGTAAAAGAATTAAGAGAAAATATCATATACAACCTATAGCCCTTAAATTGACTCATCATTATCACCATCATTATTATTATTAAAGAAGATGCACAGTGAAAACATTTCCACTAGTAAGTTACCAAGACTGTTGCCAGCTAGTCAAAGAAGTGATTATTTCCTTCTACGCCCTTTGTCTTTCAGGGGGAAGTATCCGGAGTACTTTTTCAGTTTGGGGCTCCCCGCTTCAAGAACAATATAGATATATTGGAACAAGTACAGCAGAAAGTCATCAAGATTATTAAAGGGCTGAAACATAAGATGCAGACAAAAAGGCTGAGAGAGCCTGCATCAAAGCCTTGAGAAGGACAAAGGGCAAGGGAACTCTTACTGCTGTCTCAAACTACTTAACACAGAAGGCTACAAATAAGAGGGAACCGGATTCTTCTTGGAGATTCACAGTGAACAAGCAGCAACAGACAAAAGTTGCAAAAAGAGATATTCCAACAAGATGTTACGAAAAAAAATTCCTTACAATGACAGACGCAGGAACAGGTTGTCCATCCATACATCTCCATCTTCAGGGATATCTCAAACTGCTGGACAAAGCCCCAAGCAACATGAACTAGGCTGACTCTCCTTTTACAAAGGTGATTGGACCAGATGACTTCCAGGGGCCCCTTCCAAACTAAGTAATTCTATGATTCAAGAATATGCCTCTGACACGTCTCTGGACAACCTCAAGAGTGATTTTTTTTTTTTCTTCATGTATAGTCTTCGCTCCATCTTACTCCTCATTATTTTTCCTGCACTGAAGCTAGACCCTCTTTTGCATTTTTATTCTTGCAGTAATGTTACTTTCACATCTCCATAACATCTTCAGTTGTTTCAATTGCTTCAAAACCCATTCAGAATCAACATCATTTATAACTTCTATACAAACATCTGCTAAAGCTTAAATCTACTCTATACTGTTCTGTATTCCTTTTCCTAGTAGAAATTCCTCAATGGATTATTTACATACACACAAGACTTCCTCTTCTGCATCAACACTGAAATACTTTTGACACATCAGCTGGCAAAATGCAGCAACTGAACATTTAAGTACTTCAATCTGATTTTACTTAATCAGAATAAAATTCACTTAAAACATCATTGAACATTCTGGTCCCTGCTTCCACAACTAAATACCTCTTCTTACATAATGACTTCAATGAAGAGAGTGCATAAGCAGACCCCACAACAGAGTGGAAACCAGCTCATTCTTTGCATGCCGTCATTGGGCTACAGAATCATTTTTCAGCTTCTCATCTTTCTGGTGTTAGAGACAAAGCTTTAGAAATAGTCACGGACCACTCCCAAGTTAAATCTAGCGAATAGCTTGCTGATTCTACTTTAGAAAGCAAGGTGTTAAATCTCTTCAAGACTGAGAAGTGAAGAAAACTGGATGTCTCAAATTTCTTTGGCAAGTTTTGTTATGATCAATAAGTTATTATGGATAAGCTACAAAGAATCATCCCCTCTCTCCATGGTCATGAGAACAAAAGCAGTTACTCTGCTGTCCTTTATAGTAGAATTCGTGCTGTTAGTAAGAGACACCGAGATGCCTGATGCTGTCTACTTATGAGTTTAAGCATTCATGCAAATTTCTGTAAATGACTCACTTGAACAAAGATGAAATGTAGTTCCATATTGCCTTTTAGACACCTACTTGCTGTTCTAAACAAAATCTTTAGTGTCGCCACTTCCTTTGAAAAATTAAGATGATGGCACACTTGTATCACCCACGTGAGATGAGATATATTTCAAAACTTAAAAAAAAATTAAGCAGTTAGCTCCACCTATTAAAAAAAAAAATTGTCCCTGCAGGCTATAGCCTTTTAATTGCCCACCCCGATATATATTTGGTATAAGAGTATACTTCACTTGTTTTTCATCTGTAGATCCAATAACTCTCTTCTACTAGGTTTTGTCAAAACAATGTATTCAGTCCATTCAGTTAAACTTTGAAGGGATGTTAATCTTGTTAACTCCGATGTTCTCGCTGTCTGTGGAGATTCACAATTCTCTTCAGAGCCATTAACGTATTCCTGTTTGCCTGAACATCATCTTGTCTCCCAAATTTTACTGTTTAATTACACATAGGAAAGAGTATATCCTCCAGTGGTTTTTAAACCTTCCAACCTATTAATTCAGGGAACATTCTTGGGAATTCTCCTAACATTATAACGGCAGCACAATGATGTTTTAGACTTATTCTAAGAGATTCAAGCAAAAATGTCTATGGTCTGTGAGGTTTTCATGACTTTTTGTCTTTGTACGACATTCTTAATATTATTAAGTATCAACAGTAACAAACTGTAATACTCAGCTCATTAGAAATACTGCTAGAGCATAAAAGCCTACTCTGACAAAAGCAGAATAAAGTTATTCACTATGGTTAAAAAAATAATAATATTGGATAATACACACCAAAGCATACAAAAAAATGGAGAAACTTGAGAATGCCATCTTAAATAAAAATACCAAAGTGAAATTTTTAAAACAAACTAAAAATATAATAACGCCTTTTCCATTTAAAAAGGAATTAATCATTGCACCCCTTTGTCTACCACAAAGTACTAAGTCTCTGATATCAATCAAGGCGGGCAGGGATGGGGCACAGTGAGGAATGTGTCAAGAAATAACAGTGGAAATACAGGCATTTTATATACGGGGCAGAATGACCTAAACTATTAGTGAGGCAACTTACTTCCAGAAAGGGAGAAAAAGTTTAAAGCCAGGAATACTTTCAAATATTTCGTTCTTCCACAAGGCTTTAAAAGCTGAAGAAGCTAAGCAAAGTATCAAAAGAGATCAGTATTGCTACGGGTTTATCAGAAAGTAGAAAAATTCATAAAAAGACTCTCCTCCCCCATGGAACCAGAACACATCAATTATCATATGCATTCTGAGGATAAACACATTATCTTCTGGACTCTAAATTAGGTCATGGTATTTTATTACAGTATTCTGACAAAATTTTACAAATTTTTTTCAAACGCGACTGAATAAAAGTCTGTATTATCCAGAAGCATTCTGGGGGGCTTTTTTGGTAAGGTTTTCCTTATAGGTCACACAATTTTTGTTACCCTTTAAGTAAAATAGTTCAATATTACTGCTTTAAGCAGTCTGGGATCTTCAAACTTTTTTCTTCACACATTCCACTTAAAAAAGAGAACATTAATGTTATAACCTGAATTTTTTCAGATAGTATTTAAGCTCCAAGAATTTTAAATATATCTCTAAAAGCTGAAAATTAAAGCAATCAATGACTTACCCCTTTTTTGACAGCAAAACGTAAGTTCCAATTTGCAAAGCATGTCAGCATTCTCGTACTTGTCCTCTTCTGCCTTAACCCAAAAACAGGATTCTGTCATTTCCTGAGGCCTGATCTACAAGCAAGAGACAAAACAAAATTTTATAAATTAAATTATTTTGATACAGAGATATTTTTTGCTATTATTTTGATGCAGAGACTGTGCTCTGTAGAATTTAAAGCAAATGAAATATTTAAGAGCTCTGTAAAACACATACACTTTTGGTACACAACTCATCTTTAGAATTGTTAATATCTTCCTGATTGAAGATAATAATGCTTACTGTAAGTGCTTTTGGACAAACTAATTCTAGTAATACGAAGCAACACAGACATCATACCCTTATCCAAGGTCTAAATATACCAGATTATCTTTGATCTAGATTTAAAACTTCAGTAAACTTTAAACTGGCTCTGAACAGAGCTGGTTTAACTAAATATTAAGTACCTTACTTTTTACATTGTAGCTTTGATTGCTTCCTAGAACTCTGAAAGTCTTTTTACTGACTTATTTTGTTCTAAATAATTATAGTTTCCAAAATTCAGTATATTGATAGTCCTAGTATACTTGATCCTGGCACAATCAAGAAGAAAAAAGAAAAAAAACAAAACAGACACTATTTTTTTCAACCATTAAATTTATATAAGCACATTTACACTAAGGACCAATGGAGAGACCTGCAATGCTTCTTCCCACAGTCCAAGCTAGACAGATGCAAGACACTTGTTTGGAAACTGTATAGCTATCAGTACAGTGCAGCGACTGATTCAATATAAACAGTTTGCTAAAAGACAAGGCATAGTAGGACCCAGGAAGTATGCTGGTATCAAGGTTATTATTCTAGACCAGAACTGACTTTTCCAGGCATCTCGAAGTCAACAGATACTTGACTCAGGAATCATCTGGACAATGAAACACAGTTTTCAGAAAACAATGAAAACTAAAGGCATATCTTACATAATTTAAGTAGCGTATCAATTGCTCAATATAGTCTTACTCCTGACAATCTATTTACCCTAAGCTCTATGTAAGATTTTACATCAAGTATTTGCCATTAATCAGTACTACCTTGGACCAGTTGAGTCTTTTCATGGTAACCTCAGGTCTGAATTCTTTTTTAGGCTTCATTCCAAATGGCAAAGTACATGAAGGTGGAGACCACTGTGCTCCAGGCAGGCCTGGCAGAGGGGGTGGTGGAGGAGCACCACCAAAAGCCAGGGGAATTCTCAAACCATTCAAAAGTGGTGGAGGAGGAGGGGGAGGCGGTGGTGGTGGAATTGCTCCATTAGAAGGCAGCGGTGGAGGAGGAGGTGGTGGAATTTGATGTGGTCCTGCAGCTTCCAGTGGAAGAACAGATGCATCTCCGCGTGTTGATGGCAGAAAACCAGGTGGCAAGGAGCCATACTGATAAGAAAAATATTCTTATTCAGTTTCACATTTTTTATTAACAAAATGCCGTAACAACCATAGTTTATAGATTAAATCCAGCAAGCCAATTGAAAGTCAGTGCCACTTTTCTTGTACAGGACAATCAAAAATTAATTATAATGAGGCCAATGTGCTTTTGATTTCATAATTGGAAGTCTCAACACTTGAAGCGAACATTTAGACCAGGGAGTGCACGCCAAAAATGACAAACTGAAATGCCATATCCCACTTGTCACGTTTAATTAGTCTAAGAAGGGTCTGATAGGTATCTTGATGAAATTTTACCTAAACTAACATGGTTTAGCTCAAATTAAAAAAAAATAACATACTAGTCTCTAGCATTCTTACTTATCCTACAGATTACAGAGAAACATTGCAAGGACATAATAGCAGTACCTGAAGAGATTAGTAAATCTGTTGAAAAACAGATATTTTCCAATATAGGAGCATTCTCATTCTACAGAATTGAAAGCACAACATAACGATGAAAAAAATTCCTTCCAAAAAATACAGCTGCCTTACACACCAACTTTTACTCTATATAGTAAGGACATGTATACTGTAACAAGATAGGTTCATTAGCACCTAAGTCTAGAAAAAAAAAATATATATATTTATGTCTGTTATTTTAAGAACTTCTATCATGAGCCTTCAAACATTAATAAATAGGTACCTGACAAAACCAAGAAAAGAACACATAAGAAACATTTTATCTACTGGTGATAGTATTAATCAACTTTTCAATTCATAATTATGAGCTGAAGCAGTCCATTTTACTTTTATAAAATGGAGAGAAATACAATAAGCAAAGGATTTAATATTTTTAAAATGAAATTACTGGATATCAATAAATACAGTTAAATAAACACACAACAATATTGTTGTTGTGTTGTTTTGAGTTTCTGAACATATGCATTCTTCACACTAACAAGACATTGAACAATTAGGCTCTAATAACAAAAGAAATATATTAACAAATACCAAATACAACAAAAGAGTAAAGGAATGAGACCAGGAGAAAAGTAGTCATAAGAGATGGAAGCAGTCACGCTAAGTAGCAACTGATTCCTCTTAAGACAGATTTAAGAGTACCAAGTTGCAGTAATCGATTACTTGATATTTACAAAACATTCCAAGTATCCCATTAACAGTGGGATAATTCATGGTATGATAATTAGTGAGCATAATAATATGTTATGCTCACTGTCTGCACATAAAAAAAGTTATATTTAATACAGAGACCAAGAGAAAAAGTAAAATGAGAAAACCAATTTCACTCAAAAAGCATTTGTGTTTTCAAGACACACATAAAAACTTTCTTAATGACTTACAGCTTTCACTAATTTTTTTTAGAATGCAACAATTTTTGTAATTGCTTTTTTTAAAGCCCATTTGACTTTGATGTTGACAGTTAATTCTGACCAGAAACCTGAATTAGAATGACATTTTTAAACAGACCAAAGCAGAGCTAAACTAATTTTCCTCAAAGAAAATCAAACAAGCTCAAAAGTATAAAAAAACCCCTATGAATAAAACATATATCACCTTCTTATATGCACGTTTTCCCAATACTGTCTTTCTTTAGCCATTTTTAGACTATGCTGCTTATTCCAGGAAACAAGACACAGGAAAAATCACTTGGTCACACACTGTCCTTACACAGATTTTTAGAGCTGAAGCAGTTACAAGCACTTACAAGCTCAAGTATTGCTCTCAAAAATCTGCACTGTTCCTCTCCATCACATTTTAAAATATCTATTTATGCTTGAAAATTGAAAAATTATCAGGAAATGTTCTTATCCAGCCACAGGTTATTTCTTTCGCTGCTGGATATCTATGGTAAGGCTCCAGCAAAGCAAACTGCGTAATGAATAATTTCCTGTGGAGGGATAAAGATCACAGTGATGAATGCTAATCTAAAAGCATAAGACTTATTACCCTATGTGGTTAATTACTTTGGAAATATATGACACTGAAAGCAAAACCCAAATGAAACATAAGAAACTAGTTTAATTAACAGAGCTCGGGCACAAAAAGGATCATCTGGGAACTCAAAGAGCTAATTAATGTCACACTACAATTCTTTGTATGAAACAGAAATAAAGGAAACTAACAGTCAATAATAATCAATAACAAGGATTCTTTGAAAAAACCCTCAACTGTACTATCAGAATCTGCAAAAGATGCAAAATTAAGTCCCTTTCAAAAACGATGCTTCATGCATTCATTTCAACTGTCTTATACCTGTGATTTAAAAGCTTGTAATTCTGTTTCAAGTTCATTGATTCTTTCTTCTTTTTTTTGCAGTAGGGCCTGGGTCTCCTGATGAACTACGAAATCTTTTTCAAACTAAGAAAAAAAAAAGTAAGTTGTTGCTACTAGTCAGTTCTGCATAACTTACTTAGATTTCAACTTTTCCTTTTGTGTTTGTTAAAACTCACATGTTAACAATACTAAGGACACATACAACATAGCTGCTATTCTAACTTCCATGTATCCACTGAGTGGAAGTACCATCTCTATTACCACCACAAGCCTTTACTATATGAAATGGCATAAAGTATGTAATGTATTTTAAGTTAGAATTAGACAAAGGAGCTTAAAAAAATTGATGTACAGTAATACAGAGTCTGTACATACAAATGAGTCAATTCTTATTCTCCCACTGTTTATGTTGTTGAAGAAACTGTTCAAATAAAGTATTCAGTTGATTCTGGGGAGATTTGTACACAAAACATTAAAATAAATAGTCTCAATTAAGGTTAACTACTTTACACCACTTTGCTTTATAGTCCACAAGAAACATCCAATTTTCCACTTAAACATAGAACTAACAGTAATTTGAAGTTAAAAACTATACTACATTCAGTTACACCATTCATGAAGCTATTAATTAGTCCCCTGTATCCATCTTATGATCACATAACTTAAAAATTACTTACTTTTCTGGAAAGTTCAGAAGCCCTCTCTTCACATTCTTCTAATCTTGCTTTATCTACACATATATCTTGAAAAAACAAACAGACACACTTGCACATATACAAGGAACACAAGATTCTTAATCACATGTATCACTTTAACTTGGGTTTTGGAACATATAAGGAAGTATGATACTGTAATGGTTTCCAAACATAGTACTTACCTATTAAGTGGCTGACATTTATATCTAATCTTTTACGATACGTGAAATCTGGGTCTGTTCCACTTCGATGTAACACTATCTGGGACACACACTCTTCAATTAATTTGAAATACTGTGGACTAAAGACAGAGATGAGTTCTTTTACAGCATACTTATTTATTAACGTATACTTAAAATCTTGCCTATGAACACAGTAAGGTCAAAAGATTTGGACTGACTTATTTCCATAGAAGGGTAGGTGCAAACCCCAAAAGTCTCACAGGACAAATACATCCAGCAGTTTATTACACAAGAACAGTTTACACTAAACCTGAAAAAACAGTGGACCTAATGATAAATGATTCTTAGGTTATAAGAATCCGTATTATATAGTTCAGATATATTCAGATATATATTATATCTGAATTATATCTGTATTTTTCCCACTGTGGAAACACAGAAAGGAAGGAAGGACTCCCTCCTGCTTCCCCCCAGTAAAGAGAAGGTTCTTCCAGGAGCTTGGTCCCTTCGGGTTTTGTGACTTTTGTAACTATGGGTGTATTGCAGCCTTGCTTCAGAGTAAGAGGAATGAAAAAACACCGTGTTCTAAGATGCCAAGGAGTATGACAGAACATGCAAGCTATGAATTAAAACCCTTTGAGGTGGAAGAGGTCTAGCACAGGTGTACCCATGTCAGGCAAGCACTCAACCTTTAAGGGTACATCTGTGCTAGACTTTGCCTGAAATGCAAGGTTACCCAGAATGCTATGCAGAAAACAGACAGCTTTCCTTCCCTTTTCAGTTCATATCTGGTTCCTCCACCGTTTCCTCAAAAACAACACAAGCAGATTTTAGAAAGGAAAGTATTTGGCAGCTTCAAACATCTAAGATTTTATTAACTTTTTCTCTGTATTTTATCTCATAAACTTCCCAAGAGACACTAACGTGTTCACATTTACCTATAACGTATATTGAGAATACTCAATTCCCAACCAAAAGTTACTCTACGTTAGGCATATTTGCAGATTTCTGTATTAAGTGCACTTCTGGGCATACTTGGTTTTGTCCTTTGAGCAAAATACATCACAAAATTACAATGCTACTACCATGATTTATAACCATCTAAGAGACCTGTCCTAATCACTTAGACTTGCAGTCAATAAGCTTCATATCTCAACACAAATAGTATTCTACATTTATATGTAAAATTGTATCCTAAGTAGAAGAGACAAAAACATATAGATGGCATTCTTATTCAAAGCTGATACTTTTGAACGTGAGTTCACAAATGAATACTTACGAATTGGAATTGCAAATATTAAACTATATTTATCATTAAATTTATGGAAGAAATATTCTATTAATGACTAAATGACAAGAAAATTGATAATCAACGTTTAACATAGCATTAAACATACCGTATAAAATAGTCATTTCTTATAAGCAAAAGATGTTGGAGAATAGAAAGAAAATATCCTTCAGCACTAGTGTCCTTAACTGTATTCCACACCATGTTGTAAACATCATTTACTTCAGTAAAAAAGTTAAGGAGAGTAATAGCAAGGAAAAAAATATGTCAGTCAAATGTTGATTGACAACTTTTTTTAAACAGAAATTATACCAGAAAAATGTCCATTTTACACTTTATTTTGTTCATGTTTCTCTTGCTGATATCAAAAGGATATTCTAGTTCAGATCTAATATCTTCTAAACGATGAGAGAACTCGATCATGTCTTCTTCCTTATGCTCATTGAACACTTTCAGCTGAATATCTAGTGCTTCATTCTTTATACATTTCAATTGCTGCAAAGAAGAAACAGTAGAAAGGCTTGCAAAATTAGCATTTCCATACGTAAATAAACCTTATCTTTTTAGCAGCTTCAAAAAGTCTATGTTATTTTAAAGTTTCAAATTACAAAAACACACCAGCTCAGTTAAATATTCGAAAGGTAAACATGGCCTATGCCTGACTTAACAAGTGTGTGCACAACGGTCTGTCACATGTTCTAAATCCAAGTCCTAGAATGCTGAGGAATCATCATAAAGTTCAGAGAGCACACTTCACCTTTTCATTCTTATTTTAAAACTGATTCTCATATCTAACTGCTCATACCCAGACTTAATAAAATGCCTTTGAGAATAATTTATTAGACTTTGTTCTCCCATTCCCCCTCTCAAGCTCAAATAGTCCAATAATTTAAACAGTAATGCAAAGAGAGACTGCAAGACACTTACTGGCAATATCTCTTTCAATCCACTGCGCATAAATTCATTTCTGATGTGAAGCCTAAAATCCAAATCATCAGGAGATGTAACAAGAGCATTGATGAGCTGCATGCAGGCTACCTATAACAGAAGAAATATTAAACTATTTTATTTCTGAGATTTCAATATGCATCACAATCAAAAAGACATAACTAACTACTAATTAGACATTACGTAATGTCTAATTATCCATCTACTGTGGCCTTATAATTAAGTTAATTTCTTATCAACCACATGAGCTATAGACACCAAATACTAGTTCACAAATTTCCGTAAAAACGAAGTATTTTCTCACTCCATTGAATTTTGTCATTTTATACAAATAGTAAGTTCTTTTATTAAATGAACTGTAACACATAGTAAATACCTTGATAAACATAATTCTCAACATATAAAATTAAATGTAAACATACATTTATCTGTACATATAGATAAAAACTTAGTGACATAACAGAAATGGTAAAGTCTGCGTAACAGTAGAAGACGTATTAGAAGACAAACTGCTGATTAAACTAAACTGGGCCTGAACAACACAAGAGACTTTTCCTCTTTCCTTTTAAAAATCTTCCCTCTTTTAATATACTGAGCGTCATACAATACTTGATAGGGATCAGTGCTTCAGCTCAAAAGCAAGCATCAGGTCAACTACGATGCCTGTATCAGTCTGTGGTTAACTAGCGAGTAGTCCCTCTTTCAAAGAATCAAAAGATTCATCTGGAAAATGACAGCCAGGAACAGCAGGAATTCACTGTCCAGATTCACAAGCCTTTACAACAACAGCAAATTATTAGTAATCAATAAATAAGAGCCAGCTAGGATGACAACAGCTATTATTTCCTTTTTCCCTGTCTTTTTTTTTTTTTCCCTTTTTTTTAATACCCTCTTTATTGCCTGCACATCTTGCTTCAATGCACAGGAAATATGTTATTCATGTATTTCCAGCATTTTAAGGGCTTTTTAAATGCACAAGTCAATTGGGATATGTCTCCTGGCCTAATATACTATGTAAACAAGTAAAGCAAACTGGTTTAAGTACTTTCTCTGCTGTAAAGCCTTTTATCATCTAGAAAATTATGATGGATTATGCTGTGGTCAGGAAAAAGGTAATACTGGGAACATACTGTATCAGTCATCTTCAAAGTACGTATAATTCTGAGTAATGAATTTACATACAGTCACCAGAAAAACTGGATAGCCAAGCTACTTTGATATAGACTGTAAGAAATACAACAGTTTTACAAGAGGAATGTGGTAAGATTAAATGATAACACAGACTACAACCATGACCATACATTTATCATACTGCAAGGATTACAAATATGAAAGTAGTTTCATACTTTATTGTAGCTAAACTGTTATAGGGTGCATGGCAGTCGCCATAACTTAGGCGTACTTGAGAACAGCGTTAGCATACGTAGATGAACTTTAATTAACACTACAGGAGAAGGGAGTAGCTTAGTTATAAAAACAGAGAAATGCAAACAACCTGTTATTCAACCTGAGAGCTGTGAATGTGTTGAGAAAATCAAGTTAAGCAGACTGTGAGTTCCAGCAGGTGCTTATGGACCAAATGTTAGAATGACCATTCTCCACCTAGTCCCATAAATTATGGTGTTTAGAGTCACTTGGAGAGAGAACCCCAAGGGCCCCACAACTCTGTGCCAGGGGTTGGAACCATCTCTCCAGCTGTCAGAGACACCTGAGAGGACAGGGATGCTCAAGGAAGGATGGCGTGGCATTGAGTGGTTGGAACCAATGGACTAACCCATCTGACACCTCTCCTGGAGAAAAGCTGCCATGTCAGCATGTATTCTTGTATTACTCCATCATACAACATACCTTGTGTCAACAATAACTTTAAAACAGTAATAGGGGGAGGGAGTAAGCTTCGCTCCTTCCCCTTACTTGAATAAAACACTGAAACTATGTTCTAATCCCTCAGAACTTCTATGAAACTCAGTGCATACACATACTTAGATTTGCATAATAATAAAATACTATTGTCCTATTTATTGATATCAGTAGGACAAAGCACTCTAAATTGATTTAAATCATCTGCATAAAAATGTTAAGATAGACTTCTAACTTACTCCAGTCTCAGAGAATAATTATTCAAGTTACAACATCTAAACAAATCTAAATCTAAATCTCCCCCCACACAAGGGGGTGGGGGGGATCAAAACTTCAGCTAATTGAACATGAAGCTGTATTAAAGCCAACTGAGAAAAGAAAAAGTGTTTGAGAGACAACTTGCAAAAAGCATCTATGATTAACACATCTTTCTCCTCGACGATAACAACAGAATCATAGAATCATTTAGGTTGGAAAAACCTTTAAGATCATCGAGTTCAACCATTAACATAACACTGCCAAAACCACCAGTAAACCATGTCCCTGTATGCCACATCTACACATCTTTTAAATACCTCCAGGGATGGTGACTCAAAGACAACCAGAAAATCTGTAAGGTCAGTAAAAGATCATGGTGAAAAGGAATACCCAAAGAAAACAAAGGTCACAGCAACACTTGATAAAACGTTCTACTGCTGTACGAAAGGAGTTCCCAAAGTAGAACAGACACAAACAGGTTCAGGGGTTGGCAGAAGAACTTGACAAACAAAGCCAACAATCAGAAGTCATAGAAGAGCATTCACCCAAGTGTACTGAAGAAAACTGAGGACAAAATAACTTTAGTACTAGCTATTGCATTTAAGTTCTTACTGAAAAGTATGTTGACACCCAAGAAAAGGAAGATGGCAGAAATTATACTGATATTTACAAGGACATGTTCGGGAAAATCTGGACAATTACAGACTGGTAAGCTTGATTCTTCTACAGTGCTAATATATTTAAAGTATAATAGAGAACAAAATTAATAAGCAACATGAAAAAATGCAACATAAATAAATGAACAGTATGAATAAATGCAACATGGCTTTATAAAGCAAAATCCTCTTTCACAAACTCATGAAAGTTGTTTGAAAGGCTCAAGGTGCAGGCAAGAATGCAGGCTGGACTGCCCTAAATCTGGACTTCAAAAAACAAAAAAAGTTTGTAAAACGTCAAAACCATTCACAAAAATTTAGAAAACAGCATGTTAAGAAGCCAAATTCCAAAATACTACAAAATAGTATTGCATTTGATGTTTAGAAGTTTCTATTTAAAAAAAAAAAAAGCTTTTAGGGCTCAAAAATTATTTGGCTGCACTAAGGTTTGATGAAGTAGTATTTCCTTGCTACTTTTTTTCTCACTGCAAGTTCATGTTTTTATTTTATGCTAGCAAAATGCGCAACGTGAAAAATTAATAAAAGCATCAATAAAATAAACCACATTCAGTGCTAGAAAATGCAAGGCGATGAAAGCCTGTTTGTGTCCTTTTTCCATACTCTTTACAGTGAGATCAATTACACTATCACCTAATAAGTAACAATAAAAAAAACCTACACCTATTAAAGAGGAATATATCTGTGGTGTGTTTTCTTTCAGAAAGGTACTGGCACTACAGTACTAGCAGTCAATTTCAAAAGAACTTGGTTAAATCAGGAATACAGGTAAAGGGCCACAACCTTGACCATTCTGTCATAAATAAAATACGTTCCCTTGAGAAAGATCTTTCCGATTTGGGGCTTCTTTAAAGTTACAAATAAGCAACAATCCACAACTATTCTTCCCTGAACAACCCACTTGGAAAGCTGCCGAACTGATAACAGTTTGGGGCTTTAGCCATCACAGTGGATTCTTCATCTTTGTAGTGTCTGTCAGAACTATTTTTATGGCACTTCTCCTCCCTGAAATATGTTATTTCCCTAATTTTCCCTATATATTTCTTTATATATGTCTACACTATTTTAGAAACCTAAACAAGAATATGTCTTGATTAACTTATCATTTATTTTCTTGAAATAAATCCAAACATTGCTCCTGAAACTTTTTTCTCTGCACATACTGTTTTTAAGTTATTATAATATTTTTGTTACTGCTGAAGCATCACTCTAAGTAACAAAAAGTGGTGCTAACCCCCCAAAAAGGAAACTACAAATACCAAAAGGTAAATAAAAAGAAAATCCTTAGACTCACCTACATCCTAACCCTACACATCAATAATAAAAATTTTAAAATCACATAAGGTGTCTAGTCCACTTGTCAAAAGTGGGCTGAATAAAACCTTCCAGCAATTGTCTTAACAGCACCCAACAGAGAAGAAATTAGGAATCTCCTGTTGCACAACTTAGTCTTTTTGGGCACTGAAATAGCTCCTCATATTCAGTAATTGCCTGTCATGTCCTTTACGATCTTGTTCAGAACACGTGGCCTTGTAGCCCAGTTATTTTTGCTAGCAACAGGCTACAGGCTTTGTATTAACTAACTAAAATCACATGCTTCCAGACTTGTCAGGATTTATCAAGACTTGGCTCACCTGTCCGAAGCTCTGTTTTGGCTTATATAGCTGCAACAGGATTTGTGTAGTAACAGAATGACTACCACCCCACTAGTTTTAGATTTTGCCTAGCCTTGTAAAAGTTTGTGGCACAAAGTTTACTGTTACATGCATTTCTATAACTAGCAGATAGCAATATGTCCCTAAATAAAGTGCAGCATAGAAAAGCAGAGGCACGGGATGCAAGCAGACATGCATGTTAGCACTACTAAGAGTAATTTGATCAGACCATTAAGTCTTCATTTAGACCAACAACAAACTCTTGGTTTTAAATATAAGGTGTATTCCTTAGGCCCACAAACTGCACAGGTTGCAGTGTTACAATGTGGTGGAGAATCTGATCAGCCTTGTATGCAATTTGGACAGAAAAAATGGTAGAAAATGCAGGCAACCAAAACAGTTAAAATTTAGTGCAACAATACCTTACAGAATATATTCTCTTATTATGTAAGTATGGGCTGTATTCTTTAATCTTAAACTTTTTTGTATTTGTTTTGGTATTGGTCCACTTTACCAAACCATCCACTTTGTCAGTATTTTTCTTCAGCAGCCATGACGGAAGTTTTTACTTCCCCTAATTTTGAGCCTATTTTGTTGAAACCTGTTATACCATCACTGATTTATCTCTCTGGAGTACCGAGTCTTTCATTCAGTTGCATTTTCTTGATTCAATTAGCTCTGCCATTCAAAACCAGTAATTCAGTACACTGACAGATGCCACGAACACCTGTACTCCTGCTAACATCAGCGAGGCATTTCAATGACTGTAGACTTCATTGGACAACACTATCATACAGACAGTAATAACATATAGTACTGCAAGGTTACATTCACATTTCAAATAAAGTCAAACTCCATATTGCTTGATGACATGAAAGTTGGAACCTTTGTCATTGTTATCGGCAGTTTAAAACACAGTATATTTTCATGCAAAACTTTATGTGAATGGATTGCTAAGCAAGGAATCAGCATTCATCCCACTTGATTTAAACTATCAGTGAAGAGGCAATCAGAGACTGGGCAAAGTACGCTACTGTGAAAATCCTGATCAAGACCTAACTACAGTTTTATCTTTGAGGAAGCAATGCAATTCAGATGAAAGGATGTTTACAGGTGTAATAGCTAAAAAAAAAAAAGGCATTTTCTTTTAATTTGCCAAATCAACACGGTACGTGTGCACATGTGCTATTCAAAAAGAACAGAGACAAGAAAGGATAATGAAAAGCAAGAGAGACATCAGTAAGAAGTACTGTTATTCTAGTACTTTAGTCAATTTTGATCAAGGGGGAATTCGATTGCAGTTCATAATCAGAACACGCTTTAGCTTTCCTGGAATAAACAAGACAAAGAACTACTGGATTAGGTTAGCAAACTATTTCTATAGGAAAACAAAGACAAAGTAGTAAAAGTTCCCAACAGAAGTCTACAAAAAACAGAATGAGAAAAGGTTATACAAGAGGAAGCAAGCACAAGTCTACACAAGGCATTGCTTAGGTATCTACCTTTAAGTAATGTGCTTCATGAAAACTTAAAAAAAAACAAAACATGACAGACTTTACATGGTTTTTTCTTTTGTGGGTTTTTTCTTTTTTTTTTAAATTAAAAAGATAGAGGTACATGACTTTTGTTTCGAAATACCAGATTATGGCTTTCTCATCTTAAAATCAGTGCTAAATCTGTTTAACAACATGCTTAAAAAATTCTAAATATTCAAATACAGATTGGTTATTCAGAATTATTAAATTACCAGAAAGCACTACTGACTTCAGATCTAACAATAGGTAAACAATAAGTTTGTTCCCTGCTTCTAGAGTGTGGCTGCTAATCAAAGAAATGGGAGTAGAAATAACAGGTAAGGTCTTCCACAAAAAGAGACTGTCCAGTCTCTAATGCTGGTAATAACAGGTCCGACCAAAGAGAGAACAGAGTCCAAAGAGTTGAAGAAATTTCTTAAGGGAGAAAGGAAGCTACAGATAAGTAATTATTTTCTTCAAGTGCTTGTCTCTATGTGCATTCATACTACACAAAATTCCAAGGAATACCCACTCATAATTATTTGTCTTCAATGTTCCTACTTAAGCAACAATTGAAGAACAATTCTAAATGTAAAATCATTCCTTGGCAATTCTCAAAGTACGTAAAACTTAAATAAAACACCTGTGATGCTCCAGTTGACAGCTCTATAAATGTCAGCTCTTGGGACACAAAACAATCGGTCACTGTTCGCGTTCCAGATGAGTGGGCCCTAACTGAATTCTTTTACACTCAATTACCTCCGATAAGATTCTGTAAACAGACTGACAGCCTTTTGAATTTTCAGCCATGAACACAAGGTGGGAAAGCTGTGTCCATATTAAAAAAAGATGTCTCATCTTCAATAAATGAAGAGGTACTTCAGCTGAGGTAGTATGAGGTTTAGTGAAGACAGGTAAATTAGCTTCCTAGGAAGTCAGAAGTCATTGCGAGCAAAACATTCTGGGCAAATGGTCTATATCTGAAACAACTCATGACGAGTTGTAGATTCTGTAGGTGGAAGTATTTTGTCAGTCTGCCCTTGAGAAGATGCCTGAAGCAGCGAAATGATTTTAGGCTCTAACAGAGAAAGGCATATGTTAATACACAGCACTCTGGTGTACCTTCCAAAATTTTGTTGAGGTGCTGAGGACTGCAATTTCTAAGTACTCTTTCCTGAAGGGCACCTCTAACCCAAACAGTAATTACATCTTGACAGTATCCTGCTTTTTACAACAGGCATGCAGCAAAGACACATAGAGGCACTTTCCTTTCTTCAGGTAAAAGCCAAGAGCAAATCTTTCACTTCACCTGGCAGTCTGGTTAGATGCTTCCTTCTCTTCTTCATCTCTAAGGAACTGCAGCTAAGCATAGTCTACCACGTTAGTTTTCAGAGAGCTTTCTGGTCTGCCAGTATATTCCATGTGAATCATAGAACCACAGAATAGTTTGGGTTGGAAGGGACCTTAAAGATCATATAGTTCCAACCCCTCTGCCATGGGCAGGGACACCTCCCACTAGACCAGGTTACTAAAAGCCCCATCCAACCTGGAATGCTTTTAACGTCCTGCTGCCACAAAGCAGGGAAGTCTACAATACTTAACTTTGCATGCTTGTCAAAAAGATAGGTATATATTGATGGATGCACACACACCATTTTTAGTAGGGAAGAACTTTGCATGGATGATGATACCATTCATCTGGAACGTCAAAATTAAATGCTTTCCTCCATAAGAAACTAGACCAATGAGATCAGACATATGCTGCTAAGTGAGAAGTTACAGCTTGAAATTCTAATCTTCTGTGATTCCAACCGGTGATGTCTATCAAGTTACAGGATGCATTTTCTGAGGATTCCATAGTCTGTACTTTAAGCTTGCATATTCCCCAGTTCAAGACCAGAGAGAATATACGTAGTCCTTTTCTGGTGGAAAATGTCAGGTATATCTCAGTAGCTCAGAGCGGCTTTTTCCTTGCATAGACAAGACAATCAATATTAACTATGTGGTAAGTATCACCTTATGTCACATCTTGCCCATTTGAATAAAAGAAACTGCTTTACTTTTCTCACTCTTACTGCAAGTTTGTAGAAAAGTCTGTAAAAATGATGTAAATTTATTAAATTCTGCTTGCCAGTATTAAACTGGCTGTAGATTTGGCTTTGGTACAGACACCACATTGATGTTCATCAATCATTTACCCTTGCTAAAGACCAAAAATTCTTAGTAATGACTTTGAGATGTACCATCCACGTGAATGCACATTTACATAGATCGTATATAATTATTACCAGTCTATACATTTAGATAAGGTAAGCTTTGCTCCAATTCATCCTATAACATATGCAGTTATGGAAAGGATCTCATTAGCACAGAACATCCAAGAACCACCAAGTGATTCAGCTAACCAAAATCTGATAGACCGTACTATCTCACATTCTCATATTAGATGAAAAAAAGATGAAATAGTATTCCGTAACAACTAAAAATACTGAGAAGGTAATACCGGTGAATAGGTAAGACCTTTTACTTTGTCACAAAACCCAGTTCTCCTAGGACAGGCACCTGCAGGTTTCCACAGGGATGATCAGTGCTTATTTTTCAGGAACTTAATTGGAAAAGAATTGCACCTTTGCTTCAACCTTGTACCTCCTCTCAGTTCTAACTGGAAAACTAGGAAGAGCTGGCATCTGCAGTTAGAACTGTACAGAAGAACAGCACTCTTCAATTAGTTAAACTGCCTGCTTGAGGAACAGTGATAAAAGATGATGATAAGAGAGTAGAAACATTAATTTGATTGAAAAGAATTAAAGAACTGGTCAACACACAATTTCTTGTTGTTGTTGTCATCATTGTCTTAAATGCATAAAAGTGGGTTGTGTCAGAAGAGCTGTATTACCTGCCTCCGTAAATTGAACAACCAAAGTATTAGACTTTTTCAGTTGTCGTCTTAAGTATACAAGGTACCAGATTGCCTTGTATGCTTTTTCTTGAGCACAGGCTTAAAATGTTAAACTATGTTTTCTTTAACAAAACCAGAAACTCAAGTGTTATCACAGCATCATAGAACACCACGTTCGAAGGGACCTCAAGGATCATCTGGTCCAACCTTCCTTGGCAAAAGCACGGTCTAGACAAGATGGCCCAGCACCCTGTCCAGCTGAATCTTAAAAGTCTCCAAGGATGGGGAATCCACTACTTCCCTGGGGAGATTATTCCAATGGCTGGTTGTTCTCATTGTGAAAAATTTTCCTCTTGTGTCCAATCAGAATCTCCTCAGGAGTAACTCGTACCCATTACCCCTCGTCTTTTCCATGTGACCCCTTGTAAAAAGGGAGTCTCCACCTTCTTTGTGGCCACCCTTTAAATACTGGAACGTGGTGATAAGGCTTTCCCCTAAGCTTTCTTTTCTCAAGGCTGAACAAACTCAGTTCTCTCAATTTGTCCTCATATGGCAGGCTTCCCAGTCCTTTGATCATATTTGTGGCCCTTCTCTGGACCCTCTCCAGCCTGTCCACATCTTTTTACTATAGTAGGGATGAAAACTGAACACAGTATTCCAGGTGTGGCCTGACAAGCCCTGAGTAGAGTGGGATAATTGGGGCCAGGTTCTTTTCAGTGGTGCCCAGGGACAGGACAAGGAGCAATGGGCACAAACTGGAACACAGGAAATTCCATCTCAACATGAGGAAAAACTTCTTCACTTTACAGAGCACTGAAACAGGCTGCCCAGAGAGGTTGTGGAGTCTCCTTCTCTGGAGATATTCAAAACCCACCTGGATGCATGGGTTTTGAAGGAGCTATTTACCACCATCCTCTAGGTGCAGCCTGTCAAGCAGTTCCCCACCCACTGCACAGACCACTTGTCTACACCGTAACATCTCAGTTTCTCTAGGAGGATGCTGTGGGGAACCATATCAAAAGCCTTGGAAAAATCCAGATAGACAATGTCCACCGCTCACCCCACATCAGCTGAGCAGGTTACTTTGTCATAGAAGGCGATCAGGTTTGTCAAGCACGCTTTGCCCTTTGTGAATCTATGCTGGCTTTTCCCAGTCACCTGCTTCATTTGACTTGTGATAAACCTCAGGAGGATTCATTCCATAACTTTCCCAGGAACTGAAGTAAGACTGATGGGCCTATAATTTCCTGGATCCTCCATTAAGCCCTTCATGTAGATGGGGGATGACACTAGCCTTCTTCCAGTCTCCTGGGACGTCTCCTGATCTCCACAACTTCTCCAAGATTCTGGAGAGCAGCCTTGCAATGACATCAGCCAGTTCTCTTAACACCCTCGGGTGGATATTGTCAGGGACCATCAATTTGTAGGGGGTCAAGCTCTTGTAACAGTTCACAAACCAACTCTTCCTTCACTGGTGGTGGGTCTGTGTTTGCATCAACCTGAGTTTTTGTTCCCAAGGCCTGGGCCCCAACAGTGTTGGTAAAGACAGAGGTGAAGAAGTGTTGAGAACCTCTGCCTTTTCAGCATTGCTGGTGACTAATTGACCTCTCCTGTTTAACAGCGGGCCAAAATTTTCCTTCTGTTTCTGCTTGTTGTTTATGTACCTAAAGAACTCTTTCTTGCAGTTTTTAACAAGTCTGGCCAGTTTCAATTCAAGCTGAGTTTTTGCTTTTCTAACTGCATCTCTGCATGCCCTGGCAATGCCCTTGTAGTTCTCAATGGGTATTACTCCACTTTATCATCTCTAGTACATGAGAGATTCCTGGCTCACTCGTATTCTCAAACTATGATCACCAATCTTGATTTGAACTAAAATCATTTAAGTGTGTTTTCTACATCTTTAGATTTTATGAAAGATAAAAGGGAGAATATCCTTTGCTTTCAAAAAACGCAAAAAGTAGATCCATGGAGCTTTCACTAAAAATACAAAAATCATCTTATTGAGGCTTTTTATATATTCAGCCTTCAAGTAACAGAAACGTTAGTCAATTCAAAACTGAAAAGGTCAGTTGTTAGTGTCAAATTGAACTGCCACAAAGCAAGCCTACATATATCATGCAGATAATCAAGGCAAGTATGCCAAGTAACTGACAATTGTAAACTCTTGCCTCATTAAAACACTGTCAAATTAACCACCAGGTCAATGTCATTGTTATAAAAGTTTATAACTGATTCACATGAGAAACCTTGATTTTTCTGGTCTTAAAAAAAGGAAATGTATCAACCATTTGTAGAGTCTGAAAAAGAAAAAAGCCTTTTAGGAGAAAGAGCATATTCAAAGGGAAGTTTAATAAAAAAAAAAAAAAGAGAGAAGAGAACTTTCATTAAAAGCTTCTATGTCTACATAAAATACAGCAAAACTTTACCTATTTTCAAGAATTTTAGGGTAACACTCTCAGTAAAGCCAAATTAATATATTTAGCTTAAGTATTGCAATTGTAACATTTAGAGTAAATTCTCAGTTTTTAAAATGCTCCTATCTTCTATATCAGAGGATAACAAAATACTAAATGGAGGTATAGCACAATCATGAGAAGGCATAACTAGTAGAAAAGTTCTTGTTTAGCATCTGAAGAGTAGTCCCAGAAAAATAAAAGTTGTTACTGCACAGTTAACAATTCAGCTGAAGTTTTCTGCACTGATTCGGTTACCTCATCAGTGGTATCTCACTAATGGAGTTGAGCATCGCTGTAAACAGTGACTATGAAAGTGCTCATGTTTATAAGATCTAACTGGTTAGAGATAATCAGCTATGACCTTTTTTCCATCCCTATCAACTGTCTCAACTGCCATTAATATTGGTATCTACCTATTTCTTTAAGGGGCTGCTAACCAACAGCTGTTCACAAGGGTTTATAACTTCTGAAGCCTATTCCCAAATGTTCATCTAAAACAGCTACTATCTGTTCATCTTCAGTTTAATCTGCAAGGCATATTTATCCATTTAGAGAGGCCCTTGTAATTATTTTTTTTTAATTTTTAAAAAGGGTGAAATGGGCAAAATACCCATTTGGGTACCCACCATGGGTAAAGGAAGAAGTACATAGGATTAATTTAATTTACCTGGTGCTTCACATAAAGGGGCTGCTTTTAATGTCTTTTCATGTCTTTTTTGAAATGAATAAAAAAGGGACTTATAGAAAGCCTTTTTTCCCCGTATTAAATCTACACACATGCAAATATATGCAACTCCTGAAAATTTAGGATGCTAAAATACAGAGCAAAAAACCAACCATACAGAATAGGAATTTGTTAACTGAACATCATTCATCTTGAAATCTAAATGAAACAGAGACCTCAGAGGAGAACAGAAACGTATGAGATCATATATTTAAATTTAATAGCAAAGAACTGCAATGATTCTTGCAAAAAAATACCTAAGATAAGGATCTGCTACTACAAAAAAATTTATGCCTGATCTGGAAAACGCACTCAAAAGCCTTGGACAACAGGAAATTTGTTGTTTTACAGTCTACGGTTTCCTTCTGCAATCCTTTTCCAGTCCCACTACAACTGGAGCTCAAAGCTTTTTCCCTGTCTCCTTGCTAATCTGAACTGTAGGCTGAGCCTTACACAAAACCTCCAAGCCACTGCCCAAAGGAAAAATTTATTACTCGATGGTTCTCCTCACAGCCCCTTTCCAGCCCCACTCCAACCTGACCAATATAAGGTCTCCTTTTTGACCCTTTAAGGCAATTACTATGATTTTCAATACATTAACAAAATACACAAATCTGCAAAAAAAAAAAAAAAGGGAAGAGAGACAAATCTTTCTGCACTAAGCCAGAATCGACATATGAAACCAATGTCAACCTGATATACTTTTAAAAATAAACAACAAATGAAATAAGAACAAACAAAATAACCTACATTTCCAGCCAATAAAAACTACTGCTGGGGGGAGAACCTTCTTGACACTGAAATTGACTGTCTGAGGTTCCTAAGCAACTCTGACTACCCTCACTAGTAACGGAGTGCAATATGCATGACAGGCATTTAGAAATCTTCAAGGTTGAAGCAAAGGAAGGAACTAGAGAATCCATAAGTTCTTTGATTTAGTTTTCATTCAAAACTTTTTAACTTAGTGTAAAAAATCCATGTTGAGATAAACATTCATTTACAATATTTAAAGAAAAAAAATAAAATTAAAGAATCGTCCTTCCCTCAGTTATCACCTCACCTGACAAATTACATCATGGCCAACTATTCCTACTGCTGGAAAACTGAGCAGTAGTTCAAAGCTGAATTTGTCCTATCATGGTAACTAATTCCCGCTATGGTTATGACAGCAAGATTTAAAGAAAAGAAAAAAAGAATAATAACCTTGCTACCAGATCTCTTGCTCGGGACAGAAAACACCAGGATACCTATGCGAACTACAACAAAAAAAACCAAACAAACAAAACAGAAGACAACTATTTCTTTGTCAAATCAAAGTAGCTGAATTTAACTGACTTTATGCTGGATAGTAATTTTCTGTCTCCTTCATCTTTATATGATATTCCCTGACCTCAGTTTAAAACTCCTAGAATGTGTATATTCTAGAATGCACCTCAGAAAACAAAGCATTTTGGTAGTAATTTTCACAATACTGGGTTAAAAAAAGCAGCCAAACACACACAAAAAACACAGTTTCTTTACTGAACAAGTTATACTACAAATTAATATCCAGACTACTAAAAAGGGTTAGAAAGCAACTCAGAGACTCGTACTCAGAGACTACAGTTAAAAAAGGGGCAAATAAGTAATTGTAAATTGTTACTCTATTCTAGAATGAAGAGCGATGAAATTACATAATAGGAAGCTGAAGATGGAAGCATCAAGGGATGCCATCCAGAGGGACCTTGACAAGCTGGAGAAGTGGGCCCATGAGAACCTCATGAAGTTCACCAAGGCCAAGTGCCACGACCTGTGTTTGAGTCAGGGCAATCACCAGTTATCAGTGCAGGCTGAGTGATGAATGGATCGAGAGCAGACCTTCAGAGCAGGACTTGGGGATATTCATAAATGAAAAATCAGGTACGAGCTGGCAATGCATGTTTGCAGCCCAGAGAGCCAACTGTATCCTGAGAAGTTGTGGCTGCCCTATTCCTGGAAGTGTTCAAGGTCAAGTTGGATGGAGCTTTTAGAAGCATGATCTAGAGAAAGACGCCCCTCCATGGTAGACAGTGGGAACTAGATGACCTTTAAAGGTCCCTTCCAAGCCAAACCGTTCTGGGATTACAAGATAGAAACAGTAAGAAAGGAGAGAATTTTTCAAAAGAGAATTATGTTGTTACTGGCATAATTCAACTACCAATGATTCTCCACCTTCAAATATTTCTTTATCATTAACTTTTCTGAGAGACAGATGAAACAAACAGCAGTCTTTACTGTCAGACATGGACTATTTAATACAAAAGCTGACAGTGGAGTAACAATCATTTCTTTCAAACTTGAGATTTATCTTTTACCACTTTTCTAATATTCACAAAGAATGACAATTATGAACCGTGTTCAGTTCAGCTGAATTACTTGAAAATATTATAGACAGTATAATATTTATTCTGGTGATGAAGCCTTTATCAATATATGTAACTAGTGAACGTGTTGTGCTCCTGGAAATTTGGTCTACAGTTGATTTTTCATTTTATTTTGGCTTTCCCACTCTGGACTGCTCCCCGAGCACACGGCCTCAGGACATTTGTTTGCTAAGCCAGCTAAGCCATTCAAACTTAGACTTCTTTTCAAACATGACATGAGAATAATTACACAACCTGAGGTCCAAGCAATGGAGCTGCATGTTGTCGCGTGCCCCCTCCCGTCCCCTGCACTCCTGCACAGAGTTAATATTTACACTCTTAGACCAATGATTTATAATGACCATTCAAGTGCACTGTTATACTTTGTGTCTTTCAGTGGTAAACTCTACATTCAACTGAAGCTAATTGAAAATTGAAAATAAGGTGAAAGATTTCTTTCCTCAGACTCTCTACGTGCAGTTTAATGAAATCAAAGTGGGCAGGGGGGACAGATTTCCTGGTGATTTAAACATTAACTATAAGAAACAGTTGCCTAAAAACTTGCTTTTGTACTATTATTAATCTTTAAGTTTCAGCAAATATCTCCAGAAGTGAGATAATCTTTTTGCATCTGAATATATGACTCATGCTTTATTTTAAAAGGCAGTATAAATTTAACTCCCAAAGTGTGTGAGATTTGGGTGAATAGAAATGAAAAAATTAACCTGCAACACCCTTGTGTTTCTCAACAATGAATCTTCCCACGATGCATTTTAAAAGATAACATTATGAACAACATTCCAAAGTTTGACCCTTATTTGAAACAGTATACCTCCTCCTTTTTATTGTAATGACTTATTGAATACTGAAAAATAAGTAACTTTTACTTGTTGCAAAGAACAAAAATTGCTTACTTGCAGCTGAACTGAGTTATCCTGAAGACCTTCTACAATAGGAGAGAATCTATCAACATCCCTTTCCTCTGCTGCTGCTGTTACAGCTTCCAAAATTTTTTCAAGGCTGTAAGAAAAGAAAAGCATTTAACTCAGGAGAGATATTTAACCTTGCTGTTCATCTGTTATCTGAAGAGCCATATTGACAAACTGTTCACCTGCCTCAATTTCTTGTGTACAAATTTAGGAGGTTTAAGCACTACTTGTTTCCTTTGAAGACTTTTGTAGCCAAAGAATGACTTACTGGATTACAATGGTTAAGATATGTTAAAAGTAACGCTAAAAAATTTTAAGCAAAAGCACGGCTGCGTAACTACTTCCATCTAATCAGTACATGCACATGTCAAAAAGAAAACTCATATTGATATGACTATAATAAAAGTCACAGACAAAGGCATTCTGAAAACTGACAATATAGTACAGATATTACTTTCAAACTTAAGTTGAAAATTTTAGCATTTCATTCAGGTATAATTTTGGATATTGTAAAATTACCTTACTATTTCTGGCTAAATACAGTACTTACATGTTTTCCTCTCCAACAATGCACATTGCAGAAAGGAGTTTAACTATATCCGTCATCATGTTAGTTTGCTTGGGATCAATTGCTTTGATCAGCAACAAAAGGCTTCTCTCTTCTCCCAAAATTCTTTCTAATCCATACTAAACAACAGAAAAACAGTTGTAAGGAAATTTGGAGAGAATCCAAATGACTGTATCAAATATCTAGTAAAAGACAGTGACAGTTCCCTCAAGTAACTATTTCAAATGACATTTAAGTCTGTCAAATGCTTAAAAAAAAAAAGAGAAAAGTCCAAAATGTGTCACTTATTCTGTAATAAAGGCATACATGAGCATCAAAAGTTTACACTATTCTCTGAGTATATTTCCGCAGAGAGGAAGTGGCAGCAGAAAGAACTTCAAACCACAGCTGACCAACACGCTACTTTTCCAAATTGCACGGACTTATACCTACTAATCATGTACATTATCTGATGCAACTGTAGTAATTTAGATTCTCAGATTAAATAAAATCTCATACCTTATTATTCATGAAGGCTCTCAAACACTGTATAACCTTATGCTGACTCCTCTTCACAAGTTTGTCCTGACTGAATAAATAAAAAATTTAGTGTAATTAAATGCTCTTTGCATATTAAGAAAAGCTGGCAATTTTATATGGAACCATCCTTACTTTTTTGTCTCAACCAATCTTTCCAAAACATCCAACAGCAGCCCCAGACCTTCTCGGCCAAAGTTTTCAACCCAGCTAGGGAGAAAGAAAAAAAGACATTAAAAAATTGACATCTCAAGGACTAATTACAATCAATGAAAATTGTCAGCATAAATAAAAGCAGTATAACTTGATCATTTTAAAACCCAAGAATTGACTCGTTACTCAATAGAAGATCAAAAGGCATTCTATTCACTCATTGACACAATTAGATAACCTTAAATTTAAAACGATTTAAAAAATTACAGTAGCCATTAAATTTAGCATTTTTAATTTTTAAATTAACAATTACACGTTCTTTGGCATAGAACTGTCATTTTAAAACCCTTGCAAAGGAAGGGAAATAAAAACCCGAATTTCTACTACATGCTGTTCTAGGGTGTCCTGGAAAAGTCAGAATCTAACCGTAAATGGCAGAGAAAGAAGGAAAAGCCTAAAGGAATTGCAAAATTGCCTGAGATATTAATCTATAAGAATACTTCCAAGTGAAAGCAACAAAAATGTAAAATTTCAGCTATTGCCAAAGCTATCTTTTGATGAGGTTAAACCTGGACATGTTGTTTCTTTGTAAGACAGCTGCTTCACAGTCCTGTTTACTATTGCTCAAAACCCCTTGATATCAAAACCAAGTAACTACATGACTGACAGTAGTACTGCAGCCATCCCTTTGCTGATGATGTTTGATCAATTACCCAACTGTAAAGTTCACGGACAACACTGCCATTCATAGTCATAACAGAAGAATTTTATTTTGCTCTTTAGACTTCATTGTCTAAGGCACAGATATTTTAAACTTTAAACTTCTAACAAAAACCCACTGGAGGAAGGGCAGGTTGGCTGCAAAGGCAACAAAAATATACATACAAGCAGAGAAACTCTAGAGACTATTTGCTCAGGAAATTCCTTTTATGAAGGGTGAAGTTATAATATTCAGTTTTGGAATGAAATCACAAGTACTTGAATGCTCTTCTCTTTCCATAGGGCAGGAATATTTCACAGAATCACAGAATGGTAGGGGTCGGAAGGGACCTTCAGAGATCATCTAGTCCAACTCCCCCTGCCAAAGCAGGTTCCCCTAGAGCAGGTTGGACAGGAACGCACCCAGGTTGGTTTTTAATGTCTCCACAGAAGGGGACTTCACCACCTCTCTAGGCAGCCTGTTACAGTGCTCCGTCACCCTCAAAGTAAACTTTTTCCTCACGTTGAGATGGAATTTCCCATGTTCCAGTTTGTGTCCATTAACCCTTGTCCTGTCACTGGGCAACACTGAAAAGATTTGACCCCATCTTCTCGACACCCGCCCTTTAGATATTCATAAGCATTCATAAGATCCCCTCTCAGTCTTCTCTTCTCCAGGCTAAACCAAGCTACGTCTCTCAGCCTTTCCTCATAACAGAGATGCTCCAGTCCCTTGATCATCTTCATAGCCCTCTACTGGACCCTCTCCAGTAATTCCTTGTCTTTTTTGAACTGGGAAGCCCAGAACTGGACACAGTACTCCAGATGCGGCCTCACCAGGGCAGAGTAGAGGGGGAGGATGACCTCCCTCAACCTGCTGGCCACCCTCTTTTTAATGCACCATTGGCCTTCTTGGCCACAAGGGCACATTGCTGCCTCATGATCCACTTGCTCCCAGTCAACTAGGACTCCCAGAGTCCCTTTCTGCAGAGCTACTTTCCAGCAGGTCAACCCCTAACCTGTACTAGTGCATGGGGTTATTCCTCTGTAGGTGCAGAACCCTACACTTGCCCTTGTTGAACTTCATTAGGTTCCTCTCTGCCCCGCTCTCCAGCCTGTCCAGGTCTCACTGAATGGCAGCACAGCCTTCTGGCATGTCAGTCACTCCTCCCAGATTTGTGTCACCAGCAAACGTGCTGAGGGTACACTCTGTCCCCTGAGCATTTCATTTCCTGAAACCTTTACTCAACTTTACATGCCACTACCACAAGACAAGTCCTTGGATCTCTTATTATTGACTTTGGCCAACATGACAGAAAATTATTTCATAATGGGTATCTCTTCCACATTTTTTCCACTTTTAAATTAGTGTATTACTTTTATCTTTTAACTGATTACAAAACAATCTGCATTTAGAACAGATAGTTAGCGTGACAAAGATGTAATACTTTTCACCATCTTCATCATCAAAACAGATTCTCTTGTGGGTGTAGTTTTGGCAGTTTCAGTGCATTCTTTAAATTATGACTTTTAAAAAAAGCTTAAGCTGAAGAAATCTCTTGTCGTGCATTAACAAAATAGTCTTTTACATAAAAAAGAAGCATTCATTCTGCAACATCAGAAGTTCAACATCAAGACATTGATCAGAATTAGTAAAAAAATTACAACATTCACTTTACTTGCATTATAGCCTCTCCATTGTTTACTGTTTTGTCTATTTACATGCCATTGTACACATTGGGTAAATTTTATTTATCATCACTTTTGAATACTAACCAAAATATTTAGATACTCCTATACTGGTGGCACCTTACTAGTGACAAATAATAAACTATTCTGTTGGAAATAACACAGCAGATGTAATAGCTCTTTTGAAATACATAGTACTTCCAGTCCCATCGTAAGATGGGATTAAACAGTTCTTTGTACTTCCTAGATACAGAACTCTAATGGATTTAGGAAGAGAAAATGAGATCAGATGCTTTTATGTGTTTTTCCCCTAAAAGTAAATACATAAGAAGATGGATTTTCACCTTCCTGAATGGGTGCTTAATTCTGAAACAGATTAGGCAAATAACTGTCAGTTGTTTTTGGTATAGCTGGCCATATCTGACCTAAAGATAATCCTACTGATTTTTCTTAGCACATTTTGTCTTAGACAAAATTGTGCGCAGCCACTTTGTCCTACATCCAGCAGCTGAGGCTGCTGAGAATGATCAAGTGCCTAAAATACTGCTGCGTTATTACTGCCCTTTCCTCTGCTTCCAAAAAAGAACAAAGATTATTTACACTATCCAGAGCAAACACTCAGCTTTTTGTCAGTCTGACAGAATACCAAGCTATCAGTGTCCTTATTTTCAATTTATTAAAAACGTCCTCTTAATGAAAAGAGCTAGACCTGCTGCAACTATTATGCAAAAGGAGAGTAGTTGAAGATAACTAGTTATCTGTAATACCATGTACAGCTGGAGCACTGAACCACTTTTGATGAATTGCGTTGGCAACTCTGTGGTAAAAACACCCCATTTATTTACCTAAAGAACAGTGACCAAGATCAGTGAACACATTTTCCTTTAGAGGCTTTCTTTTTATACAAATGGAAAATAAATACGACTTTTTGTAGTAAACCATAGATTACAATACATTTTTCTAAGTACCACAATCAAACTACTCACTATGACTTGATTCAGATTTTCTGTGAACTAAAAACACATTTTACAAAAACGACTAATTGAGAGCAATGTTGTATAACCAGTTTTTGCATCAGAAACTGAAATGTCAACAAGTCTAAAAGTTCAGTTGATTAAAGTATAGTATTTGGGAACACAGCAAAAAAACCCTAAATTATATATTGTCAAAAGATCATAGCCGACAAGCGTGATGATTGTCAGGCTAAATCAAATCTATATTTAATTTTCATCCTGTTAAAAAAGCATAAATTTATTCTTAGTCATTATACATGCACAAAATAAAATCCCAAAGTTTTATCAGTTATTTCTCATTGTCCATATCATATGAAGCTGGAGTTAAAAATAATCATGGATTGATAGCAGGTGGACTGGAGTTCAGTACTTATGTGTCAAAGCAAGTTCCTACTCAAAGAACTGGCCGCTGATAGGAAAATCAAAGTCACCAATATCTGCATCCAATGAACATCAACTGTTGTTACTCGTTAGAAAGAAGGGGACGTGGTTTAAAAATGCTTAGTCCACAAATTTTTAGTATGAAGAACAGCATGCCACTGTTAACATTTTTCCTATTTTTGTATTTACGCCCTATGGGAGAACTTAAGTTTTTACTAAGGCTATTTTAAAATGCTCTGTTTAAGTCTAGTGAAGACTATCTTAGCAGCCTTTTTCAGCACCACTCAATACACCAGAAGACTGTTTCAGAACCCATATGTTCTATTGGTTGTGATCCTTCTTTTGATTTGTAGACTAAAATGCATTCATGGACAAGTAGTAGAGAGGGTTGTTTGTTTTTTTTTTTTATGAAAATGCTGCCTACTTAAATATCTATTCTGTGGTGCTTTTGCAAGACACAGTCTCCTTCCAATTCAAACCTCTCAAATTCTGATCTATTCTTAGGCCATAAATCCATTAACTTAATAATGACCTTCAGTCCAATACAAGTATTAAGAGTTCTTCTATGTTGTCTCTTACACTCTGCTTAATGTTTCAAACTGAAATTAAATTTTAATAAATTATGGTCAAATTTTCAACTGTCAAGGTTTCTACTTACCATAATTTATATTTGACTGAACAAAGTTAAAGCCAGTGTTGCAATCTAGATTTAATTGTACTAATAAGGTAAAGAAACTAATCTCTCAAAAGTATCAATGCAATACTTTGACACCAACAATGCATCATAGCCTTCTAGCATGCTTTGAAGGATTGACATAAAACGCACTAAGCTTATGAAAATGAAAACATTTGTTTTTCCATTTCTCCATGCACAAAAGCACTCACTCTTCTCCCTGTACTCACAACACATACCTACAGATTTCTAATCCTTTCCTTACTCAAAGTGAAACATTTGTGGAAAACCTACTTAGTCGAAAATTTCGTAATATTTAGTTGCTGTAAAACTAAGTTTCTGTAATTTCTTCTTCCAGATGATATTGATCACCAGGCTTTTGGTATATATTGGTATATATCTGGTTTGTCCCATTCAACTTGCATTCTCTATCAAATGTCTGAAGTATAGACCAACACCGTCCTCTTATAGCTGGCCTCCACATTCCTTATTTTGATACCATTTCTCCATCTTCCTCACCTTTTCATATCTTATCACATTGTACTGTGCTGTCACAGGCAGAACTAGCATCTCACCAAGATCACGGGCTTTGGTTTGGTTTTTTGGAGGAGGGGGATTAACTTTTCTCTTGGTATTTCAGTAAAGGGGCAGTAAAGGGGATCACGTACAAAAAGACGAAACTATCCAGTCATATCAAGAACAGAGAGGAGAGATTGCTCTAAACTTAAGTTGTCACACATTTCATGCATTTTGTGTTTCTATTTCCAGAAGCATATTAACCATCAAAGTTTTCTATGTTAAATCAACATAAGCATAAATAAAAAAAATCTCATTTTTTATTTAAACAAAGAAGAGGAAGCAATACTACATCAAAAAGTAGCTTCACATTCATGGATCAAGTATATCTTCTGTAAAATCCTCTATCAGAAGAACTCAGGTTAACATAAAGCATGTTTCTTCCCATGTGAGCAATCCAATTCAAAAACAAATTAATTGAAGGAAAGAACCAAACACCCATACAGAAGGGCCCACATCAACACCTCTGCCAAGCCAGACGCAGAAAGAAGTAAGTTGTCTAATCTTTTTTTAAACACTTCCCATCTGAAGCACCCCAACATGTCATTTGCATTATTTTGAACTAAACCCAAAACAGTTTCCCAAAATCTTGTGTTCAACCATTGGCTTAAATAGGAACTCTGAAACAAAACATTGCAAATAGTATAGAAAAAAAAATTATAATATAATAAAATAAAGCCAGCATCCACAAATGAAGTTGCATGGATCAAATCAAAATTAAATGTAAAGACTGATATCAGTGTTAGAGTTATGATTACTGAAGAGTTAGACTTTTTTTAAAAAAGCATAGGTAAACTTATATGCTCTCCTCTGTATAGATAAACCCTACAGACAGAGCAAAATTTACTAGAAAACAGCAAGGAAGAAAGCCTAAAGCACAATGGACAAAAGGAGTACATAACTAAAAATACCTATGTTTTCTGGCTAACAAACTACACCAAGGTGCCTATCTCCCATTACTGACGACCCTGACAAAGTTAAAAGATTAAGCAGTTAAGAGACTATTTCAAAAATAATTTAAAAGTAAAAAAAAACTTTTGACTGTTTAGCACTAGAAAACAAAGCAAACTGCTCTGCACTAAACTTGTTTTACATTCTCTTAGTATTACCTTTATTACCCTGTACAGATCAGTGAACTCTGCTGAAAAATAGGCCTACAAAAGATACATAATCAATGAAAAAACAGAAAAAAGCACAATCATTCACTAATGCATACACATTCATTACCTAGAAAACCTTGAAACATGCACATCTATAGATCCATTAATATTAATCCATTAAGAAATAAGAATATAATTAATCTTTGCAATATGTGTTAATGATGTTACCTGACAGGATTACTAGTCAAGGACACACGGAGAGATTCTAAGCAAGTGACTAGTCTTTCATCTGTTGACCCAGATTTTAATTCCTGAATAAACTCTTGGGGTGAAATCTTCCGTCTGTTCTTGAGACTTCCCTGAAACACAGAAAACGCGTTCATTTTTTATTTGGCACATATAGAACTTAAATAATTATTAATGGCTAACCTTCATTTCTGTTCCTTGAAAAAACAGGGAAAAAGATGTGATTTAGTCCTAAACTGGTAACTGTTTGTTGTCTATCTACTATATATGCTAAATGCTGACTACATTTTTGTCAATTTATGAACAAATTTATAATCAGCAGTCAAAAGCAGCAGGCATCAAATGTAGAAGCCTACCATGCACACTTGGTGAAATACAATTTTTGTAATGAATGGATTCTGTTTATCCATTGCAAACATCTTAATTTTCAATACTCAAGAGAAGAAAAAAAAAAAAAAAAACAATTCTGAGGTGCTCTGAAGAGATGACACGGCACATGTCCAGAAGGGTGACTGCAATCATATGAGAACACAGAGGGAAGAACCAGTGCACCAGAAGAGTACTCAGGATGTTAATGCAGTAACTTGAGTTCTTGCAGACAATGTTGTAAAACATTTTTCCCTTAAAGGTCCGTCAGATAAGGAGTATATGAGACTGGGATTATAAAAACAGGACAGCTTTAGCCCTTACAGCCAAAGCAAAAGAACTTAATTTTTTTTTTTTTTAATTTTAAAAAAAGAAAAAAAAAATACTTTTTTAGAACCACTGAAGTTCTAAAGATAAATCACAGCTCCTCATTTGTTGCATTTGCCATCTGTAAGAATGCAGTGCAACACAAATTAACTATTGGTGCAATAACTTAAGGACACTTACTCAACCTTCGAGTTTGGATTTTGCCTTGCTTTTTGGGTTTTGCTTTTTGGCAGGTGAGGAGGCAAGTGGGGACATGAAGAACAGGGAGACAGAAAGGAAAATGCAATGGCAAGGTAATGCAGCATTGCAAAAGTAGTTTTGTACAAATAAAATATTTTCTGTTCCAAGCAATATAGATTGAAAGACACTGACTTCAACTCATCATTCTATCTGTGGTGTCAAATGTTGCTTAAAATAAATTCAAGATATAAATAATTTTTCTGAAGGATATATAGTACCCATTGTTTTCAACAAAGCAATGGTTATACTGAATTAATGAAGCTTTACAATTTGCTATTAAAACAGCAAATGTTAAGAGGCATTGACCCTATTCTTATATTATCTCCCTCCTATTCACAAGTTTATATACTGTGCATATCCGTCCTGTTAAAATAATCCCCAAAGATTTTAGGATTAGACAATATATACCCGAGGCACAATCAGGGGAACTTGAGTTACAGCTGTGTTGTAACAGGGGATCAAGGCCATGCCTGTAGGCATACGCAGCATATATAGTTCCCCATGTGATGCTGGATGAGAAAATGGACTGACTAGAGACAAGAT